>OX465580.1:81708687-82357401 GCA_950022655.1 Alentia gelatinosa
AATTTAGGTTGAAGTGTCATCACTGATTTCCCTCACTCAATAAAAACCCTCAGTCCCATTACAGAAGACAACAAACAATTTAGAAATGTCCAGGACTAACAATATAGCAATGCGTTCCTGATGAGCTACAGTCCAGGAGGTCATTGACCCCTTGTAATTCCATCACGTTTTAGAATTCCACTTGCTGCATTTGGTCAATTCAATCATAATTGTTCAAAAAAGATTTCTAAGGACAAGAAAGTGTATAAATATGTAATATATCTATAGGCTTTTGACTGGCTGCCTGTGTCACGTTTACCAGGAATTCATAAAAGGCATTGGAGTCCATAGATAGCTCTTATAGCCCTCGAAGACATTCGAAGGCATTTCCAGACCAAATGTAGCCACATATACAAGGCAGTACTAGGAAAAGTGACGCCCAGCCGCCCAACAACCGTCTCCCTATTTCTGGCGGGTGAGGGGGGGGGGGGGGGGGCGAGGGTGGCGTCATGGCTTGCAGGTTTTAAGGGGAGTGGGTAAATCTTTTTTTATCTTTGATCAGTACGTATGTCAGAAGACGTATTTTTATCAGTATACGCCAAACCTATATGAATTGTGTAAGATTAGCGTAAACATTTTGCGCACAGGATATTTCTTTTCATATATGCTTTGCGGCAAATACAGCCATTACGCTGACGTATACATGTAAAAACTCCGTATACGCTGACGCGCAATATAGGCGTTAACGGATATAGAAATGTCAGTATATATTGTATAAGAACATTACGCAGTGGTATACATAGGAAATATATGTTCTTTGTTCTAGGCAGTGAACAATGCATAGTCGTTTTAACAAAAGTCGTTTCTCCCAATTTAGAAATGATGAATGCACCGTGCGTTTTGTCAAAGTAACAAAATGCATGTTGTATAAATGAATCCATTACGATAAATTTTATTGCCTGGCGGTAACATCTGGAACTGCAATACCGATTTTCCACGGAACCCGCTGAAGTTGTGCTACGTTTCCAAAGTGTTTAGTAGGGTTTCACACTGACCACTAGCGTGGCGTTTATTGGAATGACACAATGCGAACTCGCTGACGCCATCTGGAAAGGCTGCGACAACGGATGTCCGTTAACCCACCGTTGGTCCCTGGTCATTGGATTTACTCTGGTTAATGAGGCACCAGCAGACAAAAGCCACGGCTGAGAGAAACTGGAAATAAAATCGAATTTAGGGCCTTTTGTTGAAACCAATCTGCCAGTGACAACAAAACCATGGTGCTCTGAGCTTAGCAGCACCCGTGGATTAAAAAGAAGACAAGCATCACAAAACGCTTCTATCCCGTGTGTTTGTTTGCCTCCAAATTGGGAACCTGGGCATCGACCAGAAATCGAAAATAAGGCGTGTTCCTGATTCCACAAGAGAACAAAAGGCTCTTCGCGTTTTTGTGTAGTTTTTACCACGTGTTTTTCCTTTGGATGACAATTCAGATTTGCATGGTACTGCATGCCTTAATTTGTTGTCATGTTATCGAGTAAACATAAAAGCGACACCTTCTACCATAAAGACCCAGTTTTGTCAATATTTACCTTCAACCACAATTTAACGGCCCATTTGTTGCCTTAAACTATTTCATATCATCTAAAAGTTAAATATTAAAATTTTGTGCTATTCTAATTTCAGGTAGGTTATTCTATAGATGTTATTGGCTTGATCATTAAAATATCAAAAATGTGCCCAGATGTGCCTTTGTATTGAAACCAAGATTACATTACATTCCTTAACTTCTGTAATATACAGAAGTCTAGATCTGTCCGGGAACCCACTCCACTTCATTTGCCGTCACACCGCATGGACCCCTCTTACAAAACTTTCAAGGATCGATAATTTTTTATATATGCTCGTATTTCCTATATATATATAATCAGTAAGTATTTGGGAATATATATACCTCGTTTATTAGATAGGTATTCGAGTTTTAGACTTTCTTATATACAAAGATTTATCTTTCATTACAATCGGACAGGCTTCACGTCTAGATAAAAAAGAATCTACGCCATTTTCGTCAGCCAATGGAAACAGGCTTTTACGGAGCACTGTGGTTCAGACTGAGTGGGACCTATAGACCATTGTGTGTCAGACTGAGTGGAACATATGTAGCTTCATGGTTCAGACTGACCAGGGACCTGGGAGCTGTTTCAATACCATAGACTTAACCCACGTTTTGAAACAGCTCCCTGCTTCACTAGTCTTGTGACATCTCTGTGACACCATACAGACATTGGGGTTGTCTAGTTTCGTGACAACACAAGTACCTACCCTTTCGAAAAGACAGACCCCAAACATAAGAATTAGACAAATCTACACACGATAGGACCTGTTTCACTAGTTTTGTGACAAAAGTGTTTGACAGATATGAAAAGCGGCACCAACAGTGCAAGCAAGAAGGGACAAAACAAAGTCTAATGTCTAGTTCTTATGAAACCGGACACACCATCTAGATGATCTAGACATGTCACGAAACTAGTGAAACAGGTCCCAGGACTCATATAGCTCTGTTGTTCAAACTGAGTAGGACTTATACAGCTTTATAGTTCAAACTGAGTAGGATTTATACGACAGTTTTGTGGTTAAGATGGAGTAGGACCCATACAGCTTTGTGATTCAGACTGAGTAGGCCTCATACGGCTTTGTGGTTTAGACTGAGTAGTGCTTGTACAACTTTGTCGTTCAGAATGAGTTGGACTCATAGAGCTATGTGTTCCAGACTGAGTAGGACTCCTAGAGCTTTTTTTTCCTTTTTTCAACTTTCTTTATTGAATCCATTGAGTACAACATTCAATTTCCTTTGTAGGATGATTACAGAACAAAACAACTTGGAGACAATAAAGGGGGCATTGCCTCAACTATAAAAGTTGATTTTCATGGCTTTGCCCTAACCCGAAGATGATAATTACACTGGTTGAGTATAATAACTAATTTACAAACCAACATGGGTAACAAGTTATTGATACCAAGAATTGTAAGAGTCGTAACCATAGCTCTAGTAGTGTAATAAACGTCATATTTAAGATAACCCAAGATAAACCCAGATAAACATGAAGTATAGGTTCTATCATAAATTTAGAAGACCATACATAGAACAATAATTATATAATATAATCAATAGAGAAAACATTCGATCTTTACCAAATCACAAGACTATTTTGTAATTTTAGCTTAGTTAATGATTTGAAGTATTTGTATTCTTCTGTGTTTCTGACAAGTGCTGGTTGGTCGTTCCACAATCTACTGCCATAGTAGTGGCAGGAGGACATATATGCATTACAGTTCGGTTTGTAATTAAACAATACCGGTGCATGTAGTCGGGTTGAATGTACATTTTTATCTATATACTTCGGATCTTTCGATCTTTTAAACATATAATTCAACATGTGTGCCTCACGCCTATTGGCTAACAATGGAATCCCTGAGAGTACATGTAAGTTTCGAATAGAAGTATATCTTGGTGCTTTGAGACAGATTTTTAGACATCTATTTTGGTCCAGACGTAGTAGGACTCCTAGAGCTTTGTGGTTCAGACTGAGTGTTAGATGGAAACTGATTCAAGGTCAGGGCACTGGAATTTTATCACATGGCGATCAGACAAAGTGACATCAATGTTTTGTCCGTGTTCCTTCATCATCGCGATATTTTTCACTATGTATAAACACACAGCTTTATTTGTACATTGCATTTGTATGTTTAAGACTGATATCGGATACATTGTAACTGAAAAACTCACCGTGGTGAGAGTTTACAATAAAGAAATAAAAAAAAGATACGGAGATGACATCATATTTCTCACTTATGACGATTCACACCGTGGAGTGTCGTATCAGTGCCCACTGTACAATTCATTTTCTTAAGGCAAAGGTGTGAGGAGCCTTTCTAAAAGATATAGGAGAAAATTCAAACCAATATATCCTACTGGTCTTACCCATAGGCGACTACTAATTGGCCTACCATAGCCAGTTACCCCATAAGCAGGGGGTGATGCCTTGAGGCATCATCACTTAGTATATCGGGTGATGCTCAAGGCAACACCAGTCCATATCGGTTGATGCATTGAGGCATCATTTTCAAACATTTTTAAACTATTGGATTTGGTGATAAGAGAAAGAGAGAATTTGTCAATGATCATGAAACATTCCCAGAATGTATGTAGAGTATCATATTGAAAATGATAAATGATATTTATTAATACATTGATATGTCATCATGTCATCAAACTAACAGATTCCCTAGCGGTATATATATAGCACTATTATTATATGCTTATGCACAAAGTCAGAGTAAATACATACTGCTCCTATGAGTATAGTAACTATACACAGATTGCACTGTACGCTGTGAAACGTTGTACTGATGCCCTTGGATACCAACAGATTGCACGCTTTGAGTGACAAAATGCATGCTTTGAGCCTAGCCTGCACACTTTGAGCTACAGATTGCACGCTTTGAAGAAATAACGCATTTTGATTGGTCGAAAGGCCGACAACAGCATTCTAGGCGCAAGATTAAAAAATGGCGGATCGCTTCACTTCTCGAGTTCCATGGCATCGTACAGTAACCACGGAGCGAGTTAGTGCAAAAATACATCAAACATTGAGGTGGAATACGATAACGAATCATGTGATACACTTTATATAGCTTAGATATGCGAGAAATATCTATTTTGATATGTTCACGGGCCGAGCGGGCGACTCATTGATGTCAACAAATGCAAAACCCCTGTTAGACACTGCACCGCTCAAGAAGAGCTGTCCGAGAGGACGATCGAGCATTGCAGGGTGACCCTTCGTTAATTTATACGGCAGTATAATGTATTCGCGCCTGCTCAGTGATCACTTCCGGTTATCAACATCCGGCATATCTGCTAGCGTACACATCGTGTTTGAGAGTTGTGCCAAGTCACTTCGACGTCAAATTACGGTCAGTTTTAGCGAATTAAGACCGAATTAAGGTATATAATAATATGAAACCATAGTGATGGTGCCAATACAGGGTAGATTTACTTGTTGTTTTGGAGAAATTCGTTCTGAACGAGCCCGCACGGCGAGTTCAGAACGAATTTCTCCGAAACAATGAGTAAATCTACCCCGTATTGTCACCATCACTATGGTTTCACATAATACCCGACTTTACATTTAATGACAGCTACAGGTAAGCACAGCTAATGGGTTAATCCAATAATCATCATAATTGTGATTAACAGGGCACATGGATTTGACAATAGTCAAAACACATAAAAAAAGACCTATAGGCCGGCCTATAGTCGCCTGATGAGACGAGACCATCAAAACTATTGAGCAAGAATAAAACCCCATCGTAACCCACAGTATAGCAGTTTCTACTATGAACACCAGGATTTAGTTCCAGAAACCCCTGCCTTTGATAGGGTGGTACCGCCAACAAGGTGGGGCCGAGGAACAAATCCATCACTGAATATCATTGGAGCTTTGAATTTCCTTTTGTTTTGGAGTGAATTAAGGAGCTGAACACGGTTAAACGTGCGAATAAAGGAAAGTGACTGAAACACAAACGGATTAAGATCTCAAAACATGGATTATCTATTAAGACTGAAAGTTCTGTGACAAGTTGGATTAAAAAGGTTTGAATTCTCAATCTATAATGTGAAAGTTATGAAACAGTTTACTACTGACTAAATTTCATACTGCTCATTGCTTGTAGTTCTGGGGGCCGTTTCACTGGAAGTGAAAAGTCTCGTTATTTCCAACAGTAGCACCACAGCGGCAGTGTGCGTTTCATTAGAAAGTTCAGTCAAGCATGAACGGCACTCGGGAAAGGCAGTGGCAGTGGCAGTGACCGTTTCAATAGTAAATGGGGTCTCGCTGTACCTGCCACTGTGGTGTCACTGTGGGTGAGGGGGTCGACTGTCTCGTTGGGGTGTTCTGAGCTCTTGTTGTCGTCTTCAGAAACATGATTGGTTTAGAAACATGATTCAAAAAGTGTTTGATCCTCGTATTTGATGAGAAATCATTGGTATATCATGAGAACATGAGAAAAGACACAAATTTGTGTGTCTCACAGTAAATCCTTAGTTGTTTGTCACCTGAGACTGTTGTAAGGCTGTTGTAAGTCTGATATAAGTCTGATATAAGACTGTTGGAAGTCTGATACAAGGCTGATGGAAGACTAATTGAAGACTGATACAAAACTGTTGTAAGACGGTTGTAAGGCTGACACAAGACTGATTCAAGGCTGCTACAATACTGTTGTAAGACTGTTGTAAGACTGTTGTAAGACTGTTGTAAGACTGTTACAACACTGTTGAATGACTGTTGCAAGACTGTTGTAAGACCGTTACAACACTGTTGAATAACTGTTACAAAGCTGTTGCAAGAGTGTTGTAATATTGTTGCAAGATATATATGTCACTTATGTTTGGCGTATGCATCTATAGACATAAACTATAATTGACCGTTACTCTATTTGTCAATTACCTTTACCTTATTACTTATCCTCATATTAATATCATATTCATATGTCGTCCAATAAGGTCGGCATAAAATTTTACCATATATTACCATATAAAATTCAATAAAATTTTATGTTCCCAAGCCCCTGCTTCTCTCCTTTTATCCAGGGTAGGGGTAATGTTAAAAGGTTTACCCATTGCCGGTAAAAGAAGACCTGCCCGGCTTGGTACTATCCAATGGCCCGGCTGCCAAAATACCTGTCCACTCTGCTGCCTGCACCAACACTGAAGGCCTTGCTCCTGATTCCAATCCTGAGCCCAACCCTAAGCCTGACCCCAGGTCTGTGCATGAGCTCGAGCCCCGCCTCATGTCTATAACCACAGTCCCTTGATATAGTCAGCTTGTACCTTATAGATCAATATTGCTTGGTCCAAACAAAATGATGGTGTTTTTAAAATAAAAGCCAAAGAAGAAATCGGTTGACAACAAGGAATGCTGGGTTTATGATATGTAATTAATCAAAAGATACTCAATAGAGATTTAGAACAATTTTATAGTCAAAAGTGATAAAATGTCATTGGATTTTCCATATACCACAGACTTGATGACCAATAACAAATTGAATTAAAACAACAGTGGGGTTCCCCAGATGCAGAGATCAGAATTATTGAACAGTGGCATAAATACAACAGGCGTATATATGATGTCAAATGGGACAACCTTTACACTGAAGAAACATATATATACGCAAAAATCAAATATGACAGGTCCTCAACCATTCTGCCCCTCACGCATACTGCTCCTCACCCATACTGCCCCTCAACCATACTACCCCGCACCCATACTTTCCTTCAACCTCCATACTGTCCCTCAACAATACTGCCTCTTAGCCATACTGCCCTTACACTATACTCCTCCTCTACCATACTGCCTCTCAATGATATTCCCCTTAATCCATACTGCATCTCTACCATCATGCTGTCCTTAATCCATATTGTCCTTAGACCATACTATTATAAATTGATCCTAACATATTTCCCCTCAACCAGACTGCCCCTCCACATACTGCCCCTCCACATACTGCCCCTCCACCATACTGCCCCTCTGATATACTTTGGTATGGGTGAGAGGCAGTGTAGTTAGGAGCTGCGTACATACTTTATGAATGGCCCCTAAACGATACTGCCCCTCAGCATACTGCTCCTAAATGATACTGCCCTTAAACCATACTGCCACTATAGTACCTCTATCAGGGGCAGTATGGTTTGGATCAGTAAAGTTGAGGGGCAGTATGGTTTAAGGGCAGTATAGGTGAGGGACTGTATAGTAGAGGGGCAGTATGGTAAAGGGGCAGTATGGTAAAGGGGCAGTATGGTGGAGGGGCAGTATTGTAGAGGGGCAGTATGGTGGAGGGACAGTATAGTAGATGGCGAGTATGGTGGAGGGGCAGTATGGTGGAGGGGCTGTATGGTGGAGGGGCAGCATAGTAGATGGCCAGTATGTTGGAGGGGCAGTATTGTAGAAGGACAGTATAGTAGAGATGCAGTATGGTGGAGGGGCTGTATGGTGGAGGGGCAGCATGGTTGAGGGGAAGTATGGTGGAGGGCCAGTATGGTGGAGGGCCAGTATAGTAGAGGGGCAGTATTGTAGAGGGGTATTATATTGTGGAGAGGCAGTATGGTTGAAGGGCAGTATGGCGGAGGTTCAGTATTGTAGAGGGGAAGCATAGGCAGTAAGATTGGGGGGCAGTAAGATTGGGGGGCAGTATGGTCTAAGGGCAATATGGATTAAGGACAGCATGATGGTAGAGATGCAGTATGGATTAAGGGGAATATCAGTGAGAGGCAGTATGGTAGAGGAGGAGTATAGTTGAGGGCAATATGGCTGAGAGGCAGTATTGTTGAGGGACAGTATGGAGGTTGAAGGAAAGTATGGGTGAGGGGTAGTATGGTTGAGGGGCAGTATGGGTGAGGAGCAGTATGTGTGAGGGGCAGAATGGTTGAGGACCTGTATGGTGGAGGGGCAGTATTATAGAGGGACAATATGGTAAAGGGGCAGTATGGTAGAGGGGTAGTATTGTGGAGGGGTAGTATGCTTGAGGACCAGTATGGTGGAGGACCAGTATGGTGGAGGGGCAGTATTGTAGAGGGACAGTATGGTAAAGGGGCAGTATGGTAGAGGGGCAGTATTGTGGAGAGGCAGTATTCGGGAGTGGCAGTATGGTGGAGGGGCAGTATGGTAGAGGGGCAGTATGGTGGAGGGCCAGTATGGTAGAGGGGCACTATGGTAGAGGGGAAGTATGGTGGAGGGGCACTATGGTAGAGGGGAAGTATGGTGGAGGGGCAGTATGGTAGAGGGGCAGTATGGTGGAGGGCCAGTATGGTAGAGGGGAAGTATGGTGGAGGGACAGTATAGTAGAGGGGCACTATGGTAGAGGGGAAGTATGGTGGAGGGGCAGTTTGGTGGAGAGGCAGTATGGTGAGGGGGATATATAGGTTTAACTGGTCAATATACGAATATTTTAGTCTCCAGGTGGTCAAAATAGGTCAAAAATCACCAATAATCGACAAACCAATGCCTTGGAAAAGCCGTTTTTTATATTCAACTATTTTTATACCATACCAGAGGGTGTTTATTCTATTTTTTCCTAAGAGTTTATTGTTGAAATATTATTATCAGCAAAAATATTCCAAATTTTAAAAAAAATTACATAAAAGTATAAAAGGGGTCTTGCAGCGTGACCGTATCTTGCAGAGTGACCGTTTTGCTATCTCTTTTTTAATGAAGATTTAGAGAAATATAAAAAATTTTGGAAAGTGTTTGCAATAATTCATATGAAAGTGTATCTATTAAGGTATAAGGTACTGGAGTTGATTTATCTAAATAATTTTTTTCCTATTGTCCACAGCGATCGTTATATTAGAAATTGCTATAAATCTCATTTCTAAAAGTAAAACAATTCTTATTTTGGTAGGTACGGTATGTAAAATTGAAATTTAGCCATTGAAAAACCCATAAATTCACTAATACCACTGAATTTTCATATTATAAACGATTCAAATTATATAATAATGAAAATTTATTTGTTTGCTATTAGTTACGTTAATTTCGGGTGCCCGGTCACGCTGCAAGACCACTTTTTCATATACAAATGTTATAAGGTGCACCATGGCCACATTTATAATATTTAACTAATAGTTTTTCAGGGAAAGTTGCCCCACCCAGTAGAGATTAGCACCACATAATAATTTTTAACCTCCTCCCCAATTTTTTTTTTTCCAAAAAAAATCCTACTTGCACTGGTTCTATGAGAATGACCCGTATATGTAAACTGAAATGTTCATCCTGTGTAGGAACTCAGCAACAGAGATATTGAGTGGTTTATAGATGGTGTTCTATTAACTCCATTCATCCCAATTCAATGTTCTTATTGTACAAATCATATCCTCCTCGATACAAGCTTCTCAAATCCAAGTTTTCCCTGTACAATAAGAACATGCCTTTTCCCCTGTTTAAGGTTCATTAGCCCTGTCTGCTTAGCAATTTGTAGCTATCAACGTCTACCAGCCCAATGGGAATATTTTCAGTGAGCCAGCTTTGACTGCCGGACATAATATCCAAGTAGTCTATCACTTTGAGCTTGAACATACATTTACTTTGAAGGCTCCATACAATGTCGCCCATGTTTCTGAGGGAAAAAGCAAATGGGAAATTTAGGGCTATTCTATCGTCATTTCATGATGGGTTACTTGGATAAGGTCGGACTGCTACCAGAGGGAGATTATCTGGTGGGCTTAGACTGGCACAGGCTTATCACTCTTTGTAGATTAAGGACAGAGATTGAGATCTACCTCACTTCATGTTACGTGGCAAATGTATCAATATAACTAGATTAGAACTGTGTTTAGTTCTGTATATTAGTATAAAGGAGTGCCACAGTTTAAAGTGCCTCCACCTATTGACACAAAATTTTCATGACCTGCTCAAAGCAGTGAACCGTAGAGATCATTCTAAGTCATAAAACCGTAGAGATCATTCCAAGTCATAAAAATGGTGGACAATGAAGAGCGAACTACAGGGCCTTCCAGCAAGTCAAAGAATTGCTCCGGTTGTGGGTCTTCCCATTCAGGACCATGGGGAAGGTTCTGTTAAGGACTACTGCCCTCACCACGTGTGAAGAACACGCTTACAGGCCAAGACATGGAAACCGAGCAAGCCATCAATTGGGCGGCAAGACGGAGACGCTAATGGCTAAAATACGTGGAGAAGAAACCAAGGCAAATGGTTTGAGTGAGCAGCCTTTGTGTTCATCTGAAGCGTACGAGTCCCTGTGGGTTGAAAAATAAAGTTCATTTGAATCGTTTTATGTTTCATCAATCTTCATTTGCCATACGATGTGCTTCCAAAGGTGAATAATTTCTATTTTGGTGAACCTTTTCACTTTTGAAACTACTCTTATGCGTTCTCTATGGAATGGTTATGTAAACTGTATTCCATATGAATTGGTGGAAGTGGAAAGCCCCGCGGGCTTGAAACAATACACACGATGAAACGAAGTTTGAAACAAACTGAATTCCATATGGTGTTTATACTGGAAGCTTTAGTGGTGGTTTCTAATTCTACAATTTGTAAGTTATGTGCAGTCGTACAACTATCACCGTTATTGCATGGAACTATCAAGCTGATCTGATTTCCAGTACACGTTCTGCCCAAGGCCATTTGGACGAAAGCCGGTGACTATTGCAGTTTGATATCCCCACAGCAAGGAACACACCAGACAGATCTATATTGTCCCCGAGGTCAATGTAATGCATACATCAGTCACTGCTACACTCTGCACAAGTAATGTCTCCATTGACACTCTCTTGTAATAAAGGTGTTCATTCGTTAAAATATATAGAAGATAATCTGAGAAAACATTTAGGTTGCTATCCAACAACGTCATGGGGACGTCATAGCTACATTGATGTAGTATTGCAGGATTCAAAATCACGTCAATTGTGCCCTCAACAATTATTCCTATTAAAACTATTTTGCATTATTAGCCAAGATGAAATACCTCCATACTTTGTTGTTATATACTCTTTGCTACTAGAGGGTGCCTTTAAACCATCTTGGAAAGCCTGAATTGATACTTCCGCCATTCTTGAATTAATCGTCACGTGTCACCCTCGGATAGTGAATGTCAGCCTTGGGCAGTTAACGCAGGATATTACACCCCCAGCAGCGGGATGTAAATAATGAGTTTTCCCAATGGCGGCTGCGTGTACTTCTGATGATATTTCCCAGCTGGGTGAGAACTGATGATCTTTTGATAATAAATACCGTTCTAGAGGTTCCACAAGATGAATACGGAGAAAATCATCATAAAAAACAGTGGTGTGAGAATCCTTAATGAATAATAAGGATGGTTTATGCCTGAAATCCCGCCATCAGCAGATGCCACCAGTAGGCAATGATAAAACAAATTAGGTCAGTGGTGCGGAAGCAATTCGCTGGCCCGGCCGCGTTCGGAAAACATAAACACGGTTTTACTCATACTAGCGACTTTGTCGTGTCATAATTAGTGGTGCCCCTAATTTGATGATTTTTAACTCCTCCTTTAACTATTCCTAACTGCCGTCGTGCCGCCTAGCAGGTGAACGGGAAACTAACATAAACTCATGGTAATCATTTCGCGAGACACAGGTGCTTGAGCTTATCATCTGCGATCAGAATTATTTGGATTGATACCAGCGAAAGTTGAGATTTCATTGGTTACTCATGAGAAAAGTAGATCAGAAAACTACAATAGTAAACTTTGATTTTGGCATGGATCAAGATGAATCATAAGAGAGAAAGCATGTTTGTCTATCGATCTAGAAAAAAGAAGAGCAGGTTCGAATTCAACCCTCCACGAGATTCTCACTCTCGAGGGTCTTCAGTCTCCATTCCTAGGTCCGGTTCACTATGTCTCTATGTGCAGGAGACCCTCCAAGCGGATATTACAGAAATTTACACGTTTTATATGTGGTAGGTAATTAGGAACTAGGGCCAGCCTGTGGGTGTTTCAGGACACAACAACCGATTTTCTAAATTTTGTGGCAACTAACCTCTGATTATGCAAATAGCCTATCAGTGTACACCTAAGAATACAGGTTTAGAAGCCTCTTTGACAATATATGTTATCCATAAAGAACATTAAGTACAACTAATTAGAGAGGGCTTGGGGAATCTGGGGGAATAAACTACGAACGAGAAAACAGTATCCCGGAATTGTCTTTGAGGCCATAGTGTTGTATAAATTAAAGTGCTATAAGCGTTATAAGATGCTTTGACGATAAAAGTAATCTAAAGCCTTTACAAGATGTTGTATACAAATACGTTTGTTTAGATAATATCTCCTGTCTTGTCATATAACACTGAATGGAATAAAATCGTCCAGGATGTCGTTTATCTTTGGAGTTATCGTATCGTCTAGCACCAGCAGCAGAAACGAACGTACTTAATTTAACAGCCCCCTGATGATCGTTTTATTTCTAACTCTCGTAGGGGCCCGACGAAGGATACCTCAACGAGCGACCTATTTGAGGAGAGCTCGTCAATCGCGTTCGATTCCCCCTGTCTTGATGTAGTTTAGATGGACATGAAAAATAACAAAACACCCCCAAAAGCTGTAAACTATAGACAAAAACTACACAATTTTATGGAAGCTTTTTCTCTTTCTCATATCTGGTGGAAGAAAACCTACAATAAGGGTCTTTACCTTCCACAGGGGGTAACAATCCTCTAGGAAAGATGAAGGTCCAAGGGTGCTATCTCCCAATGTATTACAGAACCAGGGCCCTGTTTTTCAGTCAAGACATAATCGCCCAACGATACCCTAAGATGTCTCCACGATTGGAAGACAATTTGCAAGACACAAAACGGCGGGTGTGCTATAGACACGGTCTCAGTGCGGCGCGCTCGATCGCCGCTAAAAGTGTCTCAAGTCTAGAACTGTCTCAGGCTCTATCAAAGCTCACTGTGTGTATATAGAGGATTTCCCGTGCTTCCCATATGACTTTAGAATTGAAATTTTAACACGAGTAGGGGATACATTTGACCTATAACCGTACCAAATATGAAGAAAATCGGCTTCTTCGTTCTGAAGTTATCGGCGTTTTAATTTCGTAATAGCAATCGTCTGCTCTGGTGGCCAGTCACCCTCCCACCTCCGGATACGCAGTCAATGTCAAGGTCGCTGCATAAATTAGCGGAGGTGTCGGAAAAAATACACTGGCCACCAGACCAGATGATTGCTATGACGAAATTAAAACGCCGACAACTTCGGAACGGTGGGACCGATTTTCCTCATATTTGGTACGATTATAGGTTATATGTATACCTTACTGGTGTTAAAATGTCATTGCTTAACCCTTTAAGGACGGCCGCCTATGGCAGAACTACACACATGGGGACGGCAACTAGTGACTATGTACAGTTCTAGGGGACGGGTGCATTTTTCTCTGAACTCAAAATTTGAAGGTTTATCACATGATAAAATTTGTTATCCTTAATATTTCTATTTCCATTATTTAGAATTCTAAAATATAAAGTTATACCTACATTCTGTGCAAATTTCAAGTTAATTGATAAAATATTTCCTTTTCAAAAGCAAAAATACATAATTTCATAAATACCCAGCAAATGATGCCTTAAGGCATCATCCGTACCCGGCCGGGTGATGCCTTAAGGCATCATCCACCCCCAGCCGGGTGATGCTTTAAGGCATCATCCGCCCTTAAAGGGTTAATTCTTACAGGAAGTGAAGTTGCGCATTCTGTACGACATGTCCATAGATGTCTTAGGTCTAAGACACTTTGGAAGACATTTGGAACCACGTGACCCTAAAGATGTCTTATCTATAGTACACCTGGCTGCAGTCTAAGTGCTCTTGGCGGACAATCGTTGGCCGATCCCCAAAGATGTCTTATCTATAGTACACTGACAGCTGTAAGATATCTTACAAAGAGGATATCGTGACTGAAAAACAGGGCCCAGGGCCCTGTTTTTTAGTCAAGACAGTCTTAGGCTGAGATCTGCGAAGACATCCTAGAGAATCTAAGACATTTTTTCAAGACAAAAGATGGCCGCTGTCATATAGACACTGTCTTGGTGCGCCATGGTAGATAGCCGCGAGAATTGTCTTGGCTTGAGACAAATATAGAACTATCTTAGGTTCTATAATTCTACTCTTGCCAGGTACCAGCTCCAGCACTGGAGCAGTCATATCAAGTTATTAGGGGATCTCAGGGGTGTATTGCATCAGCAAACTCTGTGGAGTCATTGGTTAGGCATCAGGCAATCGTGCTGGAGGTCGGATGTTCAATCCCCAGTGCTGGGACATCATTTCCACCTACAAAAGTTGAAAAGAATTTTGTTGTTGGTGTGGGTGGGTCTGGGTCTGGGTCTAGGTAGCCTACTGGCAGAGGGTCTATTCGGCAAGCTTGTAGGAACATAACATTTATGTACTTATATAATTACGTTTAATGCGTCATATGTTTGTGCATATTCTCTTTTCAGTGGCAGTTTTCTTTCTAGAAAAAAGAAAATCAGAAAAAAAGATAGCATTGACTGGGGATCAAACACCCGACCCTCAGATCATAAAACCAATGAAATAACCACTACACCACTGAGTCTCTTACGACATTTTACAGTAGGGTGGTGCATAATTTCATACCACTATACTCTGCTGGTATATATTTATTACCAATACCTTAGCAGAGGTTGGTATTTGGGTAACATATTGGCATAGGTATATATTAATCACTTACATGTCCTCACTTACAAGTCCTCACTCACAAGTCCACCCTCATCAGTCCTCACTCACAATCCTCACTCACCAGTCTGCACTCAACAGTCCTCACACAATAGTCCTCCCTCAGCAGACCTCACTCAATAGTACTCACCTACTCACTCACCTACTAGTATATCCCAGTCAAGTGGCTCTAAGACACCTCTAAGACACCTCTACGACACCTCCAACCTTGTCTTGGGCTGAGATGGTTTTGGAGCCAATTTGAGCTAAGATACCCTAAGATATCTTAAGAAAATCTTGACTAAAAGACACCTAACACCCCTAAGATGTCTCAGCCAAAGATATTTCTAAGATCCTCTAAGATATCTTGTGTATAGCACACTTTTGTCTTAAGACGGTCTTAGCCTAAGATAATCTTGACTAAAAAACAAGGCCCAGGTATCCCTACTGATCTAAGAGCTTAGGTCTTAGACATATTGAATAAAAAAAGAGAGTGGAATAAGTCCAGAGGTCATGAGAATTGCTCTTTGGATATAAGAGTAAGACCATTTATAATTTTTTTCTTACAATGGTCTACAGAGTGCCCCACTGTCCGAATCCGATGGAATAAGCAGTTTCAAGGTCTGGAAGGTATGGAATGATACATGGAGTAGTCTTTATAAAAATGTTTTTTCAATGTACCCAGGAAACAAGGTTACAATCCTTTCACTTCTCTCTCATATATAGCATTGTAGTGGTCCGCCAGTTCTATGACTACCCGGATCCCTTTACTTACTGAGGATAAGATTTTAGGGAGACTGTGCTACTCTATGTGGCACTACATAAGTTGGTCCGATATTCCCCAGTAAGTATTATGTTAGATCAACTGCTACTTTTCCCAGTGAGGTCGCTTGCCACTCCACCTACCATATGAAAGCTCGATTTTTATTCGCTGCTGTGACCTGTGCAGGAAGGTTTCGAGGCTGGTCAGCTGGCTCAGTATGCTCCTGTCGGCACCAGACTCCAGAACTTAGGTTTATGATATTCATTACAAGCCTTCTGTACAGTAGGCTACAGAGTGCTAAGTAAAGCCGGGAGAGTAAGTCCACAAGCCAAAGTAAGTTCCCTTACTCAATCACTGAGAGGGTTCGGAAAAACCCACTACCCCTGAAGTGAGGCTTCGAAGGGTTCACTCAAAGCAGAGTAACCTGTCAACCTGCTGCGGACTTGCACTTATATACAGACCAACATACACAATCCAGGCAAACCTATAGCACTCTCATGCACGGGCCCACCGAAATGACCACACAACAGGGATCGGAACCCACATCATCTGGTGTATACCGAACGCACCACTGCTCAGCTGCTATTTTTTACACAGCTAAAAGGATTATTTCTTCTGCCTGTTGTAATTACTGTACTGAAACAGATACTACTAACCACTTCTTTTTAGGATGTGACACAATTAGGTCATTTTGGTATGATATGACTTGATGGTGCATATTGAATATCAATCTCAATTCGGATTCTCTAAGTCAAATAGACTATTGAAAAATGGGAGATTCTTCAGAATATTCATATCTGAATAAGCATTGTACCTAAATAAGTGACTAAACAAAGGGATTAGAGTCCCGAAAAGCGCCTGTAGCACAGGGGTGGGGGCAGGGGCCATGCTATTTCTGAAACGCCTAAAGTAAAGCAGCATGTGCCCAGCCACCATCGTGTTAACCTCGCTGTTACTATGTGTTCGCATGTGTGGTGGTGCTGAAGGTTAATTCAAATTGCTTCATGAGGTCTGCTGACCTGCTGCATGATGTCGCTTGCCGCTCCACCTACCATATGAAAGCTCGATTTTGATTCGCTGCTGTGACCTGTGTAGGAAGGTTGGGAGGCCTGTCAGGTAGCTCAGTATGCTCCTGTCGGCACCACCAACTACCAATATTACTGGATCACCAATGATTGGACTGGGGAAAACAGGCTGGCACGGCCTGACGTTATGATAACATCTACATCTTAGGGCAAAACAGATAATTGTGGATAGTAAGGGATCATCAGCTACCAAATCCCAAAGGAGAGATATTATATGCTGACATGTTGAGGCAAAGTTTATGGATGATCGCAGAGGGATGTTATTTCTATAATTGTCCGAGAGAAGCCACAGAGTTTGCGAGAAAATGTATTTTAGCCATGCTTGTCAACAGTCATATTTGAAAAGAGGATGAAGTATCACCGAATGTTACAAAAGTACAACTATAGCCCAAGGCTGCCTCTTGTGCATGTTCATAATCTGCCTCTTCAAACGGTTACAATGTACGTATATGTTTGAGTTTCAGGTAGGTGAGCAGGGTGGACAATTAGAGAATACGTTGTTAAAAGGGATATAGGTAGGTATTACATCCTTAGAAATAGAACTCGTCAGAAATTATTATAGCATTCTCTGTAATTAACACCCTATATCATCAAGGTTTACATCTTTTTAACAGGTGATAATCAATAGGTGATCTCCAACATTACGCAAAAGGAGACATTGTCAATTCCAACTTAGTAAACTGCTTTAGACATACACGAAAGACTGGATGTGCTGGCTGATTCACAGGTGAAAATATCTAAATATACTACCTATCAAATTGTGAAATCTAGATCCATGGCCAAATTTAAATAGAAATTGTCTTCCAACTATTGGCAGGCATGCCGAAAAGGTATATCTGCTCAACTGCAGCAAAAGCAAGGAGTATTTTTTTAAACCGCTACTATACTACCCTAGAGTTAAAGGAAACTTAAGATTATTACGAAACAGGTAGTTCATAAGGTGTTCTATCATGGTTCTAAAAGCAGAAATGCTTGATAAAAAATATCCATAGATAGCATATTGATAATGAAAGCTAACTTTATGTTCATTATGTTTTTTTTAAATATACACAAGAGGAAATGTAAAATGGCTTCGAGGTTATGAAATGATACACTCTCCAAGCAGTACAAAATACATGTTAGAAGAGTTACAGACTCTTACAGCTAATGGTTCAAGGTGGCCACGGATTTAACCCGACCAGACCTTACGAAGTGTAACTCTGGCGGCCAGTGTAAGTAGGCAAGTGATGTTTGGCAAAGCTTCAACAGTGGTGGTTGCACTACAGTCAACTTTGTGCCACATGACTCCTACTTTATAAGGCGGGTACTAGGCCGTTTCAAAACATCCTCTCATGTCCTGTGCAGTAAGGCGCACAGGGATCTTCTTGCTAGACCTTTGAGGTGTTTGATGTGGTATCGTTTACGTTTGCGGTTGCACTTCTGAGTCAGTAACGTGCAAGGTCGGTTGTTCTTTTGAATGAATAATGTCAGAGCCACTATCGTTGAGGCTTCCGCGAATAGAAGACCGCGTGTTTGTTTGGTAACACTTCCCACCATCTGTAAGGCTGGATGAGTAAACAAGGGAATGTGGCTGGTAATGCCTCCCCCTACATTGGTGTCTTCATCATAGTCTGTCTTTCCCAGTCCCAAACACCAACAAAAATGAGACCAGCCTGGGACCTGTTTCAGTAGTTTCGTGACATGCCTAGATGGCGTCTGTTACACCATACGGACAGATCACAAGATTGCAATCGATGACACGCGGAGTTTCACTCACTTCCCGTAGGAATTAAGCAATGACACTTTAACATGAGTGGGAGATACATATAACCTATAATAGTTCCAAATAAGGAGAAGATTGGGCACTCCGATTTTCTGATATTTGCTAGTCTTTTTCCGCTGTTGCTTGCACTCTTGGTGACGCTGTTGATGTTTGTTTAGGCCTAATGTCACGAGCCTACTGAAACAGGTCCAAGGGCTTGCAGATTCGAGCGGCCACTGTAGCATTGCTGGCTCTGTCAAGCTGTAAGTGCATTCACTGTGATAGAGAACTGGGTAGGTGGATCACTTTTCAGCTTCAGGTTTCTGTAAGAGTACATTGGCCATCGCTATGAGACCCTTGTATTCGGTCAGCCAAGATTTGTCTACCATAACTCTTGAGGCGAATGTTGAGTTGTCCAAGTCATATGACGATTTATCCCTTTATCCTCAACGCTAAAAAGATCGTCTCTCCGGTTAGAGTATTTTGCTAAATCGATGTGCTGGGACCGATCAACAACTCTTCTGCAAAATCATTGCAGACACTTGCTAGCAATATCCCAAGGAGAAAGCACGGCGCTGATAGAAATATCAATATGACTTGTCAGGAATCTCAATTTTTGGCACTCACGGTCACAATAAAGTTAATTATTCCTTTCCCTTTTTTCATACGCGCCTAATTTTAACTGGTTTCGGATAATGGTGGCAGTATTCTCCAAGGACCTTACCCGTAGTAACATCCAAACCAATATATGGAGTCCAGTCCGGGGAAAATACGGCCACTATCATCCAAAACAGTTAATATTGTATTCATTATTCACTTTTAGGATGTTAAAACATGATCAACCCACCACGGATTGCTTTTCCGATAATCAGAAATACGATCTAAGCTACCATTCTTATGTGTTGATATTCCAAATGAGCTACAAGATTCTGGAGTTTGTTTTGTATAAAGTTTAAACTGTGGGCGTGCGATGATATAAAAAGCCGCATTTGACAGGCTTTAGTTATGACCCTTCGCGGGTCGTTGCTAGGTGTGTGACGTCAGCTCTACTCCCGAGAATACCCACTATTTATAAAGTGTTATCAGGGTCACCAGACGACAGAACCAAGATATTGTTTAATTGCTATTTATCGTTTTTAGACTCGGAAACTTAATATTTTTTGGTATCGTTCACATTGATTTTTCCGTGATCCAGCATTACTGTATTCAAGATGGCGGCAGATTGTCTTCGACCGATTGTCTTGGGTGGATGATATAAACCAGACAACTACAGTCTGTCATCTGATGTTTCATATATATTCTGAAAGTCACAGGTATGTGCCATGTCCTCACTCCTACCTATCCACCTCTGTAAGCTTAACGTTAACGCTTATTCTCCACGGATTTTGAGCCGTGGTACAGTCTTTTCCTCTTTTTTCAGAATTCTTCTTCATTTCATAATATCTATTCTAGATATCAAATCATTCACGATATTTATCCATACTATTCTTTCTGCTTCATATACGCTTTAGTTCTGTCAAATGGCTTATGTATTTTATGCTTTGGTGAAAATCCTAGTAGGCCCATTGGAAATCATAGAACAGGGACATTTGGCTTAAGGCGTTTGTGGATGACATATCATTTCGGTGGCAAAGTCATGATATATGTATGGATATTCTTTGATACGCTGAGCACCTACAGTAATAGTTAATAGCAATGGGAAGATATTCTTTATATAAAGACATATTTCCTTTTATCCGCTCATTTTCCTCTCTAATTACGTAATCGTATTTTAAGTCCTGTTCCAGGCGAGTCTAGTGGTATTCATTGCATCCACATTAAGATTACTGCAAGCCTAAATAGCAATTGATGTTCAAGGGAATTATTGAAATCTAAAGTTATGGCCTTTGCATAATGGATATTGTACATTATATCCTAAGGAGATTGATGGAGTAAGACATGTGGATTTTTTCCTCCACATTCTCCTTTATCTTAACTGCCTTCCTGTTCTGTCCTGTTCGTATTCCCTGTGGTTTCTCATAGCGACCCATGAGGATGTTAATGATGTAAATCTCGGCCAGTGACCCCTCCTCCCACCCTGTATGCAATCTCCATCAATTTCCTCTTTCACTGCGGAAAGCCCCACATGAGGTCGAACAGAGGCCCTCGCACTGAGCCTCTATGAGGGGCAATTAAGACAGCACTAAGTGACTCCACTGTACTGATGGACACCGCACAATGGTTATTAAGAGGCGCTGGTGTGTAGTATGGTAGTTAGGAAGCCACATAGTAAGCAATTCAACCACAGGAATATGTCTGGGACCAGTCTTGTTAGATTCCACATAAAAGCTAGTCCCCTGCTATTGTAGTACCCAATGTCTACTTTAAAAAGATGGATGCTATTCAGGGCGAGCAATCTACGCCGAATCTGTGTGGCCAGACTAATTGCACACATAATCCCTCAGCTCCAGACAGAGAAAGTAACACTCCAGCTAAATAGATGGGACATTTGTAGATAGGGACAGTGGATCCTGTTTTATCATCCACCCAAAGTGGCCTTTAGGGAGTCTGTAATTCACGGGTGGTGGTAATCTCCGGCATACACAGAGCAGAGGTTATTGGAAAAATACTTTATGTGCGGAATCGTGCGTGAGAATATCGGCGGTTATTTTGTCTTTTCTTTGATAATTTAAATTTGCAGTGCTGAGTGATAAATAAAACCGACTAGTTTTGCATAAAAGCATCCGTATTTTAAGTCCTGTTCCAAGCGAGTCCAGTGGTATTCATTGCATCCACATTAAGATTACTGCAAGGTTAAGTAACAGTCTTCTTGTAGACTCTAAAGCTGGCATGTCGGACTGACAAAGTGGTTATTGATATGGATTTACATAGTCATTAATGATTCTCTTAGAAATAAACGAATACTATGAAAGCCTGGGAGACATAAATTTAGAGTTTGAGGAACTGATCATCAGTGAGCAGGAGACCGCTGTTAATGGTTACACTTACCTGTTACCAAGGTGCACTTTGGCTGTCAAACCACGACACCAACAGGGAGTAAGGATGACCGGTCCCTGACAAGGACGGGATAGGATTGTGTAATATAAGTGTTTCGTTGTCTCTCAAATGGAGGTTGGAACATCCATTGACCATGCCATAGAGCAGTCAGGTAGGAAACCATATTGCCTGACAACTGTTGCTAGCATTCGCATCATCATTAGTTTTTTTTTACAGTAATGGAGTTCCCTCTGTCGTCAATACGCTCCAATGGTTATACATGTCTTGAATACTTATATAGAATGTCCTAACTTACAAGTCACAGAACAAGATGAATTTACGGTTTGTACGGAACAAGGCGTTTACGCCGAGTTCCGTACAAACCGTAAATTGTCATGAGTTCTGTGACTTGTACAAGCATGGTTGGACGTTATATATTTACTATATACCCGAAATTTAAAATGAAACCCATCAATTTCGTTTGGCTTAACAACCAATATCTAATAAACGTGTATGGCAAGGTGGTCCGTATTTCAGTGTACGGATCAGTGGTCCGTACAGTATTTTCATGTTGCATGTCAAAACGGTACGTATTTACAGCACATACGGCATGGGTATATAGTAATGAATATTATTATATACCTATGCACAAATTCGCTATCAATACTGACTGCTCCTCTGGGTATAATAATAATACCATACACCAAAGGTACTCCGTCTAGCTTAGTACACATCGCCTTTGGAATTGACATACTGAGTGCTTTGACTGACATACAGAGTGCTTTGAACGACATACGGAGTGCTTTGAAAAATAACGCAATCTGATTGGCCGAGAGGCCGAAGCACTCGGCTGGGCGGAAAATTCAAAAATGCCGGACGTCCTCGATTCCCGGGTTTGACAATGTGTTATTATTGGGCCGAAACGAGTTAAGATGCATATTTAGCGAATATCGAGGTAAATTACATACAGGATAAACATGATACAGTTTAGATAGCTTAGATTTATATACAAAATCAATCGATATCAACAAACAGGTCTACTTCACCGCTCCGCGTTGTCAACGCCAAATTACGTTGGCTACCCTAGTTCCAGTGTCGGGACACTGCGTAGATTTATTTCGTATATCTAAGCTATCTAAAACTGTATCAAACTGTATATCTAAGCTATCTAAACTGTATCACGTGCTTGTCTCTCGTTAAATACCTTGATATTTGGTCATTATACACTTTTAGACGAGTGCATGTTGACAATCTTCTCCGACGTTTGCTTCCGACCATGAACCCTTTTGCAGGTTAAGACCAGCGAATCTAATATTATATTACAGCAGTTTTAAGAGGTACCCAGAGAAGTCACTTCTGGAACGTCCGGGACCAGCGAACCTTATGTACACACACAACCTTAAACAAGGGGTCACAGCAAAATTATATCAACGTCACTCTCCGAATCGTAGTTTTTGGTATTCGGTAAGCGTAGGTATAACAGAGGATGTGTTCGGAGAGTGAGCAAGGCAATCGCCATAGTAACAGATCCAGCATGTATCACAACGTACACAACGTCTTTGGTACACTGTCTTGTCGAGTGAGTGGTGGTCTATGGGCGATTACGGTAAATTCTGACTATTTTGATACATTATAAGATATATAATAATAGAATTACGACGTTGTCGCTCGTGTATGGGTACCGTACACCTCGGTTTGTCTCACGGTCGTACTCACCTCGGCCTACGGCCTTGGTGAGTACGACCGTGAGACAAACCTCGGCGTACGGCCCCCATACACGAGCGACAACATAGTAATTCTATAATATCTGTAGTAGGCTTATAAGTTCTGAAGTAACAAATGGCATAATCATAAGATGCTAAAAATTGTTATTGAAAATGATATTGTTAAAATTGGCATTATAATTGCCAATCACAGAATAGTTACATCAATATATACACACATATTGAAAATACAAAACAGGTCATGCAAACTCGTTCAATTAAATCATTTCGATATCAGCCCTGTGAATACCATATGCGGCGAAATTAATTATTGAAACAATAGGCTCTCTCTTTTTCCTATTTTGCATGTCCCTTTTGTTTTCATCTTTTCATTCAGTGCGATATCTTAATGGAACCACCCGTATTCTCAAATCACGAAAATGCCATGTAAGAAAACGTTTTATCGCTAATAAAATCTGATTAGATCTGAGTCTCACATCCACACGGGTAATATAAATCCAAGCGGTAACGTCTCGGATCTGATTTGCCCACTTTCCGTTTTTTATATTCAATTATAACAATATTAGCAGCTCTAATGGGTCCGGTACCATGGGGTATTTTTTGCTATTAATTATCATTTCTGATTTACAATAATTTCTGTTTCAATACAGAATGATTTGGGGAATGAAAAAATGACACCTGTCATTTTCACACGAATGATATTATTCAGAAAGGTCCCATATTATAACAATTTTCCTTTTCGTTCCGAGCTATCGATTTACCAACTTGGCCTTTGTTTATTATCAACAATACCATCTGCCGGTGACATGCCAATTCGCCACGCATCGTAATGGGTTCTCCTGTAAAACAAGGTGACCATCCATGGTCCCAATATGCTCCACGATATTACTAGGGCACAAGTGCGTATCTTTTACATACTTTTTTTGGACTGTAGGAATGTTCAGCCGAAAAGGCCGGTATGATTCACCCTTACAGTATCGATGCCTGGGTTTAGATCATATAACATTTGGAGTCTCATTTTCCATAATAACTTATAAAATACTCCAATAGACACAGGACATACCAAATGTTTTGACTCTTTTTGTCAATAACCATATGTTCTTGAACTTGTACGCATATTTCTATATACTATTATACATCAGAAATTATAAATAGGCAATGAGCCACCTGTCGCATATAACAATGATAGCGTATGGCCGGCGTCCACCTACTACGATATGGCTCCGATATGGTCTACGATGCACTCCCGATAAAAAATCAAAATCACGTCGGAAGGTCCCCTAATATCGGGGCGGTTGACCACGTTTCTGCGATTAGACACCGACAAAAACCCCATACAATGCGTGGTGAAGTGGGTTGTCTAGACATTTGTCTACGATTTTTCACCTCCCCGATATGTCTCCGATATTGACTTCTTGTATCGGTGCCATATCGGAAGGTCTAAATTTCTATCGTAGTAGGTGGACGCCGGGCCTATCTCTGGTGAGCTATCCCTTCTATCCCCAACAGCATTATACATTAACGACTAAAGTCGGATCTTTTAAAGCTAATAACTTGTGTCACATCCATCAATACTCGCCCTTTCCTGAATGTCATTAGCACTGTGTGTAACAACATTAAAAAACACTCAATTGGGGCCCAACCTGAGGGAGGAGTATTGACGGGAATGCAGGCAGACCTCTACGACACCTCACGATTGCACACCGATAGGCTGCGATTGAAAACGTCAATCGTATAGGTCCCGATGAAATCTAACATGTATGATTTTTTGTAGCCTATCGTGGCCTGTTATAGGTGGTTTGACGAGAAAATATGTCTTGTGTATGAAATACTTGGCGGAAAGTTAAGAAATTCTGGAAGTCGGTCGAGTTTTAGGAAGGAAACCCACGAGACAAACTCGGTGGAGTGCGGACCAAGCTTTTTTCATCGAGTGGGTTTCTGATATTATCTCACCCTATATATTGATAAAATAAATCATTAAATTAGCGATTGAGTATTGGGTACACGAACCTCACGGCCGTGGAGTACGAGTTCCTAATGTTAAGCCTACGGAGAAAAATACCGGGGTGAGATAAATATAGATATAAACTCGCCGTATATATGGTATTCTTTGATTAAGTCTGCCCTGGAACTACATTGATAGACGGATTGAATCGTGCGCACGGTTTATGTTTTTGGTACTCCAAAGGCCCTTTAGAACTACAGTCTACGAGTTACACCCACGTACACAATTTGAGTTGTCGTGGACCTCCCAATAGGCTATGATTTGGCCATCTCAAATCATAACCGATATGGAAGTATGTCGTAGACTATCGGTGTAGGTGGGGGCAGGAGTTTACAGAAGTGCCGCGATTCAGAGATCGCCAATCCATCTCTCGTCGTCCACTAGAGAAGGTGACTTATCAACCTACACTCCCGTCGACTTTTCCTACTTTGAACCTTACTTTGATCTCGTCCAATACATACATGCCTTGATTACCTTTCATAATCGCTTCAATATGGCAGGAAGAAAATCGAGTACAGCTGAAACACCAAAGCGACAGAAGAAAACGTCATCCGGTGAGGCCAAAACAATAAACTTGAGAAACATCTTGATTACCTTGCAGGACAAGTTTTGAACCTAAAGACCGCCATCTTGAGTTCCACCAATGCGGCAGCCCCCCCCCCCCCCCCCCCTCCCTTCGTTGGCTCGACACTTATTCAGGCGTCAATTATTAGGACTGGAATACATTATGCAAACTTGCCTAAGGTAGTCCCGCCAACTTATATGCAGTCGTTCGAGGTCGGTCTACGTCCGTTTCTATTCCTCCCTTGACTTCACCCCCAGATTAATTTGAATCAGCCATGCTAACCAACCCCTAGATTTCCGGAGATTACGCCAGCTGTGGAGTACTGTATCATGACCAACACATCCACCTACAAGTTCAACGATTTCTACAATTTATCGGCCACATCTTACTGCCAGCACAGGGTAAGACCATCATCCCGTTTTATTATGTATTCAAAGACCCGAGGAAGGAGAGGGCCGCACTTGGTTCAATAAATATTCAGAAACATCTGTGGGGCACGCTGCGGATCTTACATGATCCAGAGGTGCCCTCTGGTGCCAAACCTCGCATATTATCCCACCTCTGTGAAGTAATCGAAGACTCTTTATTATGTCACCACAGTATAGGTAGAGAATTTGTAAATAAACAACTTATTGTATATACTGAATTACTTTATATCCAATTATATTTACTATCCCATAGGAATTAAGATGATAAACCTAGAGAGCTAAATCATGGCCCAGGTGTTAAATAAATCTCTTTTAACATCCTTACCAGCGTCTGTCCAGTCATTATAGTGATCTTATGCTCAGTGAAGAATTCTGTTTCAATTAAAAACCATACATTTCATTTTAAAAGGATATCGTTAATTCATTTAGCATGAAATACTGAAGCCTCTGAGAGATTAAGAAAATATAATGGATGAACGCTTAAAATTAGACTTACAAAGGTTATATCTTTACAAGGACAATTTCCGATCAGTTTGAATAGGGAATATGGTAAACGTAACATTTGAAAAATCTTTACGGCGTTGTCCATCCAAAGTCTAGGAAAACACAAACGGTCAGAACCATCGCCTTTTCCTCGTAGTTGACGTAATATCCTCGCTAATTGCTCGGATATTGCTACGCGTCAGCCACTCGGAGATTACGGCCACTCGTATACAAAATCAGTCATTATTGTGTATGTCCTGAACTGAATATGATCGGAGCAGCGAATAAAGGAAACTCTGTGAATGTTTCCGCTGAAGATATGATAGGGAAAAGATCAAATTCCTCACAGTGTCGTGTTCAATATATTTTGCGTGTTCCACATTTTGAATGTAGTGATGAGATGGAAAGGCCAGGTTAATAAGACAGCTAGGTTATAAATGTGGGTCTGATAGAGTATCTCTGCCCGTATCACAATAGGAAAACATAGTCAAATGTCTTCTATTCCTACATAGTCACATCTAATACGTCCATGTTCACGACAACGTACAATGTGTTTCCTCATACTGTTGATCATTGAAAAACTGCCTATAGAACATTCAACGTGGGACTATAAAGGCCCTTTGCTGTGTTAAGCCACAGTATTGCCTTTTTACAATTTTCTGCCGGTGCGAGTTCCCTTTCCCTCTGCCCGCTTCTCTCTGGCAACCATTGTTGAACTGAAACCCTGCTGTGAACACTCCCACTGCCCTCTGGCGTTTCCCATGGTACGCCACTAGCGGCAACGCGGGAAGCTATGATGACCTTTGCACATGTCACGTGACAGGTATTGTCCGGTCATGCGCACTGCTGTATGTATTTTTTGCAGCTGGAAGCGGTTGCTGGGCTGCAGCCAACTCTCTGTCGGCGTCTTATTCATCGGCTCACCAACTGCATTGTTGGAATCACATCTTAGGCATCTTAAGCTTATAGAAGGAAACAGTCTGGTTTTGGTATAGTGTTATACTTTACCTCCCGTATTATATCACTAACCCCAATGTTACTTCTATTCAACATATCTCAGTTATCAATATTTTAATTGATTTTAATTTCAGCTTGAACCAGAGAACATTTTCATTGTTCACTACCAGAGTTTTAAGTGCAACTTCCTAGTTCTGCTCACATATTAATGCTGACATAGACACTTCCCTGCAACTCCTCACATATCTACTCAGAAACCCATTCTTTCTCTCGTGTAGAAGAGGGACATTAAAATAGGTAAAATTAATTCGTTGGGTGTTGGACGCAACGTTTCTCTACGCAGATAAAAAGGCTTCCAAATGCTATAGATGTATTTGTAGGATATGTATATTTACACGATATTTCTGATACTAGTGGCCGTATCCTCCGCGTATTTGACGAGTATGATATGTATTTCCAATGGCGACTTCGTACCATGTGGATAACATAATCCAATACCTCTCGTCAGACCAAGTATTAGGCTTAGTGTCTTTTAAACACATTCGATAGACAACCATCGTGACTTATGTTTAGATCATTATCCTACACCTAATATAAAATCCCATAGGCTTAACATTGTGTTTCCGTATGCCACGCTGACTGGCATGCAGAGTTTTATATGCCACTAGTGGCATACAGAATTGTTATCGCGTAATATTCCAAAATTGAGGAGACAGGGTAGGATAAAATCAAAACCTGATTCGTTTTAATCATGATTAAAACTCATCCAGTTTTACGATAGCATGGACTTCAGATGTCTGCCACATGTTTCGCACTGTTGTGTATGTTATCCAGTTGTCAGGAATCTCCCACCTTTACGTTTATGACATCTCCATAGTACATGTATGTGGTGTCTATAAAGATCCAACCTTGTATTGTGGAGCCAAACACTTTCATCCGTGGGTTTATGTCACCCCGGGAATAAATGTCCGTAGGCTTAACATTGGGAACTCGTTCTCCATGCCCCTACAAGTATTGCAGTCCGTTCTCCATGGTCTATAGCCTGTGTGTTGTCCATTGTTTTAGTGTGCACAGGGGTGAGATAAATACAGAAAGCAACTCGTTTTGGTCAAAGAAGTCATTCTCCAACTCGTTTGAATGCTATGTGATATTTACTCGGCTGTCGCCTCGTTCATATCACACCGCATCAAACTCGTGCAGAATTGTGACTTTGACCAAAACTTGTTGGTTTCTTTTTTTATATAAGCTGTAATATGTTGGGAGCCAGAAGGATACGGTCTGGTGTCTTGTTATACGTATGTATTCTCTACGGTACCTGTAATCTAGTTGTGTTGTGTTTGTCTATAGCTAATATTGTAAACGTACTTATTGTAACATCGAAGTTAATTATTTTGCCTTGTATGATAGAAACGTTGAAAACCATATCTATCATTTGAATTTCTCCGTCAATAAATATTTTCAAATTTATCCCATTCTTAAACAAAATATATTGTGAGCCACAGCTTAGGCGTGAATGACGATGGTAGACCGTGTACATATATGTGCCTCTACTAGCGGATTGTTTCACCATCAGAAGAGATAATTTAAAAGTGGATTGTAAAGCCAGGACATGCACATTAGTAGTTCTCTTGGTACAGAGCGGATTATATCAAAACCGATAAAATGACACCTATTGGAGCCCATTATGTGGATAGAATTGACTGTACCAATTCTATGGAAGAACGCTAATATAAGCGAATATGGTACGTCATTTTTGTATACATAACCTGTGATTGAATGAAAAAATAAATAAAACAAATTCGTATAATCTTGACTGAAACGTGCACCTAAAAATATTGATAAAATTAATTGCGGGAACTTTAACTCATTGTCTTAGAAGTATATAGAATCATTTCCTAAATTGATAAATATTCATCATGCATCATACTATGTACTCAATTCATGGATATCAAAAGGCAACAAAGCTTATAAAGAGTGCATGTACGTTGCAATGTCAGGGGAAAGTGAAACCCTTTGGGTACGCATCAGTAGCCATCACTGGGCCTTGACATGCGACATTCATTTCTCCCTATGTCAAACTCGTATCTTGTTTGCAGAGATCAAATAAATGACCTTTACTGCTGCACTAAATTTGGGGATTGCATGCTTCTCCTTTTCCTGTTACGGTGCAGATCTCTCAAACCATTTAATCAGAATGTTCTTTCCCGATTAACTTGAATCATGGAAAAGGAGTCCTGAGATCGCGCTGAAAGAGGATGAAGGTGGCCGCAATTATATGAAAGTGTAGCGACATGCGTTAAAGTTTCAATTCAGTGGTATATGCACTTTAAACAAGGCTCATCTAGCCAATACAGGACGAGGAGATTTATTATTTTTAGTGTTTATTCATTTCTGCTTAAAGCAGATATTTCAATGATTACAATTTTTGTGGAATATACCGGATTCTCTCTCCGTAATAAATATGAGAACATGGGCGATATGAAGTTCATGTTTAATATTAAAACTTAAGTAAGGTACATTAGCAAACTGAGTTGCAGATGTTACCAGTTTCATTTTGATTAAGACCCCATTTGGTGTGGAGACACTGTTTTGTAAGCTTCCTTCACTCCACTTTATCTTTAGCATGCTGGAAATAGATTGGCAACAAATCCCACAGTTGTATGATCCGGTATAATGGAGATTTATCATAAGTAACGAGTTCTTTTTTAGGTGAACAGTCATTTAGACATGAGCAGTATTCCATTAGCGTAGTATAGATGGTCCTAGCCACTTCACGGCCGACATACGGTCAGGTGAGTCCCAACTTATATATTTTCGTATTGACTGATATGGAAATACTCCTCATATGTTCCATAAGGTTTAGCCTATACTGTCTAGACTTGCTCATGAGCCGTGGTATCTATAACGCATAGTGTACGGAATCATGGTATTGGCAGAAGTCGCCTCGATTTGATTAAGTCTTTCTACTCTAGGTTTTCTAACAAGTCGAGCTGATTTGGTCTTAGCGACGTTAATTTAAAGTCAACATGGTTTGGAGAAAAAAGTAGGACAATTAATTTTTATACTTGTCGATATAGATTCTGATGAATATAAAATCTTAAACATATAACATCGTAATGTACAAAAGGTAAGTGACCTATTTGTGGCCACTGCTTTTAACGATATGGCCTTTTGGCTTTTTCTTATTATTTAAACAATGAAGATTTGTTTATTTATTTATTTAATTATGTCGGGGTTGGTAGGTGGTTGAAGTCGGCGGATAGTCAGCAGCCAACAGCGTATCAGGAACGAGTTAAGATCCGCCTCGAGTCGTGTGTCCTTGTATAGTATAAAGGGGATGGTTCCTGGCAACCTCTTTAATATATGCACGGCCGTTTCTGTGGAAAAAATAAGGGAATGAACCGCATGAACGGATTAAGATACATGAAATATGTGAATATTAATAGAAACAGGAACTAGATAAATTTAACAAATATCCTTCAATTGTAACTGTGTTCTTCCCTCAACGATGTGATATTTCGTTTATACAACTTTGGAGGCAATCAAGGATATCATCCTCACGTTACCCACACGAATTCATGACCAGGTCGGCTGCACATTGGATTGACCAACACACTGACAGTGGTTTAGTCATGCCATTAACAAACAGATTGAATAATGTGGGTCCCAGCACAGATTCCTGTGGTACACCAAAATATGGAGGATTATAGATAAGGTGATTTAATTCAGTTTGGTAAGGTGTTACACTGTGTGGATGTTCAGAAAACATTGATACAGAGTATGGTTAGAGGAATAAGACTCGGCTTGTAGAGTGACGCTGCCTAGACATTGACGACGTTACTTGTATTCTATTAGCAATAGCAAGGCTGAAACTTCCTAATTGATGAACACTAATAAATAGTCCTGATTAAAATCATTACGGGACCGACGACGGTACAGTGTTTTAATTAACATATATCATGGAATACACTCAAATACCTTCTTTGCATCAAAATAACATCATTCTGTTACCGATAGGTTATCGCTATCATCATAAATATTCTGTACCAATTTAAAAGTCGCATCAAGTGCTCCCTTGCCTTTCCTAAAGCCATACTGACGCGTGGTTAGTTGGTCTTCAGTCAGTAGATTTAGGAATGCGTGTATCCCCTTTTCCATAATTTTCCGGGTACCGACAACAAACTTATTGATCTCCGATTGAATACCTTTTTCTTATCATCGTTTTAGGGTATGGGAACTACTACAGCACTCCTCCGGCTGACTAGGACCTCACCACTATCAATACTGGTTTGTAGTAGATCGTGCACAGGAAAAAATCAACGATTTTTTAATTACTCGGGCGGATACATTGTTAATGCCCGACGTCTTGTTTGTGCATATCTCCTTTAAACAATAGATCACATCCTCAAATGCAATCTTGTAACGTTTTTCATTGGTGTGTCAGGGTATAGATGTGTTGTACTCCATAATTTGTTGTATCAATATGTTACTGTGTATTCAATATTCCGCATATGTATTCAATATTCCGCATATTGGTAACCCATGGCCGTTGGTCAGGGGGGGTCATTGCCCCCCCCCCCCCCTGGTGACTATCCCTCTCTCTACTAGCGCCCAGGGTGCGCCCCCTAGCGCTTCCATCTCGCACCTCTCATCCACGTGCGTTCATACCGCACACTTCTCTCCCTCACTTCTCGCTTCACGCTCACACCATACACACGTACACTCTTTTCTTCTCCTACTTTTGGCCTTTCCCTCAACGCACATCAGGTCTCTATATCCCCTGGATATAGGCGACTAAGTACAGGGATACAGCAGACAAGAATAATGAGCAGTGAACAAGTAGGACACGACAATGCCGCCAAAGACAAGAAGGGCGAGCCCCTCATGGCAGTCTGGAGACACCGAGGGAACCGGCAGGCAAGCGGACGACCACATGGACTCGGTCTCAGACCAGGAGTCGCCCATCTGCTCCTCCAGGATCATGGCCCTCGAGATGGGTCTCAGGGACATGAAGGACAATGTGGGGAAAATGAACGACAAAATGGATGGTGTACTGGATGCCCTCACAAAGAAAGACCGCTCCCCTGAGAGGGACTCCAGGCCACACGGTTCACGAGCAATTGCAGCGGCACGGACACAGGACTAGGCCCAGGACCAGGCGGACCGGCGTCTCCCTCCCCCACGGCACCCCGTACACCACAGAGGACTAAGTGCAAAGGGAAATCGACCGCGAGGGCATGAAGCATGACCGATAGACCGGTAAGGGTACTCTACTGTCTCATTTGAACACCCGTAGCCTCATCTCTAAACCCTACCATGTTTAGGGGGTGTCCACCGGGCTGCTGACAGGGACTGACGTGCCCCGATAAAGCCCTTCTGATACAAAATTCATATCGTAGCAAAATCGTAGAGCTTATCAGGGCAGTTGGTCAGGTTTCTACAAAAACGCTACCGATGCGCACCGACACGCACCGACGCGAACTGATAAAAAAACATATCGCAGAAGGTCTACGACAATGGATCATGTATCGATTGTCGTAGTGCGTTGGGCCACGTCGGTGCGCGTCACAGCGTATAGATGACTCTTTAAACGGGAAATCATATGAAATAATCGATGGAAAATTATGAAATTTTCAGAATCCCTAGAATATATAATGCTGATGCGGCTCTGTAAAAATGGTGAAATTTGATAGTAGATAAGGGTCTCAAAACGATAATTTTATACTTTAACTTGGAACTGGTTTTTTTTTCATTAGATATCATTATGAGGTATCATATAATATTGTTTTGTATCTACAGATAAAATATCAATCTTAAATATGCATTATTTCTGGAATTACAAGGAAATATGGTTGATTACACTGGTTGCAGCGTGAGCTATATCGGGGTGTATCGGAACCATGGCACCTTTTTCATGCACCCTCCCAACACATTACGACGCGCACCGACACGAGCCAGTGCGAACCAATATGCTATGATATGCCTCCCAACAAGCTACGATATGGTCATTTTGTATCAGCTCGCGTCGGCGTCGGTGGGTGCCCGGTCTTATAGACCAGGATGGGGGTCTACACTCTCAACCAGAAATTGGAACATAAGGCTAGTCTGGGACTTCTGGAGTACATTAGCACTATTCTGACACTCTTAAGTGATGACAGGGCTCTGCACCCTGAGGACAAAGAGCACATGTTCCGGAATCTGTTGATGCCCAGAAGAGACCGTGGGCCGGCGTGAGGCAATGGCCGAATTACATATTTGACCAGGTTGAAGTGGCTGGATATACTGGGGAGACTACAGGGGGATACAAGACAAGCAAGTCCGCCTGACCATGACGACCCCCGTGACATACCACAAGAAGTAGGACGGTGCCCGGTCCCGGGGCAGGGAGGTCCCGTGCCGGGACTTCAATACGAAGAAGGGGTGCTGCCACCATAACGGTCACAAGGAGGGGGGCATCCGCAGGGTTCACATATGTAGTTTCTGTGATTCACTAGGCAGGCACTGTGGGCACTCCGTACATGCCTGCAACAGGAAACTAACCTACGGTCATGGCTACAAACACACAGCACCAGCCCCTGCATCCACTTTGGTCTTGTGAAGGATGTCCCAAGCCGGATATACTCTACAAACACTGAAGCCCCCGGCGACTTAAAAAAACGGGCTGGACGCACCCCGTGAGTAAGCGAGGAGTGTGATGCGGCTCCCCCGGCTCCCCATGGCTCGCACGGTTACGCAAGAGGCACATCACCACCACATGACGTCACGGGTGACGTGGACCCCCCTACACGTGGACCGGGAAAGGAGCAAAACAACAACAATACACATGATGAGGATACGAGCACTGGCCCTGTCTCCTGCAGCATGGCCAATGTTAGTGTTAGCGCGACCCCGGGCGGCTATATTCTCAACGCTGAATCTAACACTCTGGACTTAGACACCATTAGGGAGATATGCAAAACCGGAGTTCCCAGTGATCCCAGTGTCTGGACAGACCCCCTGGCCTTTGCTGAGCACAGGAAGGTTGCCTGGCCTAACTTCAACGATCATGCACGGATATACTCAGTCCCGAATGCAATGGGTGCCAGGATCACCCTCCCAGAGTGTCAACATCTTTATCAAAAAGAACTCGGTCTACGGAATGGAGCGGGACCACAGCCTGCCGACTGTAGATGGGTTCGTCCACAGCCTTGTCGCTTCCAGAACGGGTTTGTACATGTCCTCAATAGATGTTTCACGTGCATATAAGAATTTCAGATGTGATCCGCTGGATTGGCCACTGCTATGCTTCAAATGGCAGGGCGGGCACTTCTGCGATACTGCCATGCCCTTTGGTGCCCGTGCCTCCTCCTATCACATGCAGTGTGTCGCCGACACCATAGTGGAGATACTGGCCGGCAGGGAGATCTCGGCAGCAATGTATCTGGATGATCTGATTATTCTGATTGTAATAATTGTATTCATTATTCATATCAATAAGAACTCATAAAATTCAAATAAATTTTATTAGCCCACTCCGGCTTCACTCTCCTTTTATCCAGCGTAAGGGATAATGAACATCTAGACATAACAGGTTGAGTACATTCTGTCCTATATTGGGGTTTTCAATGGCTGATCCTTGGCAACTACACATGTATTAGTGGCCAATATATCAGTACCCACCGCCTGATTTTATGGGACATACAGAATATTAGGTACTGGAAACTGAAATCTCAGACATGGTTGATAAGTGTGAAATTTACCTTCACTGAACTGATGGAATGAATCGCCTCTCCTGAATTCATTTGGGACTACCTCTAGGCAACTGAGATCACAATCACAACTACAGTTTAAGCTAGGCAAACCGAGAATCGAATTTGTAAATAAGTCGCCCTAATATCGGGGCTTCAATCTCTGGAATGGTCTGGGCACCGAAACTAAATATTCACAAAATAAAGAGACTTTTAAAAGGAGATTAAAAAGGAGATTAAAAAGCCTATCGCTATTCATTAAGGGGTAGTTTATTGCCTTTCAGTAAAAAGATGTTCATGAAAAATGCAAAGCACTGTCCTTGATGTTTAAAGAACTAGTTAACCATTAATCTTCCATGTACTTACTAATTGATATATTTCTAATTAACCGAACGTCATGTCCATCATATCCATTTCCCATTTTCTCATTATATCTAGAAGATAAGGTGGTGGAAGATCACCCTTGAGGTTAACATTTTTGAATAAAAAGATGAAATGGAAAAATAATCCCAACAGACTCATTATAAAAAGGGACCAAGAGTCATTTCGGTATTTGTCGGCGGGTGGTTATTCCGCAAGTAAAATGATGAAAGGATCAGTGTCATTATGGAGAAATATCTGATAAAACTATACAACAGTTGCATGGATACTTGTTTGTGAACTGCGAGAACTACAAAACATATTTCCATTGGCCAAATATTGCCACTATTGAATACTCTGGTAACTGCAAGTTGATAAAATGGCTCTTCCTGTGAATATCAGGCAATGGCAACGAGTTATCGCTCGGAACCACATAAATCAAAAATCGGTTAGTGAGTGGAAACATACCATCTCATTTTACTTTCGCCAAGAAATTGTACCGACCTTTTAATCGTTGGAGACAACCGACCGATAAGCATATGCAATAAAAGTAAGAGTTGGGGTATCTTTTGGCGAATGGAAACACGGATACTTATAAAGCTTCAGTATTGATGGATTGGTGCTGCTTTCATATATTACAGTAAAACCCCACTTCTGGGACGCTCCGCTTAAGGGGACACCCCTTTAATTTGTTCGGAATAGAAATTTCCCCCTCTATTAAGAGTTTGTTTTAACCCCGATTAACGGGACACCCGGCTTAAGAGGACACCCCACTGAAAGGTATTATATACCATATAGCATAACCATCGACAGACTGAAAACCCCACTTAAGGGGTTACACCGCCTGAGGGAACACTTTGATCGGAACGGAGGATGGCCCCTTCACCGGGGTTTTACTGTATATCGAAATAATTGTATTTGGTGATACTTATCGATGTAAACATGAGGCCATGGCGAATACATGTGTAGACTCTTTATGATAGAATTGTTACAGCATGAATCAGTATAATTTCCACGTACAAGTAATTACATTCCCATTTAACCCATGTCTAGTAATCACATTTTGTGCTACTTATGGAGTGTACATTGGATCGATTTAATCAGGGTAACGGTAAAGCTCACCAGCCAAGCTATTACTGAGATTACTTGTTTGATTACTTGTCCGCTAATTTATGTGGCGACCTTGACAGAAGAGTACATTGGCCACCAGAGCAGATGATTGCCATGACGAAATTCAAACACGAATAATGGCAGAACAGTGTTTGGTATAATTATAGGTTATATATATGTCTTACTCGTGTTGAAGTTTCATCGCTAAATTCGTATGGACAGCATGGAAAATCCTCTATATACGCACAGTGAGGTTTGATAGAGCCTAAGACAATTCTTTACTTGTCTTAGACAAGGACATTTCTGGCAGCGATCGAACGTGCTGCGCTGAGACACTGTCTATAATACACCAGCCATTTTGTGTCTTACAAATTGTCTTCCAATCGCGGAGATGTCTTAGGGTATCGTTGGGCGATTATGTCTTGACTGAAAAACAGTTTGTATTTTAGTCACAAAAATCGATATGTAAGACATCTTAGAGCTGTCAGTGTGCTATAGAGGAGACATCTTAGGTGATCGGCCAACGATGGTCGCTCAACTACACTTAGGCTCCAGCCTTGTGTGCTATAGTCAAGACAATCGTTCATTCTTACAGCCGATAATGTCTCCCAAAGTGTCTTAGGCCAAGACATTCTTGGACATGTTGTAGAGGTCTGTGACAGAATGACAGACAGCTGGAAAATGGCTCTGAAACAATTTTTTTGAATTCTGTACACCTTGTACACCTTCAGGAAGTGCATTCCAAATGCTAATACCCTTATAGCCCGACGATTTTCTAAATATTAATTTTTACCTTTTTTTTATCTTATGTAAGGAATTTCATGGATATGTATAGGTTAGAAACTCTACTTACATTTCCAGTCAGAAACCTTTCACAAGTCATGCTGCCAAAAACATTTGAGTAGAGTCTCTATGTGTGTATCAGGTAAGAGCGGGAGCGAGAGTGAAGCAGCTAATTATAAAAAGCTGTGCGGGTAACAGGTGAGCAAGAAGGAGGTATCGGGAAAGGACAAAGAGCAGCACCTCTTTCTCAAGATTCAAAGTGGCCGTATTTCAAACATTGCCTGCTTCGCCTTACTGAACATTTTCTTCAATGTTTATCACTACGTAGATCATCCAACCAGATTTCATGTATCTTTCTTCCTTTCTGGTCTCATCATTATTACTTACCTATGGACAAACTTAGTTGATGTAAATTACACTGCTGCTGGCGGTGTACTAAGTCTGTACATGTATACTGCATATTAGGCCATGAACCCAGTTACAGATTGCGTGCTTTGCCCCCACTATGGCGTGCTTTGACGGTAGCTACGATGTGCTTTGACCCCACTACAGCGTGATTTGAATATGATAATGCTAACTTATTGGCTGAGAGAACAGTAGTACTCGTCTTGGCGGAATATTTTAAAATGGCAGACTCTATAGACCCCTTTCACGTGACGTCATGCATACATTACCGGCGATGCGCACGCACACAGAGGCCAGAAACACTTGTTGTGGTCATAGCATAGGGAACTGTGGGCAACAACTTAGAATGGAAATATGTTCATAACTTTCTTATTTTGTGGCCAATTTTGAGTTCCTTTTCAGAATTTTGTAGGAAAGGATATATATGTGCCAATTCTTTTTATTAGAAAGGACTAAATAAACTCACTCCAGTAATGCTAGGCTAAACAGCCCCCTGCGCCTGCATGCGCACAGCTAGTCAGTGCATGCCATGCCTGCCACCACACTGGCCACATCCACCCTACCCTGGTGACTCTCAGCAGGGTGCTGTGCGCTGCCACTAGACCAGGGGTGCAAGTGTGGTCATCCCCTGAGTATGGGGTGCCATTTGTAACATACCCACTAGGTGTACAAATTGATACAAAAAGTACATCATTTTCATTTTGTTTACAAAATAAACTTAGTGTTAGTCCATCCTTGATTGTGTGTATGAGATGAGATTCAGTAGAAGAAACCTCTTGGGAATTTCTAATATATGTGCGGTTATATTCATATAACTATTTAATTGAGGCCTAGGCGAAGGTCGCTGGCGTAGTAGCTTAGGTAACTAGTAACAAGTTGGTAGCGTGGTAACCAGTCGCGTGCCGGTTACGTTACAGTTGCTCTCTGTTCCAAACGGTTGCGCTAGTTGCGCCTCAACTGTCTAACTGACCACACTGGGTTTTTCACTCTGTGAAAAATTTTAATTTTAAGTTATTGAATAAAGTGTGGTTGTCTATGTGTTATTCCGCCAAACCAATTTCCTGTGTCTCTCGTTATTACTGTTATTATACTCATAGCCGGTAGCCGCCAACTTATATATATAACAACATCTCAATTTCAACAAATCAGGTAATAACGCCACAGGCTATTATTACTAGGATCTGTTGAAATTGTGACAAAGATTAACATCTTCCATGTATTTTATTATCCACTTAATAGATAGTATTCATAGAAAACACATAGGGAGTGTGTATCTACATACCCGGAGCATACAGATATGTTGTATGCTCCAGACAAAACCGGGTGCATAGAGAAAAATAGTGTGTATGAAAATAATATTGCTGAGCTTTGACCAGTCTAAATAAAAGATTTTTCAAAAAATCTCATTTCATATATGAAATGAAAATCACATCTCAGGAATGTTCCAAGCGGCACCCCATAGTGGCAGGGGTGGTCAGTGCTGTGATGCACACAGTGGCTACAACTCACTGATCGTGTGTACATGGTAGTATCATGGATGGCTAGCCTTAACTGAAGATACTTAAGCTATCATCTGTCAGATCTGTGTGCTTGAGGTATCAAATTAAAGCTACTGAAGTGTATATTCTAGCAATGTACTTTCCTATCATCTCCAGGAAATTATCCAAGCGTTCTGACAACTTTAAGAGTGTGGTATGAGCAGCTCCCATAAACTTATGCTTGTGACCTAGTTCTTTCTGGCCGCACTATGTGCGCGCACCTAACGAGGTCGGCGATTGTGTACAAACATTGAAAGGGGTCTACTGCTTCATGAGTTCGGAGACGTTTATAAACCCCCGTAAACAGCCCAATTGAGTATTGACTAGAAATCAAGGTATCTAACGTGGGACATTCTCGTGACATTTGAAATGTATAAGGTGAATGCTTCATGTTTGATACCCCAATACTTTGTCTTTACACACTTTTAGACTTTATGGGGAGTTTGTAAAACGACTCTGCACACTTGGAAGTCCAACGCGCAGGTTGTGCCCACCGCACAGGCAGAAAGATATTATCTCTCCCCTCGCCAAGCCGATGTTTGGCCGCTATAAGGTAAGCGTGCATTTAATATAGAATATTATTGAAGAGAGCCATGCAGCGCTACAATCTTCAAACCAACGTTTAGTTTACACAAGACAGTAAGACCTATGCAAAGCAAAGATATGTTGAGAGAGTGTAGATGACCTGCACATGTGTATTTAATATCTGGTTTATTCTATTAATGTAAACATCGCACTGGCGGACATACATGCCTTTTTGGTGTAGCTAATGAAATCCTCAAAAACGAGTTCTGAACGATTTCATCAGCTACACCCCATTAAGTATGTGAGTATTGGCGACATTACTATGTTTTTACATACTACTCGCTCTTGTACTCACTCCATCGTATGATGATTTGGACAGTAATTGGTGTGGCATCAGGGCATGGGGGACCATGCCATGTGAATGATGTCATACCTCGCTGATTATAAGTTAGCTGAAGACGCTTTTCAAGTTCAAATGCCTCTGACCTTTCCCAAATGATTTCGGTAAAATCCATGGGTATGACAACGGAAAAAGAACCGGTGCTGGATAGATCCACTATTCAAAGCATAATACTGATGTGCAGACGTTGGTCACTGGAATCAATGACAGAGTCTAATTAACTCATCCGAGAGATCATTGGCTTTGCCCTTCGCCTGTTTCAAGCACCAAGATGGTAAATCTGGAAATAGACTAAGATCTGCAAAAGGACCTAGACCTGCACACACACAGATGGTTTAGCAACCACTATCATCGGAACATAAATTACCCATGCTCTGTCTACCTCCACATAAGGGGAAACGCATAACAGTGTCGATGAGTTCCACAGTACCAGGAGCTTACCAACATAACATCCACCAACATAACGGACCCAGCAGTCGAACAACTAGAGTGAGACATCCTGCAAGCAAATTTGCCCCATCGAATATATTCCCGAATGATTTTGTAGTATGAGGCCTGCACTGCATGAAAAAAAACAGTTATTTCATATATACGCCATAAATATGCGTATACAATGTATATTGAAATGATATGTACCACCAACCCCCCCCCCCCCCTTTAATTTCTGACAACCTGTTTGTGCTGTAGTGTTGATAGAGTACCCGCCCTCCCCAACTCCCTCCCTCTCTCCCTACAGCCTCCCCCCAGTGTCTGTGGTTGGACTCCAAGTCCTCTACCTCCACACATTATCAGAGTATTGTGTATGGCAGGGTGGCCACATAGCTGTGTGCAGACGGGTGTGAAAGCTGCGGATGTGAAAGCGACATTAGCTGTAGAGGTCATGGTGGCGGCGGCAGTGGCGGTGGCAGTGGCGATGGCAGTGGCAGTGGCAGTGGCGGTGGCTGCTGTTACAGTGATAGGGTGTACCTGCGCTAACGCTGAAGCCCTCGCCCATGAAAGCCTTATAAAATGGGGGGATATCCAGAACCCTACAGAAAAGTGGTGCTTTGAAAGTAAGATCTATTTTTTAAAAACGGTAATAAAAACAAAAGAATGCTGGGTTTATTGTATGTAATTGATCAAAATATACTCAGTGAGGTTTTAGAAAGATTTTGTAATACAAATTGACAACATAATATTGTATTTTCCATATACCACAGACTTGGATGGTTAATGGCAAATGAAATAAAAACATCAGTAGTGTCCCCTAGGTGCAAAGATCAGAATTACTGGGTATTGGCGGAAATACAACAGAATCAGGCGTATATATATATATATATATATATATATATATATATATATATATATGACTGCAACATGAACACATATATATACGCCTATAGATGAAGCACATACATGATGGAAAATAGGACTAATTTATTTACACAAAATCATATATGACTGCAACATGGACACTTATATACGCCTATAGATGAAGCACATACATGATGGAAAATAGGACTAATTTATTTACACAAAATCATATATGACTGCAACATGGACACTTATATACGCCTATAGATGAAGCACATACATGATGGAAAATAGGACTAATTTATTTACACAAAATCATAGTTATATATGCCGGAAGTATACATATGTAAATTAGGGTTTTCTTGCTGCGCCAGAATGTACTTAAACAGACCTGAATGTGTTAAACCTGGCGGAATATGCCTGGGCAATACTCAGGATAATAGACGATCCTAATTTTGAGAGTATGTCAGATCACAGTTTGAATATCTAAATGAAATTCCAGAGTGTGCTCGTGTATTTGAATTCAATCAGTTTAGAAGGTGTTCGGAACAAATCTTTGGTATGGATGTCGATGGCCGTTTGCGAGATAAATACCGAATCCAACTTATCCGGGCGACAATGACCCAGGTACACTCACTCGGCTACATGGTGGGGTGCCACACCCACCCCATCCCCTAACAAGCACACATCAGCTCTGCGATGTCAAATTACAGAATACATCGAAGCTGAACAGAACCTCGGCAACCCCCCACAGCCTTCAATGATCTGCCATTCTTCCTGTGGGTGGCCATCTCACCACTTATGTCCTGTCACATGAGAGGATCAGTGGCGAGATGTATTATACTGGACATGTGTTTCCCCCACTGGGAGGGCGTTAATGCAGGTTTTGCTGTCAGACACCACTTCACTCACTTGATACCCTTCATTCTCCCAATAATCGTTAACATGGCAGACTGCCTATGGGATCTAGGCATCATACCCCGCTTGCGAAAGGCAGATCTCACGTGTGTGTATCTCCAGATAAGAGTCAACCAACCTGGGACCTGTTTCACTAGTTTCGTGACATGTCTGTGACACCATACAGACATTGGGGTTGTCTAGTTTCGTGACAACACAAGTAGCTGCCCTTAGGAAAAATAGACCCCAAACATAAGAATTAGACAAATCTACACATCATGGACCTGTTTCACTAGTTTAGTGACAAAAGTGTTTGATAGACATGAAAAGCGGCACCAACAGTCCAAGCAAGAACGGACAAAACGAAGTCTAATATCTAGTTCTTATGAAATCGGACACACCATCTAGACGCCATCGAGAAATGTCACGAAACTAGTGAAACAGGTCCCTGATCATCATCTCCAGTGTAACAACGGATTCTGGATACTACCAGGATATGTGCTGTCCATTTGGAGACCGCCTGTCTGCGGACCGCTAAGGCGGTCACCCTTGTTCTATGTAGGGCCGGCTTCCATGCCTTGGTGCATATTGATGATTTTGTAGGTGTGGAGGCCACTTTTGTCTGACCCAGGACAGCTATAGGCCCGTTTCCAATGGCCGACGAAAACGGTGTAGACTTTTTGTGTTCTCCTAACAGCCTATTTCCATTGGCATCGCTGATTTTTTATCCACCTAATACAAGGTGTCCATAGTAAAGACATAGGAAATGTGTATGGACATATCCGGAGGATACAGATATGTTGTATGCTCCGGGTTGCAAAAGCCGGCGCATACGAAAAAAATAGTGAATATGAAAAAATAAAGTGTGCACCTATATTAACTAATATCAGTACGCCACTTGTCAGAATAAGGTGTATAATAGATACAATATAGACTGGTTTCATATAAAAGCGGTCGTATGCTCCTCGAAGTTGCTTCTCCGCAGTATCCTCGCATACGCTCGGATATTGCACAACTCCTCGCACTGCACAAAAACCACTATTTTACATATATATATATACGCCATCGCGATAACGCACGTATCGGCTGTATCGTGCCTTGTTTACATTTGTATACACCTCTTATCCGCGTCTGCGTTTCAGGCGTCTACGAGGTAGTTTCCGTATGTAGACACGCACGACTTGGCTGTATTTCACGCCTGGTGTATCCAAGATAAAACTGCCAGGCGTATATATGAAACCAAAAAGAAAAGATTGCGACCCGCGGCCCGCCCTGTCGTGTGGGTGTTGGTAGAGGTTGCACCAACACTGACCCGCCACCCGCGACCTCCCAACACCACCCCCCACCGCCCCCCAGACACCCCACCACCCCACCACTCTACCCACAGTGAAGCCCTGGTACACAACCCCCACCTCCCTTTGTAGACGGATTAGCGGCCGCTCGGCGTGTGTAAGATGTTTTCAGTCCTGAGTTGGAGGCGCACAGGGTGGGCGGCTGAGCGGGTGGCTGTGAGGGTGGCGGCCGCATTCACAAGGCAGGGCCGGAGTCGGAGTCGGGAGTCGGACTTCAGGTGCACACAGACACTGGGGGGTGGCGATAATATAGTAAGCCTGACAGTCCATACATTGAAATGGTGTTTGAAAGTAAGATCTATTAGAAAAACAATTAAAAACGCAACATAATGCAACATAATGCAACATAATTAAGTTTTTATAAAATAAATTGGTAATATAAGATTGCAATTTTCATATAATACAGACTTGGATGGTTAATGGCAAATGAAATATGCTACCACTGATGTCCCCAAGTGGCAGAGGTAGGAATTATTGGATAGTGGCGTAAATAAATAGAATCAGGCGTATATATGACATACATAAGATGGCACAATGGACACGTATATACGCCACTAGATAAGGCCTCTACGAGACGTCTAATAGGTCGAACTTCTAGACGCAAAATCCTACTGTTAGACGCGTTTCGGATACATATGTAAAGCGGTAAGTTTCGTGCAGTGTCGAAGCATACGGCCGCTTGTATCTGAAACCAATCAATATTGTGTATATATACAGTCAGGAACAACCGACGGACCTTTACCACTGCTGGCGCTCTACCCATTCAAAGGATTTCGAGACATGTTGCAAACTCCCTGTAGCGGCCAGAAGTGCGCAATGACCATATTTCACGGCATCTAACGTGGAACATTCACCTGAGGTAATTCAAATAACTCAAATATGTTAAATCAATCGATAACAACACGTTGGCGAGAGGCAGCGGGTGGCGCACGGACAGTAGAAGTTGCAAAACCCGTCAACAATTCATAGACCGCATTGCGTCAACTGTTGCCAGTGCTTTATGCTAGTGAGCCTTAGTGAATGGCAATGGCTTTGTACGGGAATGGGGAGGGGGTGAATCACAGACCAGAAAAGTTAATCAGCGTTTTAAATGATTTCGAGGAACATAGTTTTAAGAAAACGTAGTTCATTGTAGTTAATAACCAAACAGCTCTTTTTGATTTCACAATAATCCGAACAGTTAAACATCGCCATTAAGTATCATATTGTAGTTCTTTCTATACGTCCTAACTTAACTCTTTCTGTCCGAGCCTGATTGGAGGGCACCCGTGTACGCACCCTAAGTTGGAGACAGGGGTTGGTTGCCAATCTAGCTCTCTTGCAGACAATTCTCGAGTTACACAGCTCACCCACACCAACAGATATAAACTTTTAAAGCACGTTCTGTTTCTAATTGTGACATCCAGGCTTTAAGGCTATGCCTACTGATACCACGATATCATAGATATCTATCAATCCTACTTGATGAAGGATTATTAAATCCGAAACGTTCCACTCATACAAGCAATAAATATAATCATGTATTCCACCTTATTTCTCTGTCTTTGGTTGTGCCTTCCTTTAAACATGTCATCTCTCAATGGTCTACATATCACGAAATGGATATGTTATTTTTCCAAGTTACTGTCCTCATTATGGAGCAGCGAATTATTAGCGATATTTTCGCATGGAGGACTGTTAGAACCCTTTTGCTAAAACCTGCTCTGTATGGAGCGTTGTCTGTGGTAAAAAATTTCTGGCCTCTGTTACAAGCACCCTCTTTGACCACATCGACCTTGGTGATGGGAGAGGTGATGGAGAAGATAGGATGAGCCAAGGTAAGAACTACCCCTCTGTCAGTCAGAACGAGGCTCGGCCTTGAATATTACCAAAATCAGTGTATTCATACGCGTCCTGCAAGAATGATGGAGAGGGATGACTGTTGGGTGTGCAGCTGTATCCAACCAGCAATATCCCGCCAGCTATATCACACCTCTAGGAAATCAATATTCTATCTCTACAACTATTCCAATTAAAGTGTCATGGTTATTCATGTTTTCCTCGTCTAATCCAGATCGGTTTGGAATAGAGTTAGTTGGAGATCTATTTTCCGTCTGATTTTTTTTCTGCAAGATGCTTCATGGTAAGTTAGTCCTGCCTAGATGTGAAGGTCATCTTAGAAACATGTCTTTCATCTGTGATATGTTTGCGAGAGGGAGGGTGATAGGAACGAACTCCTAAATGTGAAGTGGCTATGCAGTCTCAGACATACGTTACAGTGCTGCATGAGAGGTGGACATAGAACAAGCAAGAAATTTTAAATCATTTATTGACCTTTCGATTTTCCTTTGAGATATATTTCAACGTATTTGCTGGTTTAATCGATGAAAATAATCCTATGTATTATCCACAAATATTCCTGCCTTTTACTTCTTCAATCAAACGCAGATTTGTGTTTGTAAACGAGGAAATGCTATAGATATGTTGAAGAATCACCTTTTATTCCACGGCATCAGGGCAGTTATATACATCAAGGTAAGAGATAAAAACATCCTTTCGTCGAATGTATAATATTTTCATCGCTCGTATTCAATTTACTCTAATTCAACATTATATAGCTTGCGATGACGGCCTGGCTTTCATTTCCTGTCTGGATAGACCTTGAGTTGCACTGGAGGTCATGTAGAATGGAGGTAATGTAGAATTCCTCCCTGCTCGGAAAATGTCCTCTGTACTAATGGTGTTTGCACGAAGCGCAATCTCACGGTCCTTTCCGCAAATGTCTCCCTTTGCTTTCTTTCCCAACCATTCTGCTCATACCTCTGTCTTGCATCACAGGACCGGATCGTGGACCGGCTACTGTTGTAATAATACAGAGGAGGCCGCATTCCCTTGGAAGATTATAACAAAAGATGACTTGGTTTTAAAGGGTAGAGTTGGTTGTTGGTTGATGTCATTTTACCATGGAGCAACTGCCAGTGTTATATCACGGTCGAATCTATGAGACGGGCATGAGAGAAGATTGATGCCAGGGACACACCAAGCGAGTCAGAGCAGCGATTTCTGGAATCGCCAAACCAAATAGCATGTATGTGAGATATCGTTTCATAGAAACATCTCCCACTGACAATTTAGCAGCTCAGACGCGACATTCAGGTGAAAAATGAAATAATAGCTTACATACTCGCCATTTTGTGTTGGCCATTCCAGAAAACGTTGCATTTTTCGTTTGGTGTGTCCCCGGCTCAAGTAACACAGCAGTATACGGCTTAGTCTGGAACCCTGAGCCTTCTGTTCCGTAGGCCAGCACCGACAAAGCTATCCTGCCCCTCTAAAAGGATTGTGTAATCTGCTGGGCGAATAGTACATTTCAAGTGAATGTGTTAATATGCGGGAGTGGACAGCCTTTGAGAACAGCATGATATATCCTGTTGGTATTAGGAGGGAGCTCTTTGTTTAGTGATGTGTTTTAGTAAAAACAAAGTACAAATACCAATATTGGGATGGAGCCCACTGTGGGGGAGAGGCGCCTGATTAAGATCGAGGAGGAGGTCTGGCTGAGGCATGATGACTGGGCGCTTGTGGAGAACCATTTAAAGGACAATAAATGAGAGATTTGTTGCTAATTCCTAGTCATGTTCCTTCTATATTTTCTAGGATATATAGGTAATTCACTTTCAGAATTAGATAAAAATTTCATTAAAGCCTGTCTTGTACCAGTGACCTCTAGTATATCTTTAGCATGTCTGTAGCATGTCATGGTCTGTAGCATGTCATGGTGACGTATATTTTGCTATTGCTAGATTACCTTGATATGAAATGGGATATTTCCAAAGCTCAGAGTGTAGTATTCATTTCATCTTTAATCACATCAATATTAACCAGCACTAGGGTAAGCCAATCTGTGTATGGGGACAGTACCATTGAGGCCTACCTCATTGATGATTAGTACCAGCAATGGAGTTTATTTCGACTTCTAAGCATTGCCTTCAACTCTTCACATGGCATTTGGGACATGACGATTATATCTAAATATTTGGTTGCCTACTTCTAATTACGAGGAACTTGTTCAGAAATATGGCAGCCAAATTTCCAGTTACTACAAAAAGTTTAAACTAAGACCTAGATTGAAGTTTGAATGAGTAGCAGTGAATGCAGGAGTTTGCAATTAGGAGAGGTGGTAAATATATGCTTATTTTGAACTTATTTCATGAAATAAGTCTAAAGCTAAGTTTAAGATTAATAGTTTTCAAAATTTCCCCATGGCTTCAGAGCTCAATGTGATAACTGCTATCATTAGATAACCCGGTGGATGAAACATTTTACGCGAATGGGTTAATTTTCATGGAATAAATCATGGTGCGGGTTCTAATGGCATGTCATCATATTCAGGCCCTGGGGGCTTCTTATAGCGTCCGGCGGACTAGAAATGACATTAATGCCTGTTGGTGTCACGTTAACTCTGAGTCACATCTAATCAGCTCAATTCGTAACGAGAGAAGAATAACATGACCGAAGAAGATATCCAGGGCAGAAATCTGATTTTCCAATCAGGAGCCTTGCTACTACGAGCCGTTATGTGTGTCGTTGTGGGTGTGCGTTTCGCTGCATGACACAGCAAGCTCTCTGTGTAGGGATGTGGATGTGGCTTAGGCTGAACGGCACTGTCGGATGGTGTGTGTCTAGGTGTCATGTTAATAATCTGGTCTCATGGCATTGCTAACCAGATATCAAATGTAGGTGGAAATTTGATAAACATAATCCATTTCTTGCCCAGAGTTGACTACTTACGCATGAGACTGCGTACGTCAACACTTTTGGCATGATCAGAGATACTGCTACCTGCATGTCGGGGTTGTACGGCTCTCCTAAGGCAGATATCGTTTATTATATAATGATTGTTCGTTCAACACCCCTAGACGATACTAGAGAAAGAGGAGGCCTAAGTCTCGTTTAATAAAGGCCATGACACCTGTTTAATAATCTAGGATCGTAAATGAACTATGTCAGACGAGGCAGTAGTACTGCACAAATCCACTGTGCGACCACGAATAGAGAGAATCGGGTGCGGTGTGAGTTCGTTTTGCGCGCTCCTCCAGATCTAGCCCTGTAAGGATGCTTCCCCATCGGTCAGACCTACTTCGTGCATGGACGGTGGCCCGCTATAGGTTCTGTGTGTGATAGGATCGTAAATGAAGACCCTTGTCTGTGCCTGTAGAAGTGTTATCGTTTGGAACAAGTCTGTTAACTAAGACAGTATTAGGCATCCATAAGGTCGTCCATAAGTGCTGAATATAGTTGATACACATTGTCTCTGCGTCTCTAAAGCATACATTAAAATGTCTTCAGGTATGATACTGGATTATTAAACGGGCCCCTAGTTCGTGGGCTTGTGACACATTAAAAATGGTCTTAACAGACGACATCCCTAAAGGGTATCGTAGGTGCCGTTCCTTTTCGGGTTTGTTATTAATTAATTAATTGATCAATTAATCAACAAATAAGAACATATCAATACTGTTTGAATCACATTGAATTAAGAATATTGCAATCTGTTAAATTTCAAAATGATGTTCAGGCCTTCAGTTTATCCAGAACCGATTCCTTGAGAAAGCACAACATAAGACTCGTTAAATAGGGAGGGAATGATACGTATATGATTCCACCTGTGGTATCTGTTGAAACTATTGTAGCAGCGTTTCCCTTTATAATTGTCACGACCTATCGTGACAAAAGTTGTATTCCAAATGGACGAACATTATAAGAATGATGTAACAGTATACGTACCACCCGATTTGTTAAAGGCATATCCTGCAATACACAGTAGCGCCACGTGGTGATCTTCAAATATTGCCAATAATAATCGAAACTGGTGCCTTATGATTCATTCTAGTATTAAAAGAGTAAATTTAACTTTTCATATAAGTTATCCAGTCTCAATAAGTAAACTACTCCAATTTACATTTGTTTGATTTGAATAGGAAATGTATTGGAAAATATGGTTTTCTTCAATTCTTTCAAAAACAAGGATGATGAGTTTTAAAACTGAAACGTGTAGTGCTATGCATTTACTATAATCGGTGAAGGTTTGAGGAAAATTACATGGGTTTACTATGTGAAAAGCTACTTTTTAGAATTTCTATATATTCCTTTATGAAGACATCATAACATTGCTCTCTGTATCAAAAAATAGCACGGGGACCAGCTAAATCCAAGTAGGATATGTGTTCTACACCTATTGAAGATCATCATATCCAACTTTCAGGATGATGATTTGGATGATGATATGCCTTTAACGAGATTTACCTTGGATGGTCACTGAGGTCCTCCCTGGCTTCACAGATTTTATCGTCTAGCTTGATTATCTTTCGTTCAATATCAAACAGACCCTTGTATCTGACGTATTCGTGGACCCAACGTAAACTGAGAGGCTAGTGAAAGCTAACTTGGAATGGTGATTCTGCATGTATGCTGTTAAATGTTTTTCTTCGATTCATTACAAATACAATGAGTGAGCCATTGAAAAGTGACATTATACTGCAACATTGGCAATCGCGAACACTGCACGAAACTAATGACTTTATTCAAAAATGCGCCATCGCGGCAGCGCACGTATCGGCTGAATATTGCCATGTTTTCATTTGTATACACCTCTAATCCACACCAGCGTATGAGGCGTATACAAAACCGTTTCCTTTTGTATGCGCACCCTGGCTGTATTTCACAACTGGCGTATACAAAAGGAAATATCTTCTGTGCAACATGTATACACCGGCGTAGATATGATAAAAATAAAAATAATCGTGACTCCCCCCCCCCCCCCCCACACACACACACACACACACACCCGGACACTCGTGGGTGTTGGTAGAGGTTGCACCAACACTGACCCGCCGCGGTAAAAAAAAAACATAATGCAGGGCTTATTATGTGTAATTAATCAATATATACTCAATCAGGTTTTATAAAGGTTTTATGAAATAAATTGGTAATATAAGATTACTTTTTCATAAAATACAGACTTGGATGGTTAATTGAAAATGAAATATGCTACCAGTAGTGTCCCCAAGTGGCAGAGTTCGGAACTAATGGATAGTGGTGTTAATATAACAAAATCAGGCGTATATATGAATCAGGCGTATAATTATATTTATTACCCACCTGATACGGAGTCTCCATACTAAGCCTATGGAGATTACAGATCGCTACTGAGGAGGATACGGATTTTTTATCTGTGTGGCCGTATTCTCCTTGTAGTTGACGCTACGCAATATTCCTCGCTATCGCTCGGAGAATTACTACGCGTCAACTACGCGGAGAATACGGCCACTCAGATCGAAATCATGGTAATATTGTGTATGAATCAGGCGCCTACAGATAAGGCGTATACACACGGGGAATAGGACGACCTTGTATACGCAAAAGCACACCTATATACGCCAGGCATATACATATAAAGTAGTTAGTTTCGTGCAGTGGAAAGACCTGGACTAAATGATATGACTTTCAAAAAAGATATTCAATCAGTATGTATTCAAAACTTTAGAATAATTCAGAATATCGTTGACAATGTCTGTGATTCAATTGTAGCTACGATAATGGCTTCACTGATATTTGCTGCTAGATTGTTGTGGGGACAAATATGTCGCTGACTGTCTAGACGGTATCAGTTGTGTTTTATGTGCTGAACTTTCTAGGTTTTCTCTGACGAAAGGCAAGAATTTGTTTTGTGTTCTGTGACGTCGGCTATGGCGTCTAGAGTAGGATGGTAAAAAAAGGACATGCTTTATTCCAGGTGTGCTTGTCTAGCTGTCGTCTACATTTTTTTTCTTCTAGTACACGAAGATGCATAGGTAAGACGGTGCTAATTCCTCCGAAGAGAACACTTGCAGGGCGTGACTTGAGTTGTTATGTTTCGGAGTCTGTTCGCTACACATGTTTCACCTGTTCCAGCTTTTCTACGTATTAATCCACACTGTTAATTCAGTGGAGGTTACATGGATGCACAGGGATTATAGAGATACATGGTTAGTGTGACTGAATGGAATCTGTCCAGAGATATTTTGGTCAGAAATACTCACCGAATTCGAAGAATGAGGTGAGTATTTCTGAGTATTTCTTCGAATTCGGAGATTATTTCCGACCGGAATATCTCATCAATTTCTTTCTTAATCTTTTGGCACTTGGACTTTTCCTAGCGGCCACCCCTCAGTTCATCGGATGGGTGTATAATGGCCTATTCCATATTGCTATCATTGGGATGACTTGCATTTCAAATCCATTCTACAGGCACTGTTTTGCATTCTAGTGGAAGCAACTCCGCAAAATCTTGAAAATGTAAACAAGGTGTCAACATGTAAACAAACAGTGAAGGATAAATTGTTTACGTGAAAACTAATTCAGTTTAGTGTTTTGGGGGGTATATATATTGTACGGACTCTCTATTCACTGGCGGTTATCAGTTTAGGTAAAAAGAAAATCAGAAAAAAAATATTGGTCATGACCCAGGATTGAACACCCCAACATCAGATCATAAAGGTCCTAACATAACTACTGCACCACTAAAGTCTCCTTCTGGGACCTCTGGTGTTAAGGATTTATTTCTGCTGCGTTGCCTTAGTTATAAATACTGACTGACAGTTGCAGATTTTGGCTAATGAATTTGTTGTTATCGATTCATTTGATATATTGAGCTATTTGAACTGTATTATGTTAATACCCCACGTTATTTACCCTAATATTTGGTCAAAACGCATTCTTACTCCTGACGGGTAGTTCGTAAAACATCTCCCAACTCATGGAGCAGTAGAGGACTAACCCGTTCGTCCGCCATTTCGTTTTGCCTGTGAGTAACACATGACCAACGTCGAATCCATACGCTCACACAGTGAACGTACCGGCGAATACTCTGTACACCCTTGCCGAATTTTACAAATACTCTTTGTCTATCAACGGAGAGTAAATATGTCACGTACGCCAATAGGTATGTGATGATATGGACCTCATACCTATAGAGTATGATCAGGTTATTACCGGTTATAATGTCATGGATTAAAATCATATTTACCAAGGAAGAGGTTTTCAGTTTTATGGCAAGGGGGTACAAGCTGTAAGCTACAGCGGGGAGTGGAGGGGTTGACAACACAGTTGACGTCTTTTAATCGAACCGCCTAAACTTTACCACAAATACATAATTTAATAATCGAGGCTTTAATTCCGTGTAACTCAATTCAGATAGAACTCCAGAAATGCCGTACCAACATGGGAGGAAACCACAGCAGAATGATAAAGCAATGGGACTTCATTTAACCTAATTCATATATGTATCTAATTATCATACTCATAAGCCGAATAACCGCTACATCAAACAAGCTTGCAATTGGATCGGACCTCCTCATAATAAATACCATGTCAGAGATATTGAACCAGTATCAAATGGAAAACCACTTTCGTCTCTGCTCTTTTAGTTCTCTCATTGGTTTCTTTAGTAATTCTGAAATCCATTTAGGAATTACAGAAATTATTCGATTTCTGATTTTACACGGAAATTGGAATTTAATCAAGTGGGTAATTTCCCGAGTAAAGGAACACTTCAATATGATTTCAGTGAAATACGGGCTGCCTCCGTTGGAAACAGTTTTGCTACAAAATGTCATTACATGAATAACACGGGTCGTAAATCAGTCAGAGTAGTCATGCAAGGGGTGCCTCATATCGAGAGATAACGTATCTAGATATTTCTAGTCGTTGTGTCCTGGTCCACAGCCACAAATAACATTGTGTTCTCAAACAAATTATTACTGATTGTGTTTTAGGGATGGAGGAGCATAATTATATAGCCAAAGTCCCGGTCCCTCTCATGTGGTGTAATCGTCGCAAGGTAATCATCATATGTACCAATAGGGAAATAGATTTAGCTTTAATTACATATCACGAGAAGAAAGGGAACTTGTCCTGATCCTATGTGAGGAATTACGTCGTACATCATGAGGTCTTTCTCTTTTGCGATACAGTTGGGTCTGCTGTTATATCATAAAGTGTGATAACCTTTTAGATGATCAAAATAGTGGGAAACAGGTATCCAATATATTTTCGGAGATTGCTTAATTTGGTAGTTGGTGATTCTGTATTGCATATTCAGGGTTATAGGTTTTATGCATTTTAGACATTTGATATGGGATCCTTGATAGTTATCAATGATACGGGAATTGCCGTCAGATTCATAAATTCACACAGATCTCGTGATAGCAGCGTAATTTTTCATGAGTAAGGTAAACGGTTGTAACAGCGGACATGAATATTGTTGCAAACCTGTGAGCCGTTATGGTTGCGACGCGAGTGGGTCCGGCGTCCGCCATGCCATCCGGTGATTCGTCCTGGCAAGCCGTAAGCTCCACCTAACGACCCATTGGGCCGTTTGATATTTTACGAACGATAATAAAAAGGGTCGAACGGCTCTCCTAAGGACAGGTCTAGTTTAATGAAGCTAGGAATCGCTTGTCCAATTTTGAAAGATCATGTAAAAGATCGTACAATGGTCGTAGGGCAAATACCGTTACATAAACGTTGACTTACATCGTCCAAAAGGTCTTAGATCGTCGTACCGTGCAATACATCTAGGGGGTGTCAGGCTGAAATTCTTACTTTTTAAAACACAAATATTATTCACTCAGATCTAAAAATGAAATTCTATTAATGAATATGTACAATTTCATATCAATGTAATACAAACAATAAGCGAGGTATAGAATATAATAATTATATTTGAGATAGGAAGCCAAACATAAGTCCAATCGGTATGTATCGGGAGCATGGTTGGTGCAGGGCTTATTCTCATATCAGTTTGTACCTTATACAAAATGGACAGGTCATTGTATTACATGTGTGTTGCTATGTAGGGCGGGGTGCATAGCTTACGTATGGTAGACCTATTGTCCAGTAAGATCTATGTCAAAGATACGACCATTTGTACGAACGATTCACGCGTCTCTCTACGATCTATTTCATGTAACATTGGGCGTGGATCGTCTATGAGGTCATACATCGTTCGATAGATCGTATAATCCACTGCTCATATCGTTCAAAGTTTATGTAACAGACTCCTGGACGATACGAGAGTAAGATGAGGCCTAAGTATCGTTTATCAAAGGCCAAGACACTTCGTTTGTAGGCTCGTAACACATAAAAATGTGTATTAATGGACGCCGCAGGTGCCGTTTTTAATTGATCAACAGATACAAACATATGAATTCGGTTGGAATCACATTGAATTATGAAAATTACAATTTGTGAAGAACGAAAATGAAATTTGAGCATTCATTTTACCTACCTCTGCTTCCTTGAGAAAGTACCACATAAGGCTGGTAAGGAACGATAATCATGAAGTGTTGCCACCTTTGGTATCAGTTGGAACTATCGTATGGTACATACATTTCCCTTTGTAACTGTCACGACAAAAGATGTTTTATTTGTTTGGGTAGTTTAACGTCCAATATGTTCTATTAGACTAACAAAATGTGTATGTCAAATATATGACCATTTATAAAACGATGTGACAGTATACGGACGACCCGATTTTTTAAACAAGATTTACCTTGGATCGTTCCCGAGATCCCCCCTCACTTCATAGATCGTATCGTCCAGCATGATTATCGTTCGTTCAAAAATACACATGACGTCACTGTGCCGCTCCCTCGTCGCCATCCCTGTACGGTCATTGTTCCGCCCACCCACCAAAAAGTGAATGCCATCTTTTCTCTAATTCACCTCCGTTTACACTTGTTCACTTTCCTTGTCGAACTAAATCGATTCATTCAATTTTCCAGCAACACCCGCGTTGGGTCAATCGTTATCAATACTGTTTTTTGTTTTTAATATTCATGAAACTTTTACGACATACTGCAACCACAACTGAAGGGCGTTCATCTTCACGGCAGTACCGAATAGCTAACATTCGATCACAGGTATATAATAACATATCTGTAAGGCCCATCTCCGAATGTCTATGCTGCCTGTTTAAATAGTTGAGCTAGTGTGTTGACTTTATAAATGTGCCATGTATATATCAAGGTTCGTTTTCAAGCTTGAACTATAATTCAAAATAACATCTTTGTAATATGAATTCTTACATATTTTCAAAATGATATGTTTTCTTCAAACCCTCCTTTTGATATACTCAGCCAACGCATTTTCATGATTAGACCCTTCATTTTAGTAAAAGCAATAGACATGTGGAACAATCTAAAATATTCTGACACGCTAATCTAAGATTTAAAAAAAAGCAATTTAGAATGATTATGAAAAGCAATTCAAAATGATTATTTCTATAATAATTTTGCTTTGCATATTGTAACACATGCGTTGACACATGGTTTATCTTCAGGTTTTACCTATTTGATATCAGTTCCACACATAGTAGCTCAGTGTGTTCTCATGGACACAGCCGTAAGGGTAGAGCTAGGCTCTATAGAGAATCGCTTGCCTGTGGTATTTGATTCCCCTACTGGTACTTCATGGTAGATAATCACCTGATAAACAATCTCAGAGCTCGATTTGCGCCCACCTTTTATCTTGCTTGAGCTCTCACCAGCTTCCACAGGAATCTCGCTTTAGATATACATCCACTCGAGAATGGTATACTTCTATTATCAATTCAGATTCTATTTCTTCATTCCTCAGACTTTGCTACCAAAACTTCCATACAGTTTAGTACTATATATTTGAACACTAGCATTTTGCCATACGTTCGCTGTCTGTATACAAAATATTTATCCCAGATGGACTGCCTGTATGGCCCACAGAGTCTGGCCGTCGTCTGTGCGTCGCCCGTCCATCATCCGCATGTTGAGCGGCTGGAGGTCCCATGCGAACCACCTGTGGGTCACCCTGAGTCTGAGCCTTGTACCTCATCTCAGGCCTCATTGGGTTTAAGCAACGATACTACCCAACATAACTATATTATTATATACCTGTATCCGAATATCTATGAAATACTGCCCGCTGCTAGGGGTGAAGTAAAAATAATGGTCGTGCCCGCTGTGAGAGTGAAATAATAAGACATTAAAATGTCGTTTTTTTCATCGATTTAAGGTATCTTATAATAAGCAAACGTCCTGACTGTAGATGAAACGATTCTCATTCTCGATCAGTCGTCGATTTCATACTGCCTTCCGCCTATGGCGTCAGGCAGTATGATATCCACGACTGACCTCGAACAGGAACCGTTTCGTCCACAGTAAGGACGTTTCCTAATATTACAATATATACGGATATATTTCTGTAAAGAATAGTTGGGTTGTTTTGTTGTTTGTTTATTTTCGTTAATGCAAGCTCTTGAATACAGCAAATATTTTAGACAAAATATATAAGCATGAAAGCACATAGTATAAGACATGTTATATCGAGGTCTGGTAAATTGTTTCAAACAACTATGCCACTTTTACCGAGAGGCCATCTATCCAAAAACAGAATATATTTGAATAAGTACGCTTGTGATCTTGTGTGTGTCCTGCCTTCGTCTATGTCAAATATTGTCACTAAAAATATACATGGAATAACATCACCTGTCTGGTGTTGAATACAAATAATTAACACTTCGATGTCACAAGGCATCTTGTGAAATATGGATTGTCTTTTTTTCTCTTCGTTCTTGTTTATTGATCATGTACAATTAAGAATTACATGAGAGTTCTTCCTTTTGCAATAAAATATAGTTGATTAACATTTGCACATTCTACCGTCGAACAACCGTGTATGTGTAATACTCCATATGCCTATCCCACGGTGTACGAAAGAGTATTTCCTTCCTGAAACATATGTCTTATTCCACAAAGTTAGAAATATACATCTGAAAAAGAAAAACATACCCGATCCACACAGAGCTGAAATCTTAAATCATTAACTTAAGCAATACGTTCATAAATAGAAATCTATTATATCCCCTGAGGGGTCAGGGATGGTCATTGCCCCCCCCCCCCCGTGTCTCTCTATTCTAAGGCGCATCAAAGACGCCCCCTATAGTCTTATCCTCGAACTACACCTCTCTACCTCACTTAAGCTCCACCTCAATCGGTCTCATTCACTTTCCACACCTCACACAGAACAGGCCTATCCACCTTTCTACCCACCCACCCACACCTCTAACTTAACCTTAGACAAGATTCCTCACATGGACAATGGAATATACTTGATTATTTCTTATCACTGACCATACCGCATTATTTGGGCGGGCATTGCCAGATTCAAAGTACCAAGATACATACTACTTACAGTGAGCTGCATATGAATAGCAGAGAATAGTAGCCATAGGCAAATTGTCATTTCCGTATACTACTACATTGTCGCAGATTCGGTTAACAGGCCCTTCACCTCAGATCTATATGGAGTTCAACAAATACCATGCTATCAATGCTCTCCTGCCGATTCTGGTTAAAACCCAGTGGATATTGCTACCGTCTGTACATTTAGTGACCACCATTGTTGTAGCATTCTGATGTTTACCCCAAGACCCCAGGAATCAAATCTTGTAGACGATGCCTCTTTGGACATTCATATCTTAAAATCTATACCACAGTGGCGTCAGAATAGGGGGGGGGGGGGCAGGAGGGGACTTAGGAGGGCAGGGGGGACGGCCGCCCCCCTTTTTTGCCAGCCCCAAAAAAGTCAACACCATCAAATTTAAGTCAATCAAGTGTAAAAGCGCAAATAAATGTCAAAGTCTGACTTTTTTTCTTCTTTTTTTTAAATATTTATTGACCAATTCTGTGCAGGACAGTTCTTCCAATGGGCATACCCACCGTAACATAAGTTTCCAGCTGTTACATAGGATCAAAACAAGTTCATATATGTGATGAAGTAGTAAGAAGGAAGGAGTATTAGTTAAAGGTTTTAAATCTAGATGTTAGTATCAGAGGTAGAAGTTTACAGAAAGAAGGGAAGAATAGTCTAAGAAGGTCTTAAGCCAAGGTGATGATAACATGATGTGATGGAATGAACAGTATCCTCTAAGATTCAGGTAATGACACAACTCTGTTATAGCCTTTTTAAAGCAAGCGATGCCAACAATCCCCTGAGTAGCAGGACTAAGCTTTGACCAAACTTGATTTTCTCGGTACCGAGGCGAGTTTTAGTACTTACCACTCTTGTGTATATACGGTTTAAATCTCACTTGGTTGTCACTATGCGTTCCAAGAGACCGCAAGTCTAGGTAAGTTGGATCTTTGGATGCAATGATGGCAAAGCCCTGACTTTTCACCATGGAAAAGTGTCAATGTCTTACTTTTAACCCTTTACAGGCGGGGGTCTGTGGCAGACCCATGATGGTGGGGACGGGTACCAGGGACAGGCATAATACTAGGGGGCGAGCCTATTATCATCCAAACCCAGACTCGCTTTTTTGATCACATGATAGGATACTTCAAACTTAATTTCTTCATTCGTTTTAACTATTAATATTAAATGTATTATTTTAAGTATATTCTCTGCAAGTTTCATGTTTATTGATCCATTATTTATTGAAAAAACTATAATATCACAAATATTATAAATAATGCCTCAAGGCATCATTCGCCCTATGCTGGGGAATGCCTCAAGGCATCATTCGCCCTACACTGGGGAATGCCTCAGGGCATCACTCGCCCTGAAAGGGTTAAGCATGCCATGATGGCTAAGCCCTGACTTTTCACTGTGGAAAAGTGTCAAAGTCTGACCCTTTACAATGCAATGATGGCTAACCCCTGACCTACCACCATGGAAAATGTCAAAGTCTGACTTTTTAGCGTGCAATGATAGCCAAGCCCCGACTTTCTACCCTGGAAAAATGTCAAAGTCTGACTCTTAGCCTGCAATGATGGCTTAGCCCTGACTTTTCACCATGGAAAAATATCAGAGTCTAACTTTTAGCATGCAATGATGGCCAATCCCTGACTTTCACCTTCAAAAAATGTCAATGTCTGACTTTTTAGCTTGCAATGATGGCTAATCCCTGATTTCTCACAGTGGAAAAGTGTCAAAGTCTGACTTTTTAGCTTGCAATGATGGCTAATCCCTGATTTCTCACAGTGGAAAAGTGTCAAAGTCTGACTTTTAAGCCTGCAATGATGACTAACCCTGACTTTTCATTGTGGAAAATTGTTGCATGTAATGAAGGCTAAGAACTAAATTTCACAGACCTTTCGCAGTGCAACAGGCCAGTGTCAAAGTCTGACTTTATACCAAGAAAAAGTCAGCAATTTTTCAGTTCGCACCCCCCCCCCCCCCCCCAACTTTCAAAATATCCTGACGCCCCTGTACCCCCTAGAATTTCACTCCTTTTTCGGTCGGTATGTCAGCTAAGATGTTTACATTCCAGAATTAGAAATTGGAAGGAAATGCACGACAGGGTTATTAGCCCAAGCCGCTGATACATACCATAAACAATTAATACGTACAATTGATACGTCCAGCAAAATGGACATTGCTAATCTGTATTGATTTTATTGTATAACGGTTCATTAAGTTCATAATGGGTTTGAAAACGGCTGATGTGTTTGGTGTGCTTCGGGATATTCACTCGGCTATCACCTAGTTCCGATTCCAGCGTGTTCCAAACTCGGTGGCGAATCGGGCTACATACCAAAAGCACATAAGCTCTTTCTTAGTACTTCAGGATAGTTAACAAATATTTATTAGGGCTTTTCACAAGGGACTTCCTATAGGTCTACTTAGCGTTTAATATGGGTAAAATCACAACATCTAATTAAATGAAATGCAGCATTTGTAAAAGATAATATTTTCAAAATTTAAGGAGATAGAAGCAAGGGTACTTCATGAAAAATACATAACAGAAATTTTCAGGCCTGAGAAAAAAAATTTTGGTGCCACCTGTCATTTTATCAAAGAGCTTTGGCCTGAGGTCATATTGCTGCTTGATTTTCTCTTTGGCCTGATGTCATATTTCAGCTTGATTTTCCTTCAGTCCTATTTCAGTCAATATAGCATAGATACTTCAAATAAAGAGTGATTTGCAGATGAACACCCACAGAATATAACTGGTAGGTTATCCTATTGATAAAATGTTATTTGGAGGTAATTATTGGCCATTTCAAGCTATGCCATATGCCAAAAATGCAATAATATCAGAAAATCAGAAAATCAAGTTTTCAGGGCTCTTTTGGACACTTTGTCATTTGTCATAATGCTCATGTACCTCAGGAACTATCTTTCACATCCTGGCAATATAGATATCATTTTAATTGTCATGAAATACCTAAGAAGATAGGTTGTTTATTTCTATAGCTCATTGTGATAGATTTTTCATTAAATCACTGTGAAGGCAGGAAGGTAACATGTCTTAGGGTTTTTTCCCTAAGAAATTCTGATGTTCAATCTATGACAGGAAATCTTAGTTATAATAAAGGTATATCAGATATATACCACCAGATAGCCCGACGTATTAGCTTTCTAACTATGTTTTGTTTATAAATATCACCTCATTTTTCACGACACAACATCAATTTTCCTTTTTCAAGTTAGAAAAAACTAGTTTTTTGTCCCATATCAAACGCTCAGGACTATAGCCATGTCTGACTCTTAATTATTGTCGTACTAGGGCGGGCGGTAATGTACATCAGAGAGTATAAAGATGCCCGTAATGTTAAGTTGTTAACAACTCTATATTTTTCTAGAGAGTGATGGGCCTCTACATTTGCTTTGGTGTAGATATCACATAGACAATGTTGTTGCTACTATAATGTGTATGGACAGTAATCTAAATTAGTGACTCTAAGACTTTGTCCTGTTACAAGCTTTATTTCTGGTGTTGCTGCAATGACTGCTAGCTGCGAATTGCGCTGCAATACTTAGTAGAAACTGAACGAGAATACGACATGTCAGTGTTTATGCCACGAAGGGCAGGTTGTGTATTACTAAGCAAAGCGTTACCGGAGCGTAGTGAGGAACAGACCTGACCAGAGTGGCATAGACACCGATAAGTCTAACTCAAGTTCAGTTTCGTATTTATCCTACTCCATCTCTACACTTTTGTATTACTAAAAGATAAATATTGACTCTACAACCAACCTGAAATCCATTTGCTACTTGTTATTGTTGGAGTTAGTCATGGTCACGCACTATTTTGCCGCTAGGTTATTTACTTACACAGCAGTGCTTTGGTGTGCTCTAAGAGCGGATATAGCTTGCAATGTTTAACTGCATTTATTCAAATATTAATGTCTTAAGGTGTGTAAATAGCGTAATCAGTTTAATATCAACAAACAAAAGATGATTATGATCATGAAAGCCGTTGTCAAGGCTCTATTTTGACGTAGCTAGACGCATTGCCATGGTATTCATAAGCGGCCACGAATTTGATGTCATCTTCTTATTTCGCTGACCGTTCAAGTATGAAATATCGGACATTTTTCAAGCGCTCATAACTACAGATCTAATGATCAGAATAATTCTAACAGCGTTAGAACCGCCACGACAAGTTATGTCAGAATCCAAATCCCCGGTCATTTTGGAGAAAGAAAAGCCAGTGGGATCTCAGTCTGCTGAACTAAGCCTAGGCCAAACCAAATGTGTCCAAATTGATGCTTCGATGGCCTACACATAGGCAAACAATGCAATTGTATCTGGATTTCTGTGAGTCCACACACATTATTGATATTCTAATGGCGTTCCACATGTACAAAGTTAAAACAGGTTTTATTCTCAGTCTAGAAAACATTTGAATGGTTGTCTGCGGTGCAACTGGAATTTTTTTCGTAGTAGCTGATATCCTGGTCTCTGATTGGTCAATTTTATTATTTCCCTCGTGGCATAAATAACACTTTACATCACGGTCTGGCACATAAAATTTGCCTAGGTTAAGTTTATGGCGTTTTTTTTTATTAGGGGTAGGATAAATCTAGATGCCTCAAAAAGGGATATCTCCATGTTTAAGCATGGGGAAGAACGTATTGACCGTAACTAAAGGGCATAACATCGAACTAATGAAATGAGAGACGCCAAGAGGAAGTGCACATATATATGTTTCCCAAATACGGGAATTGAGTGTAATACAGTGTATGGTATACTAAGAGAAAACGTGGTTACTGAGCCCGAAGGGATGGCCATTCGAGGTCTTTTGATGCCATAAATACGTCCCAATGCCGCAGGTAGAGGGACGTATTTATGGCATCAAAAGACCGAGAATGACATCCCTAAGGGCTCAGTCACTACGGTTTCTTATCATTACATACCTAAATACAACAAAAAAGGCCATTTGAAATACCTATCATATCAACCAATTCATCAGATTGTCACAGTGCGCCTGAATATTCCCTACGGGCGCAGTGCGCCCGAACATAATCTATATTGCACCCATAGCAGCGGGTAGTATTTCATAGACGTTCGGCCATAGGTATGTAATAATAAGAGAAAACGTGGTAACTAAGCCCGAAGGGAAGGCCATTCAAGGTCTTTTGATGCCATAAATACGTCCCGATGCTGCAGGCAGAGGGACGTATTTATGGAATCAAAAGGCCGAGAATGGCATCCCTACGGGCTCAGTCACTACGTTTTCTTATTATTACATACCTAGAAATCAATAAAAACATTATTTTCTATACTTATTTATGTAGATTTCTACCTGAGACATTCACTAAGGGCACAGTGCGCCCGAATATTTACTACGGGCGCAGTGCGCCCGAACATTATTTATACTACACCCCTAGTAGCGGGCAGTATTTCATACACGTTCGGCCATAGGTATGTAATAATACTGGTGATGAAATTTCTAATTTTTAGGATAACGATCCTCGTTGTTGTTATTTTCAAAACATCTGAAAGCAAGATTTAGGCAAAAGAAAAACAGCATATTGACAATCTTGACCACCATGACACATGCCAGGGGTCCATACAGGTCAGGTCATATTCTGTCGATCTCACCAAGCACAAGCCTAAATGGTGTTTGTGTACATGTAACCAAAGACAACCATACACAAGAACCAATAGAATTTCCATCTGGAAACGGAAGTACGTTTTCCAGCGCGGAATTCGTGTGGGAATAATCTTACCATGGGACATGCAAAATGAAGAATCAAAAAGGATTTTTAAGAGGGAGATCTTAGTCAAATTAAATTCGGACGATACGAACCAGTGTGTGGTCATGTACTGGGGTGAAATAAGTGATGTGAACCCATTTCCCCATTACAACGGGGATTGGAAGTCCCCATTTGGGAATAAGTATGTTGTATTTCATCTTTGTATTATAAGAACTACTAAGTCGGACATTGATATAATAATTTTCGATTAGCATAATTGTATAGGGTTCTAGAGATATGATCAAATTTCGAGTCAAAATTAACTAAACGCCTCGTAACCGATACTCCTGATGACGAAACAGATTTTGTGTCTCTCACCTGATTCCTTGTAGTCATCCCTAACAGTACATCCTGATGTTTATTTATCTAGACAGCCTAGACGATCATAAGACTCATATATATATATTTCTCTTTGAAGGAACCAGCTTTCCGTTAACCAGAGGGACACAGAATTGGCGGTTCTGGTAAAGGTGGATTCTCACTTACAAAGAACTAGGCGTTTCCGCTTATCTCGAGGCTGCACTTGATTACAGTCCATTTATCAAGGTCGGTATGTGTATCAGCTACTCCCCGTCATTAAGGTGAGCTGCCCACTACTGTGATCAAGAGAGGTAATCGATTCCCAGGTGATGGTAGACCGTAAATAGGTTTTATAGACCGCAGAGGAGCCTTCCAGTCCTACCCATACTTCCGTATACATGTGTACTTGGTTAACAATACATAAACTAAACGCTTGCCGTTTTTCCATTCAGATATTTTCATTCTCACTATAGAGTATCTGCTCTTCTCGTAGGATCTATATTCTGATTATAATAGATCACACGAATTGTAAATCATACCGGCTATTCGCAGGGGTCATGCTGCTGGTGTGTGATAGAGGTAGGCGTAGTTTCAATCTAGTTGGTGTGATCGGAGAGAGGGTGTGGAGTGTGTGTGTTCAACGGGAAACATTTTATTCAAGTTATGAATATTCTCGTCACATCTTTGTGTCAAGTCTGTTCGGTAACAAAAAACAACGGCGGACGTTTGGTAATGTCCATGCCGAGCTTGAACAATAGTTTTTGACGGACGTGCTCCCATCTGTCTTGCAGAAATAGTGATATGACAACCATCCATCAGATTTCTGAATAGATCATTGTCATCTGTGTTCACACAAACAATAGGAAAGTCTCCTGCTAACAGGCCTCGTGTGATGCTGGTGATTCTACATGAAAATAGTGTCTCAATGCTGGAGTCTTTCAAAAGTGGGTGGGTGGGTGATTGATAGGAAAAAGGGTAGTAGAATTATGTTTTTGTGATATCTAATCTAGCTGTTCAAATATTGACATTTACATTCATCTGCTTCAATTATGTTAGATGGTCATGTACAGCAGTGTAGAAATATCTAAGTAGACCAGTGAAAGCGCGCGTTGAACTAAATCACAAATGAATATTCATATAATGGTCTACGATAGACCTCCCGATAGGGTAATCGTAGATATGGGTGTATATCGTAGACCGTTGGAACGATTTTGATAGACAAAAACTGTAAAGGTATGGTCAAGATTTGCTCACGATTCAAACTGTGTTACAATGTAGATCTCAGGCAGAATTTTGATATTGAAATATAGTATAAATTTGGAAATATTGAAAAAAAAACAGGTGTATAAAACATATTACTATATCATTTTTCAGACTCTATAACAACAGAATTCAAAAATATAACTGTGGATGGATCATAATCCTGATATGAAACTGTTATTATTAGATAATTAGATTTCATCAAATGATATCCTATGCACAGAGATTATATGATAATCTATGTTGGGTCGACAGGTCTAAATTCCGAAATATCATAATTTTCACACATAAGAGATATTTTACTGTCAAATACATCCCGATAGGCTATGAATAATACAACATGTTGGATCTTTTCGTAAGTTTGCATTTGGCGTTTCCAATTGTAGCCTATCGATATCCTATCGTGAGCTATCGTAATGTCAATCGTATAAGGCGGGCGTCCACCAACCACGACAAGGCTACGACAATGGGTTCCCGACAAGGTCCACGACTGGCCTACGACTGGAGGCCTTGTCGTGGTTGGTGGACCCCAGTTCCCGACAAGAGTTTACAACAAGGCCAGAACAAGGCCATGATTGGAAGCTTGTTGGAAGCCTTCCGACAAGGCTACAACAATATCGAATATGTTCTACTTTTCCCACAACTGGACCCTTGTCATGGAGTGTCATGGCATGTCAGGAGCGTGTCACAGAGGTCTATGATAGGAAGTTTTGGTGGAGCGTGCACTTCCCGGCACACCCCGACAACACTGTCGTAAAGCCCCCCCTTCTTACGACAAGGCTGCGACAAGCGCCGATTGAAACTTTTGTGTTGGCGCTTGTCATAGCCTTGTCATGGTTGGTTGCACCCCCCTTTAACATGGTCCACAGCCATGATTTTGTCTGACCTCCCAATAAAAAATGTGCAAGGTCTCCTTCTGTTTACTTCAGCTTTTATCTTTAAATCAATTAATCTTTTTCATGTTTAATTCATTTCGTGTCTTTATTTCCTTTTAATACCAATTTTCTTATAGCATAGAGATATTGGATAATACCTTTCTCAGTCTCCTTTCAAAACGTGCTTTGGTTATTGATCTCACGGCTAGTAATACCTTTCTATGGGGTCTGTTCTTCCGATGAAACAACCCTTACTGCTTCGTTTAGATAAACTTAATTTTTTAGCATATTTCCCTTTAGAACTTCTGAACAAGTATATTCCCGGATTTTCATAATGAGGTCATTACTAATTGTTCCTAACTACTGGGGCCTGTGCTTGTCAATGTTTCCGAAAACCATCCATTAAACAGGTTTCCCTGGTAACATCAGACCCTGGTAGCACCATGCTCTTTATGTCGGTATGAATGGTTGTATGAAATATATTACCAGCAGTAACTGCTAAATATTAGTACAGTGTTTCAGGTGTCATATATCAATAACGCCAATATATCATTCACAACATTGTGTCCTGCGACGATTAGCTATTGATTATATCCGTAATCCTTTTCTGAACAACACTAATACTTGTATGCAAACATAGACTTGGTGTTATTTACACTGCGTCATGCTCAGTTCACAATATGGATTCCCCTGGATAAACCAGTGTTAGATGAGCATGATCTAGGGGCGTGTTTGTTCTGAGTTGCATATCAAAGATACATTTAGGTTTTTAGATTGACGCGTTTCACAATGGTGTGTCTATTGGCCTTCTGTGTCAGTTAGTCGGAGTCTGTCTGATACAGAAGGCCTTGAGAATCTATTTTGCCTTAAGAACTGATTTTGAAAAACATTGTTTACGGCCATTTTTGAGGAAAGTCTACAGGACGCAATTCAGGGTCGCTTCGGATTCCAATTCAAACTGCATCAATTTGCGCCCCAAAAGATTCTTGGTCCAAGACAATGTGTAATCACCCTTAAAATTTGTCTTCTCTTTATCAAACGTAAAGCACTGGCGTGTTCTGTTCCATGAAAGTAACCATGCTGGTTACCATTGGTAACTCTTAGGTTATAAGGTAGACATATACATGCTGATATTTCAGTTCTCATCAGGACTGTTAATTATAGATGGCTTTGGTTAGCACTAGACATTAGAAGAATGTGACCTTTGGACTACAAACAGGTAGATAACACGTAGATAGATATGTAGCACCAACAGATTTACAGCAATACAAAGCTTATCATAGTCTATACAATATTGATGGACCTAGACCTCTTAATGTATTTACAGCCAGCCCACGGATCCCTGGTGCCTCCTGGCGGGTTAATGTGGAATATAACCTCTAAGGAGACGAGCAGCTCCATCTACATTGTGTACACCGTCTGTATATCTAACCTTGTAGTGGAAATCCGCAATAGTGGACACTTGGAATCTAATGTTTAATTCTAACTCGCACTATCTATATGGTGGTCAGCGATTTCCTAATCCAGAATGACAATTTTACTAGGCTGTGAGGGAGATCAATAGTCTTTTGAGTGGATTATCATAAATTTCATATGGCTGACTGAATTCTATGAAATACCATACATACCGTTAAATGTTGGCCTACTTATCCCAAAAATATTTTGCCTGGTAATGGATGGTAAACACGAAGTACAAATAAGATGATGTTAAAAATGAAGAGACTAGATACAGAGACTCCCTGAAATTGAATGAACTAAGTGCAACTAACCAGATGTTTTCAAACGTCGTATAAAAGAAGTAATGCTATCTGTTGAAGCAAGTGGTACATTGAGCAATGTAATCTAGACCAATATATCTCATATAAATTTGAAATCTTACTAAATCATATAGAGGATTTATGTATAATAATCAATAGATCGATAATAAATGAGTATTTATATCATATCTATCGTGTGTATGATTGATGATGGCATTCATTGAGAACTATACAGAAGTGTAGGCTTCAACGAGGAAGCTTGATCGAGAATGGAGCGATTGGTTACTCCTTACCACTCTCCTAGCAGATATTAGCAAGCGCTAGTGCCGCGAAAGATCTGGGAGGAGAGTGACTCCTTACATGTAACTTCAGACGATGCCGTAGATATACCACATGTGCAGCGAGTGTTTGATTGCGGATAGGTCTAGGAGTCTCTTGATTTTGAGTATTGTTTGTATAGACGTTCAAAATAAATGCAATTACTGTCCATTGCAAGGCGATCTTGAGATCTGTATTATGAAATGGAGAAGCGGATTAACGTTATTCAATATCCATCTACAGCGAGCTGCAGCGCCATGGCAATTGTGCTGCAGTAAATTCAGAACCCGACTTTATAACCCGCTTAATAGGGCACACGAAGAAAGCGTAGGTGGTTGAAGATTTGAGGGGTGAGGTGAGTTTCAGTGAAGACAGTGCTTTCCCTCTCGGTGAGCGGAGATAGCCAGTGATCAATGTGGAGAGAGCGAGCGCCTCCGAGCCGCGGTGTATATTCCCAGAACTAACGGTGCCGCCAGCTAACGACCCGCCATCTAGAGGAGTTCACCGTGTGACAACACCAAACTCTTGTGTGCAGTTCGTGCCTGATAACAGATGATACATATTTTAGAATTTATTCGTTTAGTGATATTATAAGCCATTTTCATAGCATATGTGAACCAATTAGGCCTACATAAATAACATTAAGATAAACACCTTTGTGATTTCTATGGCATTCTATAGCGCATACACGTGCGGTTTTATTTATCTATTATTTATTTATTCAAGCCATCACGAAAGATTCAAATTTGTACTTTGGGTTGTAATAAATATTCCTATATATACCCATTATTGAACTAACTAGAATTACATACTGATGCCGGGGGGTGCATTAAAAAAAGTCGAGGTTGACGTTTTCGTCCCGCTCTCATGTTTCCGTCCCGCTCTGACGTTTTCGTCCCGCTCTGATCACGTGATATAATACAGCAGCGGGACGAAACAATAGCTGTTGTGGTTACTCTATGAGGGTGGCCATTTGCTTCAGAAGTGTTTCAGGTAAAGAATTAAGCATTTTTATCGATATTTGAAGGTATACGATGTTAATACTGTCTCAAACATGGAATTTTTTTATCGATTATATATTTGTTGTACATATGTTGCCTCTGTGCCTACAAATCCAAGGAAGATACTGTAAATAATTGCGCAGCTGACGCCTTGGGCAGTAATTTTTCCAAGCCTTACCTCATATCTTTGAACTTTTGCTCACCGGAACATAGTTTCCCTCTACTACTGGACTTATTCGGGTGTACCTCTTTTAATATGCTAGGTAAATCAAAAGAGATGTACCCGAATAAATCCAGAAGTATAAGAAATGTCACTGTCGGAACTTTCATAGGAAATATAAAAACTCTTGTACATCGTATTAGATATTTGTGTAATGCATCAATTAAGCAAGAATAGTTTCCATCCACCTGGAAGCAAGCTTAGGTAATACCCATCTTCAAAAGCGGAGACAATGATGACAACAGAAGATAGTTGGCGCTCTATATTGTTATCAAGCCTGCCATGTAGAGTGTTGAAGAAACTATCACAATATGTTATATATCATTTATTATTAAACATAGATATTCATGTTGATAGTCAGTATGGCTTTCAGCCTGGCAGAGGAATTGCATATATGCCATGTCTGTATTATTGAAATTTTGTTATAATGTTAGAAATGACCAAGAAAATACAGCCTTATGTTTTACCGATTTTAATAAGGCGTCTGACACTATAAATCATGATATCTGCTAATTACGAAGTCAAAGAAAATAATTGCCTTATCCCCTAATTTGGTTCCATGGTTAAAAGACAATCTCTCATTTAGAATTCAGTATGTTAGAAATTATAGAGATTTTTCTGACGTTATGGATGTGTGATTTGGTGTGGCTCAAAGCTCTGTGTTGAAGCCACAATTATTTGTCTTGTTTCTGGACGACTTGGGTGAATGCATTGAAAAATGTCTATAGCTGCCATATGCAGATGCCTTAGTTGTATTTGTATCTAATCGAATAATGGTAATGGCCATGAATTATCTACAAATTGACAAAAACTCTTTATCATAATGGGGCGAAATGAATGCACGGGTCGACAGTAAATGTTCCAGAAAACAAAATCGATGTGAGTATCAACACATAATAGGTTGACGCAATGTCCTAATTCAACAGTTAAAAAAAGCAATGATCTGGTATCAAACTATAAACATTATAAGTACCTGGGTATAACGTTAGGTGAAACACTGCCCTGGTTCAATCATGTTAACGAAATAAGCAAAACAATAAGTGGTAGATTGTTCAGATTTGGTAAATTGAGACAATGTTTAACCACTGAAGCAGCCCGAAGTGTCTGTATATTTAGCATCGGTCCCCACTTTGAATATTTAGCATTCATGAATTGTAGATGGTATGCAGAAAACAGATATAAACATTCTTGAAAAACTTAATCGCAGGTTTGCAGATAAATTTAACAACACATTCTAGATCTAATTTGGAAACCCTACAGAGGAAACGAAAAAGACAAATTCTGTTGATAACATTCAAGATAGGAGACAATGAAACTAGGATCTAGCCTTCGACAATAGCGACCAGATGAAGTCAGAAAAATCATCTTCAAAACAATGATCACACGAACCACATCAGTATCAACATCTCCTACGATCTGGGAACAGAAAATTGGAACTTATTCACCAAGGAGATTCAAATGTGTGACTCTTTGGAATAATTTAAGAAGATGCTTGGAATTGAACTATAATGTACTACAAACACTATCCATCATCATCAGTTATCTATACTAAACCTTTCCGTTATTCCTATTTTGTATTATTCAACAAAATGCTGATTGTAATTTGGAACTAAAGAGTGTTTTGCTGTACAATTGTGTCTGAAAAGCTCGTATTTATGAGAGATGCAATAAATGTAATGCAAAAAGGAAAGAGTCATGGTATAGAAGCCAAATAAAGAAAGACACACGGCATTTTAAGAAGTGGTTTTAATGAAACTAAGCTATGATAGAAGAAAGTAGCCATGTTTGGCATTTCCAGATCGCAAAAAAAGGCAAATTTTGCATTCAGTTTTACCTTTGGACAGATTTCATTGTTTTCTGAATTTCGTTCTTCGATGATGGATCTATATATACACATTTTTGTTATTCCTTTATACTTATGGTGACCTTCCTTGTCCAACTACTCTGTCTCCCTTAACGTTGTATTTATTTGGGACCGGGAATGTGAGGTTTACACATGTATATATCTATGCAGTTGAACCCTGCAAGCAGAGACCCTCCGTTTAGGGTCAAGGTATTTGTTTACTGCTTGCACCTAGGGTTTTCAGTCTGTCAATGGTTCGGCTATGTAATACATAATACCTATATGCAGATGAAACTATAGCAGGGATACACTGCTATAAGCACACAGACATCCTACAAGTCATCTACCTGACGCATGTAGAAAGGAGCCTACGCAGGGCATTGCCTGGTGTCTAATTGTCTAAATAGCAGTATACCAGCCTCACATATACACCATAAACAATCAAACAAGATAATCTGGCGTATTGTCCCCACACACCCCATCTGTACTTGATAGGGTGTCTCTCTGATGTGTTAGTTTAACCGGTGTTAGATAGCTTCATGTACCGAAATAACTGTCTGCTTACACGGCGTGTCCGCATACATAGAGTTCAAATAATCATCCAATAGAGGGGGCAAATTTCATTACAAGCAAAACTGTCCATTAATCCGTGGCTGCTTATGCGAGGTGTCCGTTAGGCGGGGACGTGAAAGGCTTGTGGCAACTGCTGGTTTCTGAACAGCCGGTTGGGCGGATCCATTGCGTGCGGATCCCCTGTAAGCTAGGCACCCATAGGCTGGTTCACATGTACACGTGACAGCTCATGCTTACATGTGAGGCCCCCTAGTGTCAGTAATTAGAAGATTGCAGTGCAATGATGGTAGATAGATTGGCCGCCACCTCTGTCATATAGCCATTTTCCACTGACCAAATATTTTCTACCTATCTGCAGTCAGGAACCACCGATCAATTTCTAAGTTAGGGGCCGTCCATAAATTATGTCAAACCTTTCTAGGACATTTTTAGGACCCCCACTCCCCTGTCACACTTTTTCGCACGTTCCATACCACCCCCCAAAGTATAATGTCACCCTTTCCGAACCCCCCCCCCCCCCCCATTTTCTTTCTCATGTACGATAGCATAAGATAACAGTTATTACATCTTTGACAAAGCTACTGTAAAAGACCATTAATTTAGATATTAAATGAGACAAAACTACTGATCTCCTGGATCACTAAAAAGCTATTGATACTTCAACATACTTTACTGTAGAAATTATCATTTTAGACCAACCAATCATATGCAGTGCTGAACTTTGAATCAAGCATAATTCTAGTCTGGTCAAGTCTGCTCTGGTGAATTACTACCAAAATCAACATCTTCCTCATTGTGGTACTCCACATCTTCCTCCTCCATGTATATGATTAAACACATTTATGAGTTCAACCTGCCCACGAAATTGGAACTGTACAAAAGTTGGAAGGTGGTGCATTTCGGGATTTATCCTTGTGCATAATAATCGACCCCATAACAGACCATTTCCACCAGATGACTGCTTAGTATTTACTTCATTGGTTAGGGTGTACAATTTCTATCTTTCACGGAAACCTGAAGATAATCCCTTCCTCAGCTACAGCTGAGTATCTTTTTCCAATAGACAAACTGGTGGGGTTCATATGTGTGTGAATAGGGTTAAGGTAGAAATCATCATCAAATGCTGTTATTGTAGAAGTCATCATCACTGACGGAAAGGCCTTCCTTTTCCTGGGAGGTGACCACTGAATACTTGAGAATATGAACCTGGAGTATGCCACTGATTAAATGTCTCCAGATACGTTTAATTTGCAGAACTAACACAGGTTTAGCCCAACCAGAGCTAATTCAGTGTATCTCTGGTTGAAGTTGGTATACCATTTGTAAACTAACTAGTTTACAAATTACTGGTGGAGTGGGAGGCTAACGCGAGACATAAAGCTGTGAACCAGTCAAACCTCTACTGTTGTTAATTTTTGTAGGTGGCGCCACAGCGCTCTAGTGGAGATTGTGTTCCTCCTATCTCCTCCAGATAGCGCTTCCATCAGGTAGGACTACCACAACAGGCAGCGACTGGTTTCCCTCAGCCCTTGGCTTTCATTCGCCTCGTCTTATTCTGGATTTCTCAGGCGTAGGCTACTTTACAAACCGCTGCTAAAATATTAGTATATTATACTTTATCAATAGTATTTTCCGAAAACCCTGCCATTGTATTGTATTTTACATTGAGAGATGTTGTATGAAAGATATGTTGAACTGTTAGGGTATTGAGCAGTTAGGCAATCTGTTAGAAGGCTAGGAAAATGAAAGCAAATTTCTAAGATCGGGAATGATTGAAAGGGACTGGTGCGATGCACAAAAACGGATGGAAGAAGGTCGGATTGAAATTGTGCATTCATCAACAAAATTGTTACTGGAGCTTGTATGTTATATACATTAATTGGATAATTTGTTTGCTCAATACTTATGTATAAAGATGGAAAAGTTAAACAAGCTGAATGTGTGTAGTTTGAAGTTTCCCATTCTCTTTAGATTTTACCCACTCTAGGATTATTCACTGTTTGACCCTCAGTTGTGGTCAGTGGGATGGCAATAGAGCATGGGTTTATAAAATGAAGTCGGCAGTGTCGAATGCTATCTAGAATGGCGGCCCCTTCAATGATGCACTCCCTTTTAGCATACCCATTCCGTTTTGGTATTCCATTTCCCCTTTTCTACATCCCGGATCCACACCTGACTGATAAAACGTTTACCCCGAACCCCTACAAACATATGAATTATTAAGAGAAAGAGACTGGGTGAGCGCAGTGAAATAGCAGATACCCGTGCTCAAAGCACAACTTCAGGAGAAAAGTCTGCATGCTCTTTATTTGGGAATATATATATGCGCCTCATTCTGCAATCTTAGAAATATAAGTTTTGATCATAGTAAAGTGCACATCAATAGTAGTTATTGCGACCTCAACCCAAATGATGGCATCATATGTATAATTTACTATCAAAGGTTTATCGTTTTAGCTGTCCCCTAAAGATCTGTATCTGCCGTTCCAATAGATCCACTTCGGCGCGATAATATGTGATGAAACATTTTTATGTTTACATTTTGTCTCCCAGTTCCGCCAAACATAACATTTTCCATAAACCGAATCATTGGGATATAAAAATGCCAATTTTTTTTCAAATGGAAATGGAAGGAACGACAATTACTTTCAAGAGGATTTTCCCACAAAATCCGCGATTAAAACGGAAAATCCACGCCAAGAGAGAAAAATATGATCCTAAAAATACATATGCTCCCATCATATGCTATGAGTGGAAAGTCAGTGTTATTCAAGCTTATTTCGAAAATGTAAAGTTTACTGACTGTTCCTGAATTCGCGTCATGCTCACACGAAGCGTCTAAAGTGACTCACTGGGGAAGACAACTGTTGAGCTTGATTTTCCAGCCAGATCTGACACCCCTCTCCCAAACCACTACCAGACCACTACCAACAGGCGGCTATGTGTGTGAGTCTACTGATGACACATCAATATCAAACCCGATTACCTCAACCGATCCGCCTCAATTACCACTCACTCATTATGTCGGTCAGATAACCGGATTGTTACTGCGCCCAGCACGGAGCAGTCCCTCAGACTAAGTGTATTACCTCCGGCCCTCTCTAACTCTCCGGTCAGCGAGAAATCAAGACGAATTAAGTTCCCCCAGCCGGGCGCCGCTGGACGGTCGATCTTAACACTGTTAGTCGCCGCTTGTGAAAGCATCCCAGTCGGGTTTTATTTGGCTATGATGTAATTTGATGAGTTGATTGCAGGCTCCCGGGTCGGGAATACGGAACGTATACGAGGCGTTGTTTAGGACGATGTGGTTTGTTGTGGGTGGCATGAGGGCACTGCAAAGGTGTAGGCCCTGTTGTGTGTTTTTGATGTCCAACAGTCCAGTTTTAGTTTGAGTCTTACACAAATCGGATAGAGAGTAACTGGAAATTTCAAAAAGATAGAATGGAATGAATAAAGGGGAATATTAGTTGTCAGAACTTTTTAATTGGTAAACCTTTCAATACAATCAGTTTCCTTGTTGGTGAGATGCTGTTTTAGTACCTACTAGTTTCGGCTGCTATAAGCTGCCTTCATCAGGGTCTACAGCATAAAATTTAATTTCTAATATCGATAAGGTACTCACATCTAATCATAATTATATCACTTCTCAACCTCACGCTTTACAAGGTATCAGAATAAAACATAGGCTACAGCCAGAGCCTGCTGTTTTCACAGCTTTCACACCTCCTCACACCTTGCATCCAAATGAATGCTGAGGTCAGAGCAGCTTGTATAACTACATCGATTCAATGCAGTGTATTCAGTTTCTATAGAAGTACAAAGGGAATCACTCTGTACCTGTGCGACGAATTCATCGCAAATCATGAACATTTCAAGATGTGCGATGCGACGGTTCCGTCGCATCGCACACAATCGCACGCGCAAGCCCGGCCCCACAGGAGTGATTGTGTGCGATGCGACGGGCGGCGCCGTTTTTATGACCCTCGCCGGGCGTTTATGACTTTTTATTGACCTGCGACAATCGCATCGCACCATTGGGGCCGGGCCTTAAATTAGTGTGTCCTTACTGCATTCGAATATTAAACAATTGCAAAACCTGAAGTATCATTACACAAAGAAAATCAGAAAACTCTTAAGTTATACCATACAAGTTAAACGATCATACCTATACATTTGTACTCACTCCCTTACTTTAATACATGCACTCTTCATACACTCAAGATCCGTTCCACACATACGCCACACACTGATGGACGCATATTCTTGCATTAATACACGCATACACTAAGAACGGATGCAGCTAAATCCTTCCTGTTCATCTGTCAGACATTACAAAGCCTATCAGACTATCCCTTAATTCCAGATATTGCTATTTGTGATATCGGTAGTTGATTAATACCAAACGAGATACACCGAATGCGACACTATAGTCACAATATGAAAGCTGTACTTATTGAAAGAAAATGTCACCGAAACGATTAGTGGTACGTCTTAGCAGCGATTGGGTGCAATTCAAAACCAATGAAGAAAACCTAGAAGAGGCAATCAGCATTCAATGAGAGCGCGAGCGATTTAGAATTCAACACAAAGGTGTTGAGTGAATGGGTTACATACCTAACTCAGTACCTCTTTCTCCCTATTGTGCGTGTAATTCAGTCCTAAATCCCCTACATACGCCCTTTATTACCTCGCTCCAGTATTGGAATGAGAAATAATTAGTGCCCCCGACACCTGAGTAGTCACGTGACATGGCCGTCCTGCCCCTGGCGGCCATCCAACCCGTCGCGCATGCGCGTAGGTCTACAAGGGTTGCGGTGAGAGGAACATTGTCAGAAATGTGCGATTTGCATGTGCAATGACCGTTCATTGCGACAAGGCATGTCTGATGGAGGTGGAAGAGAAATGGGGAGCGTGAGAGTACCACCCACCATGCCAGGCAGGTATTTTGTTTTCATGGTCAGCGTTAATTTGAAACAAGATTGATTTGCTCAGGACTGATATTTGCAAAAGTTTTTTTTATCTACTCTTGACATATATGAGAACTCCATGAGAAATGTATATGGATTTGTTATGGAAGTCTTTCTGTGGGTTACTTTTATTAGGCTTCCTTGAGCCATGAGAGGTCTTTATATCTTTTTAAAATATAGAAAAACATGTTTTAGTGCAGAATGGACAGTGTATCATGATACGGGAGCATAAAAGAATATATTAGTCAGATTGACATTATATGAAAATATAAAGAGATTGCCACCAGATCAAAATGAAGGACCAGAGAAGAAGAAAAAATCAAGAACTGCACAAGCAATAGATACATTTCATAATAATCAGACGACAGGTTTTATTCCGTCTACCTAAATTTTTGCTCGATCCCGCTCGGGCCACGCTCGGTTCCTATTCGGATCAGTGCTAAAGAAGCCAGGGCACGAGTAGTATTCGGCGCCAAATATATAAGTTTATTAAAGAACAAGGAAGCACGATTATTTTTCTTCTGTCGAAAGAGAAATATTGTAAGGCATTTCATTAGCCAAAAGAAAACCCCGAAATAGTGAATACGGGGGGACAACTCCATGCAGTATACCCTCACATCGGCTCGAGAATTATATCATCTATTTCCACACCCCGCAGCAGCCTTTGAACCAGACTGCATCGTTCAGCCACCCCTCGACTACCATCAACCTAAACACTAACTCTTCATCATCTGTCAACCCGGCCCCTTAACCTCTCCGTTTCACACTATCAAACTGGCCATGAACCCTTCCCTGTCATATTGTCAACCTGGCCAGCTAACTCTTCTTAATCCCAATGCTAAGCTGGCCCACTAGTCCCTTTCTATCACACTGTCAGCCTTGCCAGTTACCGCCTCCCTATCCCACTCTCAAGCTGAACTGCTAATATCCCTCCTTTACAAACTTCAACTTGACCACGGTTACCGCTGCCTATCATACTGTCAGAGTAACCTGCTAAAAACGGCTCTATGGTCCACTGTCAAGCTGGCCCACTAACAGCTTCCTGTCCCACCATCAGCCTAACTTGCTATTCGCTCCCTATCTAACTGTCGGCCTGCCTGGCTGGCTCGCCCATCCCAATGCCACCGTCAACCTGGCACTCTCACCACTCCATGACCCACCCACGCATACTGCCCCCTGCCAGTGTGCTCAGCGTGCTGCACGTGCATGAATAACCCTGCCACCAGGGAGCGCGCTGTTCGCTGTCGTGTCAAGGAGAGGTGGTTTGCACGAATTCCCATAGGGAGCTCGATCAGTCGGGTCAGTACAGAACAGAGGATTGTCACACGATGGGAGGGAATGGACTTCAGAACCCATCAGTGAACAGTTCACCAGTTGGCAAGCAGCTAGTCATGACAGGTTGAAAGGAGAGGTTGCTGGATGGAGTGGTTACGCTCCTATAGTATCTGTTATAACCCCTAAAAGCACTACCAGGATGGTATACATCCGTGATTATTTGAATGCATTTTCTTCTAATGGAGCAAAATTGAACTGCATAGTTGCCAAAAGAAGAAGGTTTAGCAGGAATAGTTTAGAATATATAGGTACATCTCATGCACGAGAAAAAGGTTCGCTGGTTCTCTCCTGTGTATTCCTGAGTAAGGGACAGCCCTGAGAATAGCCAAAACTTGTATACTGCCAGTTGCGGACTACTGTTCCTTTTTTAGCACAGGAAATTGCGCTCATATACGTCATCTTGAGGTTACAACGATCACACAAGCTTTTAGCTTACTGCAGAGAATCTAACACTTCACTATCAATGTCTCAACTATAAAGGCATGGTTAAATGAGCAGGGGTCCAGTATCCCAGTCTGACCATAATCTGCCCCACTACTGACTTGGTTCCTAAAAATAGAATTTTTATTTTATAGTCTATTTGGGGACAAAGTATTCATTAATATCAATCCTGTAATTAAATAGCAGACACTTATTTATGGATACTGTCATCTACTACTAGAAAAGGAAACTATTAGATGATATTAATGACTAGATATACTATATACATGTTCAAATCTGATGGGATCCACCTAAATACACTGTATTCAAAGTGTCACACTGATGGGAGACACTTAAGCATATGGTAATCAGACTCACTTTGCAGAGAGCTATAAAACCAGTTCTATTTCCTTTTGACCCAGGGAGCCACCCTTGCATCTGACACTTGACCATAGACTTGCTTAAGCCTTTGACTTATGGCATTTACAAAATTCAAATGAATTATTATGCACTGGGTGTTTTACTGGGGTCTCTTGGGGGTACCACCAAATCAGTTAAAACTAAAACAGGAAGATGTATTTACAGATGCCTACATAGATGATAGGATAATCAAAGCAGAAACCCTATTGTCTAAATGTGAGGTTATAAAACCGCATGTTCGGCGGAAAATGCTCTCGGCAGGGATAATTAGGGGGCTATACAAAATTGATACTATTGAAGAAAAAGAAGAAGGAGTGAACTGTAACAGAACCAGGGTTCTAAGGAAAAGAAATCTATTATCAAGGCCCAAAATAGAAAGATTTCGGAAAAGTGCAATATATGTGGGTATAAAGCTATGGGACAGCCTGAGTCTGGCAACAAAGACTGAAAATTCAAAAAACACATTCAAAAAGGTAGTAAGAGAGGTGCTATCACTAGAGGACGGAGATGAAATGTAGTAGAATATTAGGCGGGACTCTGTGGGATGCTGTGTCACTCTCTTATACAAATATGCACCTTTTCGATTTGTAATATACGGTAGTGTCGAGAATGTATGCTTCCTATGGAGTTTATAGTGGAAAACAATTACATTATCTTCTGTGGAAGCCTTTATTGTTAAGTGGACAGTGTAAACTAATTAAAGGTTCACTCAACTTAGATTAATTCATTCTTGGAAGGAAGGTTTCCATTGTCATCGTAATTATCATAATGTCTGTTGCATATACACATGTTCGTCGAGATTGAATTGGAAGAACTACTGTCAAATAAAAACTCAATAAAGACGCGTATATAAAAAAAAAAGAAGGGAAAACTGATACCACACCAAAGAGACTTTGACCAAAAAGACACTCGTAGAGTCAATTGACCTATGAACTATTGGCCAATCTAAAAGGCCTAGAAATATAAACATAGATGCGTATAGTAATTGCGTATAGTAATTACTCTGACTGTCTTACACTATAATGTTAATGTTTTGGATCGGTCCAAGGAAGAACGTCCATTGGCGATGATTGTACCTAATCCCATTTAATCTGGAAAAAAATTCCGTAAACAAGAAATCAAGATAATCTGCAGTGTTGTCCCTACACCACCCACCTATTTTTGGTATGGTGTTCCTCTGAGGTTGTCCATTTACATAGGCTTAAATGGATTTTCGTACCGAAATAACTGTCCGCATATGCAGCGTGTCCGCTTGCGCAGGTTAGAATAAACATCCAATAGAGGTAAAATTTCATTCTGAGCAAAAGTGTATGTTAGCGCAGGGTGGCCGTTTACGTGGGTCGACCGTTAGGCAGGGTTCTATTGTGATAAGGCACCTTGTATGTCGGACTGCTCGACTTGGACCAAATAAAACCAGGTCAATTCATTTTGGCAATTCAATATCCGTCGAGGTTTCAACTATGAACCAGATAGTTCCTACAGACCTTTTTTGCTATTCAGGTAAACAAATTTATGACAACTTTATTCGCCGCATACAGGGCGATCTTCCATAATGCGGTCAGAAGACAGGACTCTACAGGACATCACACAACAGTAAATTGACAAGACAAATATATACAAGGTTTTCAGGTTTCAAACCTCGTACTATGTAATGTTTTCAACTTGAATCTGATGCACATACTTACAATAGAGAATATAAATAGTTCAATAAATCATTTCAATCAATGTCTTCCAAATTTACAATTCTTGGTAGGAATTTCTTTGCCTTGAATTTAAATTTATCCCCTAGCGGAACGTGGCATACCGGAAATATAGCTTCAGAGCAGTTGTATGCATCTCCAGACGCCCACAAAAACAATAATATTTTTGTGATGGGTCTCAGTGCTAGCTTGCGCTGATTGTCCCGTGTAGATTTCTCTTCACAGTGGACGTGGATTTCAATCTCGCTGTAGACGTGACTTGCAGTGTGGCTTCACGTGTGGTCTCAGGATCCACTTTCTAATTTCCTGCAGCCAGTTGGCTATTGCCTCTTCCGTGAATCTGCCAACGGTTTTTTTATTTGAGCTTGTCTACATGAATATATTAGTGATCGGTTGGTAAATATTGCATATTTCCTAGATTATTGAGAATTTTTAATATACAACACCACAAATATACCCACTACTGGCAAAATGGTTATCCTATAGAGCTCTAACCATAGCAAAATAAAAAGGATTGAAGGCATTGCTGAGCGAATGAAATTCATTCAGATATCAATACACTTCAAAAGATATGATTAATATAATTATAAATATAATTCTCTGAATTGATAATGGAGTTGTAGGGGTCCCCAGGTTACGTTACTCTACTTGGCCAAAGTAATCAAGCTAACCCGATTTGTTTAAAAGCTACCCTGTGACGTGCCATACCACAGGTTGGTTCGAGGTTGCAAAGAACAAGAGGACTTCCTACTCACATCAAGAGAAGATCATACAGAAGTAAAATTAAATAATAATTTATTTCACAGAGCATGACCTCAAATGCTTAGCCAGGAGAGCCAGGGTTACTGTAACCTAGCTTAGTCTAGGTAACTTACAAGCAGGTCGGGTACAACTGAGGTTGAATACCCAGACCCAGCCGCGGAAAGAGTAAAGAAAATTCCCACTCACTTTGAGAACCCAGGTAAGCTCCTCTATCGAGAAGCACTACAGCCTAACTGCGACTCAGACTATTTAGAAATACAGTAGGGTTACGTAACAGAGGGCAAACCTGTGGCACTTCCGTGCACAGGCTAAGCCCGGCTACCCTCAGTCACGGTTGGACACACCGCGTCCTCTGACAAGAAATCCATGAACCGCCACTTGATCCCCACAAAGTATTCTTGAATATAAACATGAAATTGGTAGGGATATAATAGTTGAATAGTTGAATGTGTTGGAGGGCTTATGAGATAGATTTGGGTGTGTTGGTAGTCAGTGAAGTCGTCATGTGTAATCATTTGATGCTATGGGGGTTCGATGCTGACCCAATATGCAATTCATTTTCTGGAGTTCGTACTTTACACTTCCAAATTGGTAATAATGTGCCACTCTTAAAATATATTTGATTTCGACAGAAGTTGTATCCACCTTCTGTATTATTGTTACCAGTTGTTGTTTGCTATTATCAGGCTTATAATTATCAAATGGAAAACAAATCAGTCCGGATAGCTTAAATCTAAAAGGAAATTTGAATTTCTATTGAGTCGAAAAAAATTCACTTTGAGAATAGTTTTGCAATGACTGCAATATAAATGTATTAAAAAGAAACCAGCCTGCCTATACCTATGTACATATTTTAGGCTTGAGAATGTCTGATCCTATAAAGTCCGTGCTACAAGACTTGAGCTTCAACAAATACAGGACCAGTCCAGTTGACTTGATGACTTCCGTCGGCCCTATCACCACTCCGTAATCCAAACCACATCCACCAACAACTACTTCCCGTTCCCCATCCCCTTATCCCAGCCCAAGCTCTGTCCCTCTGTCTCTCCCTGCGCGTTTTAAATACAGGCAATCTGTGGCCGGCAATCCAGCGAGCCGGCGGTCTGATCCCTCGCCTTGATCCCGCCCAACAGACCCAGATTAACTGTTAACATTGCCGTCTGGGCGCGCGCCCAATCTCTGTCTCACTAGACCAACTCCGGGCCCGCCGGGCAATTTATGGTTGCCGCTGCGTGAAATCAAGTTGGTCACTTTATCGTCGGGATTAATTAGCTTTGGCTGAGGCTAGGCGGGTCTAGGGGAGCGGGCTTGATCAGATAAAGATTACCCAAGCCCCATTGCATCCCCCACGAACTCCGCAGTCTGGGATTATCAATCAGGTACCAAACAGGTTGATTTCAGCTCCGTTATTATTCAGTGACCTTTGAAATATAGCATGCTTTGATTCAATATCACGCTCTGTGTGTGCGTTTAACGGGGTTTAAATAATTACAGGAGTTTACAACATGGCGTTTAAATGGGTTTAACATCTGACCTTTAATGGGATTTACCCCCAATGGCGCCTCAAAGGTCATCAGGGGGCAAATGAATTGATGCCCCGGAATATCCCATAGAATACAAATTACTGAACTACGTATGTTTTTTTTATCATAAACATATATTATTTCTCTTACATACTATAGGCATGGAGCATACACATTCAGAATGAAATACTGATTATCCTCTTTGAAGCGCATGGCTCTTAGGCATGTCTACGTTCGACTGCACGAAACTGACCAGAAAACAAGACTGAATCTGGGGGGTGTTTTTTTACTAACGACAATCCTAGGTAACGATTTTCTAAGATCGCCCAACGAACGTACGACAGTTTGTTAACAAAAAATGGCAGGTGTCCTATAGACCGATCGTAGTGTGCCATGGGAGATCGGTGCCAAAACGGTTGTTTGGAACGATTGTCTTAGAAAAACCATAGTAGTAGGCATGGTGTTTTATAGTCACGACAATAGTTATAAGCGACAAATAAAAATCCCAGAGCATTGTAGCAGGTTACGCACAAAGCGGATGAGTGGTGCAGTGCCTGCATTCTTCACATTTTTAGTAAAAATATTTCTAAAAATCAAACTAACCACAAGAAAATTATGAAATTTGAGATATAGGTACACAATATATAGACCCCTTGCTCAAAATATTTATCATGTTTCAATAGGTTTTAATATCTGTAAAACGAGAGCTATAACCACCCATTGTCCCCTTATAACACGTCTAACATTGCAGTTGGTTGCAACACTTTGGCCGACAAAGTCATCTACAATACCCTTCGATTGACAATACTTTAGCACACCTCAAACCGATCTACGTGTCGTAGTCCAACGACTGTTGGCCAATCCTCTACGATCATACGTCTACAGGACACTGGGGCCTGTTTCATAAATTTTGAGCGATCATCTAAAAGATCGTATAATGATCGTAGGGCTGATATCGTTACATAAACGGGTTTGGTCGTACACGTACGACCTTTGTACGATACGATCAAATGAGAATGGCAGATATTGTTACATAAACATTGACCTACATCGTGCAAATGGTCTTATATCGTCCAAAACGTCCTAACGTACGACACCTCTAGAGGGTGTCGTGGCTGTTGATTCATATACTTATTTCATTTATTCAGATCTAAAATTAAAATAAGGCATTATTAATGTTAAGATACACAGCTTTTATTTTTAAAAATCCTCGAAAAATCACTAAAATATACTAAAATAGCTAAGGCTCAAATTTGTGCTGTTGGTTGAATTCCAGTAGGCTGATCGTTAAGACTGGAACCCAATAGGTCATAAGCAGTATGTATGGATGGGAGGGGGGGGGGGGGGTTGCATAGCTGCCACATAGAAGATCTATGATCCCTTAGGCCCGGCGTCCACCTACTACGATATGGCACCGATATGGTCTACGATGCACCTCCCGATCAAAATCGCGTCGGAAGGTCCCCTAATATCGGGGCAGTTGACCACGTTTCTGCGATTAGACACCGATAAAAACCCCATACAACGCATGGTGGATTGGCTTGTCTAGACATATGTCTACGATTTTGCACCTTTCCGATATGGCACCGATTTTGACATTTTGTATCGGTGTCATATCGGGAGGTCTACGATTCTATCGTAGTAGGTGGACGCCGGGCCTTACAATGTATGTCAAAGATACGATAATTTGTACGAACGATTAATGTGTGTCCCTACGATCGGCTTTATGTAACCAAATTGGACGACCATCGTCCACAAGGTCGTACATCGTTGGATAGATCTTATCGTTCAATGGTCGTATCGTTCAAAATGTATGAAACAGGACCTGGCGCTTGGAAATGGTCGTTATTAATTATTGTCGTGACTGAGAAACACCCCCCCTGGATAGGTCCACCACGTATAACAGCCACAAAGTATATAGTCTTGTATTGTCTTCTATACTGTATAGTGTCCGTAGTTTTTATTATCATTTCTAATCTTACCGAATGGACTTTGTAAGTGCAATAAGTAAGACGCTTGTAATTCATACCAGAACCAGGCTATTGATGTCTAAGATGTGTTAACTATAACTTTGCCACCTTGTAGAACTCTGATCAAGCATTTAAAAGGGAGCCAGTCTTTTATAAAACACTACACTGCATGATAAACTTCAGATGCGGAGGTTGAAACTTGTTAGTTCTCGATAGACCATAAATAAAATATGTTCTTAACCGCTCCAGCAATTTTAATTTAAAGTTCGGCATGTGCTAAAAGTCACTGATATTAATAGAAACTTGGCCTGAAAAATAATTTTTTATCACAAGATTCACAACCAATACAGGTATATCCAATTTTCAAATCCCATTCACGTGGAGTTGTCAATTGAGGAGAACTATAAGATTGACTGTCTTTACTCCTACCCTAGCGACAGCTTTATACAGATTTAGATATGGTAAGTATAATAGATATACCCCCCAGCATATATGTATGTGTGGGGGGACGGGTGTGTGGGTGTGTGTGGATGGGGATGTGTTGGGTGTAAGTGTGTATGAATGTATGTTTGTATGTATATATGTATGTATGAAAGGTGTGCGTCCGGTGTCGATAAGGTTATGTAAAGTCTGGCTTTTCTGATATAAAGGTCAGCAATATGAGGGACCATTCTCTCCTTCAGACACGTGGACAATAGTCCTTCTATGATTCGCGTGATAGTTCAGGCAGTAAGGACTCTAATACTGGCCAATTAAAGGTTGTTTGTGGAGGAAATTACGCCTGGTAGATGTGAATAATACAATAGCTTAGATCATGGCTTGCCTCTCTTTACAGAGTTGCTTATCTCAAAGTTTTCTTGGTTGTTTGCTTGTGATGTTGTTTTTTCTTTATTTTCCATATGACCTTTTTCCAGTTGTGCAATTTTATTTATTAATGCCGTGTCCAGTTAGTGTTTATGGTTTTTTTAAAGTCCAAAGTAACGAATAGTCTGTAAAGTGTTTCATAAACTTCGTCTTTGTAATTTATGACTCGTTCCATTAATAGATTTTATCACAATAAGGAACATAATCAGCGTAATGTATTTATCATGTCGGTATTAGATTACGGCTCATAAGAACTATCAAACTCCAATTTCCCATGATATTCTTCCCGGTCAGCAAAAGTCTTACAATTAGTTTAAACTAATCTACCTATTAAAATGTGATTGGATGTAAAGATCGGCTGAGCGGTCATCTCATATCTTTCTATGCGGTTATTAAACCTGTATGCTTACTTGTACAATGAATGTGATTTCTGTCTGCTGAGTGACTCAGAGCTGGTTGACAGGGTAATTAATAACGCTGTCACCCGTCACACCTCAGTTTGCTCACACTGTCAATTCCGCTGTCACACGCGCTGCGTGCTGATTTTACCTGACATCACTTCCGCTTTTTTTTCTAGTTTTATTTCATAAAGAAAACATATTTTACTCTATTTCGCTCATGATACAATCTTTCTGCATCTACGTTGCACCTCAATTGTTCCTGCAAGTGCAAGTTTTATCAAGTCGTACATTTTTTGTTGTTAAGCAATACAAGAGTTTTCCCGCCATTGTGCCAAACATATACCGTTAGCGTGCCATCTGTTGTTCGTTATTCCCCCATATCTACAATGCTTTTACCAAATACTTATTGCGTTATCAGGTCTTGCCTATTTCAATATTACCTAATACCTATTGCTTTAGCATGCAATACTTTTCCATTGTTGCCTAATTCCTTTGTTTTCATTATTAGTACGGTATCACACCAATGCCATTATCAAAATCTTAAAGTATGTGTTGCGTTCTATTCACAATAGCGAGACTTAGGCCCGGCATCCACCTACCACGATATGGCTCCCATATGGTCTACGATGCACCTTCCGATAAAACAAATCTAAATCGCGTCGGAAGGTCACCTAATATCGGGGCAGTTGACCACGTTTCTGCGATAAGGTACCAAAAGAAACCCTTAGGATGCGTGGTGAAGTGGGATGTCTAGACACATGTCTAAGATTTTGCACCTTCCCAATATGTCTCCGATATTGACTTTTTGTATCGGAGCCATATCGGTAGGTCTAAATTTCTATCGTTGTTGGTGAACGCAATGCCTTAGCATTACAATAGCGTTTATACCTACATAAACTGTACTTAGCTTTGCAGGTACATGTTTTTATTTCATTAAATATCTAGCAACACCAATTGTAAACGATACAGGAGAAATATGTCATAGAGCCATGTTGGTAAATATTAGTCCATCTATGTTTCGTGAGGATCAATCACTGAGATCTCACCTTATTAGATGAGAGATGATATAAGAAAATAGATTCAGATAACCGTCGGCTTATATCTGAACGGCTCATGAGGAAAAGGATTCATCTACATACAGTAATGAGTAAATTATATTATTATATATATACCGGTGCACGAATGTCTCATGTTTATGCCCCAGTTGTAATGATTTCATTCGTTCACACTGTGGCGTAATATATATAATACTACCCTCTGTACCACGTGACCACTCATTCTTCTATTTATTGAGTTGTAGAATGGCATCCTTAATGATTTCTAGGTATATAATAATAAAAAGACATAGTGAGTGTGTCTGAATTACATCTGTTCCTCGAATTACATCTGTTCCTCGATATTTTGGTCAGAAATACTCACCCCATTCTTCGAATTCGGTGAGTATTTCTGACCAAAATATCTCTGAACAGATTCCATTCAGACACACTAACCATGTCTTTCTATATTTCAGAAAGGGCAGTTCCGTAGCGCAGCACAACGAGAGTAACTCACCCACCCTCCGTACGTCGGACCCAGGCCACATAGCTCTCAGGGCGCCAGTTTCCTCCCCTCCACTGCCGCCTTTGAACTGACAATCACTCGCCCAGAGGCTGATCAATCTTTAATTACCACAGTAATCGAAGAGTCAGCCTTTTCAAGCTCGTTGTAATTAATAGGAATCTTGGCGCGGCGCTCAGGTTAGGTGGCGGTGAGAGGTCAGATGGGTTCTGTGGGCTTGCTGCTGTTGTTTTTCGAAGAGGGTAAAATTTAAGGATCGTTATTTTTAGGGCGTACATGGTGTTTTCCACACTTACGCATGCCTGTAACGTAACAACTGCTCCCGACAAATGTCGGAAACTGAGAAGCCTCGTTTTGAGATCAAAGGGAGAAAATCGGGGGTGCCAATCCCGAATGTCACTCTCGTCCGCTTCTTTGTAATGCAGTGGAAGTCTTCAAACGTGATTTTTTGGACTGGCTGACTTTGAGCATGCGAGGTGTGCAAACAACATTCCCCTTGGCACACAGAAAGTGAGTTTCCACAGGGCTCGCTAATGAACCAACGTGGCCAAATGCATGTAATAGATGTAATATGAATAATAAAGAATTGTTATTGGCATTCCTTTTTCAGAACTTCTTTTCTAATACGATGCTTGGAAGATCATTGTTTCATCAAAGAGAGCAAAAGATGTCTTTCAAAACTAAAGTGGCCTTCTATTTTGAATTTGCCGTAAACCGTATGTTGTGTAGTGACTACAGAGGTATTCCAGTTACTACTTCTTCTCTTATTTTACACCACCTGGTCTTGTAGAATTAAGAGAAATAGAATAAAAGTATTAGCATTCATACCGTCACAACTCGGTTATCAAAGGAAAAACATCTAAACCTAGTTAATACGGGATTGTATCTTAGATTAATGTGGTTTTTTTTATTGTTTCTATTGTATATTAGAGAGCGCCAGGATGTGTGTGGTGATCATTATCATACCTAGCCATTATATATTATATACATATGTATATATATATATATATATATATATATATATATATATATATATATATATATATAATATATATATATATATATATATATATATATATATATATATATATATATATAATATATAGATATATGATATGTATATGTATATATATATATGTGTCATTATATATATTTTTAAATGACAAGTATCAAAGTACCAGGGATCGAAGGCCTTAAGTAACTAGCACTCTTCCACGAAATGTGCGAAAACTTGTATTGGCACTGACCTTTGACCTTGAACGACTTACCAGCGCCCCTTCCAGGTGAACAGTCATTCCTGTCACAGACAGGTGGCTCCTCCTCATGGCTGACCTTCTGCGCCTGCACAGTGACCTTGACCTGCAGTGAGTTGCTCGCGGACTCATCAATCACCGCTTATTCGGTCCAGCATTGTGTGGAGGCAACTCAGTTTGATCCACAACGAGTCCTAGGAGTGCCTGGGTTGGACCAAAGATTTCCTCTGAAAACAATACAATACGGTGGTTTATATTTGATATATGGCCTGCCCATACAACTAGAAACCAGGTAGAGGTTAGATATATATGAGTATTTTTTTACTTGCGAAGTAAATCTGATGATTTCAGAATCTGTCTGTGGGAATGATTTCTATGATGGTGAGATGTTTTAAACCGAGAAATACAACATACACAATAGTGTTAGCACTTTAATGACGACGTACTGCGCCTCGACCTTCTAGATGTACAAAGACCCTGAACCCGACTAGGTAGTATTTATCTTTTATTTCCATGTATTGCTGAAATGTTATATGATGAGATATGTTATATCTATTGTATATTGTTTTTATTGTATAAGCATAAATTTATTGCATTGTATTCAGTACTAAGAACTCGGTTGGTCAGTTATTAAGTGTTTATGTCAAATGTTCAAAACACTTCTTCGAAGGTAACACGTGCTGGAGAAAGCATTGGCTTGTATTTTTCAAAAAAGAATAAATTGATTTAAAAAAACAAAAAAACTAGCGGACAATGATTCATCCTGTCGGGGCATGGGGATGTACCCCAACCTTAGTCTTCAGATTATAGCATATCTACTGAGGTAATTGGCACATGTTGATGGAAATATCGCGCTGTTCAGTCTATGATAGATTTGCATTTGATTCTTGTTTGATATATCAGTGTGGCCAGCCTATAGCATTGGCATAATTTTAATGGGTTGCCGGCTGCTCCACAGAGTTAACCTATTAATCTTGTCCCAAATACCTTTAGACTGTAGTATGTCCCGTTGCCACTTGGGCCAGGGCTCTTAGGCTGAAAGGAGCGGGGAAAGCCCCAGGATTCCCATCAGCAATTAGTGCAGTGTGCTTTGACAGGTACCTGGCCAGGGCTTACATAGATTGTTCATATACCGCATGTACACCACTCCGAAGCATGTAACATTTTATGTAAGTCGCCCTAGTTTTTATGTATGTAAGGGCCCAAAATACATGTAAGTTGTGCACCCTCTCTGTCACTGGCATAATAGTGTTTTGGACCGTAGCCTTTCACTTTGGCTACACCAGGTGGTAGTACCACCCCAGGGGTAAGAGTTTCTGTGTTCATAATGTAGCACACTGACATTCCACAATCAATTTACAGCTGAAACTAAATATGCCAGAACCTAAACTAGACACACTTGTCAGAACCTACAAAAAAATAGTTTCTTTGTTCATTGTTTTTTTCTTTTCCTTTGACATAGTAGTAGCTAAAAGGGTCTGCTATGTCGAGTCTATTTGCCTACTTTCATCAATTATGTTATTTGTATGATATATTATTTCAGATTTCATTGAACGACAACATTACGTGTCTACCTGGTTCCCATATTTCAATCTACCTTTATCATTTGGCCTAGGTAATGGCCTCTGTATGAAAGACCCCCATCTATCACGGCTACTTTTGTTGAAAATATCATTCCAGTCAGGAAGGTGTCTATGATGGATTTCAATTCACTTAACCTGCCCTCCGTTTCTGTGTGAATTTCTCTTAAAGCCTATGACATTCAGTATGTGTTTCATGGTCTGTCTCCATTCCTCTCCATCAATTCTTTCATTTTGAGGGTATTGAGTGTAATGGGGAATCAATGTCTACTAAGCTATGGTTAATAGGGTTTTATATCAGAGGCTTATCAAAGCAGTGGCAAATGTCATGAAAGGATAATCCTCTACAGAATTTCAGACATTGTAAAATTGTAACCATATTCCACAACAAGTGATAAGAAATGTCAATTGCTCAATATTTCCCTATGTTCTCACGATGCGTAAACCATATATAGCAGTATTAATAGAAGAAAGATCTGCTAACAGCCCATGATAACTGCTCACTGTCGCTTTTGGTGGAGGGCCGCGGTGAAATTCAACCTTAGTGACTTTCGAAAAGGTAGAAACATGAAATACAAAATGCAAAATACGCCAGCGGGATAAGAACATTATTCATATGATTGGAGACCAAAGTTGTCAATAAATGTATTGTCGCAAAACTACACACATAAATTACTTCAATATCAACTGTATATTTCTCGGTCATCATCAGTACAGGTAAGGGGTGAGATAATAGCGGATGTCAAAGTATGGTTGGCCAAGTAGAGAAAGCACCTTTGTACTAATGTCGGGCTGACTATGGCGTTTGTCAGGTCATTTATCAACCAGCGCGGCTGATGGATTATGTATTAGTGCTTCATTGCGGTCTGGTTCCTACACCGACCACACTCACCTGCTATCGGACCCATTCGTTGACCAGGCCGTCCTTTTACAGGATACAATCTGATTCTGCGAAATAGCACAGCATTAATTTTACTTGACACATATCAAATGACTCTCCACAGTGCCTTGCCAACAACACTTCTGATCTGCTGCTAGAACAGAATCAAAAGAAGAGATTGTCAATCTATGTCCTACTATATGCCAAGATGTTCATTCATAGGCAGAGCTTATTTTATAATGACGATTTTGACTTGCTGGCATTTCTTGTGGAACTGAAAAACAGGATAGCCCTAGGCAAATTTTGTGTCATGCGGAGAATCGACGCCACAACTTAGACTTCCTAAGGTGTTTAGAAGAAATTTTGTAAACAAGCAATGATTTAGGAAGGAACAAATGTAATGAGATGATAATCTGTACCACCAACAAAATTATTTGAGGTTTTATTCTTTCAGTGTGTTCATTGTAATGTCCTGTCTTACACGTATTTTACGGTTTTTCTGTACAAGTCCAAATTAATGATGAATCTATATGCGAGTAATATGTCCATAAAGTCAAACTGTCATTGAATTAGAGAAAGGTGAAACAAAGAAGAGATTCAAGGTGGCTTAGGTTATGTGGTAGGAAAGTAGACCTGATATTGTAAAGGACAAAAATTAAGTCAACGGGAAATAAAACAAAGCGTTGAGATGTACTATGTGGTACTACTGTTCTTTTTTCTATCGGTTAAGAAACTTAAACGTACTATTCCCTGAAAACAATTTACAAGGATCTCGGACCATAACAAGAAGCACAATCCAAATCTAGCGTGAGATCAAACAATGGATGCAAGACATTCATAGACTATATTTAAGACATTGAAGAAAGAGTGCAGTCATTAGCTATTGGCAATCAATAGGCCAGGGAGAAGATAGGAAAGTTAGGTCTTAATTATAGTAGTAGTTTATATGCCTTTCAAATAGAAAAATACTTTTCTTTTCGGAAAATAAAAAAGGAGCAAAAATTAGGACCACCCTCACAAAGAATCTCTGATGCGAACAGACTTCACGATACTGACAAAGACATGAATCATCTCTTTACTCACAATGTACACCTGAATTTGATGAGTACAAACTTTGCTAAAAATAAGATTGGTTTGGTTGCGCCAAGTTCGATCCCGCTTCCGATTAACTATGCCTGTCCAGTCTCTTCTGCATGGTAGTTTGGTCGTGCCACGTGTTCAACCTTGATTACGTAAACCCCTTGGATATTAGGCTTGTGGAATGTAGGGCCCTTATAAAACGTTTTGGTCCTAGCGGAAGAATCCTCTTAGGATCATGCCGGCAATCCAAGACATATCTAAGACAAGAGACCGTTCCCGTTTAACAAATGGGTCTAGTTTACTAACTTCTCTGTCTTATTCTACTTCTTGACTTTGTATTGATATCAAACGCGAGCTGAAAATAAATTCCAGATTTGGGGCTGGGCCTGATATTATTCTCAGGTGCAACATTAGGAACCGAGGATGGAGGAACACCACGGTAGTATATAGCCTGAATGGTGGCTTATGAAAAGGGTTTGCTTCTATACATCAGTAATCCGTCGTCTTTGTGTACAATACCCACCTTCCCCTACCCCCTCAGTTCGAAATTTTGCACCCGACGGTCAATTTTCATATATTGGCCGAGACCCCCAACGGGATTATGTCATCGGCGGGCGATAATAGATGGATTTTGGAGTGGGCACAAGACGTGACAGAATATGAATTACTTTTTGCGCGATTGGCAGCGGCTGTGGATGATGGAGCAGTGGGAAATTGAGGAAGAGGGGGCTGAGAAAGGACACTGTATGCATGGTTATTCGACAAAAAAAACAGGGAATCAGAAATGACAGGAAATGGAGGAATGTAGAAAAACTAGATAGGTTATCACAATGGCCAATGCATCATATTCCTTGCAGTGTTGATAGACTCCCGTATAGATACTCCCGTATAGATACTGTGCAAACATGGGAACATGAGAGCAAGAACAAACTAGTTTCAATAAGAACTGCCGTGTGCACTGTATTGTGAACTTTTTTGGATATTCTCTAGGAACTACTCTGCTAAGAATAGTGACAATAAGCTGTGGTGTGAGTTTCACTGTGAGTTTTTGGGTGTGCTGTATCCTGTATGCGGTAAGCTGTCTAGCGAGATTTGTTTTCGATCTCTGCCTCTGCTAAATGGGTCTTAAAATCAGGACACTAGAATTATATATATATATATATATATTTATTATCCATCGTACGAACAAAGTCCCCATTGAAAATGCATGGGTACTCAGTAAACCACGACCCATTGTATAAAACCTGTCAGATACCATAACTGTGATATACGGATTCAAACCTGTGGTATACGGCCTCAAAACCATGGTATACGGGAAAATAGTCCCTTTTGCTATAGAGCAAAGAAATAGTTCCTAATGTTATACCCGTTAATATGGCAATCACTGGGTTTAATTCATTCGAAAAGATGGATAATAAATGCAACAAACGATGGTTTTGTGGACAGGCAGCTCTGTTAACCACTCGCGGTTGACCTCGTAATACACTCGCTAGCGCTCGTGTATTACTACGCGTCAACCTCTCGTGGTTTACGGCAGCCTGTCCACAAAACCATCGATTATTGTCTATATATATATATATATATATATATATATATATATATATATATATATATATATATATATATATATATGACATCAATAAATGACCTAGCCAATACTTCCTACAGGAACATTAGATCTCTACCTTAGATCATTGGGCCTTGAATACAAGGCATTAGACTCGTCCACATGGCACACTCTGAACGGTGATCTGATGCTGACAGAATTCCAAATAACGGCTCTCCATTCTCCTCACGTCGATGACCTATTTAAATCAATACCCGAGGGCAATACTGCTAGCTATAGACGGTTCGTTCTGTTTGGGTGTCCTACCTACCAAAATACAGAGAGCGTGACTTCCCATGTTGAAATAATGACTGAAGAATATTAAACGTAATCTTCCTAAACGACCTTTGTTATCATAAGTGTCAATAAGTCACATACTCGACATGATAGCTCCCATGCCATATATTCAAGATCCAGATGCATGTACAGCGCATTTTGAGAGAAATCACAGCAGTGTAGATATATAATTGCCCTAACAACACTTAAACCATATACAGACATAGATATGAATATGATGCACATGTGTGGTTGCAGGAATAAGGATGATGGAATACGTATTTCTAAATAAAATCCCCTTGTTATTGAAATCTGGATTTCACCCTGGAACCATTCACAAAGGATGTACGCAAACCTCTGATAAATTTGACACCTCCTCTCTCCATCAAGCAGAAATTCCACATTTTTGTTATCCCCGATAAGGCCCGGCGTCCACCTACTACGATATGGCTCCGTTATGGTCTACGATGCACCTCCCGATGAAAAATCAAAATCGCGTCAGAAGGTCACCTAATATCAGGGCAATTGACCACGTTTCTGCGATTAGACACTGATAAAAACCCATACAATGCGTGGTGGATTGGCATGTCTAGACATATGTCTACGATTTTGCACCTTCCCATTATGTCTCCGATATTTGCTTTTTGTTTCGGAGCCATATCGGTAGGTCTAAATTTCTATCGTAGTAGGTGGACGCCGGGCCTAATACTCCCATTCATCGTAGGTTATAGATATCCGCATATTATAAAAGTGTATAGTTTCTGGGCTACCACGTCGTCTAGGTCTTCCAGGAGAATAGTAGAGCATAGTTGCCAATAGAAAATAAGCTACACCGGGTATATAACTATTATGTGTACATTTATCAGAGCATTACCTTTCAACTATAACATGATAGTGCTCAGAAGTTCAGATGTTTAATAGCTTCAGCACAAGATTCCTATGTAAAAATATAAGCACCGAAGCATATGATCGCTTAGTGATGCCAGGGAAGGTTTTTTTCGGTGTATTGCCGCACTCTGACTTTAACGTAGCTTGTCAATCTCGCCCATGTTCTCGTCTCGCGCGGGCTTCTCGCGAGACCTGCATTAGCGCCCTCTGGTGCGGTCCCCATTCATAACTGGCGGGCTGGGGGCGTAGAGCCGTCATCGACACCCCGTGAGTGCCGATAACAAGTTTATCGATTCTATCGACCACGCCTGCCCCGGACCCGACCATATGACACCCTGAGCCTCGTTGTGAGTGGAATTCACGCCGGATCGCCATTGTATGCTGAAGTCACATGATTGGTGGGCAACGGAAAGGGGTGAGCTGGCGTGCTGATGCTTTCTGGGTAGGGAGACAGGGTGCTGAGAGAAAGATGAGGGGAAAGTGGGAGTTGGCGAAACTGGGGATGTGATACTGATGGTGGCCCTGACTTAACTCACTATGGATGGAATCCTGTAATGCTGCCAATGTTTATTAATTAAGTCGAACCATGGTGAGACAATATACAAGTAGGACGCTGGTTCTACAGTAGGGTTAAGGAAGAAGGAAATAGACCATTGTGACAATAGGGAGATGTAAAGCTTGCTTATTTCGTTTATTTCATGTCTGAAGTGGAATCCACACGGTAAGGTTTCATATACCTCACAGGGTTGAAAACCTCATGGGAGTTTGTTGCTTTTTAGGGGTAAATGTCACCAACAATTTACAGGGGAAAAAGATGTCTCCGTGAAATGGAACCCGACATTTTAGACGAAGAAATTGTGTTCGAGTACAGAACCTCAGCAGGATTTGTCTCAGACATACGCCCTGTGAGGTTCATGAATACCATGTACATGGGTTGGACGATTTAGGTTTTCGACAGTAACCTACAGCAACCTGCATCAGATTACACTGCTCTACTGTGTCGTATACCAATGCCTCCTGACTATCTACTTGACCATGGAGTATCTCGCAATGAGTCACCGGTAGACTGCCATCAGTTAATCCTATACTATGTGTACTTGTATCATTATCCTACCCCTAATAAAAAACGGCCATAGACTTAACATAGGGAAATTTTATGTGGCAGGCCGTGACATAAAGTGTTTTTTTATGCCACTAGAGTAATAACAATATTGACCAATCAGAGAGCAGGATGTCAGCTACTATGAAAAAAGTTCTGTTGGTCGTTGACTCAATATTTATCTTTTTAACAGTAATATAAGCATAGACGGGGTAGGATAAATCCGAAACCGAACTCGAGTTAGACTTGTCAATGTCTATGCCACTCTGGCCAGGTCTGCTCCTCACTACACGAGGCGTAGCCTCGTGTAGTAATACACGACCTTCCCGTCGTGGCATAAACATTGACAAGTCTAACTCTCGTTTGGTTTCTACTAATTATTCTTTTCTATAAATGGAAGGGTGACGGCGCATCTCGATATAAGTCCAGGCGCTGCAGGTGCACGTATTCAAACATGTAAATGATGTGTGTAAAGGGGTAAGAATCCATCCATCAGAACATGTTAGTTTACGACAGTCTGGTTCACTATGTCACTTATACTTTTTTCTATTAGTCTACTACTTTGGAACATGAAAGGGGGGACTCTTGTCCCTTCCCCATTAATCCTCCCATTCTTCGTGAACTTAATTTCTAATAGAAAGGGTGCGCAGGTTAGATACCACCTGCAGGGTCCATGACTATCACCTCATCATTCAGGACTTTGATAACAGCAGGTCAGCTGAACAGCTGTGTCTTACATCTACGTGACACTCTTACGTTCATTCAAGACGCCAATTTCGGGCTCTGAACGTGTATTTCCCAGATCCATCATTTATCAGCTGCCAAGTATTTCTGTATACGATATGCAAATGTATGCAAACCTTACTGTACATATTCGGTTTGTATATATTCCTAGGGAATGTCACTCAAGGGTACAAAGGATTAAGGCATGTCTCAATCTTCTTTGAAGTGTCATTTGAATTCAGTTTTTCCACACAGAATAATTACAGAAATATGAAACTCATTCCTCAGATCATTAATCTGCCCCAACGTCCAAACTACACCTGCTGAGGAATACATCAGTCTACCATTAGAAGGTTAATATCGCTACGTCATCGTTTTGGTGAACCCCTTCTCCAATACCCAATGGAGTTCCCCTGGCCCTCTAGTGAGAAGCATAGGAGTTGTGCCGCAAGGCACCCTGGGATACCACTCCTGACATGCGCGTCAACTACGATCGAGGCTATAATTGTTTCCACAAACACACCGTGTTGGGGCTGATTGCCGGGCGAGGGTCTATGTCAGGCCTAATGTGGGCCTTAATCATCGTCCACCCTCCAGTGCCAGGAGGACTGATTGAGTCAGGCGGGGTCAGCAATGGGGGTCTGCTCCCTCTGGAGCCGGCTACTTGATGCTATCATGAATCTCTCATAGATGACCAAGCTACCCCCGCCACCTCTTCCAATTGGATATGGGTTCCTAATAGGCAGTATAGAGTGCTTTGCACGCAAAAGAAATACCACTTCATTTATTTTATTATTAACGAAAGTAACTGCCGGTTTGATATGCACGTATATATTCGGCAGATGGCCAAGGGGACGAATGCTAAACATCCGTAACACGTACATGAGGTTAATCACCATTTTATATACGTTATATATTTCGCGTTTATTAGGCAATATAGCTCTTTTAATCGGAATAAGGTATGGCAATCCTTAGTATATAACCTTTGTCAAGGTACTATAGAGAAAACCTATGAAAGTTTGGGACAGAGCTCGTATCCCATCCAGTGTGAATCGCGCCAAAATCCACAAGGCGAAACCGCATGAATTTCCTAGCGATTAAAACGAAAGGGGATCGAGCTCTGACCCTAAACGTGAATGGGGTTCTGGATTTATCTCACCCTTTAGATTGACTCAGGGGCTAGCATTTGTGACATAATCCCCCATTGGATATTTTTGCTAAATATCTCATGGGCGTTGGATACAAGTCCCAATGGTAAGTCTATGGGAAAAATTACCAGAGAAGTGATAACTAGGGAACCATAATAAATGTGACTTCCATTCTGAAAAGAACACGATTTCTTGCATACGATCCGCCTTGATGTTCCTCAGTAGCCTTGCAACAAGATTCAATGGGAGGATACAGACCATTATAATCTATACCAATGGTCGATAGGAGAAGGAGGCAATATTGTCAGCTGATATCAAATGATAATTTATCCTGTAGATAAGCCGTTTATCAAATTATCCTTCTGAAATGGCAATAGCATTAGCCCTGACAGTGATAGTGGACGGTGCATCTGTTAATCCAATAAATCTATACTTTTTGACACAATAGAACTAATTGTAGTTTTAGGCCCGGCGTCCACCTACTACGATAGAAATTTAGACCTACCGATATGGCTCCGATACAAAAAGCAAATATCATAGACATATCGGGAAGGTGCAAAATCGTAGACATATGTCTAGACATGCCAATCCACCACGCATTGTATGGGGCTTTTATCGGTGTCTAATCGCAGAAACATGGTCAACTGCCCCGATATTAGGTGCCTTTCCGAGGCGATTTTAATTTTGTATCGGAAGGTGCATTGTAGACCATATCGGAGCCATATCGTAGTAGGTGGACGCCGGGCCTTACCGCTCAGTGCCGCCTTACAGTAGTTGATTAAATCAGGCCATCGCTCGGACAAACACTACCCAGTTTACACAGGTAACTATGTATTCAAACTAACTGTGAATCGCAGGGGTGTGAGCACTTGTAAGTCTGTTCTTTTCTGCAGGATAACCTTCTGGGACAAGCTAGTGGCAACATCGCCTATGAGGGAGCAGTTCTTCTCCGAATCCCGTTTTATTTGGAATTCTTTAGAGTCACCATAGGTTGATTGCTGACGTGTACTTAAAACGTTAGTCCTTACATTCCACATTAAGACGGTAGTTTTTTTCGGGTAGGTTACTGTCTCGCAGCATTGAGTAGAAGGATGCTTGTATGTTGTAGGTGACATTTAGTATAGAGTGATGTCTTCCTTCCTGAATGCGCCAGCTAAACAAATCTAATTTCTTACATTATTCACACACAGAAGGAGCCTGATGAACAGACACACAATCTGACAGTGTTTTGTATGGAAGGCCCTTAATTAGGTACCTATACACAGGAGGAAGGTTTGTTGAACAAATGTCATACAAAGTTAAACGCTATGAAAAATACGCTAAAGCATTTCACATTCTGGTCTGTAGACCTGTTATCTTACACAATGAAGAAGTGCTCGCAGCAGATTTGATCTGATGCCATTTATATTAATAATATAGATCATGATTATGTTTTCAAGTATATAATTTATATTAAATCATATAGCATATCGTGTGTGTGTGGGGGGGGGGGGGGGGAGGTTGCTCCACGTTTGCAATACAACTGCAGATCGCAAAATAGTTACCCAAGGAAGGAACTGTTGCTCCAGATTCTTTGCGAATCGCAGCATAACTATGGTCTCCAACTGTATTTAATTACAAAACTAATGTACCTTCTATCTATGTGTAACTGTATTTGTAGAAGGTGGAGATAGAACATGAAAATAACATTACCACACCACACAATCTGATATTACTCGAACAACGATTCCCTGTTAGGTAATATCCTCTGATTGGATACTCTTAAGTCAAAGGTGTTAAAGTTTAGAATGGCTGTACGAATTAGAGAGACACTAGTCTATTTAGCTAGTCAATTTGGCTGGAAATACAATATGTTGCTACACGAAATCATTCGTGTTGAAGACACAGTAAACGGAGCAAGCTGTCGACGTAGGCATACTTATAGGGGAATCAATTATAAGAAAGAAATATAAACTGAAGATCTGAGAGAAATTGGTGATTGAAAAATGACCCTGTAGAAGTTTCTAATTACTCAGGCCGTATCATTGACCGAGGCACTGAGGTCGCACAACGATATTTCGCTAATTTGTTTCTCACATATTGAGTGACGAGTAGCTCACAGGAAACTGACTCGATCAACGTGAACGAGCGTGACCTGATTAATACCAAAGTGCACCACCTCCCCTCCGCTCCCGACGGCTGTGACCGCGCCCCCTAGTGAAGCACGACGTAAACACCTGTCTATAGTGACCCCTCCCACGCCGCCACAATTAGGACATCTGAGTGGACGGAAGTGGAAGGAACGCTGTGCATAATGGTTCGAGTCGCAACTCCTGTATCTTGTATTAGCTACTCACATGGCTCAACTAGACGCATACCAATCATGAGCCTCAATCACATACATTCTCCGTCAATACCATAACGCAGCCAACCATATGACCCAAAGACATACCTGAGGCAATCAAATGACTCAACCGTAAGCAAGCCACAGTCATAGGACCCAGTCATTTTTGCTTTTGAACCTATATACCTCAACTAATCACATATCTCACACTCGTAGATCACCAATTCATGCGCGCACTCCAACCATTCTTATTTCCCTACCACTATCTCTCTCTCTCTCTCTCTCTCTCTCTCTCTCTCTCTCTCTCTCTCTCTCTCTCTCTCTCTCTCTCTCTTTCTCTCTCTCTCTCTCTCTCTCTCTCTCTCTCTCAGTCACATGTCCATGCCAATGGGATACCCCACCAGTTTACTTGAATAAAACCCACCTTTATTTGTTAGAAGATGGTTCCACATAGGGCGTTACTTGTTGCAATATACTAGACTTGCTCAAGTCTTTGATTATGGACAATCATGATCAAACAAAATTACGATAAAGTGTGTGACTGGTCCAGGAATCAAAGTATCTCCTGTATCAAGGAGAGGAAGGGTGGGTTAGGCGGAGGAGTACAGGGACTGGGGACAGTCTAGCAATATACCTGCCACTGCACGAAAACCACCATTTTACATATATATACGCCATCGTGATAACGCATGTATCGGCTGAATATTGACTTATTTTCATTCATATACGCCTCTTATCCGCGTCTGCGTTTCGCGCGTCTACGAGACAGTTTCCATATGTAGACGCGCGCGACTTGGCTGTATTACACGCCTGGCGTATCCAAGATAAAACGTACTCTGCGCAATATATATACGCCAGGCGTAGATATGATACCAAAAAAAAAAAAACTTCCGACCCGCGGCCCGCCCCGTCCTGTGGGCGTTGGTAGAGGATGCACCAACACTGACCCACCACCCGCGACCTGCCAACACCACCCCCCACCGCCCCGGGATTGTCGGTTTCCAGACGCCCATCATACAGTGATGGCGGCTCACCGAAGTCTAGCCGATATTGAATCATTCAGAATAGGAGATTAATACGTTGATCCGAGGTGAAATAACAGTATTCCTCCTGAGGGATGACACTATTGAGTCAATGAGACGCGTGGCTTTATCAACTGATGACCACAGCCTCTCTCACCGGGAAAACTCAGTGACAGTGGATCACCCAGCCCCGCCCCTGGTTGCGGGCGCTGCCGCTCGCTTTTCCAGCTGGGTGGGAACTCGAGGCTTGGTTTAGGCTCGTCTCCGCCTACTCAGCCCAACTCCTCAAGCTTCGATTGGCGGTGCGATTAGTCACCTCATTGTTTCATCCTGGCCTAGTGGGATCGATACCTGCGCAGTGCGGCGTTAACGACGCTATTAGAAACGGGACGCAGGCCAGTCGCTCAGGGGAGGAGCGTAGCGTGCAGCCGCGTGTCGTGTGGGCTGCCACACGTTCTACTGAACCAACAAAGCGGGCTCTACATAAAACATGTATTGGCAGTGGAGCCTGGGTACTTCACCTGCGGGTGATACGAACTGACGCGAGTGCAGGGACGCGGAAAGCGCGGGAAAGGCTCGCCGGGGAACAGCGCGCTAAGCGGAATGTCGTCTGGGCATGCGCGCGACGACAGCGCGGGGTCAAAGGTCAAGGTCACCCTGCAGGAGAAGAGGGCTGGTCGGGAGTGGCGCTTCAGTAGAGTCGATCACCGAATTAAACACAGGCAACGGGTATTTATAGTCGATAGGCGAAGAGCGGCCTAGAGGCCTCAACCATCAACCTCTTACCGTGTGGTCGAGGCATTCTCTAGGCTCGCTTTTCCCATGACCATCGCAGAGTCTCCGGGTTAGAATTTCCACGGCAATTTCATATTTCGTATACTGCAGGGGGGAACATTAGATTGGCTCCAGTCCCTGCATCCTATGGCTACCCTCCTCGCTGTGATTCATATAGGCCAGTCAGAGAAGGATACATACTAAAATTAACTTTATTCTGATTGTGATTAATCATTTAATGAATGTTCATAATCAAAGACTTGAGCAAGTCTAGGTGAACATGAATACTACCTAAACCAGTGAAATGCTAGAACATGAATAAGTTGAGATTGAAAGATAATGAATCCCAAAAGAGACTTAGGCCCGGCGTCCACCTACTACAATATGGCTCCGATATGGTCTACGATACACCTCCTAATAAAAAATCAAAATCGCGTCGGAAGTTCACCTAATATCGGGGCAGTTGACCACGTTTCTGCGATTAGACACCGATAAAAACTCATAAAATGCGTGGTGGATTGGCATGTCTAAACATATGTCTACGATTTTGCACCTTCCCGATATGTCTCCGATATTGACTTTTTGTATCGGAGCCATATCGGTAGGTCTAAATTTCTATCGAAGTAGGTGGACGCCGTGCCTAAAGAAATGCTACCCAGACATGAAAGAATGAAATATAAGACACACACACAGAAGGACCACGGCAGAAGATGCTTGTTTTCCCATGGGGCTACGTTATGTCATACGTGAGCAGCTCTCTATTTCTCTCTTCCTCTCTGAGCAGGTCACGGATGGTCGCATCTAGGCAGCACCTGTTGTTTACAGCGCCGGACGCACACAAAGACGGCCATAAAGAAGCACTGACCTTTACCGGATAGCTCCCTCTAGCGGGCTGCGCTGGTGGCGAGTTGTCACGTGATATAAATCAGGGAACCACCCGCTCTGCTCAAGCCACGCTATTGTGTAGGGGGAATATGGCAGAATATAGACTATTTACCCAATTCTACATATGAAACCCCACCTTTAGTATCATATGTGGTGTGGAACATAGTGAATGAACTAGTTGCCGGCAACTTAATAGACCATTTACCAATTTCCATCTGTACCAGCCTTCACCTTGTCGGAGAGAGACACACCTATTCATATTTAGTGTGGTTAGACTATGTAGGGTCATATCAATAAATTTCGTGCATGAATTATGTATGCGCACATTCTTTGCACTTTAGCAATCTTTTTAAATGTAATAAAGTTCACTCGCTATACCAATAATAAGGGATGGTATATTTCACCATTTTTATAATTCTATTTTTCCCCATTCCAAAATCTGTACAGATAATTCCCAAAATATAGGGACAGCTTGGGATTAAAAGCTACAAATACATATATACTCCTTTTCGATACGAATAAAAGGGGATTTATTTCATTTTGAAACATCAATGTGTTGATACATCTAAATTCATTCTCTGAGCAAAATCTAAATGTATTACTCGAAAACTCATACATATTTTGTGAGCACTGCAGGAGAAAGAGAAACCGCCTCTGCGATACCATATGTTATGAAATGGACGAGGAATACAATTTCACAGAAAAGTGAAGGGCACAGCGGAAATTCAACCTGACTGTAGATAGCATTTGTCTGCAGACAAGTATCCTGCAGGTGTATATGCCATATACCGTGTATAGGATGGACGGCGGTGAAAGGTAGAAGCAATCTGACAAATGGCGGGCCCGCCGGCGATATACTGGCCTTCTCTCGACGCTCACAAGAAGGGGCAGAGTCCACTGTGAAGAAACTGTCGATTCGCGCGCGCCGCACTGTGTCTGGAATGAACATGGAACTGCTCTTACAAGGCAGGGTGAGAGTGGGGTGGGGCTGAGTGAGGCTGTAGCCACAGAATTATGACTGTCGTGTTTGGTTGGCGGCTCGCTATGGTGATGTGTAAACACGGCAAGCCTGATGTGTGGTGCTGGGCTGAGTTCTGTCACTACATGAGTACCACTACATGTCTGCCACTACTTGTCTATCACTACCTGTCTGCCATTGCATGACTTGCTGTATGCCTGGCACTGTACACATTTTCACTACATGCCTATATTTGGCCCTACATATGTGTCACTATCTGCCTGGCACTGTAAATATACTGGTCAATATGTGTAGCCCACTGAAAATAGGGTGATCACACCCTAGAGGAAACTCCAGTATAAATAAAAGACTAAAAAAACAATTGGCATATGTGTCCTCTGAGTCAGTTGTAGTCTTTTTAATATGTTACTAGGGCAAACATTCAAGAACAGTCCTAGGGGTGAAGGTTATAGCTTTAGTTAAGTAATAACAAAGAATTAAGTTGAATTGAAAAATAAAACACTCATGTCCGTCACTTTATCTGTGTCCCTATGTTTGTCACGACATGCCACCATTTCATGTGTATCGTTACCTGCTTGTCATTATCTGTCTATAAGTTGCATATCTGTCATCACATGCGTTACATCCCGACATTTCATACCTATCGTTACATAACTGCCCTTGTGCATACACCTCCATTGTTACATTGCGCAGCCCGGAATTCTCCCTGTATCACAAAAACGTAAGGTTTGTTGTTCTTTTTTCCAGGAACAAGACAGACAATTCACCCTGGGATGCGCGTTTTTCAATGTAGTCGAGGCTGAAGTTCATGATCACTTTCTAATTACAAGATATCTTTGCAAATTGATGCAAGGCAGAACCAAAAAAAGAACGAATCACAGGACACTACAATAAACAAGGTAGTGATACAGGGAAGTGTATAGGGGAGGGGGGTATGATTCTTGAACCACTGAAGAGTATAGGAGTATACATATTCGTACCGCTATTCGCTGCTTTCCGTCATATACTCAGAGAGAAGACAAAGACGTTTAAGTCAGAATCAGTTGTCCGGACGCGCCTCCTTTCTCTTTACCAAATGAGATGTTTGACACAGAACACTGGATCTCTCTGGAGACCTCTCCGGTGGCAGAGACAACAGAACCGTGGAGTTTGGTGAAGCCCGACCCTGCCATGTGGTCGCGCCGATAAGGCCCGGGCCTTCTGCTGTCTGGAGGACCTTCCTCGAGGCCCTGGAGGAGCGGTCTGCTGGAGGAGGAGCAGCAGGAGGAGGTGGAAGCCGGTGCGCCGTTCCCAGGCCGCTGACTCAGGGTCGCAGAACACAACTTTCTCGTGCAGACTGAAGTACCTGTGTGACTAATATCATGCTCGCGCTTTAACCACGCACACGATGGGTCCCATTGCTGAAAACACCAGAAAGCCTTTTGATAATATAGAATCACAGCCGATTTGGAAGAGTATTGAAATGTGTGACATGGTAATATATTACCTTCGCTTCGATCATCTATCAAGATACGAACTAATCCTGATACATATTATGTTATTAGTAATCTACAGCACCAGAGCCCTTATTTTAGGTTGCAATAACAGGGTTCCGACAAACTCGGGATTCCGTAATTACCTGACATTTTCTTGACAGACTACCTGGCAAATTTCGTTTTCCACTGAAATATTTTTCGTGTGGAATTTACTGCCTCAGAGAGACTGAGAAGACATAGATAACACATTGTTATTGACAATAAAATAGGGCTGGGGTGTGTGAGGAGTTTTAGACCACTCGTTTATTGGTGTAAATGAGGCTCAATTTATACTATCTTAGTTTTGTACCAGAGAAACCGTCTCATCAATAACTCATACTGTTAGCTGCACTTGCCCGTCTACGACGGAAAAGCTGCTCCTTATACGGAGGGACGTATGCGCATCATTTCTCCCTCGAAGACGAACGGAATTCATCCTCCTGTTCTGTAAAGGTGAGACATTCGCCCATAGGAATATAATACATATCATTCACCATCTATGTATGGGTTTGCTTTGCTAGAGGAAAGAACATACGAGTAAATGAAAGAATTTATACGATGATCCTTCATGATCTAAATGGTTTTGGTCTGCAGCGCGGGTGATTTGCCTTCTATTTGAAAGATGCTCATGAAATAGAACGAAAATTCTCTTCTGGGTAAGAGTGGCTCCTTTTTATGTGTTGGTCGAATGATGCGTTGGTACTGAATATGGTCATATTCTTTTGATGTATCAATGTAACATTTTTGTGATGCTGAGGTGGCGATAGAGCGCATCCTGTTGTCGTAACAATGCATAGTAGCTGAGGTGTATAGATCATACACCATAGTAATAATTCATGTAGATGGGCTGTAAATAGAGGATTCCCTGTTGTGATAAGAATACACGTAAATGGGGCGTAAATAGAATATATCCTATTGTTGTAAAAATGCAGTTAGCAAGGGTGTAGATAAAGGGTACCCTAATGTAAAGATATGGTTGTATTTACTTGTGCTAACACTGGAGCCCTCGCTCCTAATGCTGATTCCGATTTCGACCATGAGCCCGAACCCGAGCCCGAGCATGCCCCCCATGTCTATAATCACAGTTTCCTGATACAGCCATCTTGAGCCTTATAAACAGACAAAGCCTAAATCATTCAGAATGATGTTTTAAAAGTAAAAACTATTAAAAATCGGTTAAAAAGCAAGGAACACTAGGTTTATTATATATAATTAATCAATTGATACTCAATTGGGTTTTAGAAATAATCTATAAAAAAAATTGGTGATGCAGCATTGGATTTTCTATATACCACGAACTTTCATGACTACTGTGTACTGGAAAAAGAACAACAGTGGTTATTGAACAATGGTGTAAATATAACAGAATCAGGCGTGTATTTGACGCCATATAGGACGGCCTTATTTACAGCCGTAGTAAAATATATACGCAATGATTAAATATATGTCAACTGAAATGTTCATACTGTATATAGAATGTGTGGGCGTATAGATGACATATGTATGACTGCAACATGGGCCCATGCATACATCTAGAGATGAAGTGTATATATACGATGGCAAAGAGGACTTACTTATTTACGCCAAATGATAGAAATATACAAATATGCGTTAAGTATACAACATGTAAATCACGTTTTACATGCTGTGATACCTGAGAACGAAATACTTCCTACTGCTAGGGGTGTAGTATAGATGTTGTTTGTGGCCGCCGTCCTCAACTTTTGGCTCACTGATGAAATCTATCGCGATGTCCACGAGAGCAGTGGCAATGTCAGAAAAACAAAATGGTGTTACCATTTCTATGGTTCAACGCTAACATAAACGTTACCATTCCTATGGTTCAACGCTAGCCGTAAATACAAATTACGCAAATCATAAAAACAGAACCCGTACGGATGGCTGTTCTCGGTCATTTGAAGCAAAACGAAGCATCGTGAAGTATTCACGATGCTGCAGGTCAAATGAAACTGAATGGCCATCTGAATGGGCTCAGTAACCACGTTTTTTTAATGCTCCATGTTGTAGATACGGGTATTAATCCATGTAATAATGGATTCTGTTTACAGACATATAGTGGCTACATTATGCATTTAACAATGGATGTAGCTAGCTGAGTATCTATACAGAGGGTACAACGTTGAGGTGACAATTGGTGTAGATAGAGGGTCATATCTACCTCTTTGTAGATGCAGACTTTGATGAAATGACCAGTAAAGGACTGACCTGTCGCAGGGCGCATGCGTTGTCTCAGGGGATGCGTACTCCCCTTTGATCGCTAGTTCCTGTCAGAGAGAACCAATTAGCGGCCGTGACAGAGCCGCCCGCCGGGTACCGGCGTGGAGTAATGACTTGTTAGAGCGCGGACACGTGTCACGCCGGACCCAGCGCGGGGAGCGGATCGTGAGTATATCAGAGCGGCTCGCGTGGCTCGACGACCCGGCCAGAGCAGAGGCCAGGCCCTGCCACGTGGTCTGAGCGATAATACGGGCAGGCAGCTGTCTTCAGACCATAATCAAAGGGGAAATACGACATCTTCACCATAACGAGGCTGGGCCCGGGGAAAGCTCACTCACGCTTGTAGTACCAATACGTTAGACAGTCCTTGTTATGACGCGTCTTATAAAAACACACTGGCATCGTTATTTAGGCCTATCATCATGTGATAAAAAGTCAAATTAGAGCAAGATAAACATTACGATTGGATGTAAACATTCATGATATTCATATCCCCCTCTTGTATACATTGTACCCCAAAAGAAAGTCTAGATTCTTCGGGAGTACTGGGTCAATAAAGGGTCCCTATTCATCTGTTCATCTTCTCTCATAGGTGGTGGGATTATTATTTTTTGTATATTATATATTAGCTTATTATTATCTTAACATATATAGTTAAATTATGAGGAATGTGAAAGCTATCTGATCTCGATGTTACTTGATAGCCATAAAATGGAAGACCATCTTGATGATGAGTTCATGGCAATAAACGAAACCAAAAAAAGGATAAAAGCCTGGGTCTCCAGCTTCACGAGGAACGCTAGCTCTTTGTTTACCTAATTGCCCCCTATAGAATGGAGTACTAGCTCTATATGTACGGATAGTGACTGGATGGACAATCTTCGTTGTACCTCGAAATGCGCTCTCGAGTGATTAGCATCTTCACTGCACCACGTAAGCCTATGATAAGGATTGCAGCTTGAATAAATAAAGGCCTAGTTGCAACTACTGCCACACTATAATGCAGATGCCTAAAGGCAGTATGTTCTAAGGTTCCACCACATCACACTACATAAACTCAATATGATACGACCCATTCAGCATGTTTAGGATACGAATCGAAGGGATTTCCCCCATGTTGGAAATTCTAAGCAGATCAAGTCAAAGGCATTGGGGTTTCCAGAGACCCGCCACGTAGTGTAAGCTTTCTCTGCTAAACGAAGTTTCAGATCAATCACAATAAGACTGAATTTAAGTCTTCAGGGTATACATTCTAAAGCTGTAGAGGTGGCACATCGATATAGGGTTCTTGGTATGCAGCCTCAATCAATGGAGACCTCATTGTATGTACACATCAGACTAGCACAGGGAACGGTTATGTTTTAGCTTCACCTTGACTTGCTCTTTGATTATGAGCATTCATTAAATGATTGAAAATAATCAGAATAAAGTTAATTATAGTACATGTATGTATCCTTCTCTGACTGGCCCATGAATCAAAGACTTGTCCACTATGATCGAAATCTCCTGTTTATGGTCCCAAACCGATCCCTGTAACCCTATACCTCCTCATACCCCTCCCCCCTCCCTTCCTCCAGTTCTGGTCGCCTGTGTTGTTATAGCAATAAATTTCGCCAGGATATCTGAATGGAGAGTGCTGGGAATAATGGCGCTAAACAGCGCCAGAAATCCAACACCATTACCGATTGTACCTGTCCCTGTATCCCAGCAAGGAGGATAGGCATAGTATGCAGGGACTGGAGCCAGTGTAAGCTTCACCTTCCTAGGTTGTCTCATTGCAAGAATCGAATATCTCCATTTTTATTCGCATTTATATTTCTATAATGCACATGGTTTATATCTACAAGGATTGCCTTGGTCGGTTGTTGATGCTATTTTGAGCCGTAGCTAAAGCCTGGGTCATATCACGCGTGGAGTAGATTGATTTATAGAAAAAATGGATATGTGAAAGTATTTACACTAGTGTCGCGTTCATAGTCTGTGTCAGTGTGAGCGTTCTCATCCAGCCTGGCTGAATGTTATAGGTTTAAGAGAATCTAGGTTCAGCGTTTCGATCCTGTCAACATAGACTGATCGGACAGCTAGAGATAATTGGCCTGCGACCGGATGGGCGACCCTGAGACAGGAATGGGGTTTGGGGTGGTGGTTCCGTATATGATGTGGATTCCGGCCCCTATTGTAATTGACGCAGGAACAGAGAATGGTAAATGTCTGGTATACCTTTATCTTTATACTAAGATTTGTTAACCTATTGAGAATTCGATGAATTACCATTTATTCACGAGCAGGACTCAAATTATAAATAGGCCTTTTGCACTGGGATAATGACTTGATCTCCAATATGGCGAATACAACAAACAACATATATTCTTTGAGCATCTCAAATATATATTTATTGAAATAAATACATTTTGCAACTTGCATATATTCATAATGTGCACTTCTCATTACACTGCTCAACTTGTGACTAAAAGAACAATGATGAGGTATGACCTCAGAGCAAAGAAATCCCATTAGTATTACTAAATAATTAACTTAGTAACACCATCATCACTTAATGGAGTCACACTGACCCTTTCGTTGTCCTGATGATGTTCAACTAGCTCATAGTGGTGGAGTACCTTGTACAATATGGCACTGTGAAGGGGTAGGTGATCAGACACTCTTGCACTTCAAAACTTTATGTAACGATAGAACGTAGTTTCGAACGAGTACCCTGGAGAGCTTGTAGCAAACACAGGACAAAGCTTAAGAATATCGGGATTTGGATAAAAACACACTTTGTCTGCAGTGGTTTTGGAATCCAAGTCACAGAATAACTATGTATATTCCCCATAGAATCACATACATAATGATTTGTTGTATATTCCACTCTAGGTCCCGTTACACTTGCATAGACTTAGAAATACAGAAGACAAATTCTTATTTAAAAAAAACACAATTTCTTCAGCAGAGAAAATCGCCGAATCCTAGCGACAAAATGAATTCAGTAATAAAGAAAGTATTGCTTTACTATAAAAAATATTTCGCACAAGAACATATATTTTCATTGGTTATAATATATATATCACCTATTGATTTTTTTTTTGGAGGGGGGAATATGAGTTGACTGTGGAAATAAATTGCACAATTTATGAAAAGAAAATGAAGTTGTACACATCTAGAGGATTCAGTGGCTCAAGTTCCAAAGGAAATCCAGGATCTGTAATATCCCAAGCAAAAGGTAAATAATGGTGCATCATCTCTTTTTCGGGTAAGAGTACTATTATTCCCAAAGGCTTACCTGCTTAATGTTTAAAGGTACAGTTCGTGGCGGTGCACTGACCATCTTCATTCAATGAAGGCCACGGTAAAAAAACAATACAAAAGGGATCAGTTACTAAATACCCTGTAGCGATAATAAGCAGAATTGCTCAGCAGCTATACGTAGCAAGACTCAATATGTGAAGGACATGACTCAACAAACAGTCTGCGTTAAACGCCTTGTTTTGAAAGTGGGTCATGGAAACAATAACTAGGTCGGATAGACGCAGTCAACATGATGCATTCGTGTGGAGAAAATCGACTCAATACATCCTCAAACAGAATATCAATTTGTGACCAACTGTTAAATGGTTGAACCCTTTACACAGTCACTTCTTATCATACATACGCATTCCAATTACATTTTTAATTGTCATACTTTGATTTACCAACAGCTATATCATTACAAACGAAATGTGAGCACTGGGGAGATCTATGACTAAAGTATGAGTAGCTCGCCCTTACATCGTAACTGACATCGTCTGTATGTTTTTATATAACTTCACAGTCAAACTTTATTCAGTGCATCACCTGAACAATAAAATTGTGTTGTGCTTACTTTGAATCTCTTAACGGCTTAGGAAATAATGAAATATCTAGAGATGTATGTGAGCTGTCTGTTACAATCCTTAACACGGTTTGCAGGCATACCCACTTCGTTTCTCCACAATTCTAAATAGTAAAAAAGGCCTCAGGGCCCAGGGGATCATCGATATATATATATATATATATATATATATATATATATATATATATATATATATATATATATATATATATATATATATATATATATATATATATATATTTGAATAAGAACACAATTGAAAATATCTATCCCGACATTGACATTGGCCAACCAGCAGGTGGAATTCTACTCATTCCCTTGAACCTAAAAGCTAAAAAGCTGGATGATTCACAACTGATACCCTATAACGAGATTGTCGTGCCCAGGGGGAACGATGTAAATTCAGGAGATGAACACGAGTTTCGAAAATAATACTAGATATTTTTCTTTATACACATTGTGTACTTTTCAAGCTATTCTTTGATTTTCAATGGAATGTCCAGCCTGGATCTTCAGGTTGGTTCCTTACAACCTATATATCTGAACGATGTATAAACATGTGGTCACACACTATTGTGCACATATCTACATTACCGCACTAGACACAAGACACATGGACCAGTTAAATATTGACAGAGGACCTTTCAAGCTTAACCTTTAAGTACAAGTACTACGCATTCACTCAAAAAGAAACCCAAAACGGACGACACAAGTGCTTGGCTGACCTGCTCTTATTTTACCCTATCGTTACTGTATTTACAAGGTGTGATGGTTGCAAGCCTAGCTTTACCCTCGCTCAGTGTAGTCACACATGAAGTAAAAGCCTCATATACATGTACATATATATATATATATATCTATAGGAACTGCCAGCAGTGGTTCGAAACGCGGCGAACCCTAAACCCGACCGGCCTCCTTATTTAGACACGTTCGTGAAAGATATGACCTAATTCAGAACACTTGTGTCTTCCTTGATATCCAGGAATTATATACAAAACAGCATTGGAGTATTCATACACTACTCCTTGTCCTTTAGATTCGTTATACTTTGTCCTTTAGATTCGTTATACTTTGTCCCTGACACTTGATATTTTCCCAAGCCTCGTGGCCGGCACCTGTTTGTTCCCGTCGCTCCCCGTGAACCCGCTCCCGTTTCCGCCAACGCTCTTCGACGACGGCATGGCTACTTCCTGTACCGACCGGAAGGAGCCGAGCGCACTTCCGGTTCCGGTGCTGCTGGGTGCCGGAAGTGACACGGTGCGGATAGGTACCTGCGGTTTGGGCGGCTTGACCAGCTGCCCTGAACCAGTGCTGGCGCGCTGTGGTTTGTGGCGTGACGTTACGCTTGATGTATCGTCGCTGTGGCGTGGCAGCGGGGAGGAGGATGAGGAGTCCATGTCTGAGGACACTGCAGAGTCACTGCTCTGACTCTTCTTCCCTGCGTCGCCATCACTACTGTCCGTCAGCGACCTGCGGCCTAGATTAGGACTGGTACACGTGCCAGTCGACGTCCGCAGCTTCACCTTGGTCACGTCATGCGCCGGAAGTACGTCATGCTCAGACGTCACTTCAGTCAGCTCTGACGTCACCAACCTGGAATGTGCGGTGTTGTTCTGTTGGTAATCCGTGATTGTCATTAGATTATTCTCACTATCACTCGTATTTTTCCTTTCACAAGTATTCATACTGTCAGTAGTGTTTATCCTGTCACTAACGTTTATACTGTCACTAGTATTGGGGCAGTCACTAGTGGTCTCCGTGTCTATCTGACTAGTATCCCTGTCAGTAGGTGTGTTGTTGGACACTGCTTTCAGGGTGCCTTCATCAGGACCTCCACTGGACTCCGGGTCCGATATGGTTGCATGCTGCAGATTGAGCTCATCACTGCTCGACTCGGAGTGCACGCCACCAGCAGGCAACACCTTCTTGACAGAAGGCAAGGTGTTAGCCAATAGCGAGTCGTGTTGGGAGTCACATGATGATATACCCGACTGTGATTGGCTGGAAACCAAGGAGGTGGAGTCTGGGAGAAAGACGGACTGGTCCTGAGATGATCCTGAAATTATGAAGATGCAATTTAGTTGTGGCAAAATTCAGTGGAGCTTCGGAACATATTCAAATTGCCAAATTCTTTTAATTTCATAATAAATCAAACACGAAATGCAATTAAATTATATGATATATAGCAAAGTATGGTCTCTGTATAGCACAGAACATGGTCATTATATCATCCAATATACATTCACATTGAACGTAGTTATATACGGAAACTGGCTTACTATCTTCGTACGTCAAAAATACGCGGTGAAATTATTGATCACATACATCCCGATGCCGTAGGCAGAGGGATGTATGTGATCAATAATTTTACCAAGTATTTTGACGTACGAAGATAGTCAGCCCGTTTTCGTATTATTATATACCTAAAAATGGCGGTATTTTATCTAGTCACGTGATCACATACCCCGTACGGCACACTGTGCCGTACGGATATAAATACGACATGGGTAGGAGAGGGCAGTATGTGTAGATTGTTTTTGCACAGGTATATAATAATAATACAGCATGGAATATCGATGATATACAGTAGGTAACATAGTCACTATACAGAAAAGAATATTGCCACTACATTATATAGTATGGATTCCCAGCATAGAGCAGCGCCATAATACAGCAAAGGATAAAGTCTCTATACAGCATAGGGATGTAGTACGCACTGACTATACAGCAGTGAGTCGAGCTCAGCACAGAATTAACAAACAGACATGTAGACATATAGCTGCTTGGTGACATTTATCGCCGAGTGCCGGCACTCGACTTAGCCAGACCACACCTCATTTTTATCAATTAAGCGATTCCAATCACAACATCAATCCGTGACAACCAATTAAGACTGCGGGCCTGGCAGCGGAACTGTCACCCCTGTCACGGGAAGGCAAATAATGGATATTGATCTGTGCTAGAGGCCAGGGTTCTTCCACCTTGTGAGGGAGGGGTGATGGGCGCTTGTCCAGCAGGAGAGGACAAACGGAGGGGGAAAAGGAGTACGAGGAGGTAGTAAATGACCAGAAGAGCAATAGACAGGGTCAGTAAGGGAGACCATGTAGATATCAAATCCAAAGACAATGGAGACTATGTAGACATTAAATGTAAAGACAAGGAAGGGACAAGGGGAAGGGATTGGAAGGATCAACACTGAATCTGGAGATTCTGACACTGTATAAAATGCCAATGCCATATCAGATAGATTGCGAAAGCAGGCCATGGCCAGGGGAACACTGAGTGCTTAGGGTTAGAGGTAAGCGTAGTGGTTGACAGAGTGACTTATGGTAATATAGAGGTAGACGCATATGAATAGAAGGAACTGCAAACCGAGATATATGTTGAATTGATGAGGACTGCTGTGAGTGAGGACTTAAGATAGAGATGGGTGACTGAGGTTAGGCTGACAAGTACCTTTTAATGTGTGTGGCATAACATCTACCTACTTTTTCTCGGAAGGACAATTACATAGGTTCCCACAAAAAATGGGTAGCATCTGCAGTGCTGAAGAAGTCTATTAGACATAGACGAAACGTCGCGCCAGTCCAGCAATTACCTCCAACCCCCCACCCACTATCTCGATGTAATATTATCCCAAATAAAACCAATCAACTTTATTTAAACCTGTCTGGGTTTTTTTGTGGATTACTTCTTCTTCGAAAAATATGAGTAGATGTATACCCCTACAGTAACAGAGAACATATTACAAAGTGTATGTGCTTCAGTAAAATTTAGAGGCTATGGCCGTTTTATTTTTCTAAGGGGAATTCTTAGTTTGGAGAGAGGGTATTGTTAAACGTAGTAGCATTCGAGAAGGTACGAGTTAACACTCAATCGGTACGCTGCCAGTCAGAATGCAAGTAGATGGATCATGCTTAAGAGAAAGCTAATAGTTTAATTTGTGAAAGAATAATAAAGAAAAGCAAAGATTCAGTCACACCTTCCCAACCCTGCTTTGAAGTCCACTTTTCACAGTGTCAGAATCTGCGGTGTCCCTTACAAGTGCACATACATGGAGAAAATGATTAGGACCTGAGAGAGCGTGAATTTGAGGATCAGCTCACCTTCGTAGTCTAACATGAGCTGGGCAGCCGTGAGAATCTTAGCGCGGTCCTCTGGCTGCGTGATACTCAACTCGTCCAGATCCTCCTCCTCCAGCTCCGAGAAGAGCTCCAACGACTGGTAACCGTGCATCAGGAATACGCCAAGCAGGTGCTGTCAGCGGGCGTCAGTAGGTTTCAGCAGGTATCGGTGGAATAAGGGAGAGAAAACAATAACATATTTTGAGTAATGGTAGAAGGATTATCAGGTGCAGTATAATGATATAACCTAAATTAGGATTAGAATTATATATCTATTTTATCATCATCCATAACGATTAAGTTGAACAGAATCACATCCTTGTGAAAATCATTAATTACATCGAATTGCTTGTACTTGTAATGAAGTATATGTCATAAATTTAGTTTATGGAGAACACACGTGGTTAGATTCATATCGTGGATGTATCGATAAATTGGTTGGGATATTGATTTTGATCTTATCGAGGGGAGGTCATCAACGGGTGAGAGTACAACCTCATCCAAGGACAGCTCAGAGTGATCTTGAAGTGAGATCAGGATTCCGTAAACCTCTAAAATATAAATGATTCTTCATACCTTACGATATGTCCAACTAATTTTGATCTACCTCAGTTTTTATTAGTATTCACTCGGAAACTTTACATTTCGGTTGTTTTCAAATAAGGTCTGGCGTCATGAGATTCTTCACTTGGAATGTGCAATGTTTACAGCTTTATCCGACTCGATATGGCAAGACATGTATACAGTCAGTCCTTGATGGCGACGTTTCAATAAGTTAAATATGGGACTCACTGTCGTAGTGAGATCCTCAAATGCCCGTCAGGTCGGATTTATGAACTTAAGTACGTAGATCAGGGAAGCTTTGGATTATTACGGAACTAAAGGTCGTGGGCGGCTCGTAATCACTTAAAGTGAGTTGCTCGCAATGGTCCACATACTAACTTCATCCATAAACGTACGCAAAATCCTCCACATTCAATTAACTTAATTGAAACAAGGAGAAAATCTCTGCACTCAATGTGCAGATGTCTAAGCAGCTCAAACCCTACCACAGGCGTCCTCTGAAAAGTTCCGCTGATTTGCTTGTTTCAGCTCCCAAAGAATGAATCCAATTGTCCATTCATGAACACTGAGGGAGATAAAAGCTTTTATGCATAATTTCTAGCTAAAATCCCACTGTAAATGTTATTGCTTTGAGCAGAGTACTGGCGAACAGAATTTCCTGCTCTTCTTTTTCTAGTCCATGAAAGCTGAGTGTGCTGTGCGTTGATTTGTGGCTGATGACAAATCGTTTTGGCAGCAAGCTTAAAACATTACTGTCACGATTTAATGGAAGATTTGTATGAAGACTCAATTGCATGGCGAAACGGTCACCAGTCTACATAACAAAATGCATCAAAATGAAGCGTAAACCCACTTTATAGTATTCTCTCTGACGAGTCTACCAACCAATATAATTATAGCCGTGGTTACATCGTGTATGCTCTTAGGTCATTACATGTTTCCTGAGTATTTCATAGTGATTTGTGTAATAGAAGACTGAGTTACAAGAGTCCATTGCAAAAATGTATAACCCAGCGCTACTTCATGGAGAACATGTTCAGGTTTCCCACCTTTAAGTTGAATTATATTTTTTCCCGACCCCAGATTACAAAGCTTGTCTATTACTTCTAAGCACCTCATAGCCAAGTAATTTGCCGTGTGTAACGTACCTACTATAGTCTACAAATAATCACGTGTGGACCTATTTGAAACATTACCCGTAGACCCAGTCTGGCCAACATATCACAGTTATCTATGTGCTGTGGGTTACCTGTATGATCAGCTTCTGCGACAGCTCATTGTCATGTGCACCATATATTTAGAGTTACCTGTCTGCTCATCTACATTTACTACATCTGCATATACTTTTTTGTTTACCAAGCCTGTTGCACAGCGTAGTCATGCATTTACCCTATATGTATACATGTAATTGCTTTTATTGTCCGCCTAATACAAAGTGTCCATAGGAAACACATGAGGAGGGTGTATCAATATAACCGCGCATAAAGATATGTTGTATGCGCCAGGTTAAGGGGGTGTTCCACTGGACCGACGGTAGCCGATTCCGTAGCCAGAAAATCGCCGATTATTATCGGATGCTCTAGAATTTCTCAAATCTTTGAAAATGGTCATTTATTAAACTATTATTATCAGAATTAGATGAATTACAATACGTGAGCTTCCTCTTTATGTGCTCCTTTATGTGCTCCTCGGCGTTGTGCGTTATGTGCTCCTCGGCGTTGACTCTACGCAATATCCTCGCATGCGCTCGGATATTACTCTCGGAGCACACGGCCGCTTGTATTTGAAACCAGTCAATGTTGTGTATGTATGCCTAGTCTGGTAGACAGCTGATTGACATATATATGTATGGTGTATGTACAATTACCTGTATGCCCAGTCTGCCTAGCAGTTCCTGCACGGTGGTGGGTCGCGGACGTTTGCAGCTCTTCCTGGCTGACCTCTGACGACGCGGAGAGTAGATGAGACTGTCAGCGTCCTGACTCGTCTCAGACATGGTACTCGGACTGCTCACCAGGCGGCGCGGACTGCCCGCTGGGGTCAGTGTCTCTTTACAAGTACATGTGTCCTTAAGGACGGCAGAGCTGTTCCTGTGACTTGCCTTCTGTAAGGTGAGGGATAACAGGGTTAACTCATATGCATACTGCTGTACCATTAAACCCGATATTTGTAGATTTGTTTTCATTGTTCAGGATTAAAAGGTAGCCTATTAAATGCATAATAAACAAGAAGCAATAAAGTATATCAATAATGCTCTGGTATCAATGTAGAAAGTGCTATGAATGCAGTCGTATTTCACGCAAGTAATGTACATTCTATTACTATTAGTTCCATTGGTCATCATGTCGTGAAATCATGTGTCAGGAAACGCATAACTCCTCCATAATCTGCACAACGAAATTTAATAATATCCCAGAAAAAAATGTTCGTAATACATAATTTGGCTGTACATAATGTATTTACAACTTTCATTATATATTGAAAAAGTCTGTATATTTTAAACTTTAAAACCTATATATCGTTTTTTAATCCCCAAAGTAGGTCCACAATTATTCAAAGAAAACTACGGTCAGAACCTGCAGAGGAAGGTTGGAAGGTTTGGGTAGGATTTGATTACGAGGTCTTACCCGAATACACCCAGGAAACAATTTGGTAGGCATCTCAACTTTTAAGAAGAGCTAAGAAGATTCACCTACCAGGGATATGTCTTCTTGATCCTCATAGTCTGAGGACATGCACTCTTCTCCAGCGCTGTTTGTGTGATGTTGTGTGAGCTAAAAGGACACAACCCGTTCATTATGAATTAATTTCTAGTAATTGTCTTCAATACTTTCATGGGTGGACATCCTTCTTACTTAATTAAGCAGGAAATGGTTCAATCTTCGCAAGCATATAAAAGGCTTGTTCAGTCTTCAAATCAATTCTCTTATCAACGGTAATTCACAATTGTTTCAGATTGGCATTACCCGTAGATACTTTTTTTCTTTGGTAGAAAGTGTTTATTTCCATATGTATAATACCACAGTTCTTTTCCATTGGTAATAAATATACACGATTTGCTCACATTGTGTGTTTCAGGTAGTCCATATTCAAGCTCCCATCTTGTTTTTTTATTGCTGTTATTTTGCAAACTCATAGATACTATTGATCCGTTTTATCGATTATATGCAAAAATTGGTACTCAAATATAGCCCTGTAGGGCTGTAGAACAGTAGGTTATAAACGGCTGGCTTGTCAAACCCATCCCTACATTGAGTTTATGAAAATATGACTGTACCTTAGCAGGCTTGGCAGCTGTCTTCTTGCCGTTACGTCGTTCCGTCACGGGCGATACATCCGATCCGACGGACATGGTGGACGAACTCCCGTACTTACTGTCCTTAAAGTCCTCTGAGGCCGTACTGTCCAATGTGCCAGTGGGACTGGTGTCCTCTATACCAATATCAGGACTGTCTCTAGCCAGCACCGAATCTCCAGTGGACAGGTCAGTCTTCATGTTCTCCTCGTTCTTACTACACACCACGCATGTCTCTATCTTCAGCGTGCTATCACAAGTCACTCCCACTCTGCGTGTGCACGGCTGGTCTCTGGGTGGGGCCACTCGATTACAGTGGTTGTGATGATGATCTGTGGGATGTTGCTGTTGCTGATGCTGTTGCTGTTGTTGTTGTTGTTGTTGTTGTTGTTGTTGTTGTTGTTGTTGTTGTTGTTGTTGTTGTTGTTGTTGATGACCATAAAGATTAGAGTTGGTCTCACAGTTCACCTCGTTCCCACCAAGAATTCCCATTGCGGACGATAACGTTTGATGCTGATTATTCCCGCATAGTGATGACGTTCTGACGCCATCACCCAAATGTGACGTCACAGCGTCCATCGGAGCGTCCTCAGTACAATCGGTGGCGTGTACCGTGGCCACCGTGACTGTCTCCTGCGTGGGGGATGCTGGGGTAGGAGGTAGAGTAGGAAGCACCTCGCCGAACGTGCTCATTGCACTGCGGGGGGCCTTGAGCTGTTCGCGGATCGAATCACGTGACCCAAAGGCCAGCGAGCTGCTATGGAGGATACCTCTATGACCCTTCAGTATGCGTCCGTCCACCTCACTGCTCCCAAATGACCCAGAGGTACGGAGCGAACCCCCCACCACTCCACCAGGCATGCGCGACGAGGCCTTGGAGTCTAAGGACCCCTTGCGCTTTATGAAGGGTGAACTGAACAGCCCCCTCCGCTGCTCGCGCACGGGGGGGTCTGCGCTGGAGTCGGCCCTAGTGTCACTCTTGATGTAGCGTCTGAGTAGCATGGGGGAAATCCACTGACTGGGAGAGTAGGGGGACACGTGGGCGGGGCTGGAATGGTCCACTCTGCGCAGTCTTGTGTTGGTGCCGGCCCTGGAGGAGTAGAGCTCCGGGAAGACCTCGTCATCCGGTGATATCTCCACCGGCGGCTCGCAGTAGTCCGACGCCGACACCACGAACTTCCGTCCCCTCACTGGCGACTCTGGAACCGATTAAAAAGACACACAATTAGCACAAAAGATTCACAATATGAAGAAATACTTTGGGAAGCTAGAATTTGAAAGCATTTCATGCTTAGTTATAGCTAGGAATCAAGGAAACCTTGCTAATAATGTCAACGACAAGCGTTATCCAAGGTTATGAGTTATACAGTTTACTACACTAGAATTTAGGACAAGACTGCTAATCATCTGCTTTTAAGGGTTTCGAGACGATAGGCCAGGCTATCTTGTGAAGTGCGAGGTCTGGCTCCATATTTGATTCATATAAGCTAGGATACTATCTATTTAATATCTTGATATTTGACAGGATATTTCCGAGTTCAATGTACTGAAACAGGGTGAGTGGGAGCCTCACTTACGTCTTTCCAATGTGCTACACTCGCCCACATGCCCACCAACAATTAAAGTATCCACTCTGATAAAAGTGACTTATATCAACATAAATCTCCTAGAATACACTCTCAATAGATGTACTAGTGGATGTGGAAACCAAACAATGTTCTGTGCCTGTGGTTCCCTCCATTAAGAGGCTTATATGAAGGGAATCATTACGATGAAGGATAAAGTGTAAGTCAGTTTACTTTGTGTGTTTGTAAAGAATAGCTGTAAGAGGCCTTCCTCATCACCAGTCTACAACGAGAGACGACACTATTCCCAGACAGCCCAATGCATTGTCTGGACATATAAAGAGATTTATACAATAGACCACGGATGGAATGGGAGCCAAAGGAAATCTCTACAATAGTTATCTATCCTATTCTTTCCGGGAATAGTAAAATCTAACCAAAAGTCAGACATACATATACTTATACCTCTACATCATAATCTAGAATCCCTGGGGCAATATTCTTTGTTCGGCCTTAACTTAGTCCTACTTCTCTGCTCATACAAATGGCGGATCCGGTTTACCCCGCAGGGAAATACTGACTTCTATAGTGCGGCGTTGTCTTGTGTTTACGTTATGGGTAAAGGAGGCGGACTTATGAAGGACGAGACAAAGCGGGCTGGACTATGGAGCTCCGTCTTTCAGACGTGGTAAATTACAATACATTGTCCGCCCCGTCAACAAACAGCTTCCAGAGACGCTTAACGCGCGCGAAGGATTTGTGCGGATAATAGGCCTTCTCGCCTTCAGGAAGGCAGGGTGGTGGGCGTATTGAGCGAGGGGCGAGGATGGGGGTGGGCAGTCTGGGTGGGGCGGGTGGGGTGGTATGCGAGGGCCGGTGGGTATGGAATGAAATGGTGGGGTAAGTGGGGCGTTGGATCGGATGGATGAATAGGGATGGGTAAAAACGCACTAGCGGGTAGACATGGGGTGAATGGGAGAGGGGCTGCAAACTTGCGAGACAAATATTTCCCATTCCAGGTGGGAGGGTGGAATGCAATGACGTCATGTGTACAATTTGATGCTTGGCGTCTCGGCTGCGATATGAACAATAAATACCCCCTGCTGCTCGCCCACTAAAGAAGCTCAAACACCCCTCCCCTCAAGCACTCCACCTGTAAGTGGTGCAGGCGTGGGTGGTCGTCAAGAAAATCTTGTTGCTCATCTAAGTCGGTGTGGATTTCAGTATGGGGACCGGAGAAAAAAAACCCGTCATCTCTGAGGCTTGTGGTAATTCTTGCGGGTGGAGTGCTTGCTGGAGTGCCATGACTAATGCAATTTGTGCCGCCGTGAGTCGCGCCACCAAGCGGTGAGCGGCGACAAGACGAACCAGTCTCAGGCGCTAATGGCGACACGGGGAGTACTCGTCCGCGGCCGGCGCCCGCCTGAGTGCCTCATACGAGCTGCTCGTGGGCCCGTCTGAGGGGTGGTATCCATACCGACTACCAGCCATTCACCCCTATTTACACAGCAACTCCTGACTCTCTATTTAACCATCGCGAGCACCTCACCACCAACTCAGCGCCCCCTCTCCGCTCACCACCAACTCAGCCTACCCCAACCCCCGCTCACCAACACCTAAGCCCACTCTTCCAGCTTGTCAACAAGGCACAGGAGTTACTCACAGAGGGATGTTCATTTCACCGACCTGTCAATCATTACTGGAGGGTGGGCTGTGGGTCGGGGAAGGGGAATACATACACATGACATCTTGTTGGTTCGCGAGATTAAATATTGATGGAGTGACGCATCTGCCATCGATAACTCCATTAATTACCCCGGTCTTGCCGACAGCTCATAATGAGTCGATCTGCATTTCACGCGTGATTTCACTCTTTGTGAGAGGAGACTTTGAGGGAGATTTGAACTGAGCTGCTCCGAGCCGTGTAAGGGAGAGTGAGTGACTCAGTCCTCATAGACATGGCCGTAGGCTGTAGGCTGTAAGCTGTTGTCTGTGTTTAGTTTTGTTCTTAGTAAGTCACCTTAAGATAATAGCCGTAAAATAAAACCACAGACTCGCCCCTCGCAGTTTCCTCTCAGCCACTTTCTGAATGCCATCCTTAACTAAACCAATAACTCCTAGACATTACGAGCCTTCCAAATCCATGTCGCCACCTCTGTGTGAAGCGGAATTGTAGAATGGTAACATGGACGCTTTCTGATAAGAGTGGATAGGTTTGCGGTCAGCCGACAGTGTTTTATAACGATAGAGTAGTGACCAAGAGATGGAAGCGGACAAGTTGTATAGATGGAAGAGTTGTATGGCGAGAGGGGGAAAATGAAAGTACTATCATAAGAGGCTAGTATTAATTGGTGGGAAGGATACATTACAAGGTAGACTGGCTCCAGTCCCTGCATACTATGGCTACCCTCCTTGCTGGGATACAGGGACTGGTACAATCGGTGATGGTGTTGGATTTCTGGCGCTGTTTAGCACCAGTATTCCCAACACTCTCCATACAGATATCCTGCCTACTGGTCAGGATATCTGCTTGGAGATTGATACCCTATCACTTTGATCTCAATCGAGTCACTGTCAGGAGCAGGCAAAATGTATTGCTATGACAACACAGGCGGCCAGAGAACTGGAGGAAGGGAGAGGGGAAGGGTATGAGGAGGTATAGGGTTACAGGGAGCAGCTTGGGACCATAAACAGGAGATTCTGTTCATAGTGGACAAGTCTTTGATTCATGGGCCAGTCAGAGAAGGATACATACTCTAATTACCTTTATTCTGATTGTGTTTAATCATTTAATGAAAGCTCATAATCAAAGACTTGAGCAAGTCTAATTATAAGGTAGAAAGGGGGTTATATGGTGAGGAGGCATCCTTTTATGGTAAAACCGAAAGGCTACATGGTGAGTAGGGAAGATCATATGGTTAATGGAAAAGTTTATATTTGGTTAGAGGGGATGGTTGTATAATAAGAGGGGATGGCTATGTGCTGAGTAAAGACGATTATATAATAAGCAGGGGGTTGTTTGTATGGCGAGAGGGTCAAATAACTTTATACAGTAACAGGGGATGGTTGTATAGTAAGAGAGGTCATATGATGAGTAGGAAAGGCTGTATAAAATCAAATAAGAGCATGAGATGACATGCTGTATATTGAGATCATCATTTTATGTTGAGGGGGGAATGTTATATAGTGAGAAGGAATTGCTGTTAGGTGAAAGGGTAAGTCATATGGTATGACATGTAGACTATATATGGTGAGAGGGATAGGATATGTGATATGAGCGGTTGGTCATATTGTGAACAATGAGGGTTGAGAGTAGGATATATATGGTGTGGTGGCTGTGTTATGTGGTATCGTGCCACTTGGTGGGACTTGAATTGAAAGGAAAACACAATCGGGATCAAGTTTATCTGTGCTGACTTGGAAAACGTTGGAAATGATCAGAAGCCTTGCATTAACAGCGCGATGCGCGTGCTCTGTGTGTCAGCATGCACGCTGCATCTCTCTGTTCACTGACACCCCTTCGACCTCCCCTAACTTTCTTTGTGTGCACACACATGCCGCCCAACCCTCAGTTCTCGGAGCTACTGCTATTTCCCTTTGGTAACACTCCCAGGAATCAATGCAGTACATGAAGGATATTCATGCTACACCCCTGCATCAGAACGTTTTATAGAACAGTGGTTGTCTAAACTCCGGGAGCCAGACCTCAGAGTGATACTACTTTGAATAAACTATTTTACCATGCTTAACAATTTCCACTTCATAGTGGTATATATGCACCTTTGAATCAAACAATGGGACTGTACCATAGTGAGCAATGGATGAGACTGCTTATTACGCTGTCCGGGTCCGATTCCCATTTGCTCAATTGCTCTGTCTTTATGTCCTGTCATCTTATAGATCGGGTAACTTCATGCCATAAGGTACTTACGGAATAAAACTTTGATATTCCATTGCTTTAGACAGTCTTATTTTGATATGACAGATTACTTTGATTTTCAAACATTAGTGACAACTATTGGTTTAAATGCTGATGTAGAACCGACCCGTTCTAAACTACCATTTACATCTACTACTCACGTCGGAATGCGTAGGGTGGATGGTTTATATACGTGGACAATGCAATGAGGCGTCTCTTTCATTCTAAAAGAGGGCATACCTGAGGGCGGTAGGGTTGGGAGTCAAATGGATAATTTGAAGAGGTAAAGTGTCAGTAAAGGAATAACAACATTCTACTTCTTCGTTTTCTATTAGGAAAATCATGTATTTTTCGGTGTAAATTAAAGGTATGGCTTTGTGGCACTGCTCTCGATACTGACTCCGTATGATAAATGACAGCCCGAGATTTCGCACACGATGTATAGTAAATCATATCTTGCATGCTGTAAAAACCCTTGTAGATGATATAGGTTTACTGTTCGTTTGATTTAAGTTATAACACAAAACAGTCATACAGTTTTACAAGGTATATTCATAGATTTTGAAAGGTGATATACTTATACAGGTTTGTTATTCATATACATATATGGCTTGAAGATTACCAAAATAACTGGATAGATATGAGTACGAATCACTCGACATGAATGAGAAATGATTGCTTTATGGAAACTGTAAACAGGAAGTGGTTGATAATGATGCATTTAAATACCTATAAGTATAATTCTAAAATTGCAGCGTAGACCCTCTAGATTTCATGATGGCCGTAATTAGATTTCGCTTTATTTCCTCGTGTTGAAATGGTTATATATAGTATGTGGATTAACGTCCCAAGGGATCCGTAGGGCATATAGGGACGCGGTTAAAATGTACAAGGTGCTAATTGACCTACCTGCTGACGACAGCGACTTCTGCTTGGCGAGCAGCGGTCTGCGGCGGAGACTGGGTAGCTTGAAGAGGTGAAGGGAGAAAGTGAACTTTTTTATCTTGGCGTCAGTCGGCTGGTTGTGTGCGTTGTCATGGGGACGGTGAAGCGCTGAGGCGAGCTTCACGTGCTTCATGCAGCATGCACGCACGTCAACACAGAAAACAACAACAACAACACTAGCATCAGCAACAAACAACAACTACACTAGAGGGACTAAAGTGCCCCTTTTAGAACAATATCTTATGGATCAGGGATACGGGTAAAAAAATATTTGGAAAAATTATATGATGTGGTTATAAGTGTTCATGGTGGCGAAAAGAGTGTGGTCAGAGGAGAGGGGTTTTGAGATGAGGGGTAGGGCTTAAGGGTGAGAAAGTAAGTTATGTCGTGATAACGGCAGTCATTATGGAGGACTGTGTGGCGAGAGGAGATGACTTTATACTGAGAAAGAAGGTTGTGTTTTTAGAAGGGAAGGTTAAACTATAGAAAAGTGGGAAGCATTCGGTACATCATGGGAGTGTCAGCTAAATTGAGGGAGAGGTGGCGATGTGACAAGATATAAGTGTGTATGGCGAGATAAACCATGTATACAGGAAGATTGGACGTTAAACTACCCCAACAAACAAACAAACAAAATATAGGAAGTGAAGAGTTATGTGGTGTAAACAGAAAACGAGCGTTACAGGGCTGGGATAGAAGACATCTAAAGTCGTATGCAGGGCTATGGCGATAGCTCTACCATTTTATATCACCTATTTTTTACCAATACAGACTACAGGAAAACATAAGCATTTACAGAAACCAAACATTCATAACATTCCTAAATCTTACAAACAAATATAGTAGACTCCTGCTAGCACGATCACCAGCGAGAATAACAGAAACGACTAATTATAAACAGAAACATGGTTGTTATAGTGGGCTGGTTGCCTGAACGTTAAGAGGAACATTTACCAGAAATGATGCGACCAAATATAACATATCTTGTCTTGTTTGAGGAATTCCTCCCTTTTTGGATATGGTGTTCACATGCCGTATAAGATACATCTGACAAAGAAGACCATAGCTGTTTGATAAACATCTCAGTTAATGAAGTGAGAATGAATCTGGACTTGTTAATATCATAATCTCAAAATGAACTGATAAGGGAAGCTATCCTGTAAATAAGTGTGACTAATAGAACGGGTTGAGGATTACCGAGTGGTTTCCGCTCCCAGGATGGCCTGGTTTTGTAATCTCACAAGGGAAAGCTAAAGAAGATTACATCGAAAGGCCAACCAGGAGTGGGCCGTGAGAGTGGACAGAAACTTGTGCTTTCATCCGATTTATTCCACCCTATATCAATAAAACTAATACTTCTACCCCAAGCTTTGCCTTTAATGACAAGTGAAACACGCATACGTTCCCCATACCCCGATGAGAACGCCCCCTAGATGTTAAGTCTGAAAGCGACCTTCTACAAGGAGGCGATAAGAAGCTCCCAGCTAGCATTAACAGATCAATACAGATTGCATGGCGGGGATAAGAAATTCTCCCCCTTCCTGCATTGTCTCCATTCTCGGATTGCTCATTATTATAACTACAAGACGAGTGGGGTCTGACGGGAACCTGGTAACAGTGCGGCAAATCAATTGGCATTCCATTGTGCATGTGTGACTGGGGGTTGTTGTGGGAGGGGTTCACGGTCTTCAGTCGATAGCGGCTCCTCCAGGGGGGAGGTAGACTTATCTGCGACAATCTGAGCGGGTTGGGAGCCTTATCAGGGCGTATAGCTGGGCAGACGTTTGCACTACAATCAGCGCGGTGAAGGCCGGGTTACCAGAGCCTGCTACAAACTCCCATGTCCTCAAGTATATATACTACTTACAACACTTTACCAACACTATAGCTATAGGAGAGCCAAATAGGGACAATGCTCGTAAATTTTGCCCGGGACAGAATGTCCCCTAAAGGAGGAATGAAATTAACAGCATACAACCGTTACAATTATGCGTTCAGCCACAATTTCTAGATATCATATTATACCCGCTTTATATCACTAATGGTAATGCCATGGGGAGAGAAAATTGATGTCTTTGTTTGACAGTCCTTGATATGAGATCATGATTGACAAACCATTTCGGTTCGCTTATGTAATTTAGTTTTTTTTTAAATCACTGCACAGAACAAAATACTAGCATGCAAATATAAACAATATGGTAAATACACGAGATATCATAGAACACTTAGCAAAGACAACACCAAAACTAACATCCAGGTAAAAGCTGACTCAATAGGTAAAGATAGCTCAGAGATTCAAATAGCTATCTAGATAATATTGCAGATTTCAAGGCAGTTAATTTATGACATCAATAGATAAAACAATAGTAGCAATCATTTTCTTAAAATATAAAGTCATGATTCTATGCAAATATCAAGAATTTGTTATCGAAAATCAAAATAGATATCTGTAAAATAATTAAAAAATGGTTTCTCAGTCGAATTAGGCCCACAAAAGTATGTCGAACAGTATAAAGTGATATCATTGGCTATTTCGTGAAAATATATTTTTCTTATCGCGGAGAAGCGGTTGGATCGCCATAGGTGACCTTTCCTGATACCATCTCAGGCCAAGGGGTGTTCAATATAGTCAGACAGCGTGAAGCATGTAGGCATGTCCATACCATGATCACTACTATATGATGACAGCATGCAGCAAGAGGTGGGGAGAGGACCCCATACCAGCTCCCCTCCTCCACAGATACATGAGTTTTCCATCCAGCGCAATGTTCCGTATCCAGGACCCGGCGTGCAATGACATCCTACTGTATTCGGTACCCATCAGACCGATCAGCTGGTACCCAACAATCTCCATGCGGAGTCTGCATCGCCGAATCAACATGTGGTCTCTATGTTGGACCATTTAAGAATCGGCTTGCAGAGTGGAAGGGCGATCGCGGGGGAATAGCATTGACGGGCAAGTAGCCTACCCCTACTCCACTATGGTGTAGGTTGCTGGATGTAAAGTATAACAAGCAATATGAGTTGATTGATTTGGCGAACAGGGATGCACTTTGCGCATGCAAGTGTTTATTTAGGTAGCTAAACTCATAGCTTCATAAAAATATAAACATCGGTATAGTCATCGGTACAGTCACCCTATTTAGGAAAGAGATTTCTAACTTCCCCTTCAACTTAATACCACCAACATATCATCTCGTACACAATGTAGAATGGGTTGAATTGACCCTTTCCTCTGAAGAACATTCGTCAGTGCCACCGCTAAAGTAACTCTAAACGTCTCCTGTGTCTAGGATTCCTAGGAATAAATGAATAGCGTACCAGAGTTGTAAACCATAATCTTTAATGCGTTTATATCGTACGAGAAGTTCAGAAATATACAGATATTTCTGATAAGAGTGCCTTATGGAATTATAACCCTATGAGAAGTGGGTCAGTCCCGCCTGGAGAGAGGCTGGGGGGGGGGGGGGTGGCGTTTAGGTTGACTTGATGAGTTAGGTTGGTGGGCTCGGACCAGGATAAACATTTGTCGGAGACGGCAAATTGAATCGGCGTTCTCGGAGCCTTGGCTCGGCCATCCTGGGGTATGCACCATATGCTGACAGCTATTGTCGGGGCCTGCCTGCTGTTGTAGGTGCCTAAATCAAGTTTACCCATCTGATAACACACAATAAGTTCCCCTCCGCCTCCAGCCACATAACAAGCACTGGCGCCCCCACCCTTCTCCTAATAAACCCTTGCCTCTGCACCCCTTTGGCATCTTTCCCTTTGCCTTCTTTCACCATCATTCCCCATTGCCGGCGTCTGAGGTCACATGGGCGACGTCACTTCCGGTGCAGACGGCAGATGTGGACCTACAAGCCCGGGGCGGCAATCGCCGGTCGGTGTTTGGGAGTGAGGCATAACGCAAAATGTAAACAGAGCTTCTCTCAGGGACTCACTGATGTGGACAGACAGGGGGAACCAAAGGTCAGGCATATAATAAGACCTGAGGCAGGCAGTTCATCCACAAGCCTGAATATGAATATATGCTTACAGCTTTGTGTAGAATGTCACCTTCCTATACATCAGATCGAGTTTGGACTCTGAGCGCCACCATTTTGAATTCAATATGGCACACGGGAGATTCACATTGGCGCATACACTGTGATGTGTTTGCAGCTGCTGTAAATATATATACCGCTGCAACTTTATCACCTTTAGCTGGTTCTAGAACGCATTGCGGTTTTTGATTTACGTAATACGTTAGGGTGTTTATTGCGATGCCCACTATTCATGTCACCATAATTTTATTTTAATCCGCTTACGATGAGGTTGTAGGTTTTATGTAGTAGCAAAATTTCTGTTCACCTGGGGAACAAGTACCCTGAATTATCCGTTAATAATTAATGCTAAGCATTTCTACATGACTGACATTCCACGTTACTTTTGATTTGTGTCTTATACATACAGACATATGAGAAGTAGGTATGATTCATTTTTAAAATCGGTCAAGCTTATACAGAGATAGTAGGCGGCCGTTTATATTGTACGATCGTTTTCTGAAAAGGCAAGCAGGAATAAGGGCGCCTTTCCTTTGTTTCACTAAACACTTTATCCGTAAAACATGCTTGTTGCAAATCACGTACTTAATTAAGGGAGGTTATCTGTTTTCAGGTTGCCGTTTACTTCTTTAAGTAGGAAAACACAAAAACCTACCATTAAGGGTTTTTTCCTCCAGTCCCTCCTGTGACATGATTTCTGCGACAGGCTCCCAGTGGGGACAGATAACCTGGGTGGCTTTGGTTATAAGGGAATGGGTGGAGGAGGGGGAGGTCAGGAGGTGTGCCCCACTCAGCCGACATTCCTTTAACCTTGCTCTATGAGCGCTCATAATGCTGAGGGTTGATTGTGGGCCGCTGGGACAACAATATGTGGTCCTGGGCCCAAGTCTGAGTGTGGAGAGTGAGTTGCTTTCAGTGCACGGCTCGGGGGGAGAGTGAGCTGCTCCTGGGTGGCGGACATTAGTGACAGCCACAAAAAGTGTGCTCAGCCGGGACGCCGACTTTTCACAAGACATGAAGGCAAGTAGAGGATAACCCGAACGAGTTATTCCCATTCTGCTTCATAATGCTCATCCCGTTTCCTTATTCTATTCCTGCTCTCCTTTCATCCAATTCCCCTTCCCCTTCCATTGTACTCTCTTTCGGCACCTTTTCTCCTCCTGTTCTGTTTACATTTTCGAAACATTGGATTTTAATTTCTGTACTCATTCCCATCTTTTTATGTCAACGTCCTTTCTGTTCATATTTTCTACCAATCTACTCTCGAACTTTCCCCATTACGCTCTCATTCCGCTCATATTCCCTCTCCTTCTGAACCCATTCTCCGATTCTACTCGAATTCTCCTCTCGTTTTCCGGTTGTTCTGTTCTCACTTATTTCTATCTCTCTATCTCCTGCATTTCCTTTAATGTTCCCCTGTTGTGCTCCGGTTCTGTTCTATTCCTCACACTATGCTCTAATCCCTTTCTAATCCCGTTCATGTTCTCTATTCCTTCTCTCAGTCTGCTCTAATTCTTCCCATTTATTCTATCTCATTTGCCTCCAGTTCTGGCCTGACTTTTCATTCTCCTTCCATTTCTACGTCACTGTACTTCTGATCTTCTCCCATTCGTCTCCCATTCAGATTCCGATCTGTCACTCTCGTCCTGCTATCCTCTCGTTCTAACACCACTCATTCTTCTCTTATTATTATACTCTCATTCCTCTCTTCTTCTCCTACCGATCTGACCCCTATTCTACACTTCCACAGCTCGCTTTGAATTCTTGCAATGCCTTGTGGAGCACGCATGCGTGAGTTGGCGTAATGAGGCCGCATATCAGAGACCCATGGATCGTTTGTCTCTCTGTGTGGAGCGCGACAAACAGGAAGGCGCAACAGGCGCTGCCTATGAGGACGCCAAGTGGGTTGTCTGATTAGCGGGCCGCGCGAGTTGCTCACGTGTCACCAGGTCAGGTACTCACGAGGCCAGGCACTTTTTTCCTCATTCCTCCTAGAGCTACGATAGGACATGATTTTATCATACCTCCGCAGTAGGCCCGGGTCTTAGCAAGCTCTAGTTATATAAGAGGGCATGCTGTGCGAGTATAACGTTCAGAGTAGTGCTCAGCAACATAAACCGAAATCTTGCCAATATAGAATTTTAAACAGTACGACTAAAGCTAGAACACTATATACATGTAAATGTGTTGAAGCTTTGTACTGTCGAAAGTTGCTTATCATGTGATATCCAATACGAATGAGTCCGCCGTAGTGTGTAAGTTTACGTGTTATTTCATAAGAGTTAATGTGCAGTCCTGACATTCCAACGTTCTTATATAGTTTTACTGTCAAGCAATACATCAGTAACTCCTTCCCGTTTCGGAATATCGGGATTCCCCATTTCTATAATAGCTAGATCGGTGGTAACTTTACTGATCGTAAACAAATACCTAATTGTGAGAACGATTATAATACGTACAGTTTACCAACACTTATTGAGGCGTACCAGCGGAATGTTAACATATCTAAGATGATTTAGCACAAAGGTAAGAATAATAAAGAAAACCGCAAAAATAATCTTATTCAATGAATATTGTTTATAACTGCGTGTGGGAATAAATCCTCACGTAAAAGACAAATGTACTTTGGCTAATATTCAGCAGCTCTTCAAGGTACAATATGAATGCAAAACAGAATGAGATGTCAGTGTATGGTGCTGTAACGAACCACCAGGTGACGAGTTCAGAGGCCGGACTTGTTATATTCCGGTACGCAGGGATCGTGACCTGTATACCTGCACTGCATGGCCCGTCTGGCGATGGACGTGCGGGTCACTGCCAGTCACCGAGTTACCTGCAATTACTGGGTACAGGATCGTATAGGTCTCTCACTGTCTTTGTCTGTATATGTCTTCTCCCTGTCTCTTCTATCTATCTGTCTGTCTGTCTGGCTCTTTGTTTATCTTTCTGTCTCTCTCTTTCAGTTGAGAAATCCGGGATAGTGAGTCTCGTTTGATTGACACAGTTCATTGATGAGGACAGAACAGGCTGTAAGACAGGTTTGGGGAAATGTACGAGAATTTGTAATCACTGCAGGTGATGCCATATAGTGGTCTTTTGGATAGCTAATTCCAACATTTATAATCATAAATGAATCTGATTACATAATGAAGACGTTCTCCCTCTAACACTGCCAGTCTGTATTCGAATCCATAATAAACATATTTACGTTGGTTTAATTGATAAATAAGAGTGTTCTCATTAATGTGATTCACCTACGGAACCCCAGAGGGTTTCATTCGCTAAGATTTAGCTGAATGAGGTTGTCGACCATCTGTTTCAAGCCTACGATATTTTATCAAACGGTTACGTTCGTAGATTATCAAATAAAGCCTGTTCCTGATACAGAGCACAGGGCCTGACACTTGATAGCTTTTCAGCATTGCCCGATAATGGCCATAATAATGTGAATGGTAAGCGCATACTGAAAGCTGATACTAGTAAGTTCAATGTCGGTGTAACAGCAACTAAACGAACATTGACTAATTAGCAAGAAGGAATGTAGGTCAAACTGTACTACCTAAGAATGGTTGCCTCGCATAACTCCGCCACTCATTATTTGTGAATCTATTGTCGCATTCTGTGAGTTGCTTTAAATAACATGACCAGTGACGATGGTTTGAATAATTGATCATTATGATCTGGCTCGAGATGAAATATGACATAATACAGAAATCAATGGTTCAGCGTGGTTAAGGTGGTGTGGTGAAGGTGCTGGATACAATGGGAAATCCTAGTGGATTGGATTTACACCATGGTCCGTAACACACATCATTTTAACATACTGCATAGTTAAGTTCGCAATCTTTGTGTAAATCTCAATACATTTACTGTGACGACTGTTGATCGTAGTTGCATGGTATGGTAAGCGTGTTGGGTGGGTGGACGAGAGGTGGGCAGGATGGGTAGTTCCTGCTATGATGTGCAGGTAACATCAAAGATTTCGATTACCATATAAGGAGCGTCTACATTTCCCTAGCTATATCTTTTGATAAATATATCTATTGACTATTGAGGCAAATGTTTCGCCATTCTCTTCTCCTGTGTATACTTCAGTAGAACGGAGTATTGTCAATGGCTATACGGGCGCTTCCTTTTGTTTTGTCTTTTATACTCCCAGACAATACATGAAGGTATAACTTGAAATAATCATCAATACTATGATATTTATATCAGTTAATGAAATATTCATAAAGACACTTTGTCTCTCTCCTGTGTGAATCAATTACCGTTGCTTTCAATGAGAAGACATCAAAGAAGTGTCTGGTAACGGGATATGCAGACAATGACCTCTGCATTTGACCCTGTTTCACCTTGGTATGGTGCATGATATTAGGATCTTTACTGCTGACATGACGCGATAACCCGTCAGGTACAATCACCACCATTATGTTCTCTGATAATCTCTACAGTACGATTCGGTGTCAATGCAGGGATGGGCGTTCTTTATTTTGGTCTTCATGAGATCTGAATATCATGAGATACTGAACCGTGGAAGTCATGGACCTTCTGATATGACTTTAGTAGGTCCTATATTCGTCAGCTTGATATCCCTTCACCTGCCACCAACAGCGAAATATTGGTTGTATGCCCATCCTAGAAGAATTGTGTTAAATGGTATCAAGTCTTTGTCAATGGCATCAGTAAGGTATACATACGAGTACTCTAATTATTGACTCTAATCTTCATCTACAGGGTAACATAAAATGCGTATGACCCTATTCATGCGATTCTAAACCCACCTCTATAATTAGATAGGAAACTAGTATGTGCTCTCTATGTTTATCATGACACACTAAAATCGGTTTTTCGATTTTCGATCCTGTTTGAAGGGTATCGAAGGAGAGGTCTTAAAGAAGAAAACAACAAGTTTTAGTCAAAGGAGTCGTTATTCATGAGCTGAAGTGGAGCAATATGAACGAGGCAAAGCATACCGTTCAAACGAGTTTGATCAAAACGAGTCGCTTTCTGTATTTATCTCAGCCCTGTTCACACTAAAAGAATGGACAACACACTGCATATATGAAACTATAGACCATGGAGAACCGACTCTAATACCCATAGGAGTATGGAGAACGAGTTACCAATGTTAACACTATGTGACAAGAATACCAGGGGTGAGATAATTGCATTTACTCCATAATAGAACTGCTCAGTGCCTTCATCCATACTTTACTAACTTTACGTATATATTCCACAATTTTCCAGAAGAGAAGCTTTACATAAAGATTACAATGGAGTGGTTTCATACGTGTATGTCTATACTCCATAACTCGACAATAAAATATCTTGGAGCCTTTAACTAAATTCCATTACAAAGCAGCTCACAGTCATTATTCAAACTCCAGAATAGGGCAGCTCACAGTCTTTATCTATACTCCAGAATAGGACAGCTCACAGTCTTTATTTATACTCCAGAATAGGACAGCTCACAGTCTTTATTCATACTCCAGAATAGAGCTGCTCACAGCCTTTACATATACTTCACAATAAAGCAGCTCAGAAACTTTCCATACACTCTACGATAGAGCAGCTCGGAACCTTCATGTATACTCCACAATGTAGCCGCTCGGCAAATAATAATTCCGCGACCGTTGTCGATACCCCACTGGAAATGGGAACAGATAACCTTTCTTTCACCCCTTCCACAGGGGGCAGCCCAGAGTCATTCAAACGACTAGGCCCGCGGATAGGAGCATTCCTGTCCTGATAGATACCAAGGCATGAACCCACCCCACTGGAAATATTAATTCTGGCGTGTGCACCTTATGCCAAATGGAGGAGAAAATTGAAATTTGCTTATCAACATTGGAGCGGGCCCCCCACGTGAAATATGAATTCGCTATGCTGTCCCCACCGGCAAAGGAAACTCAACTGCCAGCGCGTGGAAAGCTGACTTTTTCTATCTTATTATATTTTTCGGAACCACATTGAGGCATCTTCATGGCTATACTTGACTGATAATTATCTTTCAAGTTGCCTGGACATTCCTCTAATGGTAGTTGCGAGCAAGCTGATTGCAGCTCAAACGTGTCGATACTTCGACAAGGAGTTGAAGGACGCAATTCGTGCGCTCTGAAAATGTCGTCTGCCTTTGATAAAATGCTCCTCTCTCTGCATGCAGACATCTTCCTTTAATTCATATGACGGGGATGTCCCAGTTACCTCACCCGGCCTCCAATGGGCCTCTCCTCCATAGGAGAATAACGTGAGGGAGTCGTTAATACAAATCCACGAGTAAGGAATAATACGGCTACCTTTACCAACCGCTATGCTGTAATGTATTGCACCTTATAAGTAGATGGGATTCTATAGTCTAGAATGCTAGTAGTTCAAATTCCCATGCGGCCTTTATCATGTTTTTCATCAGCAATAGTACTTTTAAAGGCATTGTGCGGTTTCAGTCTGGCATTTATATGAACTCGCTGAAATAAAAGGAACAGAGCTTTCATTGGACTGCTGAATATTTGATATGTTTATGTTATCAGTCCATGATACACTGAAAGACAATACCTCGGGGCCTCTTTGTATTCTACAGGAAATTTCCATTGAACATGAAATCCTCAGTGCAATCGACAAAGAAATATACAAAATATCTCCTAGTGTTCGTTTTTCTGTGTCACTTAGCATAATGCAATTTTGCCTAAAAATGATGGTTTTCTTTTTAAATCTACATTGAATGTATTTCGAAGGAATAGGCGTTTGAATAACTTGGTGTATAGGCTGAATTAGTTGAGCGGCTCAGTGATTACGTAACTGTGGGAGTGAGTGACTCAATGAGTACACGTCTGGTGACTGAGGTGCACTGACCAACGAGTATAGAGAATCTATACTCGTTGCTTTGACTTACCGGTGAGCTCAGTGGGCTGCCTGACTCCATCTGCTCCATGGCCAACTGCCGCCGCTTCCAGTTCTCATAATGTTTGACCTGCAGACACAAGAGGGTCAACGAGCCGTTGTTAAAACAGGGTGGTAAATATGGACACGGGACGGCCGCTTCGCACAAACAAAGAGTGGTCTGCTGGACGGTCAACTAAGAGAGCAGATCGAGTGGTCATACAAGACTAAACACACACTTACTAGCTTCACTGAACGTCTGACAACATCATAACATTACGGACACCTCTCAATAAGGCTGACAATATTATGGACAAATCTGGTGTTACTCCAGATTCGATAGTTTGTGGTTCACAGTACTAGAATGGTTATGTCCGTAATAGGACAACACAGTACTTTGTTTCATGTGCAAAGAAAGTGGGAATATATACACATGTATGATGTAATGATGTACATTGATTGCATTGTGGACATGGATTGTATTCCTGGAGGGAGTGATGGTGAATAATACATTTCTCTCTTTATATCATGGAATATAAACTACATTGCTGTGTAAGGTGACGGTCATTCTAGTTAATCGTCCCAGGGATATGTACAAGTATCTGTAAGAAACGTTCATGTATTATCTAACCAGGGTTCCTAAAAGTTATTCGAATAACTCATTTTGTTATTTGAGTCATTCGAAGAAGAAAATGAATTTTGTAGTAAAGTTTATTTGGTTATTATTGTGATTTAATGGATAGTAGTATATGAAGTGACACTGAAGCATTATCAATATTTGTGTTATCACATAACTGATTAAATTCCACGACTATTTCTAGGAACTATAACCTAAGAAACAATTACAAAACCTTTCTTTGATAAAAGCATGTATTTCTTCCAAACGCATATTCTTCAAATCGCATTCAGTCTGCTATTTATGTCGCTTATCTATTTACTTACAGTGTGCATTACATTGTTCTTTCTTGTAAAATTCCTTATTGTATTGATGAACAATGTCTGCATTAAATGTGAAATATCTCTGCTAATAGAAACTGTTTCGAGGGACGGATGGATGTCATGATTCATTTATTTCCAGTTGAATTAGCCCCATTTCCATCATAATATTCTTCTTAAATAATTTTATAAATACATCCATACTTCTTAAAAATATTATTCATTATTTATATCAGAAAGCTTAAGATTCAAATTTATTTTGCCGTTTTTGCCCGTTTACTGACACTGTGATCTTTATATAAACAGGAAGAGTAACGTGTGGTGGCTGAGATACTGACCGTTTCTACCGCGTCATGCATGGAGAGTTTGCCCTCCTTGACAAGCAACATCAGCTCGATCCTCTCCTCGTCCGGCATGGTGATCTGACTGGCGTGCAGGTCCCCCTCGTGTTGTTTATACACATACTTGCGGCCCGACCGCCGCGCCCCCATGTTCTTAAAGAAGCGCCCCAGTCCTGACCTCTTCTTCAGCGTGCCTTCAGAGGACCCAGCCAGATCTGCAGAGACACGTAGTGGACATTGTAAGAAAGAGCGATGGACAGAGATGATTAAACGACTTCGGAAAAGAGGTAAAGGTTTTATCAAAGTCAATTGTGGACAATAATGCAATGAGCGAGTCAGGTTATGACCGCCACCTTGTTTTATACATTTACTGGTCTATTGGTAAAAAATGACATGGGCCAACCTGTAGAATACTATAGTACATTACATATTATATAGTGGTTCATATAGACTAGTGTGAAGTTATGCAAAGAAAATCCAGCACTCCAAAAAGAAAGACTGTAAAGTATCTGGCAAACTGAATTTAAATTTACCGTGGCGTTGAAGTGAAGCATTATCAATATTTGTGTTATTACATAACACGTATCAGAATTCGGTAAGGATTACAGTGGATGTAGAGATGATACACGCAGAGGAGAATTAATAGCTCAATGATTGTATAAAGGTCAGATCTCAGTTGTGCTCTAAGCGTGTAGGCGCATTCAGTCCCAGAGATCAAAGTCGGGAAATATTAGATAAAGCCCGTACATTTAAATGCGTTAAAGAAATGTTCATCTAATTTCCTTATCAAATTATCCTCTCATTCCAATAGCTATTGCTGGAAGGGATGAAGAGCTATAAGCGTCCGTCCCCAGACATAGAGATGAGATCGCTTTGGTGGGCATTAGATAGGATTCAATGTCACCTTCAGACAATATAGAAACCCCGCAAAATAAAATCACGGCCATTGATTCGGATCCAGTGAGAAGGTACCGTTCATGGGGAGATCCTAGTGAGGTAGGTTTTGAGCGGAGGAGGCCCATGGCGATTACCATTATGGAGTTAATCCCTCCATCGCACCGCCATTGCGGATTATCCTCTGGTCGGCCAAGGTTTAATCCCAAGGTCAAGGTTGTAGCGCATATGGGCACAACGCTCCAGGCGCCATCTATGAGTCACAAAAGAAAGCAGTAGCGGACAAAAGCTCTCCAGGCATGCGCAGAGGGGCGGCACACTGCCAGAGAGATGTCCTACGGGATCACAATCAGCAAGTTCCTTAATATCGCCCACCCCGGTGTCTTCCCTTTATATCGCCCACTGCGTGAAATGCATAGAGAAGCACGACGATCTAATCCCTCCATCCGTTACAATTATGTAATCTCACGCCACCCCGGCGCGTTTTCTCGCCGGGCAAAAAGCGGGGAGTAGTTAGAAGGGATTGTTTCATCAGCAGCCTGCCTCAGGGCAGGAAACGTCTGCTTTTTAATCGACCATCGCATCAACTCCCCATCATTTCCCGAGCGTGTTGAAAACGCCCGATCCACGATTAACGCAAATGTATTCCATGTCCATTGGAAAGGAGGCGGAGGGTGGTGGTGTGGGGTGCTGAGAGGGATGGAACGGGTTTACAGAGGGCTAGGAGGGAGATTTGCAATTAAATCAGATTTATTCGGTGGCTTGGTGATGGGAGAGGTATTCGGGTTTCGATGGGCTGGGTGTCGATGTGACTGTTTCCAATGACAGCGTGAACTCCGGTGGGAGACTAGAGGACATACCATGCTGTGGTCGGTCCCAATGGTCGCCTCACTACTCGGCGAGAGAATGGAGCCCATTACCCAGTTTCTTCCACTGCCTGCGGGTAGTGGAAATTTGACACGTGTAGGCATGTAGTATAGCCTCGTCATAGCCGAGTAACGTACACCCAGAGTCTGCATCTTTTTACACGTTATTATGATCTGGTGGAACATGCTTTGATGGGTTTAAGGAGCAATAACGAGTCACATCACAGTATTAATGAGATGATGGAAGAGCGGTGTGGCATAGTGGAAAAACCCGGAACTTTAGCAACTTAACTATTGAGTCACTGACTGTCTGAATAGGTATTAATATATATATATGCCTTTATCCCATTCCTGGTAATTATTTCCCACTCACTTCATATTAGAAGAAATGACAAACCCCGCCGAGTAGAGTGTTGAATATTTCTTATCATGACGTCATGAAATATCAGCAAGTACGTACTCATGTAGTTTCGGCACGCTTCATCTACAAGCCCTGGCAATAACAATGGCAAACGTCGACACTGTTAAAGGTTGAATGTAGTGTGAAATTGGGGGCTTGTGTATGTCGTCTGGGTTTTTTTTTATGTCTGCACGTGTGTGTGAGTGGGTCTTTCGTAGTGTGGCGTGAGTCTACATGTGGTGTGTGTGTGGGTAGGGGAAGGAGGTAGGGGTTATGTGTATGTGTGTGTTGTGTATACGTGTATGTGTGTGTGTGGGGGACGGGAGAAGCATTAGCTGTCCGTGTGTTCGGTATGGTACGGTGTGATGGTGTGTGGGGGATGAGTGTGTGTCTTTATGTGGACCATAGGTGTGTGTGGTGTGTGTGTGTGTGTGGTGTGGGTAGTGAGCAATGGCTCGACGATCGCTCTCCTGGTCCCTCGCCTAACAACTCAGTCCCTACATCTTATCTAACGGTGCGCACGGTGGCGGTAGGGGACCCGTGGGAGGGGCGATAATCTGTTAATCTGCTCTACCTTCCTATTGGTACAGCCTCGCCCCGTGGAGCTAATCCAATCTGCTCAACAGAAGAGGCTGTAATGAAGCCGAGGCGCTCGCCACTTCTCAGCAGCTCGGAGCAGCTCAGGACACTTCTGTTTACTCTGTGGCTTACTTGTCTGACTTCTGCCACAGCGAGCAGAACGCCCCCATCCAATACTGGTCATATCTGTAGGGATATATCCTAGTTTCTTACTAATGATATGGATATGTGATAGCTTGAGAGCCACGATTGGGATGTTTAACTGATAGTCAATATAATCCCCAAGAGGCCAGACAACTAAATCTTTACATTGACTTATTTGTTATTTGTTCTATATATCCCAGCAATCATAACCTTCTACACAGTGAGCTATCCTTATTTCCCTACCTGTCTGGCGCATAACAAAACCTTTTCAAATAAGAGCAGGCTGATTCTCCCCTTGGGTGAGAGAGGTCGGGCCTGTTTGGGAGGCTACGAAGTGGCTCGGTCATAAAACGAGGGGCAGTGTACAAAGGTGGTTGGCTCAGTCGGACGTAACAAGCCGACAATTTGCAGCAGCCATCTGTATTATCCCCCTCTCCAAGCGCATTCTAGTCCAAGCCGTCCAGCCCCATTCACTCTCCCCACACAGTCATCTGTGCGCAGCTCACAAACAATGTGTAGAATTGTCAGGAGAATGTGTCACAGCTTGCCTCAGGGCAACTGGAGGGGGCAGGGTGGGGTGGACCGACAAGACAAGACGACCGGGCGTCGTGTGCACTGAGCATCAAGCAGGCGGTCGAAAAGGAGCCGCTTGTGAATGACTTCCACGAGCTGCATTTGGAAGAAGAGGAGCACACGCTGCACACTAGCACAAAGACGGTGCACATCCATGAGCTTCACACCGAAATGGAGATACAAGCAATGGCACTTTAATTGCACCCTGTTCATACAATCGTCCAAATAAAACACACACATTTCGTTAGGCTGTTTGTCTTTTATCCAATGGGTGTCCTAATCAATATTTAAAAGAGATGCACTCTTTTGCCACAACGACTACACAACTGTGCCCTGTACGCTGCCCCAATGACTACATGACAATCTGCTGCTGATGTTCAGTAAGCCCACACTATAGCATGGGACATACTGCAACTATGGAACTACGTGTGGCATACAACTACAAGGAGGATATGAGCATGTACTGATACTGCCATAAAGACGACATGACCACAGTCACTAATGAATCACTAATTGACAGAGTGAACAGTTAAGTCGCCGCAACAAACAACGCAACATCAATGGACCTAAGAAAAAAACTGCTTTCATCGGGAGATCTGGGGGTAAAATAAAGTGGCCATGAGAAAAAATTGAGATGAAAGTGGAAAAAGTTAACCACGGAGAATGGAAACCATGTTCGGGAATGCCAGGTCCCACGTGCCTTTAAATAATGGCGTCATCGGGCCGAAAAGGCGTGAATGTTTTCACGGAGATACAAGCAAAGGCACTTTTAATTGTACCTTGTTCACACAATTGTCCAAATAAAACGCACACCTCTCGTTTCGCTGTTTGTCCTTTTTCCCAAGGCTCGTCTGATTACCAGAAAATAGAGACGGTTTCTCAGCAGTGTGGTTATGTCTCCCTCAAACGAACAATCCAGACGGAAATTTGTAAAAATTGTTATAGTTATCGTGATAAAGATTTTACATGCTTAATAACGGATTGACTTCAATTGATTCGAAGGTATAAACCAGAGTATTACATAGTTGCCTCAGATCATATACAGTAGTGATAATAACGTAGATATCACGCATGTTTTTTTAATGTTTTCTGTAATACAGACTTCAAGAGAAATAGTAAAACAGTTACCCCTTACATGAACTTATAGCCAGAGTCACATGACCTTGCCATGGACAAAGACATTTGAAGTGATCGTTGCTTAATGAACTCAAAAGTATAATAAGTATATGCACTTAACTATTCAGATAAATGCGAAGATAAACGTCCACATTGCGGTCGGTTGTATACTGAGCCACTGTATTTTTTTTTATAAAAAAAATAAATAATGATAAGTCGATAGCGTGAATTTACAGTACATAATTCTTGGACAGACATGACTACCTATCCACATACACAGGAAGGTTTGACATTACAATGAAACACATACAGGAAAGGCGAAATTGAAACCTATCGTCACATTCAGGAAGGTAGATATTGTAGGCTATCAGCACATACAGAAAAGGTAGATATCATAACCTATCAGCATAAGGTAAGCATTGTAACTTGCCACAGTCTGACTGTAATCTATAATAAGATATCAATGAAGGACACAGCTGTCCCGCTCTCCTGCCCACAGCAGTGCACTGCTTCTACAGTCCGAACTGAAAACCAATATTCTGCCAGGCCAGCGCTTTGTCACACAACCTGGAAGTAATCCCGCTCAGCTTCGCTCTGTTCATCAAAGGAGACTTTCTCAGACTCCGTCAATCACAGCTTTCTTGTCACAGCAAGTGCCAGTTTCCAGTTTCCTCAGGGTGAGAGATGCAGCAGCATACTTTCTTTAGCACATTTGGCGAGGTGAAGGGTAGTATAGTCAGGAGGTAAGGGGCAGTATAGACAGGAGGTGGGCAAGTTGGTTGAGGTGCTCAGGAGGTAAACATTCGGAAGCAGTGTGGAGAGTGGAGAGGTGAGAGGCAGTGTGATCAGGAGGTGAAATGTGAAGGGTACTGTGGTCAGGAGGTGAGAGGTGGGAGGTAGTGTGATCAGGAGGTGAGAGGTGAGATAGTGTGGTCAGGATGTGAGAGGTGAGAGGCAGTGTGATCAGGAGGTGAGAGATGAGAGGCAGTGTGATCAGGCGGTGAGAGGTGAGATAGTGTGGTGAGGAGGTGAGAGGCAGTGTGATCAGGAGGTGAGAGGTGAGAGACAGTGTGGTGAGGAGGTGAAATGTAAGGGGTAATGTGGTCAGGAGGTGAGATGTGAGATAGTGTGATCAGGATGTGAGAGGTGAGATAGTGTGGTCAGGAGGAGAGAGGTTAGAGGCAGTGTGATCAGGAGTTGCAAGCTGTTGGACAGTGAGGTGGGATATGACGGATAGTGTAGTCAAGAGGTGATAAGCAGTCATCAGGAAGCCAGATGTGAGTAGCAGTATGGTTAGGAGGTGACATGTGAGGAGCAGTGCAGTCAGATGAAGAATGAGTGTAATGTTCATGGGGTGAGAAGTGGGGTGTCATCTGGGCAAGATTTGAAAGGTGAGGGATGGGGTGGTCAGGAAATGAAAGGAAAGGGGTAGGATTCCAAGCCCAGACAGGTGTTATCTACCCGAGTGATTGAACTGACACATTAAACACACCGGAGAACCCGCTTACGGACTATGCCACCAACAGCACCCTATACTACTGATTTGGATTTGGTCACTGCTGAACTATAATCTAATCATACGCATTGGACCTGCCAGGTGCATGTATCAAAAATGAAGTCTTAAACCACCACAAGTCTGTCTGACGTTTCAGGTCTTAAATAATACTGGATGAAGGCAGGGCAATTTCGGAATAAGCTCGGCAGAGTCCTCGTTTCAGGCTGCCAGATTGCATGTGTGATGAGACTCAGTAATAGATGATAGCCACAAAAAGTTCTCCCCACTCTTCCCGGCCTGGCGTTAATACATACACAGCGCCCTTCAACTGTATACAAGAAAACAAAGCTGTTTTAATGATATCCCAGAGACAATCTGATTAAGATCTCCGTATAGGAAATCAAATCACTGCTGATGAATTCCAGCGGCGAAGGCAAATAAGCCGCTTTTGTTCGTGATAACTGAGACGCATACCTAAACAATAGTAAGGGGGGGACATGACTTTTTGTATATTTCATACAGCAGTCTAAAGAAACAGGAGTCAATAGAAAAATCTTACGCACAAATAAACGCACATAATTCTGTCAATACCCCCTTTTATCAAATAAGACTGATTAGATGGGGAGGTTTTCTCCTCCGACGTCTCCTACATCATTGTAAGGAAGGGAGAGTATAATGCCAGAGTAGAGCTTTGAACTCTCATTGTAAATCCGTAAACTCTGGCATCCTCCAACATGGCCAGAACAAAAACCCACAGGCGTTAAACCAGCTATAGGGACACATCATGGAGGGATTTGTGAGATGTTTGGGGGAATATATCTGGTTTAAGATCCAGTTACTGACTCATAAATGAACTCGGCTTTCACTGGTTAATAACCATATAAAAACGCCCGTCTCCATATCCTACTCACGCATATTGCGAGACGCCCGACGTTTTTTCACAAAGCCCTGTCCCTAAGTAGGCTGGTCTATATACAAACCCCACACAGCCAGGCCGAGGTACCCATGGGGGGAGGGAGGGTGCGCATGGCCGATTGGTTCACTCAATATGCTTCCAGTCCCAAAGCGATCTTCACTGGCGATTACACAAAGCCTGTGAAACAGTTCAAAGCTGGCGGCGGCTACAGTCGGCCACAAAGAGTGGCCCCCACCAGCCGCCCACACCTCGACTCATAGAGCAACCATGCAATAGGCAGCTCTGGTAGGTGGTGGTACGTGAGGTGAGGGGTTCAGGTTCTGAACGTGCGATCCACTCCGCCATCTGACGCCCCTTTTACCTCATTCTCATCTGGCTATGTATGGGTTTGCCATGTACACACACGCTCCATAGCCAGACCGTAGACGGTTTATATTTATAACGAGGAGAAAATGGTATGTTCATAATTGATGAATGAGCGTGCAATAATATAAAAAAATAGCTACAATATATTCAATCTATTGTTAGTTTTCTGTAACCAACTTGCACCAAGTCAACTTGCCATTTCTGCAACTGCCTGAGTCTAGGATACAAACATATCAAGCATAAGTGGGTCTTGACGTATTTTGGTCTTCAGTGATTGGTCATGGTCAGCTGGGCTTGCCTCTAAGACCCTAAGTCACTAGCTCCCTGCCCTGTTCCCAATACCACAGTCAATAGCACCCAGATAGTGAAGGGATTATTCTTATGCAGTATGCTGGAAGTCTATATGTGGGCACTCTAACCTCTAGGCGATGTATATAGCGCGTACAGGACGCTCTAAAACATGATATTCGGAGCCTCACCATGATACGGGACATATTCTCATATTTTTTCTGTCTTGCCTACAGTTGTCTTTACTTATGGAACGGATTTCAAACATTTCTTTAAACATAATTCAGGCACATTGCCTAGGTTCAGTTCAAGGTGCTGTGTCTCATACCTAATACAACCTGTGTAGTTCTCGCCAGTCTTCTGTGATTGACCAATCAGTGGACACTGTGATCAATGTTTTCACATTTTGACATTTGGTCATATATATGATTCCTGCAAGAACCTCTATGAACAAATATGACATCGTCATTCCAGAACATTGCCGTGCACCATGTGCATCAAGAGTTCAATGCTGCATTGTATCTAATATGTGAGATGAAGCGACAGAATCCGGAGGTAATTTATCAGAATTTCAACACTAGGAATTTTATGTATTCCGTCTCATGGTCGAAGTAATAAGCATGGCATGTTATTGTATTGCAATAGACACCGGTGTTATAGGATTTAACAATACTAAAATCACGGCTTTTAAATATTTAGAGACCGTTTTTTATACTATATTAGGAGGGAGATTTCTAGTTTTGTGCTTGCTCTTTAAATACAATATAAACTGGATACTTCCAGTAACCAGTTCACGGACTAGGAGCGGCAGCCATTGAAGACGTTTGTCACAACGTTCCCGGACGTTGATGAGAACGATCATCTCGCTAATTACCAGAACAAATACAACTCGCGTTACGCCACAAACGTCGCCCCCCACAAGCCTCGCTTTCATCTGTGTGGCGCCTCGTTCTGGGTTCGGGATTCCCCATAAAGCCTCGTCCTGGTGCTGAGTGGTGGAAGGTAAGGCCGGTGGCTGGTTGCTACAAACAGACGGCTCCATCTAATTCCTGCTGTCAAAGCGGCGATTTCATCTTTTCATTTCCTGGCGGCTGTGAGGGGAGTGCAGCAACGATGTTTGAGGGGGTTACCCAGCATGCAACGCGATCAGCTGGGGCTCGGGGATCAGAGGCCGCGTCCACAATGGGATCAGTGAGCGGTGACTGGCGCTGAGACGGGCGATATAAAAACATGCCCTGACCACATGGACGTGTTAAGTCTGCCACCGACCGGACTTCAGTGGCCTTTAACAGCATTTACCTGCCGCCTGTCAATCAACGAAGCCCCAGGAATGGAACTACCAGTGCAGAATACGAAACTAAGAGTCAATCACACCCCGAACGCTAAGAACCAACCTCCAATACTTAAGGCTTACCCCCCTAACGCCGATTCTGGTCCAGATAGGCATTACGATGCACTTCCCGACACGAAACCGATTCTATCATAAGGTCAGAAACATCGTGGCAGTGGAACAGGTTTCTACAATTGACTCTAGCATACCTCACGATTGCATACCGATAGGCTGCGGGTGAAAACGCCAATCGTAGAGCTCCAGATAAAATACAACATGTTGGATTTTTCGTAACCTGTCGTAACCTTTTCATAATGGAATTATTAGTCTACTACAGTTATATTTTTCAATTTGATTATTTTAGTGCCTGAAATATAATATCAAAATATGTTGTAAATACTTCTAAAAGATTATTCGGATTCATTCAATATTTCTAAAATCATAGCATATTTCAATATCAAAACTCTGCCTGAGACTACATTGATACACTGATTTAATCGTGAGCATGGTTTATGTTTTTGGTGCTCCAAAGCCATTCTGATGGTCTACGATTTACACCCCTGTCCACGGGACCTGGCGATAGGCTATGATTTTGACATTTCCAATCGTATCTTAGCGTGAGGTCTATCGTAGACCATCAGTATTGGTTGGGGTAAACCTTGACACCCAAAGCATCAGCCCGACCAAACCACTAACACTGATTACTAAATCGCAGACACAACCACCAATGAGTATTAACCCACCAATTCAAGGTACCGAAGTGTCAAAATTATTGACTGAATCACAGGCACAAAATACAAATAACCAATGCTGGGTATTAAAGCACTAACGCAAGGTAGTGAACCACCAACACTGATTATTGAATCGCAGACAAAACGTACAAAACCACCAATGCTGAGTACTAAACAACCAAAGCTAGGTACTGAACTATCAAAAATCATTACTGAATCGCCAACATAAAATACAAAAACACCAATACTGAGTATTGAACCACAAATGAAAAGTACGGAACCGCAAACACTGATTACTGGATTACACATCAATCAAGCTATCATAGTTTCTGACCACTCCGATATGTGGCTTTGCTACAACCTCCATACTTCCAGACCTGAACTTCACTTTTGGACTCCCCTGCCGTCTTCGTCCCCACTAGATCACCTTAACTCCCCTCTCACCAGTCACGATATCTTCAGTTCAACTTCTCCACCCATTCTTTGCCGACACACCCATAGAATCCATAATGAGTCCCCTTTGCATCAGCAGATATAAATCACCTCTAAGTGGAGGAGGAGAAGAGAAAAAAGTAGAGTATGAAGAAGGAAGGGTGCTTGGCGGAATACAGATGATTCGCCCGTCACTGCACCTCCTTCTGCTATTGTTCTTATCGGACTAGCACGGCTTAGGAGTGCTTTCTTAATTCTTAAAAGGCTGGCTCTTCTTGTTTGATCATAGCGGAGATTAATGAGTTAAAAAGTTGACAAAGTGCTTTCCAAGACTCATAAAGCCCGTAATTGAATTTTCCCTTTGAATAGCGTGCGGGTTTTCCCACGGCATTCCGAACGGACGCCTCGGTCTGAAACAGTTATGGGTGGGTTGTGTGTGTGGGCGGGCGTAGGTGGGTGGGAGCGGGCTTATGAGTGGGAGTGGGTGAGCTGATGTGTGGGTGGAAAAGCGCCGGTTGTATGTATGTGGGCGTTCTAGTCAACCATGGAGTGTGACCGTTTGCTGTGGAAGGAAGCGTGTGTTAGGTAGGGGTGTAAGACTGTATGTGTGTATGGGCAGGTTCTGTATGTCGTGATGGACTGGGTGGGACTGGGTAGGTTGGACGGACCAATGTGTAGGAATGGGTCTGGGGAGAGGGCAGACTGTAAGTTTTACAGGCGTGTGAGGGTGTGAGCGGTAGCATTTCATTGCGGCCTTTGTTTAGCTGTCATACCCAAGACAGCTTACAGTTTGTTCACGTCACAACTTGGGAGTCTGCCATTGAGAAAACTTAATCCATGGAGATGAAACCAAAGAAATGCCGCGAGCCAAAGACACAGTCAGAGAACAAACAGATTATAAAGCTGGCCCTATCAGCCTACTTTAAATATCTATCTCGAGTAGGCACTAAGGCGCCGCACTACAACTAACCGTGTCTCAGAAGAGATTATGGTAGGGGGAATCTGACGATTCAACCAACGAAAGACTTCAATACACAAAAATGCGAGTGTGTGTATGCATAGATAAGGAAACATGTACAGATGGCGAATGGTTACATGTGATGTGGCATCACAATATGAGGCACATGAGGAGTGGTAGGGAACAGAGACAGTGGTATTCTTTAGCCTGCGGTCAATGTTTCGCCACCAATAACGTGGAAATAGAGATGACATTCATTCATTCTAGTATAATACCACTATGGATATTAAACATACACATATTGCATAGAGAGTATGTGAACAAGACTTCACCCGAGTGATGTACATCTCTTCCCATTTACAATTTGAGTCGTTAAAAGGCAAAGAGATTGGCATGTCCACTCCAGTGACCAATCGTTATTTTCAATGCTGGTATTAACCAATGGACGTATCATGACCGAAGAGACATACCCTATAAGAAGTTCAGAGTTAATAACTCTAGGATAAACATATATTCATCCTCAAAGTATTCAGCTATAGTACTTTGAGGAATGCTAACGCTAGTAGTCATGCACTGTACACCAAGAACTATTCATATAAATGGGCCTCAGTGGAAATAAGGCTGCTCACTGCCCAGCTACCATTCCCGAATGAAATATATTAAAAAAAAAAAAAGTTATGGCCACTAGGAACATTGTGATAGTTATCACAACGAGTTTATGTAATAGTTTTCTTCGCAGGAAGGAGTAAAATCTATGTCAATTAATTTCAATAGTCTATAACATTATCGTTGTTTATTGCTTCTAATGACTGGTTTGGGGAGTCCATATCAAGCACGCGCATGGAGCTCTCCGGCTGGAGGCACTGCGCCCTCCCCCGGGGATTCTCCCGTGAGCTGCTCGTGCTGGAGGTGAGAGACACAGCTGGGATGGGTAGAGCTGCTTGGTGCGTGCGATAGGCACATCTTGTTCTGCGCTGTGACGGCACACAATAGGGGTGCGAGTTCTGCAGGCTGGTGATAGTTGTAAGCACTCAGCTGTGGGATATAGACCCATCCCGGGTTGGCTACAGCCTACCGCTATCTTCTCTGAGATGCCCCTTTCGTTCACAAAATATAATGAATTTTTTTGATCAAATAAGTTTGGGGAAAGGGTTTATAATGTGTTTAGAAGATATTCACGCTGATACGTCCAGTTTCATGGCCATGCACATTGGCGCCGACTGGTATACATTTTTAAACGAACCCTCTACTCATTCCATTTAAATAATCACTACATTTCATAAGGTTTTTCCCCTTTGCACAGGCTGCGAGAGCATGGCGCATTTGCACTGCATTTTGCGTGATCTGAGGTTTGGCTGAGCTGTGTAGATAGTCTGCTTGCGTGCCATAAATTCCATCTCCCTACTGTATACCCCTGACTACGTTATAAAGCACAAAACCTAAACCGAAGCACGCAATGCGGAACGGTCTATGGCCGTGAGAACCATGATGGGAGGTGGTGATAGTTTTGGACACGGTTTCAGGCTATAACGAGTCACCCACTTGGGGGCGCCACCCAGCGTCTCCATCATACGTCACTTATAGGGGTGAAATCAGACCCCTAGCGGCGGCGACGGGCACACAGCACATCACTGTTTGACATGAAACCCAAACCCGTGCATCGTCCCCTCCAAATGCTCTCAGACAACACCACCGTGATTGGTCTAATATTTGAGGAAACAATGCCCAGTTAGGACTCCAACCATCAAGCGCGACCACCCCGGACCTCTCACTGGATGCTTTAATGAAAACTTCCAACACCAGCCGGATATGTTTCAATAATACATGCACTGACCCCAATTGGTGGCCTCGACAACTGCAGTGGCCAAACAAATACCGAGGGCGGGAGGGCAGGGAGGGGTGGAAGGAATTGGGGACTTGGAGTGGACGTGGGGGGCATCAGAAAGTCCGCCGGGATTTAACCCTTGAGGGTAAATCGATGAATAGAAATTCGACGGGGTGTAAATGCGGGCCCTATCCATGCACCTGCCTGAGGAAATCTCATTGCGCGGGTTTGTTTGTCCTTCTAACTACATGCGGGGACATGGAGATGGTGGCAGGACGCGGGGATGGAGTGTTTTGGGATGGAAAAGGGGGGGAATTGGTTATAGCTGATCTGCGGTGAGAGCAGAGACACGGGCAAGGTAAGGGGAAAGATGACATGGCTAAAGTTTGCATTCGAGATTGCGGGGATAAGGATGGAAGTGGAGAAGTCAACCTTGAGAATTCCATCCTGTTTTCAAATCAGTAATTGTCTCTGATTCAATCAAAGTAAGGCAGATTGGGGAGTGGATCAGAGACAGACAAAACAGCGAAATAATTGGCCAATATCACCACCTTCCGTTGGCTGGCCGTTCGTCAAATGGTTGATAATGAAAGAAAAGAAAACGAGTGAAATCTGGGCAATATTTGATAAGGGAGGGATGGTTGTCAGTCCTTCGAATCTTTTTCCGCACTCTTGTGTGTCATGCAATCTAATCTGTGCACTTTGGTGTCAATTTTGACTTCCAATTTCTTTGCATTCTGGACTTCCTCTGATCTTCTGTTCTCTCTCCCATCTCCCTTTCCCTATCCATCCTCCTATCATCATGTCCTTTTCCTCGCCACCTTTTCGTGATTTTTTTAACGCATTCTCTCCCATCTGTGTCTATGTTGATATTTAAACTTTTGGTCATTCCGAGGTCAGTAAAGGTCTTCCTGCAGCGATCATATAATAATGCTCGGAGACGACGATGGCTAAACCTTTTATAACCATAAATGCAACTAGCATTATTAATACTAGTTGTTGGCTCTGCTCCAAACAGTTTATTACATTCATTTGATCTTATTTTTCGACATGTTATATTACTCTATACATTTGTATATGCACTCATACAAGAAAGTCCTTTACATTTGTTGGACAGACTACAGTAGCGCCAGTCCTCCTGTTAATCTATCAACGGTCAGTTCCCACTAAGATCAAACAGCAGATCCTATTAGAGGCCGTTAACCCTTTCCTTGCAGCACGCATTTCCCCTGCGCAGCATTGTACCGCAGAAAAATCCCTCCAACAACAGGGACCTTATTTCGGAAATAGTAATGTCACAAGACTTGTCATGTGATTCTAATAATTTACCATGGTAACGGATGTTATTTTGTATATGGGGTCAATGATGCCTCTATGATGCCTGGAGGCATCATCCTACTGTAGCCAGGGGGATGCTGGATGCATCATGCTGCAGTTAAAGGGTTAAAATACAGGTCATTTTGGGGTGATTTCCAACTGTGTGGTTCCTCTTGTTGCCTTGAGTCTCATAATTGGGTCCCCACCAGTCTCTGCTGTGTGTGCCTCATTTACTTCATTAAGACCGTGATCACAATACACTGCATACATTTCTGCCATTGTTCAAATGTATGCACACTATGCTGTGACCCTGTGAATAGTATTTCTCCTACGATATCCATTGTAGCTGACGATGACCAATCACTACAAGTACCTCACTCACCAACTGGTGTCCATTGGAACCCGAACTAGGCAGGTGTAGAACCGCCTGGTTGGATCAGTGCCAAGTGGGTTACAACAAGTGACACACTGACCCGCTAAAACAAATACCTTTTAATTTTTCACGTTGTGTTTCCATACTCATTCATTGAAGATGAATAATATATTTGTTCCAAGTATTATCCAAAGGAAAATGGACACTGTGTATTACACTACCATTTAATAGCCTACAAAAGCATTACATTTTCAACAGTGGCATTTAGCGTTCGTTTATTGAACTATAATAGACTTTCTTCTACTTCCATGAGAGTGGCTGTGTGGCTGTGTACGGTATGTATATAACTAGGAGCAAAAAAATGTTCATCACTATTGAATAAGCGTGCAATTATAAATGAATAACAATTAGAAGGTTTGGGCAGCCTGTCGGGGCCTTGTCGTAGACTCTTGTCGGGAACTAGGTTCCACCAACCATGACAAGGCTACGACAAGCCTTCCAATCGTAGGCCTGTCGTGGACCTTGTCGGAAAGCCATTGTCGTAGCCTTGACGTGGTTGGTGGACGCCCCTCTTTATTTCTGCAACTGCCTGAGTCAAGGATCCAAAAATATCAAGCATCAGTGGGTCAATGAGGTATTTTGATCTCAAGTGATGGGTCATGGCCAGCAGAGCATGCCCCTAAAACCATGAGACACTGGCACCCTGCTCCATTCCCACTATCACAGTGAAGAGTACGCAGATAGTGAAAGCATAGTTTCCTGGAAGCATGCTGAAAGTATATATGTGACCACTCTAACCTTTAGGCAAGGTAGAGTGTACAAGCATGCTCTAATGGTAGTTCAACTTGTAAGTTGGTTGGCTTCATAAAGCCTCTCATGGTTTGACTCTGGCTAAATCTCCGCCAAGAAATTATGCACTTACACAAACCTCTTTAGTATATGATTATCCCTTTGATGATACCCACAACACAAGAGAAATTACGGTAATGGGTAGGAGTTACCACTAAGGACGGTTTCTAACAACTACACTCTCCAAATGATGGTGCAGTGATAATTCCCACTTAAATCCTTTTCGGGCACCATGTTTGCGGCTAATGTGACTGGGAATGAACATATTACAAGGTACCACACTTGCCGGGCGACCAGACCTCTCTGCTCAAGCAGGTACCTCTTCTCCGCCAGGACCAATCACACTCCTAACTACCTTCAGTGTCTGACCCACTTCCTTCCATCCAACCCCACAACTATGACAGGCTCCACATTTATGATGGATGGCTCCCGCGCCGCCAAGACCACGCCCACCACTCTATGAATATTCATAAAAGCCACTGACCTGCCAACTCCTCATTTGCATGGCAATCGGCCTCTGCGTGCACAGGGGATCTGGAAGAGACAAAGAGAGACACAATTAGTTGTCAGACACCGTATCTGCAACATACTATCAGCAAACCCCAGTGTGGGGGATGGAGTGCTTATTCATATACAGTGGAACACCTATATGTAGGCAATCCCCTGCATTCAGCCGTATTCCAGTTTTGAATAGTTCACAGAAAATTACAATTCTCAAAAATGTGAGAAATACATGACCTTCAATCATTGTTTCTTTGCATTCAAAGACCTCCATATATCAAAAGGTTCACACACAGAAACTCAAATTTTCAAATGTCTTTTATCTTTATTCATAGGTTCTCAATGCTGTGGAATCTTTCAGATTCAAACTAATGACATATAATTGATTCTAACAAGTTCCTTGAAACAGAGAAATATAAATAAACTCTCCGTAAATAGTAATAGTAAATATTGAAATGAAACAAATGGGTGTAATTTTTAATAAATGACAGTAATTACACCTTGTGCATATTGTTAAGGACGCGATATATAAAGGATTATGCACCTATTTCTTGCTGACCAACGACACTTATTGCTACCCCTCTAAATATCTATAGATTCTAAACATAAAAATAATTTGGATAACATCAAAGTGATATATAATGAAAAAGATCTATGAAATAGTCGATTTTTTTTTACAGATTCACATTGCTGAGAGAGCACCAGCAACCTAGCAACAGAATTATCACTAAGTGCCCTGTCTGTCTGCATTGGCCGGGGTAGACTGTACTAACTCCAGGAAGGAGGGGTTGGAGCTGAGAGCCGCCTACCACAGGGGGATTGTCGGCGATCACTGGACCATGACCGTAGGGTCATTGAGACTCTCGGGTATGCCAGACCGGTATTGAGAACGTAAAATGCCAGCCAGCACAACAGAAAACCGCCCGGGTGTTGTTGGGCAAAACCTATTAAGAGATAGAGATCTGGCACTTCACAGGGGTGGCCCAGTGATTGTTGTATAAAGCATATGGGAGTGACCCAGATCAGTGGGTCTGGTTTCACAATGAGGGATATATGTACACAGACAGAGACTGGAGGCACTGACTTGATGCTGAATGAATAATTACACAATGGGCGGCCGGTAAAAAGGGGTCGTCGTTATTCACGAGTCGACATTGTCAGACCACCACCATGCTCGCTCTGAGGCTGCTCATAAATTGTGAACGCATTAGGTCCGCGCGACAGTATGTAGAGTCACGCCGAATTTACATACTAACAAAAAAAAAGTACCAAAAAAAATTCGCAACGATGAAAGGTGATCCCTATAGTAATTCGACAAGGACATTAATCTTTGAAGAAATAAATAGAAGTGAGAATAGATTTGTTGTCAACTCGTCCAATAGAGTGGACGATGCAATCGTTTGAGTGTAGGAGGGCTTATGGTAGTGGTTGGGGTGGGGGCTGTCTATAGCCCGGAGGCTGTGGAAGAGGGTGGAGGGAAGCCCTGAGGCCATTGCACCCCTTGCCGCGAGAGGGGGACTCCTCAGCCGTCAGGGGCCAGGATGGACACAACCCTCGTGCAGATAAAACAAAACAATCCGTCTTGTCTGTAAGCAGGGTGGAGGGATGTGAAGGGGTGTAAAGCTCAGCGTCTGGGGCACGTCGGGAGGGCTTTTAGCTTTAATTGGAGGTGTTTGGAGGCAGACGGATCACCAGACCCCCACAGCCCCCTCGGCTCCTGTTCAATAACGCCACAAGATCACATTCTCATACAGACTAAATACATCAGCCTACCCAGTCAACTCCTGATTCCCCCATTATTTACGTCATGCAATTTCTTTTCAATCACTTTTTTGCCATCTTTTTATCCCGAATCCATTTATCAAGTAATTTCTTTGTATGACGTCACAAGGTTGCCATATCAAAACTCCTCTGACGAAGATATTGGGCTTTTTTTCCCCTCTGGAAGACCTTGCTCATTTTTTTCTGCTCGTTTACGTTCTTCATTTCGCGTGGTGACATCTCCACTCTAAAGAAATGAAACGGGAGTTAATTTGGAATCGAGTCTGAATGGCTGCATGAATAAACGGCTAGAGCGCGGCTGACAGAGCGAGACGGAAGGAGAATGACAAACGCCGTCGTAATCAGTGGACTAGATCAGACAGGCCCGCCGTCCCGTGACTTCCACCGGCCACCAGTGATTAAGATTAATCAGTATTTAATTAATTTAGATAGGCTATTTGCATATGTGGGCGGGGGAGTAATGTAAGCAGTGCCGGAGGCTGGGAGTCGCCACGGGCAGGACAGGGCGCTTACGGCCCAGACTAAGGGCGTCGTTGAACCCTCTGATGCCGGTGATGCCTTGGTTCTGTCTGGGTTTTTAATAAACCACCAATATGAAAAGTCCATAGATGTCATATACACTGTATCAGCTCAGGTTGCTGATAGGAAGTGTAGATTCATGCTGTGACCTGGTCTCCTGGGTTTTCTTTTCTTGGTTTTGTTTTCTTGGTAATGCTGTGACAGTCTCCAGATTCAGAAAAGGACACAAATCAATTCTCACAAAGTGGATTTCCACAGAACCCCATTGTGAGGCATAAATTGTTTTCCTACACCACGTTTACATTAACAGCTTGTTTTGTTATCATTTCATGTTGTAGCACTAGGTATACGAAATATAGAGGAATGCTACTAAAGTTCTCCCCTCCTGTTTAACCGTCTAACTCTAAGACATTACTATTTTACGCATGGTAGTTTGGACCAGACCAGTGGTCAGCGCTACTAGTATACTCATGAACTCCATTATTAAAGACGTCTACATTTTCCATTGTCTCCACCAAACGTAATGATAATATCACGAGTGGCGTCTAGATATGATCCTACCCTGTTTCCATGATTTTTTAATATTAGCAGGTAGTGACATAGACAGCACTTAATGTCACATCCGTGAAATAAACAGATCCCATGTTAAGCTTATGGCGTATTTTATTTGCGGTAGGATAATACATAACAACAGCACGTTCGGAAAAGCACTAGCGAGAGAGTGACTAACCCAGGCAGCACCTAACACTGGTACATGGGGTATTCTGCAGTCAATTATTAGCCTACTTGTCAGCATCCACTCGGGTGCCAGGTCTCAGGAGGTGTGATAGTAAAACAAGCTGTAGAGACAGCAGGCTATAGCTGTAGGTGTTAGTTGTGACTACAAACAGAGTCACAAGTGTGTCACACTGTAGATACCTTATCTATGAAAATACACAAGTCTGAAGATAAGTACATGTATTTGTAATATCAGGAACTAATCAACACCTTCATGACCTGCATGTACACACATCACTTACGATTCCTAACAAATGTTAACTTTTATAATTCGTACTATATGCCCTGTCATTATCATAATTATTTCCATCAATATGGTTATCATCATTAAGGTTATAATTATCATTTTCGTCCTTTGAATCATAGTGAGGTTGAATTTTTTTTTTTTTTTTTATTTCAGTATAAAGACGTACAAATTCACCAAAAGTAGGCGTTCTTCCATTGTAGTCAAACGACAAACAATTCAGTATGTACAAGACAAACAGGACAGACAGGACAAACAGGATAAGGCAGGTTGCTCCTTGGCATGGTCGGATATTTCATTATAACGTTAGGGAACTACTGGGTGAGGTCTGGCATTGTTAAGAGGAGATTTTTAACATTTACTTTAAAGTAAGAGGCGTCGCTAGTTTTTTGTATTTCTTTCGGAATTTTATCCCATATGGGGGCACCTATATAATATGAATAAGCCATGTATAGAAATAATTTGTTCTGAACTCTGAATAGATGGGTTTCTTTCATAAATGGGCCTAAAGCGTTGCGACAGTAGCATGTCATCAGTGGGGCAATTTTCTTGCGATTGAGTGCCGTGGATTCATCGCAAGTTGGGCAATAAAAAACGTCGATGGGCCCCATAAAACATGTGTATACACACGTATGGCTACCCACGCGTTTGAGAATCTCTGGGGGCGTGTCCGTGGGGAGGGGAGGTCTAAAAATTAAGCATTGTGTTTGGTTCCTTATTGAAGTACAACTCAGTCTGGAATATTCATATCTTCATTCATATTTATAATAGCGGCATGGTGTAAGGTATGTAGATGCCAGCTCTTTTTTTTCCAAATTTACCAAGGCAGAGGACGAACATGATGGAAACTAGCGGTCGTTTGGTTGGTAGAAACGTCCTCACTGCCTACATCTATACTTATGGTGGGCAAATATCTGACAAATTCAAAATATGTTGCAGAGACGCCTTGCGTATAAATACCAATAGCCTTAGATTTCGGAATTATAGATATCAGATCTTTCCAATATGATATTATCCTACGTGTCTGAACCAGAAAAAAAACTATTACCTGTCAGCCTGGTCAAAGGTACATGTATGTAGATATTTTAAGAATATTTGACACAGCAAATTAAAGCTTGAATCTCATAGAATGTAGTGTGATTGCATGTACTTTATTATTTCTGCGATTCAAAGAAGTATCATAAATACAGTAGACTTAAAGGTCAAATCTTTCATGGTAAAATAATACACATTTGTCGGGGTAGGTGCTCCAAGTAATTGAGGCAGTACTTAAATCTCGCGTCCGCGCAAGTGGCGAAACGTTTATCAAGAAGTCCTATAACATATATATATATACTCCTGTCACTATATACACGTCCAATCGCACCACCGTTCCGTGGACATCTCTCCTACTGCGGATGCTCCCCCCCCCCCAATCCCGCACTTTGCCCACTGCCTGAGGCACACTCCCACCACCCAGATAATGCGCCAATCGTGCTACTACCATTATCAGCCTCTCACCCCGTGCTGTCCGACTGGCCGTCACCCACTCACCCCACCACCACAGCTGAGCTCTGACCCTCCAGTCAGCCGCCGGTCACAACAGAATGCCTCCATCGGCGCCTATTACTTAGCCGTGCCAGCTGGCCGTCACCCCGCCGCCCTCAGCCCGGCCACTCGTCGCCGGTGAGCCGGTCAATGGGCGCGCGGCCCCGGGCGCTGCTCGTATCAGGTAGCGGGCGACTATTGACTGAGTAGCTCCCGGGTGAGCAGATATAAGCTCAATACCGCCCGCTCAAACGTCCGCACCGAGCGCATTACTAACAGCCAGGACTGGACACCATGCGGGGAACGGTCACTGGACATTGACTAAAGTCAGTGTGTCGTCCTATATCCAAGGATTGCTATATACACGTATCGGGCATACATGTAGGTGAAGTACTATATAGAGCATGTACATGTATAGATATGCAAGGCTTGTTCTACAGGTAGAACAGGGAGGTTGATACTAAGGCGAGCCTTTCTTTTAGATAGATATGTGTGGTTATTGTATTGCAAATATCCTCTCTGTTGCTTTCAATAATCTTGCCTTAGTTTTTCTGAGTTGTCTACTGGTGTTTGCAGAAAATCAAACATGTTTATAACATTGAATGAATAGTCTGCGACACACTTGCAGGTAGACCTGCGTGATAGACTTGTATGGTAGACGTTGCTTGGTCGTATCCTGCTCAAGCTGATGTGTTGCCTATCTTGACCGTCTCAGAACAGTGATTTCTTAGACAGCAAACATTTTTGCTTCGAAAAAATCAGCATGTTGGTAAATCATCAGCGCAGAGTATTAACGGTTGTAGTCTGTGACGTCCCTCTTGAATAAAGACAAAGGTATGCACAATACCAACAATCTCGTGTAAGATGATATAATGGTAATGCCACAGGCAAAACCCACCAGTAAAGAAAATGAAAAGCGACAATGTTTAAGCTGACCGTTTGATTTCCAATAAGGATAAACGGAATTGTAAAAACTCAAAGAAAGCTATGGCTCGTACAACGTAGAGGACCAGCTGTTATCTACCAGAGTTGGTCCCCTCCTTGAAGAGTATGACGAGGCGCCCCTTCCCCCCCCCCCCCCCCCCCCCTCACCCCTCAAGGGTGTGCTGGTGTCAGTCAATAGATGTAAATTGGCGCGGAATCAGGCTTTACTATTGAATCCCGTAATCCGGGCGTCACTGTGGGAGGGGGCAAGGATCTGAAGACACGGAGGCCCGTTGGGGACTGACCCCGATCCCGGACAAGGTCAGCCCTGCAGAAGCCGCCATGACACGAACCATGACATAGGCGCAGCTCAGCCTGAACGCCAGCGTCAAAATGCATGCTTAGGCTTCAGAGCCAGGGAATTGATCTTACGTCAAACAGACGCGCTTATATTGTCGCGTGACGTATTTACCTGCCATGTGACATCTTGATCGTGACATGAACGACGTATACAATAAGGTGTGTGCTAGTCGAGATTTATAAGCAGAATGTTATCTTGGAAACAACTACTTTTTTAGTGCCATTAATGAACTCGGAGGGTAAAATGCAATACGCAAGATTTTATATTGGTTTAGCAATAACACAAGGAAAGACTGAATGGCAAGGTACCATAAGAATACTGATTAGCCTTAGGTACGGGAGTAAAGGGCTATCATAATCATAGCCTCAGCCGTTGATTCTGATTCATGTCTATATTCTTCTATATGGAGAAAGTGTGATCGAGTTACGAATATTATGCATAGGTATAAAATACATGTATCCTGTCGATATATATGTAACCTAGTTTGACCGTTGTTTTATGTACAGCGCCTCGTCATACTCTTCCAAGAGGGGACCAGCTCTGGTTTTATTCCAGAGAAGGAAAAGGGGAACATCCTATTGGGTAGATGATTTCTGTCTAGAATGGTAAAGGCGAGTGGCAGCATAAGCATGATAGACCACGAGGAAAGTTCAACGGAGCTCAAAGGCGCATTAGTAGTATACGGAAAGTGGGGTTTTATGTCCACTGTTCCAGGCTCTCGTGCTTGGGGTTTCACCATGACCTGCAAAATGTCCATGTATGGATATCAAAAGCAGGGCAAGGAATAGTCCATAGTACAAAGGGTTGCAGCCGCAAGATAGTCATCTTCAGCTTTAGAGATGGTAATATGGTCGAAGAAATAAGGAAAGATTCTTGAAATTCATGGTGGACCGGTTTATTGTGCGGAGTTGAAGTTACATGCTTCATTCCCAGATCGACTATATTTACATCCCTATGAGAACCTACCAGCTTTCCTTTGGTATCTCCTAAAATATTGGAGAATATTCCATCTTACCGTCTTCACCAATTTCCACACGAATGAATTTATGTATCACTACCTTATAAAAGCGCTGTACATAAAATAACTGTCAAACTAGGTTACTCTGTTTGAATGCAGAACGCAGTATTTTGTTTATGTTGCACGAGAGATTTCAATGAGCAGCATAATACACATTGATAAAGCTTAGTAGAAATTCTCAAGCGATACTGTCTTTTGTGTGTGTTTGGGGGAGCGGGGTGTTGCGGGGGTAGTGAGGAAAACGTAAGTTGCATACCTTTCCTACACAGCGCACCTTATTTTCTGTTCTGGGAATCACACTTCTTCGCTCACATATCATTGCCCCCGATGTCGCGTCTTCTGCGATTCACTCTCCCAAAATGCTCTCGCTTTGAATTCACTCCAACAACTCGTCACACTGTTCTCGACTCTGGGCCCGAGTACATTAGGATTATACAGCCCCCTAAAGGGAAAGGGGTATCAGTCACTGCCATAAGGCACTCAGCATTGAACGCAGGGGGGATTCAACAACATTAGTCAAGATGGCCAATGCATTCCAAGTCAATAGGATGCCATGGCCTAGTTTCCCATTCAGCCCTGAACTGTTTCGCTCATAGCCTGATGGCCTCAAACAGTTGTCAATGTAAGATCCTCTAAACTAAACAAATTTAACATTTAAAAGCGGTGTGATGGTTCTGCAAGACTCAGTCAGAAGAAAAATGTGAGAGGGCATTGAAATGAAAGACACAGTCGTACAAGTTTCATCAGAGGGAGAAGAGGGTAGGTCGTATTGAAGTAATGCCGATATGGGAGACACTCCAACAAGGTTCAATCAGAGAGAGGAAGAGAGGATACCATATCGAGGTAGTGCTAACGTGATAGACAGTCCGACTAGCTTCAGCCAGAGACATAGCGTAGAAAAGAGCGCATTCAGATAGTACAGACAGCACAGTATATAGGGCCCCGTCATAGAATGAAGGGAGGGACGCCTTTTGAGGGTGTGCCAACATGAAATACAAATGTCCACAAGGTTCCATCAGGCTGTCAATGGGAAAAGATGGGGGTTTTGTATAATTACAATATCTTTTCTAGGGAATAGTGTTTACCAGTAGGGAAATATCAAATCTCTTTATTCAGTGGGGGACGGATATTTATTGAGAGAGTAGATGTTTCTTTCATACCATAAGTCAATTATCTGCATCAGTCCTTAAGGTAGAAACAGCAATGGTCTCTCGACTATTTATATTTCATCATTTATAATATACAATGTTCAGTCTTCTCAGACATTAGATCATCATACCTTATGTAGTTTACATATAATTACTGCCTCCAGCGGTCGTTATGAAACTTAGGACACACAACAGACATACATTTAATAACAGTACAAGAGTACAGACCACATCATCATACATATTCTATCTTTCCAAATGAAATATGCCCTGCGTTTCATGTTGCAGATAAGCTATTCGCCAAGAATCAACACAACATACCTCTCATAGCACACCTCTTACATTATGCACTTGTAGCCATAGACCACATTGTCCATAACTCGATGGGACGCAGTAACCAGTGGGCGGACATTATTAGTCACGTGACTAAAATGGCGGCGACATGTGACGCTGGTGCCGGGTATGAACGCTATGGGGCCGATAATGACCGCCTGGAGGGACATAAACACCCAGACTCTTGGTGAGGGCATCAGGGATGATCTGGAGGTCTCTCCCCAGACGCCTATTTGTGCCAGGACCAGTGCTAAAGATTATGGCGTGTGTGCGTTCAGTCAGTGGCTGCAGCCATGGTGGGCACCACACACAGATATCACTGAGAAAGAACAGATCTGAATCTGCGGAGATGTCCTCACTGTTGCTTATTTATGAATCATTACGCAGCTTTTAGAGAGGTGCGTGAGATGACAACAGAATCAAATTAATCGCGCTCATAAACATCTGATACCTACACGATCTTGGACCCGTAAATGGTTATAATACATTTCAATGAGTGTTTTTATTGACTCTGCTGACCTTAGAGATTTGGATATAATTGGGGGGGGGGGGGGGGGGGGTTATAAACTGTTTATTGACAGTAAAAATCAATTTTGAAAGATGGCTCTCATTTCACAGTCATTTTTCCAAAGAGAGAACTTTCATATATTAATCTTCATCCATTCATTTTCTATTCACCGATTCTTTTCAATTGTATTCAAGTTTCTGAGCCATGATCAGATTCATGTGTCTATATTTCAGAGTAGAATATATATGTTGCATACCTATACATATGCATCAACATCATTTTAAGGTAGTTCAATATATAAAAGCCCGTTTCATGTGAAATGACCATGTGAAATGACCAACAACTATTTCTACCTCAACCATATTGTGCGACTAGATGGCTTGAAGGTACCTAGCTTGAGAATGTGTGTACCTAATTGCTTGCAACTGGTGGCAGGCAATTCCGGTTTATGTGTGGGAACGAATGCCCCTGCGACTAGAAGTCCTGCGATTGATGGGTAGAGGTAACGCTAGTTTGCAAATATCAAGTACCAAATATCAAACATGTCTGCTATTCAAATCGCAAGAGACTGGGCGTTCTTCAGGTACCACTTGTTGGCGACGGGGCGTACCTGGTACGCCCAGTCGCAGACCAGCGCTGTGTTCACACTGTGCAATTTCACATGCTGGTCGCCGACATTGTATACCGGACTTGGCATCTAAATACTTAGAAATGCCTTATTTCGTAAAAAGGTCCTCACTCTGGTGTATTGGGCCTATTTAAGGGTTCATTACTTACAATAATGCTTTTTATGGTCGCGTATATCGAACCATTAACGTATACACATCAGCTAACATCACATCACAGGACTACACAAATCCCCATGAATACACTACATCTAAAAATAAAGTATTTATTTTAATATTATCAAAGATCCTATAAATTAGATATGGCCCATTTGTTTTCATGATTCTGACATTATCCGACGTCTAATATTCGGTTGAACAACATCCTTTCGACAAGTATCCATGCTTTAAGAAATACCATATTGTTGAGTACTCGTACAGTATTAGATTGTTAGCGAGTAAATAATTGTAACCGCCATGAAGATACAACAGCACGTTTTCGGGCATTCGTCCTGTCACCAACTCGCCCATTGCCTCTCATAGATTCATAAATCCTCTTATATACCCCGCTAAACCTGAAGACTTTAAGATGGATCCTGAAAGCTGCCGAGAACCGAATCCATTCACCAACTTCAAGTCGGTTAATCTCTTTCCATTTCTTCTGCTTCTCTGGTCAGGGCATCTTAATACATTAAGACTCGCCAGACAATCACATTACACAATGCCGCATAGTCGAGGAATTTGCACAAACCCTTTCTGGAATGCGTTCCTCCAGTCCAGCTGACAGAGAATTGGGAATTAACCATTGTGCTCAAGTAAATGCAAGCGATGGAAGGTATATATACTTGAGCCCTGAGTTGTATATATGCAAGACAACTTATATCGTGTTGATCAATTATGTATACATGTATAATGTTAGGTATCAGCAAACCCAGAAAATAAATTTCGCCTTTTTCGAAATATTGCAAATGTAGGTATCTATTCTTCTACTGATAAGTAAGGAATATGAAATATAGACAAATAAATTACATGATGGCAATACGTCAAAAATTGTTTAATCAACATTTAGATATTCTTTTCCACTCGTATCTTACTCCCTTTTACGTGCCAAATTATACCTAGATTATATGATGATTCACATTGCGCGACTTCCTTTCTGAGCGACAATGGTTGCAATTGCATTCACCTTGGACTCTAGTCGACCGGTGACGAACAAGGCTTCCTTATCTATTATTCACATCCATCGGTGCGCTGTGAGCAGATAATAGTGGGACTATACACAGATAATAGTAAGCTGTGAGCAATTAATAGTGGATAGAGTATAATGGTATGTGAACAGAGTATGATAAACTGTGAGCAAAGTATGATAGACATTGAGCAGAGTATGACGGATTTTGGGCAGAGCATGGTGCACTGTGCCCTGAGTGCTGTCGCCAGGCCTAGGACATGGTGGATTATAGATAGTGAGATGTAATGAAGATTGATAGTCGCCTGCCTTGATATGGGGTCCACCATATAGATGTGAGAAGAATAGGGTGAGTTGTAATGATGACCTCGAGAGACTGCTGATGTTACATAGACCAATAAGGTGTGGCTCTGGCCAACTTAAAAGAATTATTACACACCACTCTTATATGAGACAAGAGTGAGATAGAATATAAGTATAAAAAGGAATAATTTTGGTAGCGACTGTCATGTACTGATTTGCTTTTTTAAAGTCTTCATGGTAACCGTTCTTATTACCTAAACTTGAAAACGGTGTACTTGTTTCAGGCTTTCTGCGAACCCAAATTCGCGTGGAAAATCGCCTTAGTGGATCTGGCGCTAAAGGCGATGGAATTTTCAAGCGAATGCGTCTGTGATCCATGCGACTGTGCGAATCCCATGCAATGATATTCAATATATTGAATATTGTCGCAAGGCATTCGCATGTCCATGCGAATTCGCATGAGCCAAGCAATCACCAAGCGAATTCCATGCGACAGCCTGATCCACTGAAGCAATTTTTCATGTGAATTTCATGCAACCGAGCAAACGTCTGCAAACATAAATTCGCATGGGAAATCGCCTTAATGGATCTGGGGCTGGAGGAAGGTGCCTGATATCTTCACTAGTTCATGTAGACAGTATATAGAGGTAACCTATTTAAACGTTTAGGGTCAGAGCTCGTATCCCAATGAGATAGGGTCGAGCTCTGATCGTAAACTTGAATAGGTTTCTGAATTCATCAAACCCTTCACATTGACTAATGGGCTAACATTTGTGACATAATCCCGCAATGGATGTTTTTCCTCAATAATTCATGGGCGTTGGATATGAGTTCCCAATGGGGAAAATACTAGGGGTGTGATAAAATTCAATACCATGTACACTACGCCTTGGCCGAGCACCGCTGAGCTGCTCACAAACAGGATACGTACAAATGTCTCAACCCAACTTCATAATCCTCTGCGAGCTTTGATTTACAGCAAGTCATAGATATCATTCATAACAGAAATATCGACAACGAACATCGACTTTGCTAACAAGGAGGTTGAGAACGAGGCCAGAGATAGCCCGACGCCAGGGGGCAGTGTGACGGAGACGCCACCTAGCGCTGAGACAGTTGTCAGCAGATTGTGGGCGCTCTGTGACTTACACGCCAGCATTTCCTGAGCAGGATGTGAGCTGGTTGTGGAATGTGGTGCTTAAAGCTTATCTCCGTGTCCACCTGTAATCAGGACGACAGAGTGGGGACCGCGGGGCGCCATACACCACCCACCTCCACCCCTGTGACAGGAAGAGGGGTACGACCCGCATCCCGTGACAGGGGCTGAGGCTGGCTATACCGCCCTGCCTCGTCTAAAGGGGCATCTCGTCGTAGAAATAGCCACATCTCCATCTTCACTTACGTGCCTATCTAGGCTTGCCTCCACTATCTGAACAGGACCAGTCACGGAGGATGGCTCCTCGGTGACCAGAAAGGCGGCGGCCACGACGCTCAAACACCGATAAATGGCAGACCGCCCTCTACATGAGCATCTCGTGAGTGGGTTGTGGACGGCGAGCGGTGGGTTGTTTATAGCTGGCGGGTAGGTTATGGGCGGGAGGAGGGTGGTGAGTGGGTTGTGAGCGAGAAGTGACGAACGGTTGGGTGATGTGTGGGTGGTGGGTAGTGGCAAAAGTGCAGTTGGCACTGCTGGGTGGTTTTGTTTGTTTGTTTGGTTTGATTTTACGTCCAGTCAACCATTATAGGTCCTTTCCAGACTTTCTCAAGGTTCTTTTACACCACTAGGGTGCTGATCGAATCTATGTGATGAATTCAGGTAGAAATCTCAGCCCTACACATTTACCGAGGTGAGAGTTATTTTACTTCCCACACCACATAGACATGGTATGAGAAGGATGGCCTTTGTTATAGCAGTAAATCTACCACTGCTGGGGGTGGGACTCGAACCCACAAAGTCTTACAACCTTGGGGTTACAATCCGGTGCTCTAACCACTGAGCTAACTCCCCACCCCTCTGCTGGGTGGGTGGCGGGTGGGAGGTAAGTGGGTAGCAGTTTGGTGGTGGTAGGTGATAGCTGATGATTAGTGGGCAGCTGGTGGGTAGTAGGCAGCTGTTGAGCTGGTGAGCCAGTGAGAGTTAAACAGTGGGCGGAGCTAGGGGATGGTGGGAGGGTGATAGTGATGCTGTGGCTGGTCAGCCATGATTTAACCATATTATCGGCATGTGGGGTGGGGCTGGGCGGCAAACAGAGGCGAGCAAGGAGGGGTGGATAGGATACATCACTAACCAAACATGCATTACGATCTCGACCTTGTCACTCTAAACACTCTGAGATGCCCTTGGCATCAGTCCAAGTTCTATTCAGATGTATGTTGTTAGATTGTTCTATTAACGCAATAACCCCAGGCTGGGTTACTATTCAGACACTTGTTGATATTTTACGATCATGCTGTCACAATCGCAGCTCTTCTCGTGGCTACATATATGCATAAGATATACCCACAATGATATTCTCTGGGATGATGCTTATTGTGTACCACAACTTTACCAGGTCCTGTCCACCACATGTTTCTCAGGCCAATACGAGCTATAATCAGAGCACAGGACACTCATGATGTCCAACGTGTCTGTATCTTCATTCCCATTCAATCAGTACGCTCAGATATTAGACAAACGACAAATTCAAGAGATGAAAGCTCCAATACCATGTATTGTGTCCAAGAGGATGGAAAAATGAAGGTTAGATAATCCGCTGACTAATAAATCAAATAATACTTCAGCTAATTTTGGAAAATGGCGCTCACATTCCTTTTGCCCCAATAAGAAGAGATAAGATGCGCCAAGGCTATGATGCGGTAGATTATAGGGATGGAATGAATAACAAAATCAGCACAGTATGACTGGCTGTACTCTCCGGTCTCCTCAGCATGACCTAGCGGTATCCATGAAGGGGTAGATTACACATAAGTATCCCCGTGAGACTCTCTGCCAACCGCCCGTCACGACCAGCCAGGAATGTCTGATGACCTGCTGTTAAGGCTCGGCCGTTGTATAGCATGAGCTCAGGAAGTAAAGGTTCCGAAGACATCCCATTATGACTGAGTGTTAGTACCTGTTATAGCATACGCTCAATACGTATTCATTCTGATGGCTGCAGTTAAGAATAGGAGGCAGTAATTATTAGTAGTTCTGATGGCATCTAATATGAATAGGCCTCAGAACTCTACTATTATGACTGGGTGTCAATATTTTCTGCTCAGCGATGAGCTGCATTATTATTACTATTATTATTATTATTATTATTATTATTATTATTATTATTATTATTATTATTATTATTATTATTATTATTATTATATGCCTGTGTGCGAATGTCCATTAAATGCTGCCCGCTGCTAGGGGTATAGCAATAATAATGTTCGTGCCCACTGTGACTGTGACTTAATAAGTAATTAAAATGGCGGTTTTTCATCAATTTGAGGTATATGATGATAAGGAAACGTCCTTACTGTGGATGAATTGGTTCTCATTCTCGGTCAGAACAGGAACCGTTTCGTTCACAGTAAGGACGTTTCCTAATAGGACTGTGCGGTTCTATGGTGTAGGGCACAGAGCTAATGCCAGTTCCGCCATCATCCGCTATGAAATTGTAAGATAGCATCTATGTAGTCGGCGACAATTTTTGTTATAAGTTGCTATAATCCAGTGATAAGCATGGGACCCAGCTAAAACCCCTCTATGGCAAGCTGACAAAATATTATAAAATCTATTGATAGTGCCACCTAGTGTTTTGTTTGGCGTCGGGGGCAGGATGGCCACATCCATAACACAATAACTATCTGCCCTATAATGTCAATAAGTAAAGACACTGAAAGTATGACGTTATGTCTGGGTATCAGTATTGTATGCTGCATAAGACCGGTTCTAATAACCTGCATTTAATCTGTACAGTATGAGCTCGAACAGTAAAATCTAATGGCCTGCCGTTAGGATTAGATCGGGAGTGCTCTGTACATTATAAGATTGGTGCTTAAACCACTTGTTATCCAACTGGGTGAGAGCAGGTCCAATGATCCTAAATGGGGAAGGATAGTGCCATAACGTTAAAATGGTCCATGGAACAGAAGATGTACATAACATATTACTTCTTTACTGGGTATAATAAATACTGGGACGTATCAATGACGGCTACAGCAGTCCACATCAAATTCCATCAGAAAGGAAGCACAGAATGATACCTGCCTGGGATCCGGTGCTCTTGGCCTGGTCTCATCTCACCAGTCCCAATTTTACCTGATAGGAAGGCAGGAGGGGACGCTCGCAAGCTCTTAAAAATAATACCTACCTAGCTTGGTGAGCACCACTTGGAAAGACCTGGAGGTAAATGCACTCAAACCGATATCACCAATAAGTGATGACCACTAAGTCACGGGACTTTGCCGGACGACCGGGCATTACACGGAAATGGTCAGAGCAGAAGTCCATGAGAAGCAAGCCAATCGCGGGTCTTTAAGAAATCACTGCCGCAGATTGAAGTGACCATCGATTGGCCGGTTGAGAGGGGGTGCAGCGGCCGCGTGCTTCATGGCTTCAGGGATCTGTAGACGGCTCTCGCTCGGCCTACTCGCCGCCCTGGCCACCGACACAGATCTATTTCACCCTCCAGAGGTCGCTGCAGTCAATAGAAGCAACTGTCGATGGTGGAGATTGCGTGGGAGAGTGACGGGTTGCGCGCGCAGGTTGTAATGCAGCTCAGCTTGGAGGAGAATATGTCAGGAAAGTGTGAGAGGGAGGGGAAGAGGGGATGAGAATACCCTAGGAAAGTGAGAGAAGACGATGACGAACAGGAGGAAGGTGAGTGAGGAAAAACAGGAGACAGCTTAAATGAGAGAAGTAAAGGAAATGGACACCAGAATATAGGAGGAAAGATGAGGTGTAATAACAGTAGATAAACAGAAGGCAGGAGAAAAATACCACTACGGCAGGGGGTGGGGTCATATGCAGGGACGAAGCATGAAAGGTGTCTCTATGTGTGGCAGTAACACCAACCTATCAGGCGAGTTGGTGATCCACTGACCCGAACAGAGCCGCAGGTTAACCAGACGCCATGTTGATGAAATAGTCATCGCTTGTTCTCTGCACTATTTCTAAGATCATGAGACAAATAGTAATTAGCATAGTGCTTATCAAAAATAGTATAAAAAGAAGACACCCATTATAACGGCTGGCTGCTCATGCGGTCGCTTTTTTGGAATGCTCTAATCAAACAACGTTGATATGGAATTCGCTTTCAGGTAGCAGGTTGAGCAGACCATGCATTGAGTAACAATGTCAAGCATGATAATACCTTCCATTCACTAAATAGTAAACAGCACTATGTCAATCATAGACCTAACTAGTATATCTAATATGATTTGTTCCACTAAACCAAAACAAATGATTTTTCAAACTTTGTTATTCATGAAATAGAAGCAGCCTGAAAGGTGTATTATCAGGTTCGCTTGTAATTCATAATCGGGCCTCACTCTACCGTGTGTGGTTTCAGGTAGTTACTGTACCTGAGTTCAGCAATCTTATAATCTACTAACCTCATCATGGAAACTTCAAAGTTTCCTTGTACTTTTTTTTAATGTATCATTAATAAAAACAGAACCTTCTTCGTGGCTTGATCTATTTTTCATCCGAGTCATTCTCCCGGCCATCCTGCAGTTTCCGTGTTTTTTCACCTCATGTTTTACCGGTGGTGCACCTACAAAAGAATTGTTATGCGTACGGCCTCGCTCTCTAAATGGGAAATTTAAAATCCAATTAGCGTGTAGTCCCCCTGGGTGTAGAGTTGATGGGATGGTAATTAATGGTCTGATTACATTAGCTTGTCTGCATGGATGGGGATCAGTACTGGCCTCATGTTTCCATAGTTCCTGCCGAAAAGGTAACACATTGTCCTGCACTTCTATAATAATCAATAATTGGGGACACCTATTCCGACCGGGAATGACATTTCTCTTGTAAGATATTTCAAAAATCTGGATATTTTTAATTATTTTATCAAAGGTTCAAATTAGAGATCAATATTTCCATCAAATAAAAACCCTATTGTAAAGCATTTTGTTTGAATGTTTATTTCTCCCAAAACGAGGCTCATAAAAGATATTTTTAAAACCTGTTGAAGTGCGTCAAAGTTACAGGGAAACACTTTTCGCAAACTGCGATGAGGTTGATTCTACTCAGGATAAATGACGACTGACAGTGAATGGAAATAAACTGTTTTAAGTCAACGGCAGATGTTTACCTGCCCCACATTGGCTTTGTAACAGGAATAGTCAAGTTCCTGGATAACAACCCTAAGACTGGAAAGTGAAGCACCCTGAAGAATGTAGGCTATAGACAGAGAACTTCCTTAAATTAGACAAATTGGATTGGCACTCTCTTTGCCAGTAGACAAGTCATTACTTAAAAGACACCGTGATTTGATAAAGTGGGGCTTGTCGTTCAGGGGCCGTCCGCCGATGTCCCGTGCGGGCACGGCGGACAGTGAACACGGTTCCGCTTTCCTCTCCGCCTTGTCTTAATGTGCCCACAGGAGCAGCTCGCACGACAGAAGAAACACAAATCGCCCTGAGGTGCGCAGTCAGGAAGCAGATGTGTGGCGCTTTATTTCTGGAGATTCCCCGTAGATTCCCCGAGTTGGAGTGTGACACTCTGTTGCGGGTTCCCGCCGAGCAGCCGTAGGCAGTGTGTTAGCTATTCAGTGTGTATGTACAGGTATCAGACAAACACACACCAACTCAGACGCTCTATACGGTACAGCCATATGTATTTGGTCGATATTCAGAATTTGACAGCACTTCAGTTTTGGAAATGTCCAGTGTTATATCTCTAATAATAATGAATATATCTATGAATTATTATGACCATTGCATGCGCCCTGAGGAGAGCTTCTCTGCCATACATACTTTTACCTATCTGATAGCAATATCTGGGCTATTATGGCCCAAAAACCATGTAAAAAAGTAATTTTTTCGATAAAAAATTCTGTTTTTATTCTGTGATTGTCTACATTTTACAAAAAAACCAACTCAGTTTCGATTACTGAACTAGTTATACAATAAGATAACATTACCGAGAAAATAAAAATGGGAATTTAGATTGTTTTTTCAAGGAATTTCCATGATTTTCATTAATATTAGTTTTGGCTAAAAAGTGAATTCTGCCTCCGTGTACATTACTAAGGGGAGTAAAATAGCACCTGAACAGTGGTTTACAACATATTTTTCGTAGTTTTAGAATATAGAAAAATTACCTCTGTACCATGCCTAAAATATAATTGATCAGAAATATGTGTAGTAGGAGCAGCATGGAATTAATTGATATGGCTAAAATGTGCTTCTGCCTCCGTGCACACATATAATTGTCAATATTTCCATAAGACCTGCTGATATGATTTGAAAAAGATAAAATATGAGTAGGATATGACCACATCTGTCCATGTGAGAAATTGAATTAAAATCCCCCCACATACTTAGGAGTTATCACTGGTAAATATTGTACACGGAGGCAGAATACACACTTCTGCCTCCGTGTACAGAGGTTTTCAAACCCAAAATTGGCCTGCTATGGGTCTTATTGTTGGTAGGTGTTGCTGTGGGTGTTGGTTGATAGGTGTGGGTGTTGAAGGGGATGGAGATTGGTTTAAATTACATGAAAATGGCTAAAAGGCGCTTCTGCCTCCGTGTACAGAAATATCTATCAGTATTTCCATAAAGTCTGCTAATATAATTTTAAAGAGATATAATATGAGGAGGATATGACCACATCTGTCAATGTGTGAAATTGAATTTAAATCCTCTTACACACTATGGAGTTACACTGATAAATCATGTACTTCTGCCTCCGTGTACACACTTCTGCCTCCGTGTACATTGATTAGTCTCTGTTTTCAAACCCAAAATCAACCTGCTATGGGTCTTAGTGTTGTTAGGTGTCTGTGTGGGTCTTGGATGATAGGTGTGGGTGTTGATATGGATGGGTATTGGTGTTGGTTGCATGAACATGGCTAAAATATACTTCTGCCTTCGTGTACACATATATTTATCAATATTTCCATAAGATCTGAAAATATAATTTGAAAAAGATATAATATGAGCAGGATATGGCCACATCTGTCCATGGGTGAAATTGAATTAAAATCCTCCCATGCACTATGGAGTTGTACTGGTAAATGTGGTGAAGCAGAAGCAGATTCTGCCTCCGTGTACACTTATGCCTCCGTGTACAAGGGTTTTTATCTTTTTTCATAGCATTAATGGGTCTGTAGATAAAAGGGAGGCCTGAGACACCATGGCACTGCACACAAGCACTGTATCTGATAAATAAATCTATGGAAAAATTTGATTTTTTGGGTCAAATTTTGAGGAGAAAAAAAAGAAATGATAACTTGCTAGAAAGTTTCATGATCAGTTTAAAATTGCTTTGAATTGATACAGTAAACCATTTAAAATAATCCACGAACATAATTCCTAATGTTTCCTAGCAGAAATAATGTATAAATCACTATGTAGGTAAGGAACAGATTAAGTTATAAGATTTTGTTTCTGCCTCTGTGTACACTTCTGCCTCCGTGTACAACGTTTCAATATTTTATAGCTCTCAGCTGAATGGTTCCAGATTCTTGAAATTAACCACATTTGTTGGGGGCATGGTCATTGACAAGTACATATTTTTTTCAAATTTTTTATGGCACTTCAAAAAATTTCCAGTATTCATGGAAAAATGCCAAACGCTAGAGGAAAATATATTTTATACATTTAGCGAACCATATTTTCATTAAATTAGACAGGAAATATTGTTCACCTTCTTTCTCTAGGTGAACATGTTCTTTATGCAAAACAAACAAAGAAACATCATTATACTAAAATACAAAAGTCAATGAAAGATATCTTAATTGATATACCTATGTACACGGAGGCAGAAATATAAAAGAGACTATTACTTCAGTATGGCATACTGAGCCTAAGATTAGTCCAAACTATTAGCCATTTTGGAGATATTACCATATAACTGTCTGCATCACATGGGAAAACTCCTAAAAGGATCTGGAAAATCTTATTTTTTTACCATGTAGGTCTGAAGTGCTGTCAAATTCTGAATATCGACCATTTATATATGGGTGTCATCACGGACATGACCCACACACTCAAACTCATGTACATACAACTCAGTTATAGGTATATGTTGGTATATAGGTGTCATCATAGACACTACCCACACACACCAACTCATACATTCTATATGTACCAGCACTACGTATTCTTACATAATCATCACCACAGGCATTTCACACACATCAACTCATCATACGTCCGACCTAACTTTACATACTTCTTTTTCTTTTGATATTTGTGGACTATGACTATTTGACACAGTCTAAAATATAAAGATGCAGTAATATTGGACTAGTTTAGTAAATTCCCCATTTAGTGATGACCCGTTTCGATTTCTGGACCCATTACTCTGTAGAAAATATCATTATGTACAGTGGCCGCAAGTTTGGCTCAAACCCTCACTTTCTAACCACAGAGAAAGACAATCCCCTACATGTTTCAGTTCGATATTCAATATTACCGTGTGCATTGCCTAACTGGGATAGGGTCTACCAGGCCTGGACTTGACGACCAAGTCGTGTAGCCTCTATCAGAGTAAGACTCGCCATCTAACAAGGCGAGGAGGTTAAGACTTGCTCCTATTCCCTATCGAGAAAAGGGTCTATAAGGCTGGCCCATGTCACCTGGAAAATATCTATTGAACTAGGTCTTGTCGTATAGCCAGAAAATGGTCTATATCCTTCGGTCTTTTCGCCTAACCAGGATAGGGTCTATACGACACTGTCCTTTTACTTTTAGATGTGCTGTTCTTCTGGTCCCTCAACTATGTTTCTCGCACCTGCTTCTTGTTTAATGCATAACGTTAGGTATCACTATACACATCGCATTCCATCAGCTCAGAAAGAGGTTTCTTAGAATGAAGAGAGGCAAAGGAGGTCACAATCGTTACTGTGATGTTCTTCTTACTATAATGTCATTCCAAGCATGAGCCCGCCCACCTAATGCATCTTCTTTGTTTTATCATTTAGGCGTGATGCACTGAGTGCCGATGCTGAGACGCTCTATGGGTACATTACCGAACACAGAGTAAATATTAATAACCTACCTTGTGGCTACTGCCAGTCTACAAGAGAAGTGCTCAGTTGATTTATTGTGTTAAGCGTCCCCACAGAGCCATTGTGTATCATAAATCTGCCCGCGGCCATCAAACTGTTTGCATATTCTGTCATGTCAATGCTCAGCGGTGGGGCTTCATGAAGGAAGCCTGAACCTCCTGCTTCACCAGGTTGGGGAAGCTCGTTCATTGTCTCAGTGAGAGAGTAGGGATCGGGTCCTCGGGACATGTACACACTGACTCTACTCACGGGAGAACGGGAGCTGAATGTGTTACAGCTTACAGCACAATTTGGCACCTTGCCTCTTGGTGAATGACACACTCTGTCACCTCCACTTGCCAAGTTTGGCGAGTATGTCCTAGTCCCATCACCAGTCAATAACGTCACGCTATTTTATCCAATTACAGCACTACCATCTTACATTACCTGATCGTTAATTGCGTCGCCATACTACATCACTACATCACGATAATGGTACTAACTTTCTGATCACAAAATCGTTTGTGATGCTATTATATGGTTACAACAAGAACATTATAGATAAAGTGCTACAACAAGAAAACTACAGATAATGCGCTACCGTATGGCTATGATAAGGGTGGAGTTACACGCCCATATCATCATATTACTAACTGAACTCAAATAGTAATTAAGTTATATTCCTAAATCATGAAATAACCATTGGGACCATCAAATGAAAACGAATAATATTAAGAAACGTCACGAAATTTCATACAATTGTTTATATATATGGCATGAGTTGTATTCGCGGAATGATATCACGAAGCGGAGCTGAGTGATATCTGTAGCAGAAGACGATGACGTTTTTAAGTGACGTTTAGATTTTATCCTACCCGGTAACATGTTTTTAACTTCATATTTCACCTGTGGCATATAAATGTTATATGGCATAACCGTGGCATACATTCACTCCATGTTAAGTCTATGGAGATTTATATGAGGGGTAGGATAAACGCGGCTACATACCCACTTCGCATTACTTATAACCAAGATATTGAATGGTTACATTTCCAAGAGATATCAGTTTTCCGGGGTTTTACAGGTTTTCGGGATTTGCTCGTGCATTAAGTCTTGGTCATGTTAGAGATAAATACTGGATATAATCTGGATTCCGATATTTTTTTCTAGACCTCAATGTCATCTCTGGTAATTTTTCCACATCATCATATTCGTAGTGGGGCTATCATAGGTCTCCAGTAAGAATAAAACGACATCCTTCCTTTACCTTAATTATTGTTAACCTTACGGCTGGACTAAGAATTGAGCTTCGTTTGTTAATCACCATATCGTTTTTCCTACGGCCACACTAAGATTGAAACTACATTCCCCTACCATTGTAAAGCTAACAGGACGAGATGTCTGAACCACCGCATCTTTGCCACTTTCAATAGAGAGAACACGTACCATCAGACACCAAATATGGAGGCACACTAGTACAGTAATGATTCCTGGAATTAGCGTTGATTTAGAACCCCCCTCCCATGCTTTGAATCTAATTCGTCAGCCATATGGTGAGTAGAATATCCCGAAACACTGACGCAGAAGCGAGGTAGTAAAAAGCCTGGGAGTTTGTCAGATTAGCACAGGTGGCCCATGAACACTGCCTAGTGAGGCCTGCAAGGCGGAGATGAGTCAATGTAATTTGTTGTGCAGACGGGAAAAACCTGAACTCAAATATGGAAATACGTCGGTGACATCAGTTCCTATACGCAACTCTTCAGTCAGATCACATGCCTATTATTTCAGTCACCCTTTTTCCGATTTGAAATACGCCGGGACAATCTGGGTAACTCACTTATTGATGTACCAAAGGTTTATAATAAAACTTTTTGTTTTTGTTAAAACAAGATTTGAAATACGCCGGGACAATCTGGGTAACTCACTTATTGATGTACCAAAGGTTCACCTCGGAGCATTTTCTACTCTGGATACATTTCAATGGGTCTCTCTCTCCAACATATTAGTGAGCTGCTGAGATTCCGTGAAGGAGAACCCGATGCTGTTTACTTCTTTTCAAAATTACACAGGTGGGCGCCATCTTATTTCAATACAGAAAAAGTTTCCCATAGCACCGTGTACAAAGGTCTCCTCCCCTAAAATTGGTTTACTTAAGGCCTATGAACCATGTGATACTTAGCCTTGGGTGAGCTAGTATCATACTCATATATCATTAAAGAAAGTGTTCCCACACAGGTGCTAAATAGTTTCATTTGAAGGGCGAAAAATATTGCTTTGTTGTTCCCTAGAATTGGTTCCACAACCAGGAACGTCAACGCCGGATGGCCCTTGAATAAAAAGATAAACACTTTCGGAGCTGGCGGTGGAGCAGGCCAGGTTCAGATCCGGCTAGAATTCCTGTATACTTTCTAAATCTTTTGATGAGTATCTTTATGCCCAATAAACAGTTTCCATTTGCAAATATACGATTCAATGAGTTTTTTACTGAAGGTCATATAAACAACACCCAATGCATTTCTATGGGAATTTTATGCCTTTAAAAATTAGAGTTCTTTTCTGTTTTCTTTTAACTCCTACCAGTTCTACTGTAGCACGTAGATCTTCCACGAGTCGGATAAGATCAGTATTCTAGGTATACAGTTCTGTAGTGATCAGAGCATACATTTATATCATGAGAAGTATACGCACTGTGCCATAATGTAAATTGAATGACAGAACAGTTTTTATCTAGCCCGCTGTGCCTTGCTCTGGCTGAGGCAACAGCGCTGTGTCCATACATGTCTTTGCCCACTGTGAGCATTTCAGAGGAATTCTTTTAAAGATTCGCATTCCCCATCACACCGCCCCCACATCGGAGGGAAAGGAGGGGATGAAGCGTGTCTAACATTAACCTACCTCCCTTTGTCAGCGCTCACCGTCTTTGCCGGGCGAGGTGCATCTAGAGACGGCCAAATGTCAGAGTGCATGCCGTGGGCAGCGCCGTGAGCAGCTCCCTGCCCGCCTCGCCCTCTGAGCAGCTCAGCCCAATCATGCAGAGCCTGACGCTTCCTATCTACGAACAAACTGCTCGATTATCTCCAATGGCCGTGATAGGTCTTTTTAATGGAGCTCGTGTATCTGTGAGGCGCTCTCCAGAAGACAGGCTGCTATAGTCTACCTCCGGTCTGTTATCATCATACACGGTGGCGGATGAAATATATAGGCGCTGTAGGCTGATATAAATCCGTGGCGTGTGCTTGACTAAACCTGCGTTATAAGGTTCTCATTGTCACGAATATAGAAATCCATAGGACGAAGTGTCATGGCTGCCACCCTCCCATGATCCTCAAATATAAAGAAAAACATGTTGGACACTCTTCTCTAGAATGATGTGTACCCTAAATACATAAAACAAGTAAGAGGCCCCAAATATTGATGTGTTCTCTTGGCTGGTTTTAGGCCGTGTATAAATAGCCATGGGTCATATCGCGGTAGGATTTGAAAGCAAAGAAGGAAGCCACTATGCTACGCGCGCAGAAAGCAATAGAAGCCAACGCTATCTGAATTATTGAGAAAGTATTTCCAAAGCTCTTGCTCTGCCTCTCCAACTCTGAAAATAAGTGGAGGAAGTTGGTGCAAGATCCCGTTGTCTATTATCAGCATTGCCGCTGAAGACCGAACGTAAATGTTGGGTCTTCGGTTCGCCTGTAAGCGCCCTGCAAGTAGCAAAACCAAGCCAGGGTTAAGCCTTTTACACGGCCCTGGAGGAGGGGGTAAGCTTTTTACTAAAGTAAGGTGATACACCATTCCGCCACGAAACGCCAAGAACTAAGGCCATGAAGCAAGCGGATGTCGACGTATTTCATCACGCAGACATCCGCCCATAGCACAAAGCCCGGCGCGGACTTAGAGAGGGGTGAGGGTGGGCGAGGGGAGCAAGCCGCCACGAATGATTTCTGCACCTCCAAACCCCCCGACGACAAGAGAAATGAAGCCGTTCACCACCCTGACAGGCGGTCTTGTACTGCCACAGTCAATGCTTCAATGGAAACAGCTTCAAACACGCTCGACATAATAGATTTGATGAAAAATTACCGAATTAGAGCAAATTGAATCGCGGCGAACATGATTACGGCATTAGGAGCAATGGTGGTGCGTTGGCAGAGCGACAGATGGGGGAAGCCAGTGCGCCGATTACAGCTTAAATACAAATGACTGAGTCCAAATCAGGCTAGAGTGGGGGTTTATAAACTGATTTAAGTCTGTCAGAACCTATGGAGCCCCGTTCTACTGAGATATGAGCGCAGGAATGCACGCGAAAGCACGAGAATTGAGGCGGGAAGTGGCTTCAGTCAAAAATATCGTCTGCTCTGAGAGGTAGCGTAATCCAGTTAGCGCATGCGCGCCACGCGTCCCTAGACGCCACCTGCCGGCAGTGATTAAAGTGTCAAAGATAATAACAATAACACCGTTCCTACCAGTGGACTTTACAAAACCAGCAGAGAAGTGACATGCAGTGGGCATACTGGAGTATGATATACAATACATGAAAAATGCAGGATTGTGATATTTTATTTTCGTTTACCTACCTTTAAAGCACAAGAAACCCAGAAGTGGGTCATCTGTAAAGTGTTCCTACGGAATCCAGGTTATGCCAAAAGCGCTTTTGCCTATTGGTGTGCCAACCATACGAAACCATCAAAGAACTTGTTCCAATGACATTCATACATCAAGAACTCAATATCTTTTAAATCGGTTGCAGTGATAACTACAATTTATTCATATCTACTTTACCTTGGGTGTCAGAGTATTGGTGCTATGCTGTAACGCCGAGCAGCATTAAGAGCTATGCTTTTTCTAATTGGTTTCTGATGACTCTAGCCACATCTTTCGAACACAATATATAACAAACAAAAACTGAGTACAATCCAATGTCAGTAACAATCCAAAGCGAAAGCATTGTCTTGCTCAACATTCAACATTGTTTAGGTTGGGTGGTTTCTGTGGTGCACGCTATATAATCTCCAAATGTGGCCTTTTTTCCTATATAGACCTATATAGAGCACGTAAATACGGGATTACGTCCACAAATACACCCTCTTCTTCTTTGCTTTTCCCCTTCAGTCTGCTCTAGCCTCATGAGGACATAATCTTACACGGACACACCTGAGGCATTCCCTATGGTGATATACACCAGCACAGCCGCACACGCACACCCACAGACGGGAGAGATAATCGAATTATCAGCATCTCTTGTGCCTTGAGCCCGATCCCTGTGTGTGCAGAAGCCAACCCTGAGCTCGGCTATCTTTAGCTTATATGGTGCAGACCTTATGTGTAGTAATATAGGCGCGAATTCTGTCCGAATACTCTCAATTGAAAAATGTATTGGAGTTGGGTTGTTTTCAATTCGATGATATGGAAATTCCACTTGTCCCTGACAAAGGTAAATTTTCCCTGACTTTTTTTTTCAAAATTCCGCATATCCCTGACGAAAGTAAATTTTCCCTGACTTTTTTCAGAATTCCAATTTTCCCTGACAATTATCCAAATTTCCAAATTCCTTGACACTTCACAGCACCTGAAAAAAACTATATAAGATATTTTTTTGAGACGTGTGGTAACCCTGCACCAGGTTTGGCCCACTTTAAACTCCTACTTTGTAGTCTTCCTGCTGTAGATATAATCCTTCCCGTCCATATAGCACACACATACTCATACTTACTGAGTCAGTATTCCAACCAGTACAATACCAACTGAAGGTGATATCAATAAAATAAAAATTGTGCACTTGGCTTGATGCTAGACGAGTGCACCCCTGATACCGAGCCTATTGTTGTGTTACTTTATCGTTCTCATTGCTGCGCCGCCCACGTCACATTCCCATTTATAATTCAGTCCCTTCTGTGAATTCTATCGCCAAAAGGCGCTCGATGCCTGTTTTGATTGCAGTGTAGACTTCAAAAGGGACGCCAGGGCGGCCACTCGATGACACCACGCCCCGTGTTTTCACAGTTAGTCATTACCCCTACCCTGGATAAAAGGAGAGAAGCAGGGGCTTGGGAACATAAAATTTTATTGAATTTTATATGTGTAAAATTTTATGCCGACCTTATTGGACGACATATGAATATGATATTAATATGAGTAATAAGGTAAATGTAATTGACAAATGGAGTAATAGTCAATTATGATAAGAAAATATGGTTAATTGACAAATGGAGTAATAGTCAATTATGATAAGAAAATGGTATACAATATAAATGTAAATTGTACGTGATACAATACATGACAAATTGTATATTGTAAATAAAAATGGCCTACGTGAGTAGGAAAAGTATGAAAAAGGGGGGGGGCCTACGTGAGTAGGAAAAAGTAGTGAGGTTGAGGGTGGGTGGGACGAGAAAGACTGGAGTAGGTGTGTACTGCAGTACAGCTGGAGAAGAAGTGAGACCGGGACCGGTGCCGTGGCCGCGCTCGTGACTGCGCAGTACGTGTGAGAGCCGCGAGGGGGCAGGAGGGGCGCTCGTGTCGCGCGAGAGGGGGGAACACCAGGGGGAGCAATGACCACCCCTGACCAACGGCCATGGGTCACCCATTACCCCTACCCTGGATAAAAGGAGAGAAGCAGGGGCTTGGGAACATAAAATTTTATTGAATTTTATATGTGTAAAATTTTATGCCGACCTTATTGGACGACATATGAATATGATATTAATATGAGTAATAAGGTAAATGTAATTGACAAATGGAGTAATAGTCAATTATGATAAGAAAATATGGTTAATTGACAAATGGAGTAATAGTCAATTATGATAAGAAAATGGTATACAATATAAATGTAAATTGTACGTGATACAATACATGACAAATTGTATATTGTAAATAAAAATGCCAAAGATCCATTAAACAAGGAGAGGGTGGGAGGGAGTAATTTAAGAGTTTTTGTTGAGTAGTGATAGTACCAACGCCCGGTTGACAGAGTCGGCGTCATTGTTCGTAATGTACGTCCTATGGGCGTTGGACCTCCAGCCGCCATACCTCTGGATGGAGAGTTCCGGCATACCGGCGTGGTATGCCTGTGTCGCTGCGGCCTTGCGAAGTCCATGCAGCGTAAAGGTAGGCGGCTGTTGGGCTACATGTAGGAGGGCTTTCCACTCTTTAGTGAGGATCCTGGTCGTAACGGTCGCCCCGTGTACGTGCTGGAGGAACGGGTCCTCGGGGCTGGCCGTAGGGGACGCCACCAGCATCTGGCGTGTAGCACGTACTGGGCAGAACCGTGGATCGGGTGACTCCTGCAGCGTGACCGTTTTCTCCTCCCCCACGTGCTGCATGTTTTTGGCGGCCTTCACCCGGACGGTCACGTGTCGACGGCCAACGACCACATCCCGGCGCGACAGGTGTCGTGCCGCGTCGTACCTCGAGGCCGTCGGGGGCGCTACTTCGCTCTGCCTCAGAGCCGCGTAGTAGATGATCAAGATAGCGGCCCGTAGAGCGAGGTGAATTGGTGAGTCCGTAAGGGCCGCGAGGACGGCTCGGATCACGGCCAACGGCACTGGAGGTTTCACGTTGGGCTGATACGTCTTGTTTCGCCGCATCGCCTCGAGGGCCCGCCTGATCCGGAAGTCCTCCGTGGGTGCGACATCCCCTCCCGTCAGTCGCAGGTGCGACCGCACGTGTGAGAGGTGATTCGCGACCGTGGCCGGCGAGGGGGCGTGGTCCGCGACGTATTCGAGGTACGCCGTGGTAAAGCTCACCGTGGGCCTCTGCGGGTCGGCCCCCATCCGCCGGCAGAACGCGAGGTAGGTCGCGACGGCGCTCCGCTGGTTCGCGACCGTTCCGGGGGCACGTGCCTCGGATTGGCGAGCAGATGCCCTCGTCTGGAGACAGCGTAGCGCCGGATCTGCACACGAGACGTAATACAGGAATAAAAGTCGCGTGAGTACAGGGGGTAACTTTAGTGAGGGAATGAAATTTGGTGAAGGTGGCCGCTTTGTCAAATTCCCTCGAGGTCAGGTGAGCACGGCTGAGGGCATCCGCCACGGTGTTGAGTACCCCCGGCACGTGAGTGTATATGAAATCGATCTGCAATTTTGCCTGGACCATCCAGGCCTGACGGGCACACTCCGCAAGGACTGAGTTCCTTGCCCGTCCGGATGTGAGTGCCTGGACGGTGCCCAGGTTATCACAGAAGACTTCTACCCGCGTGCCTCGATCCCGGTCGGTGAGGAAGGTATTCATCGCGAATATGGTGTTGAGTGCCTCGAGCTCGGCGATACAGTCGACGGGGTCGCTGACAGGGCACACCTGCCCGGAGTACGAGTACTTCCCGTCTGTACCTCCGATGCCCGAGAGGCACGCATCGACGATGATACACTTGGTAGGCGGGCCGCGAGGTATGAGGGCGTGGCCGTTCCAGCCCTCAGCGAAGCGGAGGAACCATTGCAAGTCCTGCCGCATGTCGGCGTTGATATTGACGTAGAAGCCGGACATCCTCCGTAGGGCCTCGAGCAATTTACTCACGAACGGCCGGGCCGGCCGTATGCACTTCGACATGTGAAGTATTTTGCCGAGGACCGACTGGAGTTGGCGTTTCGTCAGTGATCGTTTAGCGGCGACCGCCCTAACGTGCGCCCGTATGTCCAGCAGCTTGTCCTCGGGGATGGTGAGGGACATCTCCGGGGCATTGATGACGATGCCCAGCCACGTAACGACCGGCGCCGGGGTCTGTGCCTTCTCTCGTGCCTCCGGGAGCCCGAGTTCTTTGAAAAGCGCACGGGCAATGTTAAAGTCGTCGGTCGCCTTGGCCCGGCTCGGGGACAGGATGATCAGGTCGTCCAGGTACATACATGCCTCGACCCCCTTCCGGCCGAGGATACCCACGATGCAGTCTGCCACGCACTGCATGTGGTACGAGGAGGCACGGGCACCAAACGGCATGGCCGTGTCACAGAAGTACCCGTCCTCCCATGCAAAGCATAACAACGGCCAGTCGAGGGGGTCGCACCTGAAATTCTTATATGCCCTGGCGATGTCGATGGTGGACATATAGCTACCGGGCCCGGAGGCCACCAGGCGGCCGACGAAACTGTCGACGGTCGGGAGGCAGTGGTCGCGCTCCTGCCCGTAGACTGAGTTTTTTATGATGTACCCATTTACACTTTGCTCCTTAGGGTACGTCATATCCGTAATGACACGACGGTCGTTGGAGGCCCGTTTTTCGCGTGTCATTAACGGCGACACGTGGCACCAGGGTGAGAACGGGGGTTCCTGGAATGGTCCCAGTAGGTTACTGTGCCCGCCTTCTTTCTGGATGAACTTTCTGATCTGCTCTGGGTACCCCGTGGCACTGGGGTGGTTGGGTACCCCTCGGGTGTCGCTGGTCGGGCCGATGTACCCCAGAGGGAACCCGTAGCGCACGAAGTCCAGTAGCTCCCTCCCCTCCGGGGTGTCCCCGAGGTAACGTACCCAGGCCGGTACGTTGAGATCGGAAGGGAGCTCGATCCGTGCCCCCAGCGCGTTTGGGAGCCCGGTTCGCCGCACCTCCGAGTAGATGTGGGCGTGTCCCGGCGGCCCGGGCCCGGCGAAGTCCGGCCAGTGGGCCCGCCTGTGGTCCGCGAACGCCCCGGGGTCCGTCCGGAGGCCGGGGGAGGGGACACCGGTCTCGCAGACCTCCCTAATGGCCGAGAAGTCTGGTGAAGCGGTTGTGTCCATTTCCTCCCGGGGCAATTGCCGAGGCAATTGCTCGCTGTACACGCTATCACCGATAATACTGGGAGTGGATTCAGTGTGCCTGTCGTAAGCGTCCTCTGTGTTGGCCACGTGCCCGGCGGGAGGTGTTGTTGACACGTGGGGTGTTGCGTCACCCCTGCTGCACCCTTTGATCGTTAAGCCCCCCTTCCGCTGTGGTGCGCACGTACTGGGCGGGGGGGGCGAGCGACGCGCCTCGCTCACTCGCGGGGCGCGTCCGGTCCGTTTTTTGAACTCTGTTGTGGGAGTGCTTTGGTGTCGGCGGCGCGAGCTGAGTGTCCGGGGTGGTGCATCCGGTGTGGTGTGGGTGTCGGTGTGGGCACAGTACTGTCGTACCCCACGCCGTACGACAGCTTGCGGTTACAGGCGTGGATGGAGTGTGTGCACATCCTGCCGACCGAGTCGCAGAAGGAGCACACATGTAACCATTTAATTCCCCGCTCCTGGTGGCCGTTTCGCTGCCGACACCCTCTCTCCGAGTTGTATGCCCGGCATGGGAGCTCATGCCCTCCGGACTTTTCTCCTCCTTGACTCGCACCGTTCCCAGCCGTAGGCGTCATGGCCAGACGAACCCGTTCATCCTGGATTCGTACATGATCCGACCAATAAATACGTCCCGCCTCCACCTGGTCAAAAATGAAGTTGGACCAACGGCGCACGCCGGCCCACGGCCGTGCCTGCGCGTCCACGGAGACCTGGTGGAGGTGACGATACATGTCCTTACGGTCACACTCCTGGGTAGCACGGTCGTCCTCCATGAGTGCCAGGAAAGCACTGATGTACTCGAGGGGGCCCAGCGTACCCCTGACCTCGAGTTTCTGACTGAGGGTATATATGCCCTCACGGTCCACAAACATGAACGGCTTGGAAATCAAACGAGAGGTGGTCAAATCTGAGGCCAACTTACCAGCCGTTCTCTCATGTCTTAGGGCCTCACGGTCGAGCTCCCTTTGTAGCAAATCCTCCGGCATGTACTGCTCCCGCAGCTGCCTCGGGGGTGGTAGCCGTGCGGTCTGCTCGTGCGCCCATTCCCTGGTCCGGGCCTCCACGGCTGTCGGTTCCGTCGGCGGCCTCGACCTCGAAGCCCGGGACGAGGACCGTTGGCGAGACATTCTGTTGATTGCCTCCATCATGGTATCCATCTTGTTCTCCAGGGCGGTCATCCTCGAGGACTTAACGGTCGACCCGTTGTCGGAGACCGACGCCACGTGGTCCGTGCCGGTTTGTCTGGAGTCTGAGACCGTACCTTCGATGTCTGGTCCTTGGGATGGTCCAGCGACGGGATTACTTCGCGTATTCGGGGGACCCATGTTGAACTCTTCTCCTCACTCGTGATGCGTGTTCCTCGTGATAGAATGGACGTGCCGGCCCGTACTCGTGGAGTATGAGGCTGCGAGCACGTGGCCAAAAAGACGAGAAAGACTGGAGTAGGTGTGTACTGCAGTACAGCTGGAGAAGAAGTGAGACCGGGACCGGTGCCGTGGCCGCGCTCGTGACTGCGCAGTACGTGTGAGAGCCGCGAGGGGGCAGGAGGGGCGCTCGTGTCGCGCGAGAGGGGGGAACACCAGGGGGAGCAATGACCACCCCTGACCAACGGCCATGGGTCACCCATTGGAGGTGGGTGCGTGGCAAGAGAATGGACTCCATGTCCGAAGACTGCTGTCTGGGGTCTGCCTTCCATGACCTTTTGTCTGGGGCTTCTGTTTGGGGTCTGTCCGGGGCCCGCTGTCAGGGCTCTGCTTTCTGAGACCCCAGAGGCCCGTTTAATAATCTAGGATCGTACATGAAGAGCCCTTTCAGTACCTCATGTACATGAATTATCGTTTAATAAAATTCAAGTCTGTTTGCTAAGACAGTTTTAGCCATCCATTAGGTCGTCCATATGTGTTGAATAAAGTTGACCCACATCGTCCTTGGGTCTCCTTGGTGCACAGGAAAAGGTCGACATATACGATCCTAAAATATTAAACGGGGCCCTGGTTGAAGTTTGCTTTCCAAGGCCTCCAGTTAGGGCCTGGAATCTGGAATGCTGTTTGGCCGCTGCTATTTGGTAACTGGTTGCATTTTTCTGGTTCCTGCTCTGTGGGGCCTGTTGTTTAGGGTATGCTGTCCAGTGTCTACTGTACAAGACCTGACGTATGGGGCCTCCTGTCTGGGGCCTCCTGTCTGGGGCCTCCTGTCTGGGGCCTCCTGTCTGGGGCCTCCTGTCTGGGGCTTCCTGTCTGGGGGCCTCCTGTCTGGGGCCACCTATCTGGGGCCTCCTGTCTGGGGCCAACTATCGGAGCCACACTGTTTGGGACCGCCCTATCCGGGATCTCCTGTCTGAGGACTGTGAATCATCCAGATCGGTCCATTTCTGACCCTCATTACTCCCTCTTCGCACCCCTTCCACGCCCCTCTGTGCATCTACACCCCCTGCGCAATACTCCACAAGATCCCCCTGTCCTTTATGTCCCTGTTTCCCCGTCCTGCACCATTAACACCCCCTTCTGTACTCCCCCAGGCATTCTGACCCCCCGCCCCCGCCCCCGCCCCCGCCCCCGCCCCCGCCCCGTCTACCCCGACCACACCTCCCCCAGCCCTGCTCGTCCTCCAAGACACCAGAAACCTTCCTCTCACTCTCCCAACAAACTCGCTGTAGATCCCTCAGACACATTCTAAACCATGTTCAAATATCATCGCATTATAACCGAAACAGTGGGATTAATTCTTTGATGTATCTGAAGTCCGACATATTTCCATCCACACCAACTATTATTGAACTTTATTTCTACATTTAATAATGCTAGTGCTGAAATCGAAATGTAGATTTTGGGAATGTGAATCATGCCGTTTTGTTCTAGGGCTGCTCGGATAGAGGAATGTGAAGAGTGTAAATAATCAAATTCTTGTAATCAGTATCTATGCCGTCCCTGAGAATCGGAACAGAATTCAATATGACTGCCATGCTAATAATATCACTTGTGAAACGTATGGCAATAAACAGTATTTATTTGGTGAACGCAAAGGTGGGCTTCACGTAAGATAAATACACAACCCTGGAACTATCCTTCAGTTAAGATATGAGGGACGGTAGGGTGCGGGCTCTATACACTGCTATAGACTAGTGAAACGAGGCCACATACTATCATAATGGTTTGACGATGATCGTGCATTAGTTGTTCAGCCACAACGACAGCCGCCAGAGGCCAGAAACCCCTGAGAGAACTGCTCGCAGGCAGCTTGACTAGATCTAACATGACATCATCACCCCACCACCGTCCACGCCCCAACACCTGCTCACTGCGCCACGCACCTCCACACATGAATTAATGATACGACGAGTGCGTTTTGTCAAATATTAACTCAGCAAACATTCTCAAACAGGCTCAAAGCCAGAGGGGTTGGTCGCTGGAGGTGTGAATGTGGCATCTTAGCATGACCGGAAGTATGTGGCGGGTAACCTTGCAAAGGTGTATAAGAGGGTGAGAACGACTCAGGGGATGTGTGAAGGTTAGAGTGAGTTGGTGAATGGACGTGTGAGTGATGGGATGAGCAGCTCAGTTGAGGTGTGAGAGGCAGGTGCCGTACCACCAAGTGTGGATGTGAGCAGCTGGGTGCAATACGGAGTTAAGGTGTGAGGGCTAAAGTATGGTGTCCGTTTGAGTTGTGAGGGACTAGAGACTTGCGGTGTGAGCGATTAGCTACGAAACCTACTGTAGTTATGAGGGAATGACTGTAATACCCAGTTGATTTGCAAGGGGCTGGCTTGGATAACCAGGTTGAGGTGTGAGGGATGACTACAACCTAAGTTGAGGTGTGGTGGGCTGGCTGCAATACCCAGGTGAGAACTGAGGGGCTGCCTGCAGTATCTAGTTGAGGTGTGAGGGCTGGCTGAATTACCCAGTTGAGGTGTGAGAGGTTGGCTGTAATACCCAGTTGGGGTGTGGAATGGCATCGAAGGTTGAGCACCTCACACCCAGCCCGGGGATGCGCGGAGCTTACAGCCGGTTATTTCAGTAATTGATCGGCATGGTGCAACACTGCCATCCTCCGATCAATCACCACGGGGGCCTGGCGGGCAGAGGAGGGTGCACGGATGGGAGAAGTGAGGGTGCTCAGTAGGTGCCCGCACAATATAATAAAAGGCAGCGAGCAATAAGGGAATAAGAGCTGGTGGCGGCGGTAATAATAACAGCGGCGTGGTGTGATTTATCGGGGCGGACGGGAGAAGGGCAGGCCACCGCCTTGTCCGCCCCATCATTACCTGACACCCGCACATCATTAGCTACAGATAAATCAACCGCCCCATCCCTCCCACAGTATACACGACTACGCTCTAGCCACTGCTCGGGTAATTGGGGGCAAGGAAATTATTACCTGGGAGGGCAGATTGAGTGAGGGAGTTATCGAGTGACGACGGGTTGGATATGTTTGCATCCTATCTTTGATCCTTTTTTACATATAAGATATCGGGTTATTTCAATGGACATTTTGCTAAAGGGAAAACTGTCTTAGGTTTATATAGATGTACACGTAGGAAGCACACTAAAATCAGTAATCTTCCTTGTAGAAAGATATATTCATATATATGCGACACTCATATACCCTGATAATTTTTTCCCTTTCAAAAGCGAATATTCCATACAATCATACCTTTCCTCTTCAATGAACACAATCCTCTTCAAAATATATAGTACCCGACGGCGAATCACTTATGGAGCTGCCATTTTGTGTTAGAGGAAAGGATATCGGAATGGCAGCAGATTGGAAACTTAATGACTAATCTTTATACTGTCAGCGCTATATAAAGGATGTGATGGATGAACACCAGCTAAGAATTCAGATCCATCGAGGTTGCGTCGTTATTAACACTGAAACCTTCTTTAATGTTTCCATTAGGAAAATGAGGCACCGTTTATTAATGGCAGTAGGAGCAAATGAGAAAAGGTGGGAGAGGAATGTACCACACAAATATCATGTTACTACCATCACCAAAAGAGACATCAGTAGGTCTATTACCATAAGGTGAAATGGGTATTTCTACTGGTAATTGCGATACTATTAGATAAAAAGAGAAACAGCAACGTCTTTCCTGTGGATACAATTAATCCTAATGTCAAATTCTTAAATTATTGCAAAGGGGCATTGCTTTAAGTTCTAAAAATAATCTTGAATATGTTCTTAACGATGCTTTTGGCATATAGTTGTAAGTATTACCTTTGCATCAGTTTTTTAGCAGCACATTTTGAGAAAAAAAAGTTATAAAATGACAGGCAAAGAAGGGAAATATATTGAAACGCCCTTTAAGTTAGTCCTTAAAGATAGTCCTCTGATGCCCATGTATCATCTGATATTAAAGCAAACTTTTACATAGTGTTTTTAGTAAAAGTTTCATTAACTTTATAAATTAGATCCTCCTGAAGGTCGTAAAAAAAGGTGTAGCCAATGGTAAGTGGCGAAAGGTGGTGCGCATGTGCAGACCACAAAGGATTATGGTTAAAGTGAGTAGTTCATTGAAGAGTAGGTTTTCCTCAGTATTGATATCACTCAATATACACCTACTTAGGTTCATACCCGTAGTTTTGTATTTGTCTATAAGAAAATAGAGATATACAATACCAGCTCTGAACCTCAATGGTGATTGTGCTAAATACATGCAGGTTGAGGTCAGGTCGGAGGTAAACAACAACCCTCTGTTTTCCCTGTGGTGTTGGAAAATAAATGAAACAGTGCGATTAATCACTCCCCCAGGACGTGGCCTGCTGCAGACTTGGCGTTAAATGAAATGTCAACGAGTTTAATACGTGAGGAAAACTGCCTTGGGTAAATAAAGACAGGATGAAAAGCAGTCGTTCTCCTGAGGTGGTCTGCGCCTTACTGTGTATGAGAACGTTACTGTGTGTTGCCAAGGACCAAATCACCTAACAAATAATGCAATAAGGAAGGATCATTCAAAGGTAATAATAGAATTTGGAAATGGTTTGACTTGAAAAGGCAGTCAATGAATTTCAAACGATTGTTTAAAAGGACTGTGTATACATATACAGGTCCGTTGTAAAGCTTAGAGGGTAGCAGTTTCTCATGTTCAGTGTTGAAGACCAAATATAAGGGGTTGACGAGGTTTTCCTAAATTACAGCTGCCAGGGTCATATACCTGCAACAACGAGAAATCTAAGAAACAAGTTCGACAGGCAATAAGCAAAAAAATAATAGCTCTGGCGAGCATCAATTCTTTGACGCAACGACCTGTGGGAAAGTGTGCTACAGATGGGCCAGTGGTCGATTTCATAATCTGGAATACACATAGAAGACTATTTTCAAGTGGTATAAAAGGCGCAGAGTTATTGAAAATTCCTTCTCTCAGATACGGTTCACTTAGGGGCAGGTTTTATTTGACTGGAGATCTTTCTGTTGATTGGGGTAGTTGTGGTGACTTGTGTGATTAGGCTGTGTCGTGTGTCTACCAGTCCGCACCACCATACCTCCTCCACCACCCCTACATACAGCTCACGGCCACCCCTTGCCCATCACCCGCCACCGCCATGCAAACGCGCCATTTGTGGCCTGTATCGTGGATTAGCATGATGCACGGCCGAGTAGGAACCACCCGTTCATTAAATATACATGGTACAGGGCCTCCGGGCCATTTGATTTTCAGGCGCAGCAAGGTCGGATGGAGACATTCCATGAGTTGTGAGAGAATAATAGGCCATGGCTGAAATTCCTCCACATCAGACCAAATGAGGACAGCATTGTTAAACACGATACTTTCGCAGATAAAAGTATCTATCATTCCGAAACCGAAAGTAGTGGAACACATTTAAATTTTGATAGTTCGTATTCATTATACACACATGTATAACGTTTTCATAATACCTCAGACAATTGCCCTGGGTCATTATTTGACAGAAATAACGATAGAGACTTCAGAATCAACAAGTTTCACCTTCAGAGTCCCGGATAGCAATGACTAGTAGAACAAGATTATACCAATAAGATTATGCAAAGGTTTAATTGCCACAGGTTAAATTACCACTCCTTTACCACGTCAGAGTACCTTATCTTCCAATCTTGAAGACAGTGATAATCTCATATCTGTCCACGGATACATATTTAACTGATAAAAAAAATAGCAGAATCCGATAGCCTAAAAGATAATATATAAGCTCAGCTGAAGATGAAAATGGATATATATAGCTATCATATCAGAATAATCCAATAAATTCGACTAAATTGAGATATCTAAAAACTAGAAATACACTCCAGTCAAATAACAGATTCTGACTGGTGGGCGGTATCAAAATGGCTTTGTCAAGTAGAGACCGCTGATGTGGGAAATTCTCTAGGCTCTGTTTAGGCCAAACATGACAAGGCGGCCCGCCTTAACGTGGTAGGTCTGATGAATGTGGTGATGTGCAGGCAAGGCCTGGCCTAGGAGGGAGGGGTGGGCTTCATGCCTACTTGGACATAGGCCCTTAAGTGAGTTGATCTGAACTGAAGGCCCTGAACGTGAAACTACATCAACAAACTGCTCATCTTTCATCTTTTCTTGCTTGTGCCTTTCTTCCGAGAAAAAAACCCCTAAATTACTTCCATTGTATTTATGGGACAAATGGTCATATTGCAGCCTTATTTCAGCGTGATCTTTCAGCGCCGAATCAGTTTCAACTCCTGGCCTCCATTCTCTTCAGGCTTAGTATATTCATGACACGCATTTGAATTATATAAAAGTATTATGCAGCCGCGTATCAAACTCTGTGTTTTATCATTATCTATAATCCAAGTCAAATCTACAATTGAGGCACTCTATAGTTAAGATCTAGGCGTTATTTTCTTTATGGCCTATGACAGATAGCAGGCGTGTGTAATAGAGTCAAGTATTGAATGCGCCGTTTTCAAACTCCCTAAAGGCCCCAGCCTTCTGAATCATATGTCCCTGAAGGCCCAATCAGAATTCAACCGAGCACAATGGTTCGACCGCTATTTTATAGAGACAGTCCCGTAGAGACTAAACCAGAATTGCGTTCTAATAATTTCATTGCAGATAACTCTTAAAGTCGACTTCCACTGGGGGTCATTTTTACACTGGGATCCAATCAGCGAGCTGGATAGGGGGACACGTGACCTGTAGTTCTGGGGACTGCCGCTAGGGTGTGCGCGCGCAGGCAATCACGGCCTCGTTGTGAGAGGGGCCCTTGTTGACAGTTACAACGCCAGTCAATTATAGTGCGGTATTTCTAACTGGCCTGGGGTGCGGTCATAAGCGAAGGAAGTCATGACGGTAAGAGAACCCCGTATGCATGGCCACGCCCACTTGCAGTGATTGACACTCGGCAAAGGTTAGGTTTCCGGGTCCTTGGTGAGATTTCTGGGTTAGAAAATATGTGCTATTTTCGAAAAACATTAGATTTGGAACCTTGGATTTATTTCGGGTTATTATTCTTTACCCTTTACAGGTACAGTTCTGTGACAGAGCCCCATCGGTGGGGACGGGTACTATGGGCGGGTACTATGGGTGGGTATAATGCCAGTGACGGGCTAATTTGTCTGCGAACGCATATTTGATTATTTGATCACGTGATATGATGTGTCATCCTCATTTCTATTGTTTTTCCAATTTTTTTGGGGTAGACATCTCCAAGTTTATTTCATGTCTCTTGCCCTAAAAAAATGCTAGCGCGAATTTCGTGTGAATTTTGACTTACCTGATCAGTTGTGCAGTCGTACATTGGACCCCACGCCTCGTCTCTAAGCACTCATTTCTATTATGGTTTTACCTAATAATATCATATACTCTAATGTAAGTATATTCTCTAGTAGATTCATGTTAATCGATTTATTACTTGATAAAAAGGATATCGAAAATAATGCCTCAAGGCATTATCCGGTCTCTGCTGGGGAATGCCTCAAGGCATTATCCAGCCTATGCAGGGGAATGCCTGAACATATTATCCGCCCTGAATGGGTTAAAATAAGAGTAAAATGCAATGAGACTAATGTCCACTATGTTAGCAAGTGTAATTAGTCTTTCACCATTGTTAAATAATGATTTAAATGACTTTCTTTGCTAAATGAGTGAGCCTTACAGAAAAGCCTTACAGAAAATCCGCTAATAAATACCCATTAAAGCAGGCAAATGTTATTTGTTAAATAATTACGTTTCATCCTTCATTGTCTTAATAATTCAGGACTGATATTATGAAATCACATCGCATATTCGCTGCCATGCCTCCTTCAAAATACTTCAACCACCCATAAAGCTTCCGTTTCAAGACTCTTGATGTCCAAACACGGGCTTAGGAAATATAAGCCCCCTCAGCTGGCTTGTTCCTGCAGCTTGAGCTTGGCGCGTGCTACGCTCGTGTTTTGGCGAAACGTGTATCTCAATAGGAAAAAGTAAATTGGAATGTTGTGGTTTTTTGGTGGGTCGTTGAGATTTCTTATGTCGCAGATAACGTTTCAAAGGGAGCTGATGTGAAATAACCATGAAACCAAGCAGACCGATATTGATCCCAGAATTGTAAAAGTTTGGTAAATGTCAATGAATTAACTTATGGAAATAAAAAGATATTTTTTGGAGGGAGCTAAACTAAATAACACACCCAGCAACAGCAATGAAAGATCTTAATGTTAAAAATGGCACAATCCGAAACGTACCTTTAAGAAACATTTAATGAGACGTTGTAATGGGAAAAGTCTTTGTAATAAACTTAGTGGTGTCAGATATAATCAAAGTCTCGATGAATAATAGAACTTTTGCTTTTGTGGATAGTCCTATTGGAAGCCTGTGCGCGTCTTTAAATAGATCCTGACGAAAATGTCCGTATATAAATAGAAGAGGTTCACCTTAGAGACTAGGATATCAATGAGTATAGAACAAGAGATATACATGTATTGCACACTCTGTAAATTCTACAACAATGATCTGAACAATCTGGGACTATAGAACAGGTGGTGCACCATATTTCAAATACAGATACGATCTAAATCTCCAACGTCTATGATACATACAGTGCCTTCCCGCATCTGTTCCATCTAAAGACACCTCCACATCAGTCAGGTTTCTCTGTCAGATTCTTAATCCCTACTAGTAATAATTCCTTTAATTCCAAACCTTGACTTATGCTGACCTGGTTATAATGTTGGTGTTTGGTACTCTGGTAGAAAGTACCATCAACCAGAAAATTCTTGATTAATTATAACTAGTGGCCTGCGAGGACATCCCATAAATAGAAATATATATTAGCTGTTATACATGTGTATTCTCATATGATATTCGACGCTCTGTAAATCGTCATCTTCCGTCTTGATCGTCCCCCGACAAATGGGCTAGACCACTGCCACTATACTTTTAGCCATATGGAGTTCAGGTGGCCCCAGGAATCTATCAGATATCTTTTCAGATGTTTAATGCCTAGGATTCATTATCTCGGAACGTTACAATACATTTTCTCCTGACTACTATATAAGACATACACTGTCTTTAAATGATAGACAACAATATATATATATATATATATATATATATATATATATATATATATATATATATATATATATATATATATATATATATATATATATATCATTAACGATATACGGTTACGTCGGCCTTATAGATATTATATAGTAAATTAGATATTATGGGACACATTCTTTACATGCCCGGAACCAGCACAACAACTGACACTTTTTTATCCAGGTGTGAAGTGTTGTTGGTCCCCAGGTAACGACAGTAACCATAGCAACAGAGGTCATGTACTCCATGTGGTGGGGGCCTCTTCCTGATCTGACTACCTAGCTGGTTTCCGGTGTCCCGTGCATCCGTAATTGAGTTGCTCGGTACCAGCGGAATTCCGCTGGGCAATAGAGCTTGTCTGTCTTATTTGGATTTCCGGGAGTTGATCGTCTGACCTCACTGTAGTTCCGCCGCAGCCCTCAGGGGGCGTGTGGATTTCAGCCAGCATCACGTCTATATGCCGGGCTAGCGTTCGAGCAGTCGGGGTAGATATACATTATACATAGGAGGACAAGCCGGAGGTGGATAATGGGACACACTACAACCCTTTGCTGGTCAGCCCAGTGTTGAATTTACACTGTTGTATGAATTATTCTCATCCACCCACCAGCGGTGGTGTTGAGTGAAACATGTATCAGACCATCAAATCAGCTGTAGGGATTATCAGTATACGTAGCCACACAACATCATATTTGAAACTTAATACCTATTACTAAAGTTTATCAGTTTGGTGAATATGCAAGCATTTAGTCAAGAATAAGTGTCAAACAACATAACAAGATATAAGTTAGCAATAGCAGAAGGCACATGCTGACAATGACGTACCCATATAAGTAGGAGCAAATAGTTACATCATTGATGGATGAGCGGCGTGCAATGATAAATGATTTCCAAGCAATTAAAAGGTTTTGTTTACATTCAGTCTATGGATATTTTTCTACTTGCCATTTCTGCAACTTCCTAACTTAATCCAGGATACAAACATATCAAGCACCAGTGGTTCTTGAGGTATTTCGGTCTTGACTGCTTGGTCATGGTCAGCTGGGCATGCCTCTAAGACTCTGAGACAGTGGCTCCCTGCTCCAGTTCTAAAATCATAGTGAATAGCATGCAGATAGTGAAGGGATTTTTTGCAGCATGCTGGAAGTCTATAAGTGACCATTCTAACCTTTAGGCAATGTATATAGCGCGTAAAGAGCGTTTATTTCCAATGTGATAGAATTTACTGACCTCCCAAATAGCGAACGGTGTCAAACAAAGATCACCGCAGAAAGAAGCTGTTCGGACGAGCGGTGGGAGGGGGAGGGGGGGGGGGGCTCTACCAAAGCATATATGGGAGAGAGGTAAAGATACAGTAGGAGACAGAGGAAAACAGAAAGGGATACATTTAATAGGATAGTGAACTGGCTGCAAATCGGAAAGTAAATGAAAGGGAGGGATGATTTTCATGCGTGGCCATGTTCGGTTTTTACCCACATTTCTGATATCGTGCACTGCTTCCTAAACTATATACACTTAAGAATTCAACTAGATTACTAGGCTACAGAGGAGTCTCTTAGCGCACAATCTCATGTCTCTCAGTGCATATTCTCCTATCGTGATTCACACGAATCTCTCCGAAAGAACCATGAGTTCATTGTGGACGGGTCAAGCCTCTCAGGATATAAACTCTCAACTCTCTCCCGGCAAAGTCACTCTCTGGCCGGACAGTCATACATATAGATCAGACTGAATGGCCAGTACCCCCCAAAGGGGTTATATTACTGGCGTCGTCCCTGATATCATTCCTGAAGGTGATAACAAGGTGATGGTATCTTTCTGCAAGGCTGGGGATTTGGCTAACAAGGTAATCCACTCGGCATAATGCTTCACAGTGCACACCTTTCTGTTCTGATCAGGTAACAATGAGAGTTCATTATCTGTTAGCGGCTGCGGAGATAGCGAGGAGAGAGAATCACCTCCGTTTTGCACGACCATGGTACCAGCCTAATGAAGTGACCTCTGACTGGTTCTTTTCCTCATTACATAGTCATGGTCATCATGAGATTACCACGATTCCCCTGTATAATAATACCCAGCACAGTCGCATGACACTATTGGGGGCCCAATAGGGAAAAGAGTAGTTGGTCGGATGGGAGGGGGTCGGTGAGAATCGTAACAAAAGCTAGCTATAATTGGTGTATCTGTTATGAACAACGGTCCATATGCTGTGGGGACTCCATAGACTGGAAACCATTGTGACTGAGATCAGCTATCAGCTAGAGTGAGTTGTGCATTATCCCAGGCGACTATTGTGTCCGGTTACTCCTGCATTGAAATTCAAAGCACATACAAAAAATGAACTATTTTTACACGAAGAAAATCAAAATAGTGTCAAGACACTATAGAAGCTCCAAGTCGATAGACACAGGCCCTTATATAACTAGCCACTTTATGACAATGATAGATACACAGATGCTTAGGGCAGAAGGATCAATGGATGTACATCAGTTGACCTGCCCAAACCTTTAGCGGCTATCGCACATACCATTTGAATGAGAGAAACAAGTTTAATAGGGTCCATCTCATCTTACAATATGTATCTGTGTATCATGGACTTAACTATGATATCACCATGGCCTGACACAACTAAGAGTTTTACCTCTTGGGCAGTGTTGGATAGGTTATATGACATACATGTATGTACTTTTACACTCCCTATAGATCATTCTAGTTTATCATACATCATTTAAGACACTCCATACCTTGTGGGAGATTCCTTTCTGGGTTTCTGAATTCTCTTTATTTGGCTTTCCCTGTGATTGGTAATGAAGGCATGATTGGAATGCGGCTAGTGATAAACGATTTATGTAAAATTTTAAAAAAAGAGTTGTATTCTTCAACCTGTAAGGACAGAATCCTTTCTGACGATGGACAGACGGTTATTCTCCAAACTGCTTAGTCTTTCCATTACACTCAGCTACGCACATTTCTGTAGTTGCATGGGTTGATTTCGCTCGGGTGGTTCATCAACCCAGGCATTATCATTTCAGGGCTTACTACACGGTATGGAAAGATCACATGCGATATAAGTATATAATACGGTACGTGCGCACGACCCCATGGTGTTGGCAGGCTGTTTGTGTATTCCCATTATTGATTGCTAACGGTATAGAGCAGCAAATGGTTATTGCGGTATTTCCCCAAGCATGTCTTTTTATAGCTTCAGCTTAAAGGCGCGGCCTCTGGTAAAGCATCTGCTTGGAACAGCGCCTGGGACATATCTCTCCACAGAGGATCAGACTAGTTTCATCAGACGCCGGACACAAGTCGGCACCTGTAATAAATATTTCACCCTGTACCTAGAAGATGACCCGCTCGTAACCACTCACTGCTGGATCCCTGCCAGCAACCAGCAGCCCATACATCTCCAAGCGCAGCCACCTACTGTAACGCAGTAACTAGCAATGAGAACTATGTAAGGAGAGCGTCGGGCCTTTCGCACTGAATGACCCACGGGTGGTGGAAATGCACTGTGAAGGTTGAGGAGTGGAACCGGAAGAAGCAACTGGAGAATACAGCGGGGAATTGTGGGTAGGATGAGGGGTTATAATGGGTGCCCCTACTGGACGGTGTTTATAGGCATTTATCTTTAGCAGATCGATACAGTAACACCAAGAGACCCTAAAAATAAGGCAATGTGGAGATAGATAGTGGTTTATCTCTATGGCTTCAGCCATACGAAAATGGTCCATAGGTTTGCGTAATTTGCAGGTGTATGTGTCCAATACTTTCTCAACAGACCGTTTCCCGACTTCGGATTTACACCTCATGCTGGCCTTGATAGAATTATGTGACAGAGGTGAACGTACAGCTACTGAGCATATTGTGCAGGTCAACGCTAATATTCACCTGTACATTGTTTACGTACATTTTTAGAAGTTATGTTAGAATACGATATTTGAACCCCGAACAATATAAAGACTGACACTCTATAACCATTTAATTTCAGACAATTAGCATATATTCTGAAATTTTGAGGACTGGCCTATGTAGATTGGCATATATTAACTCATTAAGATTGGATAAACTGTACAAAACATTAAATTTACTCATTTAAAATTAGAATGAATCACATAGACCTAGAATGAATCACAAAGAACATTTGACTGATAATTGGCAATATTTGAAAATCAATGGGTGGCGCCACTGTGAATCGTAGGATATGCCTTTAGGCCACTAAAAAAACCACCTTGTTTCTCATCACCGCGCGCATCAGAAAAAACAATTTTAGAAGATTTTTTTTTTCTTTCTTTTAAATAGATGAACCTTGATCGAAATTATGAAAGGTTTGTGTATTTAGTATCAAATTAAAGCTCCTGATGTCAGGGATGCATTAAATGTATAGCCAGTAAAAATCCGGAAACCCCGCGTAAGCAGACACCCCGCGTAAGCAGCCACTTTGGCCTGGATCGGAGGGTGTCCGCTTATGCGGGGTTTTACTGTTTGTCTGCCATCTTTGATATAGCAAAAAAAAAAAAAAAAAGCGCCCTTGTCATATTTTTCATGGCTGGTGATGAGAAACAAGTTTTTTTTTAGTGGCATTAATGATACCCAACATTTTTCTCAGAATCATAAACCTCTGTCGGGATGGTTGTGAGTTTTCTGCCTTGTATTCACCCGCCACCACCGACTAAAAAGATTGTCATGTACCATGATGTGGCAATATTTATCATCACAAGTCAATTGCTGGTAGAATTCCCCTAGTTAGTGCCACATTGAATCTGCTATATTTAGTATATACTTCATATAGCCTGTGTAACCCTACTCAATCATTGACTGGCACTCTCCCAACTAAACAATTTATCTGGCCGAAACGAACTCCCGCCACCCGTAACAAGTGTCATTTGATTCCTGAATAGAAATATCATTTACATGGCTCTTATGAAATGGTTGAAGAGGCCCATGTTTTTCATGACAGGATCTGGAGTTCGTATGTGCTGTGTGTTTACCTCAGTAGTAGCTTCATGTGCTTTGGTTTTGCCTGTGGCAATATGTGCCTGCCTTGTGGCATAATTGAGGTAATAACCACAATTATTTTACAGAGATGGGCTTTATCGGTCTAATATTAGTGGTATTATGCGTGCTCCACAGTCAGAAAGCCATTTGACACCACAATAAACCGGTGTATAGAATCAGATATCCAAATACACTACACTTACGCATGAAATAATAGCAGACAGATAATTGAGGAGGAGCTAAAACGCTATTTATCATTGTGTTAATGGAAAAGACTTTAATGGAATCGCTTTACAAGTACATATATGGCCCGCATATATTATTGTAGAACAATTTGCTTAAAGCCAACGGCAAAACAATGGCGTACCTTTTTCAGAAATATCTAAAAACTAAGGAGACTAATTAGGAAAGAGAAAAAAAGGTTTCCATGATCTCTAGTGACTGCTTTCCAATTGATATTCTGAAACAAAGTTGTCGTGTTTTTACCAAACCAGTCACATGTCGGATAGAGATCAGCAGCAAGAAAAGAGATTTCCTGTAATTCAAATATGAATGTAAATGGCCAATCTTAACTTCTAAGTTAATTATTTCACACACTTTCCACAAGTAATAGATACATTTAACAGCGACTGGAGTTGGCTATAATAGTCGATGCACGAATGTGCCGTAATAGTCAGACTACATAAACCTGAACTGGCAGTGAAGAACACAGCAGGGCCGTAATGAGGTACAGACTGAAGTCGACATGTGAGGCTAACATGGCAGCGGACATGACGAGTCCAAGCCGCCGTGTGTTAAGAGCAGCTCGCCGTGATGGATAGCCCGGTCTAACTGCCCGCAGACATGCCAGCCGCCCACCACGTCGTGAGCACATCTGTGACAGCACCCCACTATAACGAGCTGCTCCGCTCAAAAAGCACGACGCACGTTTAAATGAGCGCAGTGTCAGCTGGTGAGCGCCTCGCCTTGTGACGACCGCTGCTGACAGACAGCAGGAAAGGAGGGGGTCTGCTGCTGGACAGCTGACAGAATAGTAGTGCTATGCTGACAGCTGACAGAAAACCGCTGAAAGGTTGGTGACAGAGGGGTACTAACGTAGATGTATTGACAGGAGGGTACTCTAGTGACAGAAGTGCACTAAAAGTACCAAACTAGTAAGAGGGCGCTGGCATATTCAGATGGGGGCCTGGCCTAGGCGCATGCAACGACCTTTTAGGCCCCTATACAGTGAAATCCCACATATTGGAGGCTGGATTAATTTTCCCTCCAATAGCACCTCCCTGTGTTCCCTACCAATACCACCCGCCCTATTTCCACCCCTCCAATAGCGCCTTCACCCTGCCTGGACAACTCCAAAATAATATCTGGAGGGTTCTTGACAAAGGGGTGCTAACTGAGGTTCCTATTAAAGAGAGGGTTGCTGACAGATAGCTGCTGCAAGGTGGTTATGAAAGACAGACAAGGGGCTGTTGAAAAAGCTGCTGACAGATGGTTACTGACAGGGAATTACCCTTTACCTGCATCTCTGAAAAGTAGCAAATAACCGTCAATTCAAGGAATTAAACATACTACTCAGTCACTCCTAGATCTGTGAAGTACAAGCATGTACACAGGTATATTCCTTTCCTTTATTGTTTTTATGCGTGTAATCAGTGCTGAATGTTTGTGGCCGCATGTACAGCTATACATATTAAGGGGAATACTTCAATACAATTATTAGTTTTACTATAAAAAGAGTTTCAGGTCCCCGCAAAATACGTGTAATTAGGCGTCATAGTGGGTCTCTCGAAGACTACGTGCCTACACGATAATCTACAATCAAGACGCGTTTTAAATCCAACTGAAGTCGCGCCACGCATACTGAGCGCTACAGTGGACATGTCGGGATACCGTCCTTCAGTCATGGATTAGCGGTGAGATTACCGGCATGACAGCCCTTCTACCAGCAAGTATCATGTACCGGGAGAAGTGTACCCCACCCTACAGCGAGTAGACAGCATAATCCAGGCATACAGCCACTCCTAAGTGGTGAGTGTCTGTGACGAACATGGCTGCCTTCAAGGGAGAGTGGTGTGTGTAAAAAAAAATACACGGAGCAGCCATATGGTGGGGTCCTAAAGACTCCCAGCGTTAAAAGCTCGCAGGCCTGTGGAGCTATTCTTCATCAGTAATTTAATGTCATTCTTAGTCTGTATATGGCTTTCATTATGAGATAAGTTGTGAATTTCATGTTTTATGTTTCTATTGTTACCTCAGATTGTGTTTGTTTTTATTTAACTGGTATCAAGTAATGTTGATGGTGAGGATTTGTGAGTTAATGGATCTTTGAGAGCTCCGTTGGAGTAATCATTTCTCTGTATAGCATATTTCGTTTTGAAGGAAGCAGATTCCGTCACCTTGCTCAAAGATCGATGACATAGGTTTACCGTCAATGACTATGAGTGGTTCTATTTCATATTCTCAAGAGTGCGTCTATAGTGATACATATGGATGGGATCCACGTTCTAACCGCATCCATAAGAATGTACACATTTAAGTTAATATTGTACATTATATAGAGACAAGCTGTATATTGATGGCTATTACCGAGAGCTCAGCCATATTCCTCAGTCGTGTTTGGTGAATTAGTGCTGCCGTTTTCCACTACCTCATATAACATGAACTGCTATCTCGAAGCCCTATAATGATCACTTCTGATTTAATCCCGTGGGTTTAATTAACACAGCCCTACCTTTCATCAAGCTCATTCTGGATTTTATCATTGCATATGCTCATTGTTATTACATTCTACAGCTTATCAAATCCTTTTGTTGTCAATGCAAAGCATAAAGACCTACCTGTTGCTATGATGAGGCGACAGTTTGCTTCCCTCTAGAAGGCTTCCGTCAGCATAGCTTGTAGTTGGCTACAAACAAAACACAACAGACAGGTGTAAATAGTTAATTATAGCGAGTTCATCTCCTATTGTACAAAGGGTAAATGCAAAAGCTGACATTCCAATGTGAGCCGCGCCAATAGAGACATTGTTCTTGTCACGGGGCAGCAGGAACTTCAAAGTACAATTTGATTATGTCAGGGAAAGAGGGCAGACAACCTTGGGAGAACAGGTTTATAGACAATATTAGATGTGAGATGTAGGCAAGACAGAGAGAATAGCTCTAAAGGCAATATCAAACCTAGAATATATTCAATATCTAGAATAATTTCAAAGGCAATATAACATGTGAAATGTAGGCAAGATAGAGAGAATAGCTCTAATGCAATATTACTGTGAGATATCCGTAATAATATAGAACAGTTATAAAGGCAACATTACATGTGAGCTGTATGTATCCTAGGATAGAAAGGCCAGCTTTGAAAACAATATCACATCTCAGATGTATGCATGAGAGTTGACAACTCTAAAGGCAATATCATATGTAATATACATGTATTTTCACGAAATCTAGCATAAACATATATGAGCAGTGAATGCATACGTAAGCTAAGACTCGTCAATACTATAACCTTGAAATCTTGAGGATAAAGCAAAGGTCCTAGAAATGTATGCGTTTTACACCTTTCCTCCACGCACATAGGAAGCACACTCATTTCTACACGCCCTGGTGGATTTATTTGCAACTGTAAGATTGGTGGGTAAAGGATAACGATTACATGCTGGATAATCAGCTAGAATATACCAGGGCTCAAGACAAAACTCAAACAAAGATTGAAATACCATATTTCTTATTTTTAGGAGAGGGAACTTTATTGTTCGTTGTTAGTCTTCATGTCTGAAAATTCATTTTTGAAGCGATTGATAAGATTGAATTACCAATAACTCAAAAATATAGGAACTCAGCCTTTTACCTAGGAATAGAACATTAGAATCTACTGAGTAGCCAATTTTAAAGCATGACTTCAAAAAGAATATTTAAAAAGGCTATAAAAATGAAATATCAAATTACGTAAATGCGAGAGGTGAAAAGAAAACTAAATGAGATGTAGACATGGTTATGTTCTTAGAGATTCAGGAATGAGTGACTATCTCAGTCCTGAATTTAGAATCGAACGAAGATGCAAGCAGTAGCTATACTTACGGGTGGACAGGAGGGTAAAGGTGGAGGCACACTGCGGTGAGAGTGCCCGGCCACGCTGAACATTCTGAATGCCGCATCGTCAGTCTGTAATTTTAAAAAAAAAACACAGATCAGAAACTCTTTTTTTTCCAAATGATTTCATTTGACATCCGCCATTACTATATGTCATATGTCGCATTATCTCGCAGGTGTTATCCATTTCACACATATCTATTGTGTTGACATAATCACGCATATGATCAAGTTCTTTTTAACTTGTAATGTAATGAAGAGATAGTATCTGACATCGAATCCCCAAAGCCTGTACCTAGCTCTAAGGCTATTCATATGCGGTGGTGGAGCACATTGGGCGGGTTCCGCGTTGCTCAGTGACCCAAAACTACAACCAGTGAACCAATGTGCTGGGTCCATATACCGAACCTAAAATATCATTTTATTCATGTATGGTTTTCTCTCATATAAAATTCCAGAAATCAGTGACTGACACACTTGGATAAGCTCTTTACAGACATGCATTCAGGCAGTACCGTTAAGTGATATTGTATAAATGTCCATTGTCTGGGAAGAGAATGTCAGCGGGAATCGTGTTTGAATGACTTAGGCTCAAAGGTCTTCAGACGGAGGAGGGTTGGTTGAAACTTTGAATGCGGAATTAGCGGATAAGGCATCAGACCTTCAAATGATGGATATAAAGATACTAGAAATGTCTGAGACCAAACAAATTTTTATGGTAATCCGTCTGTTATTGATCAAAAGGCAAGACACAAGCACCTCTCTGTTGGAAAATAACCAGTGTTCTTCGATGAGAAAAATAAAACTCTCTCTACAAAGCATTGATATATACTGATGCAATGACACTGCTTTACAGTACAAAGAGAAACAGGGCATTGGTGGAAATTAATCACGAAGATACATGTAGAGATGTAGAGACGAGGTAATCATCAATCTCCACACCAATCTATCATCGTGTGATACATCAGGCAAATACAGCTAAAGGCGAGTGAACCCTAAAGACGTTAGACTCATACAAACCCTTTAGATTAGATGAAGCAGTAAATGTACGAGCCTTGTACACACCCTGACTAACATGGCATCCATGCTGGCTGTGACTATAAATGTATTATATATATGTGCTGTTCACCTTGTATACAACAAGATGGCTGCGACTATAAATTGATTTTATACGCTGCTTACATAGTATACAACCTGTGCACACATACTGTCCAAGATTTTTGTGACTATAAATAATCACAAACATATATAAATAGTTTGTTTTGTGGGTTTATCTAACGTTCCAAGGGACCTGAGGATATATAGGGACTAAAAAGCAAGTTTCAGCTTGAAGGTTTCAGACCACAAGGGTGGTGATCGAATCTATGAGATGAATTCATGCAGAAACCTCACTCCTATACATTTACCAAGGCGAGAGCTCTTTTACTTCACATGGTATGAAAAGGATTGGCATTTGACACTATGAATAGATTGTATGCATTGCTCATAGTGTATACAGCCTGCACACACATAGTGTCCAAGGAGGATGTATCTAAATGAATTGTATGAGCTGTTCAACTTATATATTTAAAGTGATTGGTCATGGTCAGTTGGGAACGCCTCTAAGACCCTGAGACATCTCCATGCACGTGACGTCAAAGCTGGCCGATACTCCAAATATGATTTCTTACCTCGTATACATCCTGTGCATACACGGTGGCAGACATCTCGGCCTGGAAACGCAGAGCCTCCAGCACATGATGGTAGTGAGTTTTCAACTCAGCACTGTATCGCTTTGTCAGCTCATCCAGAGCACTGCCAGGTTCCACCTGCAACACGCAAAACATGAAATAACGATAAGTATCATAGAAACAAAAATCCATTCCGTATAGTACTATGGTAATAAAGAAGACTCAATATAGTGATCTAGAAGTTTCATGGTTTAGAAAAGATAGGTCTTGTGCAATGAGTATCAGCATTTTAGCTGCTTACAATGGTGACTATATTTCTCTAAAGACACATATCCACTCAGTTCCAGTGGTCTTCCACAGGTAGAATTACGTATACATATCTTCCATCCATTAAATTGCTTGTTCTGATTATGTTGGTCGCCTCCAGCATTCATACATAACATAATGAAAATCATAAAACACAAAAGGAGTATATATACAATATCTTGGTTATGATGCCAGTATTTTGTTTCCGACGTGGTCTAACAATGTGCAACAAAGTCTTTCTTAACAGTTAGTTAATTATTTCAAATTCAACTTAGGGTTGTCAAATATATATGTTAACCCATCAGTAGTTTCATATTGATATCATACGGCATGCTTTAGCTACAAAAAATCATCACCACTGAAGGACTAATAAATATCCCCAGAATCTTCCTCAAGCAATACAATAAATTCTCCAGCGATATGTCAATCAGATTTAGATTAGCGCAAGGGAAGATATTAATGGAGTCCCCGAGCGGCGGAGGTTCGGACTAAACTCTGCAGTGATAAATGACCTTTGGGAGTGAACCCGTTCTTGGGGGAGGTGGGGAAGGGGGTAGTTGTCCCGCTTCTGATTTATAACTACATGTGGGCAAGCAAACAAATGTGCTCCAATTGAAGACCTTCGGTTAGCTAAAGAAGAGCAGTTTGTCCTCGTCGGCTCCTCGCGCATACTCCCTGAAACTCAGGTCACTAGGTCAGACTGTTCGCCACGCCACTTCCTCGTGTTCTTGATGCAAGACCTCATTATTGTTGTCACCCTGCATCGGTTTGGTGTAGTTTTACAATAGGACAATGCAATTTTCAGGGCATAATTCTAGGTATAGATATGTCAATTCTATCAATATACATCGGCTATTCTATCAAATGCAATGTGTATGGCTGAGGTATCCTCAGCGATATCAATCTGATTATAAACACGCTGTTATGCACAATGAAGACTAATCTGGTGCGGCTATTGCTTTTTAAAAACAGACTCTGAAGAAGATTGCCGAGGGAAAGCTAAGTTCTTATATATCCGAATAATAGGATAGAGAAAATCAATGTAGAAGGGCATGCCTTCTTATCTAGTCTGGCCCTATGAACTTTAGTTAAAGGTTACAGATATGCTGGCTCACTTTCCAACATATAAAGCTCCTTCACAATGGGAGTTTATTTAGACCGGAGAACCGCTGCCGCCAATTAACCCCCCGATATACGATTAGAAACGGCAAAATCGTGGTTTATCGGCAGGTCACCGAACATTCAAATCATAGCCTATTGGAGTGTATCGTAGTGTGTCGGTACGACTTTCTTAGCACATAAAAAAGGTGAAAACGGTACCGATGGAAATCTTGGGCAGAATGTATCATCAAAATATACCATCGATCAGAGAAACTCGCATTGAATATATATATATATATATATATATATATATATATATATATATATATATATATATATATATATATATATATATATATATATATATACCGCTTTCTAGTATAAGCAAAACGATATCGCCTTATTTTCAGATAATAAAAGAATCATATATATACTATTAAAAAGTATTAAAATTCCGATATGAAACAATTTTCATCTGAGAGTGTTCGACTCTATATAATGAATCACGATACACATCGCTATAGCTAGATCTTATCGTTTGATTTTATCGGGAGGCCTAAGATTCGCGTTTTTAATGTATTGTATTGTAGGGTGAATAGAAGTGTGGTACACTGCTTCAAATTTGTCTGACCTCCCGAACATTTTTTTTATTTGAATCGAGAAGTCAATCGTAAGGCATATCCGCGTGTGTCGGGAGCACAGTAGGTGCACAGTGTTCCCTTGTGTCTTGATCAGACTGGGGTTATTTTCTTAAGGAGATTGAATTTTGGGGATAACAGGGTACCCGAAGCGTCGCAAAGTAATGCATCAACCTTTCCAGGCATCTTCTTCAAACATATTCTTAGCACTTTAGACCTTAAAACCGTAACATCGTGGGTACACATCTGAGGATCTGCTTGGCGAGATACTAATTCAAGTTTGGCTCAGGGCTAAGGCTACTCAGTTGATCTCCAACCATATTCCTCCTAAAATATTCCACAATGAACGCCTCCAAGTATCTGCTAGGTGATTGAGGAGGTGGTGACCTCTGATTGCTTCCGTCTGACTCGGCCTTTTCACGCCAGGTAGCGCACCTATCTGGACAGGTGTGAATTGTCAGGTGAGGGTTGGGGCGGGGGACTCAAGACGGAAATGGTGAAAGGCTGGGGTCAGGGGGTGGAGTGGCAGTCAATGGTGGCCACTGCGGGTGACTATAATGACAGGGGTAGGGTTGGTCGTCGAGCCGGCAGTTGGAGGGGCTCAGCAATAGACACAATGCTCTCAATAGGTGGTGAAGGAATCGGGACTGAAAGCCAGCCTTATACAGGAGGTGAGGGAGGCTTTCTGGTGGGTTATGGATTGCTGACAGGTCTCTGTAGGTGGGCCAGCTGTGCGTGAAGTCACGTGTGGTGTGACGTCACCACACCAGGCATAAGGCATTTTCTATTATCGGAGAATATTCTGTTATCTCTGTCATATCATATTCTTTTCTTCGAGATGGAGTTAGTAATCTAATAATGAATGGTACATGTTCAATGTATTTTCAGAATACTAGAACTCTTGTTTTGTATTTCGGCAATAGATGCAGCATATTATATAAGGAATTGGTCCTATCGAATAATCCTCGCTTTCTGGAGTGTTATACCATGTGCGAATGTTATAGTTCAGTTGTGATGACGGTGTTAGTTTGTGTACACATCCTAATTGAATCGCTTTAGGTTCGTCCTGTCGCATAGCCTCCTGTCAACTTATTTCACAGATTCAATATGACTGTGATTTGACCCTAACTACTGCTACCAGCTATATCTAAATAACAACAACAACAACTTATGACTGGATTCAGGGACGTGAACCTCATATAGTGGAAGAGGACTGCAGGTGTCGGGGAAGATTGGAGAGGGCCGTCCTATTCACCACCATACATCACCTTTTGTACAGGTGTCCAGGCCCGGTGTGAGCGAACAATCATTATCATATCATTACCACACAAATACATCGACTACTCAACCACAGCAACGTTCAATAGGTATCATGTTAGCTCAATGCTCCCTGGCTGAGCTGAGCAGCCCCTATTGAACGCTTGTCTGTGGCTGACACTAATGTTCACACAGTGAATACCATTGGGATGACGCAATCACAAACAAATTTGAGTCTATATCACATGTACCTGCTCATATGAGATGATCCAAGTATCTAATTTTCAAATACTGGGAACATAGTGCATTCATACAGTATCATAAACTAATCATCTTGAAAACAGTACTGAAGAATAGCGGACCTATAAAATAATGAAGTGGGAAGCATGATAATCAGATATTTCATCGTTAGCTTCCAGGACCCTGTCAATGAATACTCATGGCAAATATATTAATCATCATCATTTTATCTCCTATGGTTCTGTCATTAACAGAATAATCCACATCCAGAAAGAAAATCAGTCCTCAATTCAGCATGAAATACTTATGTCGGAGACCATAACTGGTGCCAGTCTCTCGTAATTAAACATTATTGTGTTTGCTTCATATCGACACTACATTGTGTACAGTAGCATTAGCGAGTACACGTATATAAACAAGTCCTGTTGGACCAGGCTTAGTTCAGGGAGTAGGGTGAAAACTGCTTTCTAAACAAGCTGGTTTTCTAAATGATTCCATCAAGGAATTTTCTATGCGAGGCGGTTTCAAACATGTCCAATAAGTAGACCTCTCTGCAACATTTCAGAAATCTTTAACGAACATTTCACATGACATAGACTGTGCTGTGGAAAATTCTGATATAAGAGGGAACGTTCTACCTGCCATACACCAATGTGACTGACTCAGAGTAGCAGGGTAAGACAACGCTAGAGTCGATCAGGGACTAAGCCACTTTCAGCGAAGCATTGGTCCCCAACTCAACGCATTTGCATGTTTTTAAACCATTGAATTGTAGCCTGGGAGTAGCTACTCGAAGGCAAACGTGTGCGCCAGTAGATATATATATATATATATATATATATATATATATATATATATATATATATATATATATATATATATATATATATATATATATATAATAATAATTTAACAATGCAGATGAACTGCAAGATATCTAGTTTCGTCCATACAAAACTAGAACATGTGTGATGGCCTTCAGCTCAACCAGTGCTTGTCGGCGGCTCCATCCTGTCAGCCAGAAACCACAGCCTGCAGCCCCAACCCATAGGTCAGTGTGACTATCATTAATACTGCATGCACATCTCCAGTCCCGCCTAGTAAACCATAAATCACAGCAGGCCCGCCCCTGATTAAATGCCTGGTGATACGCGTATTGACAGGTACCCCGGGTACGGCATGCAGTGGTTGGCAGTGCAGTGTGAGGGGGCGAGGAGGATGAGTTCGCAGTGCAATATTCGGGGTTGGGTATATGGGTACAGGGTGCAGTGTGAGGGGATGGATATATGTGTGCAGGTGAGAAGTGTGTGTATGGGTACAGGGTACAATGTGAGGGGGTGGTGTATGGATACAAAGTGCAGTTTGAGCCGTGGGTGTATGGGCACAGGGTAAAATATGAGGGGCTGGGTAAATGGGTACAGGGTGCAGTGTGAGGGGGTGATGTATGAGTACAGGGTACAGTGTGAGGGGATGGGTGTATGAGTACAGGGTACAGTGTGAGGGGGTGGGTGTATGAGTACAGGGTGCAGTGTGAGGGGATGGGTGTATGAGTACAGGGTGCAGTGTGAGGGGGTGGATGTTGGATATATCGTAATAGACACTGTTAATCTAAAAGAATGCACCATGAGGCGACATGATAATTTTGATCCATACAATACTATATCATTAATTCTCCCACTCTATAGAATGTGTGATATGTGGGAATGTTACACTTAGTTTTGAACTCCTAGAGGTATTTTCTGAGTGAGAATGAATGTTGCATGTGTTCCAATCTGTCTGAGAGGTGTGTTATATTTCAGCGTCAAACACATTCGAGAATACTGAGCGAATCCTATGGACAGGAGATATGATTTTGTCGCCCTTTCATGAACGTATACATGTACATTATGTGGATCCCTGTACATAACGAGTGTGTTCATGTATATATGCAGGTATAAATGTGATTTCTAGTAGCTTTGAAAGACGTAAATCATGGATCTTTACGCCAAAACCCGGATAGCAAGCTCTGGATCGTGTTTGAGGGCGGCTTGCGAGGAACGACTGTTAGGGGTGGGGAAGGGAAATAAGGGGTGCGGGTTGAGGGTACGGGGTTGGGGGTACCGGGGTTGAGGGTACCGGGGTTGCGGCACACGCCAGCAGAGAGGGGTGAGGGGCTGGCGGGCACTGGGTCAGCCCAACACGGCTATTGTTTCTGACAACACCCCGTATCCACACATGCCCCACAGCCCCGCCGACATGCAAGCAACAATAAACCATCCCTCTTGTCATCTGCCCCCGGTGAGTACGATAATGTACAGTGTAGCGGCAAGAAGGGGACGAATGACAGCGATAAGCTCTATCCTTATCTACTTACGGGAGAGATCACCGAGCACAGGTAGAGTTGAACACAGTGGTGGTGCTAGTCAGGAGGGTATGGTGGTAGAGCCCTAATTGTACAAATGGCGACCTATACCCCCCCCCCATAAATAAACCCACAAAAAAACACCCAAAAAACAACAACAACAAAAAAACCAAAAAAAACCCAAAAAAAACCACATGAATAAATAGATAAAAAAATAATAATAATGAATAAATTATTAGAAATATAAAAATGGCCAGACATTGCCTACCGGATTGTCCCAACTGATGCCTTTCCGCAGACGAGCAGATCATCAGTGGACCAGCGAGCATTTTGGCAGGTACACCGTGTGTAAAACATAAGGTTATCTAGTTTATTACCTGAAGATCATGACTAATCATAACACATAATTATAGTGAAAGGTGTGAACAATATATGTAAATTCTACATTTCAAAAGAATGACTAGTCTCCAGGAACAGAGTACGTTGTACACAGTAAGTTACACTTTTGTAAGAAATCGGGCGATTTTTCATGACAACGCCACTTGGCCATTTGTCTAAGCAGGTGCTGTCACCAAAGCAGACGATCATAATGGTGGAGCGTTCTATTTCAGTGAATGGTGTGAACAATGCACGAACCAGACGACATTTATCTCAGACGTGTTGTGTTACCAAACAGGGATGATTCAGCTATTCTCCGCGGGGGGCGCGGCTGCAGGCAGAACGCTAATCCCACATTGTGACGCTTGCGAGCCGTATTGACCGGTTTAATTGTTCCGTCCTCCCTGAGAAATATTTGTCTTTAAATCAAATAGTTGCAATATTTGCGCTGGAAATGCAATTTCCAAACCCCCCTGCGGAGAACGGCTGTTGAATATAGCGCTGAACAAACGTTTTCTGTTATAAAATAATGATTTAAAGTGCACACAACGATAAAGAATATTTCTAAATGCTTGTTTTCCGTGGGGAATCTTCAAAGCTTCCCCCACGAGCATCGATTTGGATCCTTTTTACCGATGGGTGGAACAATGGAAAGAATAAGACATTGGACAATAAGCATCCAATCAGTAAGAGCGTCTCATGTCGCCACGGGCCATGTGTGCTAAGCGTGGCACTGTGTCGAGGTGTTTAGAGGAGGTGATGACGGTTGTCGTTACCATGGAAACAACTATAGAACCTTGTCTTCACAGATCAATAGTTATCTCCAATTATCAAAAAAGATTACAGGAAAGAATGTGTCTGTAATGATAATTAGGAGAAGCTCTGACACTGGTATGCCTACTGAAATAGAGATTACATGTAGAGACAGGTGCCACTTTAATTTCTAATATTCACTTTTACAAATCCACCAATGGCTGTCACGCAGCAGATCTATCCAGTATTAGTGTCTCGCCTGTAGAATTCCCTCGGACACCTGCCGCATGGTCGAGGGCTCACACAATAAATATATATATATATAGCATTCAGATTTACCACATCAGTCCTGGTAATAGATCGTTCAGCGAGAGTTTCCAAAATCAGCCCTAGTTCTATGAATTTTGAAGGTTAGTTTAGAATACATATGGTGTCAAGTCAGATAGTGCACAGTCTTAGCTCCTTAACAGGGCCTTCACAAAAGGCATATTGTAGACAGTTGGCATAGAAAAGATCAAATCGCTCAAGTCGGGATATCTCCCTACGCAGCTTATTAAACAACACTACCGACACTCAGAGGCTTCTGAAGCCACCCACACAGAAAGCAGCCATTATCAGTAGACACCGTGTAATATGCTCCATTATCGCCCACTTTCTGTCGCCCCATCTGACCCCTATCTGTCCGCCATCTGTAGGTTATTTACGGCCTATTTAAATTAACCCTGGTGACAGAAAAAGGAACTTGTCGAGGCGGACCGCTCCCTGGGATTCACGGGTCAATAAACATGAATAAAGAGCAGCAAATACCCGCCGTGCGTACACATGTCGCTATTCTATACCTGGTAAATGCTATCCAACTGTGAACCGCCAATTCGGCGCCATATCGTAATGAAAGTCTTATTTGTAACCCTTTCCCAGAAAGATATATATGAAACAAAATATTACAAAATACATCAGTGTTTTCAATTGGTTTTAAAATGTTACAGGGACCTTCTCCTTTTTTTTCATTTGTGGATATATCCTCAGAAGTAGTAAACTATACACTTTGATAATAAATGGAAATAATATCATCTTCCTCTTGGTTCTTACCCATTTTCTCTTTAGAATCAAATATGATGGAAATATTTCGAAATGGGAGCAAAGGTATGAATGGCATGAAGCATTGACAGTGGATCTTAACTCTTGACCTTTATAACTACGTCTAGAATATAGGGGACTTGTTCGAATGTTACTGTAGACGTATAATGGGGGACCTTGGTTTTGAAGGCAGCCCGTGGTGTGGTAATGTGCGGGGAACGGGGCATGCAAAATCTCTGACTGAGAAGGGTAGTTTAACTGTTTCCCACTAGTTTCCTGAATTCAGAGACATATCTCCTTTAGAGAATATTACAAGCCTCGTATATTTCATGGATCAATATTGATATCCAATATCATGATTTCAACAGGTACATTGATATTAATATGGTAAATCTGGATGTTTTATCAATTTCATGGATTATGTTGCTTGTAGTATTCTAAATACAAGGAACATTTGTTAAAAAGAAGTTGCATCAGACGTTCTTCCTGAATTTTAAAATAGACCTTTCCGAATAACGATCACTTTGTTGAGGCAAAAGGAATCCACTCTAACACTGTATACAAAAGACAAAGACAAAGTATCATCCCTCCAGAAACGTCGCAATATGGGTGTCAGAGAGCTCTCTACTATGCTTCTCCCGATGCGTGTGGACATGAACCCGAGATATCCAATACGATATGAACACCTTTTATTGTCAGTTCACTAAATGGCTGTTTACCAGGCGGCACCTGAAACATGTTGGTCACTCCTTGAGCTCACGACCAGGGACCGCGCCCCGTAAGCAGCATGTGTAACGCGCAACGTGGGAAACACTCCCTCCCCTCCCATCACACACACGCCACTAACCCTGAGCCACCTGCTCTTTCTCACCCACCCTCCCCTCCACCTCAAACCGTGATCGCAACACTCCCGTCCACTTGTAACGGCCGCCGCTAAGTCTCCGAAATCAAATCCGCTGAAAAACAGTGTCCACGACAAACATGTACCCAACGCGCATGCGCCAGGTGCTGCGCGCGCATACAAAGCGAGGTCACGTGACCACGCAGGTACAAACCATATTGTCACGTGACGCTGTGGAGCTGGTAAGCAGCCCCCTTTCTGTGGCGTCTGGGAATGGGAGGCAGAGCCAGGTCACTTTAACACGGACAGGATGTTAACTTATATTTACACTCTCCGAACAGAGCCTCTGATCTATTACACTACGGTATTTAAAGCGGTTGCGCGCCCTGGTAAAATAAGGAGGTCGACATAGTTTAGTGGTGTTACTCCGAAGGTCAAACCATGGTGCTATCAAATCTATGAGAAACGTGGCGACAAGATTTGTAATAAACTTTACAAAGAAAAATTATTCTATTATTAATTCTTATTGATCGATTAGTTCTGACAAGTCAGGTCCTCCACAGAAGTTTTTAAATTCTTGACAAACCACACTGAGATATAGAAAGTGTCTGTGGAAAAGAAAATGGAACAACATGATGTAACCCATCAACAGATTTGAATGTGCAGTAAGTTTTATATAAAAAAAACACAAGCAGAGAAATGTGTACACATGCATCGTCATAGACCGACACTCAGACGAGATTGATCCTAATATGAATTGAATCAAAATGGAAATAAGTTCTAGCAGATCTACACTGTGGCCCATATATACCGATTATATACATGTAGCATGATAACAGACATGTAGTCTCAGTAGTAAATGCGGTATTGTGTCGACCAAGCTGCGAGTGCATATTCATACCCGGAGATTGTAACTGAGATAAAACGTGCACATCAAAGCCCCGTTGTCCATGGGTACACTACACGTGCACTTACCGGGCGTGAATCTCGCGTGAACGAGACTTGTATGCACTATAAGCCAAACAAAGAATCGCTCGCCCACTCCACCACATGGAGCCACTGTTCTGTTGACACTTTGGTGTCAGTGTGAAAAGGCAGTGTTCGACTTAAAGCTGAACTAACTCATTTTATACTCAATAATTCTATGAGTTACAGTCCAACATTTAACACAAGTGGTATAAACCAGTACTATTACACAAAAGTAAATTGGTTAACGGGAAAATCACTGCATGTTCGGCTGTTTTTAAAGGCGATTGTATGTGGGAAAGGTGTCTTCCGATACCTTGATCAATGAGAAACAAATCATGGAAATTTGTATCATTTCATATTTCTCTCTCCAAATGGGAGTTTAAATATGCCTAGGCCACTAGTAGATAGACGTTATTACCCTGGTGTTATGAAATATATTGTTGGGTGCAGTAAATATAAAACAGGTCAGCTTTAAGGGATGTCATCTGGCGGTCGATCTGTGTTCTATGGTGTGGTTTGCGCTTCCGATCGCCAATATCTGCTCTGACTAAACTTGGTCCTGGGCCCACACGTGACAATAGTCCCAACCCTGACCACACACGCCACACCCAGCAAACCTCTGCCACCTTTGTCGACTGGGAGGTCTGCCTGAACCACCGTTGGTCATTTTCGCCTTGTGGTCCTTTATTAGAGTATGTACACTGACCAGGCCGGATCAAACTCATTTGGCTTCAACCAACGGAGAATATATATACACTGTACAGAAATTAGTGAGTAGACTCCCATGTACATGTAGCAGGGCCCCTCATTCCACTAACCTCCAAAACCACGTACAAGCAATTCATCCATAACTAGAGGTAACATTAGGTCACCTTATTCGATATACTGTGATTGTTTAATAATATGTTTGAAAAGGTGGTATATCAATAGATAATGAATCATAAGAGCTGTACTACAGTACATACACATATACACCCACGAACGTGTCATATAGGAGCATTATAGGTCACTTCAATTTACATGTTTATAATATTGTCACAATTTAAAAGTGTTCTGAAGAATTACACACATCAGATGCATCTATATAAAAGACACTTTGGCCAATAACTTACTGAAAGCTGATTTAAATGACTCTTCATATGAAATATGAGAAGAAAATACGAAATATATGAGATATCAGAAGAAATCCACTTCATAAACAGCTAATTTATATACGTAAAATAACAGAAAGAAAGTAATGCTGTAAAATATAATCACTGAAACCCATTTCTTTCAATATACCAACCACATGTAAACGGTAGGTTGTGGTTTGTTCATTGAATAGGTAAACGAGTGGAGGTACACTCCTGTTCAGTGTATCAATTAAAGCTGGAAGCTATTTTAGGATCAAAACCTTTTAATGCTGCAGGCCCACAGTAAATTCTCCCCATCTGATGTCGGTGTCTGAGTGAGGTGCATTACTCCGACCAGCCATGCTTCCTGTTTAAACTTCACACGGTAATCACATTTAAAAACTAAGTACACGCTTATACTTCATCTGCTGTGATGTATGAACACTGAACATAGCGACTAAATTAGTAGCACAGCCATATTGATAGCTTTCATCTGCCTGCAATGAGTGCAGCAATTTACCGATCCCCGCCTAGCCCCAAGAGGTGTCTATTAGATTCAATTACCAGTTAATGAAACCCAAACATAGACCCATGAGGGACGCAACCAAAGGTCCTCACCTAAATAAACACGCCCTACTTATTTGCCATCAGCGATTACCTTTTAGGTCCTGGGTGGGAGTCATTTGGATCAGCCAGGCTGGCAGTGTACAGGCTAGGGGCCGCGCGGATAATCAATCTTATCAATCAATTATCGGCGCAGTGTCGGTGGGTGGGCGTGACAGGTCTAACGTGGTGTCACTGATTTATGACATGATCATGGATTAATTCTCATTTGAAGCCCCCAAATTATGCTCTAATTGACGTATAATGGCAGGAACCAACGGCGGAGTTTAAACAATGTACTGGCTCTTTCAGACAGACCATACTGCAGCTAACATTGAAGCAGTGGAGAACTACTTTATAGTCAGTGCAATAATACCGCTATCAACACCATTGCACTCCATTACTTATATGGAAATATAACAGTGTAATATTTGATATTACTCCTTTACTCTAATATTTGCACATCAATATGTCATATATCGTAATTACTTTACCACTGATATGTGACAACTCCAGTGTAAAATCACCACTTTACTGCACTACTTACATATCGACATACCAATGTGATACATCATTTCACTGTACTACTTCCATATCAATATCCTGTACAATATCGCCACTTTATTGTCCTACTTATACATAGATACTCTACTGTAATATCACCATATATTTTACTATATACCCATGCCGTTTATACTGTAAAATACGCACCGTTTCACCATATAACGTAAAAATACCGAACGGAACAGTCTTCTGTACGACAAAATACGGAACAGCATCCGGTCCACGTTGACTAAAATATCAGTTGTTAGGCCAGATCAACTTCTTTTATCAATTATATAGTATATATAGAACGACCTACCATGTACTATTCACACATCAATTATATCGTCACTTAACTGACCTACTTAACACACTAATATCGCCATAGGTTTTCACTACGCACCCACAATGACGATTATCTCATTGACGCGTAGATACAGTCCATATTCAGAGAGTATGTTATCCTTTTCCCATTAAAAGGCGATTAGTGCATTGATGTCTAATGATAAAATTACTTTCAATAACATACTATAGGATATACATTCAGCTTTGTTGTAGTTTTCAACGGTAAATCTCTCGGGAATATTTATCTATGCATGTGCTAAAGTTCCCATACCGATGCCAGTGCTTATACAAATGACGATATACCTCTAGGCACTCAGTTCCCTGTTAAAGAATTAAACAGACATATTGCGTACTGAATAATGTTCCGAATGATATTTCCTGGGTATTTGTACCTTCTGAGCAACAACCACATGATATCCCAAACTATAATCTTTGTAATGTCACCGACAACGCCGCTCTGTATGTTATAACGTAACAATATCCGGCTTCCATCTAGAAGGTGTATAGGCCTTCTATGTACATTAATGTACGGCTCTCCTTCCTGTAATATACCTCGCCGCAACACTGAAAGGCAACCTTTTCTCTGAGAAAACCATCATTACGGGAGACCTCTGTACTATACCCAAGTGGAAAATTTCGACCAACGTAATACTCCACCAAGATAGACAGCTGTTCATCAGAAATTCCCCCAGCAATTCAAAAGACGTTCTTCATGCATTCTCACACGCAGTGAAAGCGATTTAAGTTCAGTGGGTGAGCGTCTGGTTGACTGTTTCACTCATCGATTTCCTCCCGTAGGTAGCTCGCGATGAAAGAAGGCGAGCGTGGCTGGAAACCAGAGGACGACGCCAAGGAAAGACTTCCAATTACATGGAAGCAGTGGAGTCTGTAATCAGCAGCGCAAACGAGGAATCCACATCGATTGCCAATAGCGTCTAAAGACGTGGGTGGCGCTGAGAAAGTGAATGGCTCATCTGGTATCGAGCGAGCTGCTCGGAGGGACCTCCGAGCTATTGACATATCTGCTCGTATTCATGTTGTCATCACAAAGAAGCCGGCTCATTTATCTCTAATTAATTCATCGGTATTTATTTTTAATTGGGCTGAGATGGTGATGGGTGTTCTCTGGTGAAGATGTTACCTGGTGTTGTGTGTGCGTGTGTGTGTATTGGAGGAAGAGTATCACGTTCGCGCTCATCAGTGTCACCGTGATGAGCTGTTAGCGTATTAAAACGTGAACCAGCATCATATATCCCCCGCGGTACATATCAACAATGAAAGTAGTATCTACACTGTAGTACAAATACAGTGTAGATATTCGGTATATCTATATGACTATAATAAACACGTTGTCTAGTTTGTTGATCTGACTGTATGTAGTAGAAATAGGGTTTATTGAGACTGAATCAAAGACAGACAAGCAGGTACCACAGTGACCCGACCTTACTTGAGTAGGTCACCCAGGGAATGAAACAAGAATTTGCCACAAAAGGACTCATCAAATTTCAAAAACAAATGTGAATATAAATAAAGTGGAAATAACGATAAAGCTTTAACATAGCATTAAATACTATTTCTCTTACACTTGGATTGATAACTAGAACTAAAAGAAAATATGAAAAGAAAGAGATGGGAAGAGGAAATTATACTGTTGCCTCATACCAACAGGAGGTAGGTCATATGTATCAGGGACGGTAGAGCAGGTGTGATGGTCGGTGTGTATATAAAAAAGGGGAATGTTGCCTATGGTCTGAGGCCCAGTAGACTTTCCTCTTCCCTCTGGTACAGATGTTTTCCGACGCATCGACCTGGTGCCCGCCTCCAGGCATAACGTCTACCTGGAGCCAGGTGGTGTTCTCTTCCCTTCAGCCTAGATAACGTGATGTGTTTATTAAATTACCTGGGGCAATGTTTGACCTGCTAAATCAAGCAGCATCTTTGGTGTGGATAGTTCTCTACACAGCGGGTATGAATATAGATATAAAACTTCTCTTAACATTTTTGAATCAGCTTCAGGAAAACTACGACATACGATCTGCCCGTATATGCGACCAACTCAATTATTACAACCACCTGGCGTATACTACTTTATTCTATCTTATAAGGTCGAACGCACAGTGAGGATTATGTGGTCCAAAATGTTTCCTCGTGAGCTTAATACCATTATCAGGAGTATAGGGGACAGAGCCATTGTTAGTTCCTGAAGCAGTCACTAGGTGGTCGGGGGACAAAACCTGTATTCTGGCTCTTTGTTCTTACAAAATTCAACTGCCTTTCAATGTTTTACTAAGGTTCCTTTGACTCTCTACACCGATCCCAGAGCAGGAAGATATAATGCTAAAACCCAGGACATGATGCTTTTTACATGGAACACTTTATTTACATATGTGAGCAAGGCAAGAAAAGTGACATTTCCCAATTATCACTCACTTCTTTTGCACCTCCATTAGTGAAGAACAGGTACCTTTTCACCTCCTTTAGTGAAGAACACCTACTCGGGGGGCGTCATGGCGGCGCCCATGGATCATAGGCTATATGCCGTATACTGCCCAACTCCTCGCTAGTACATCTCTAGATATACCTGAAAAGTGACATTTCCCAATTATCACTCACTTCTTTTGCACCTCCATTAGTGAAGAACAGGTACCTTTTCACCTCCTTTAGTGAAGAACACCTACTCGGGGGGCGTCATGGCGGCGCCCATGGATCATAGGCTATATGCCGTATACTGCCCAACTCCTCGCTAGTACATCTCTAGATATACCTATACCGACACCCACGTTCTTAACGGTATATACCCATACATTTAAGAACATCTTTTGCACATATTTCACAATTCATCTCTTAAATGCAAACATAATTTATATAGACCAATGTATCGATATTCGCTCACACAATACATACCAACATAACTCCACCCACGCCCACCCACGTTCACCACATTGTGCATAAACAAATTACATACAAATGTTCTATAAAGAGCAATGGTATCAAGCTGATCCGGGGAATTTAGTTAAGCACACATAATTACAACGCCTGTACCTCTCTATTCCCCGTGTAAACCTATTGTAAGCACCCGGTAATCCACACGGAGGGGTGTCTAAGGGCCGGAGGTATCAGGGCAAGGACAACGCCACTATAGAATTACCATACCACGTGTCCTGATCCCTCCCTAATCTTTGCCCCTCCAAGGCGGTCGACAAATATGAAAACCACCATGCATCACGAGGTGACGGAGAGAGAGGCACCCTCCCCAATTTATGCAGGTTACCTCCGCTACAGCCGTACTTAAAAGCCGTATTTTCACTGACCGATTTCTTTGTAACCGATAAATCTATCTGTGACCATCGACTCCAAAAACGAGGATAAATCTTGACGGTCCCAGTCTTAATGGAGTATACATTTTAGCCGTTTGCTTTGAATGTTTCACTACTTTGGACACAAGTCTGGTGCCTTAGTTTCATTATATGTATGTTCGTATCTCATCACTGTATGTATTGACAAGGTCTATTCAGACATTCACGGAAATGAAAACTTTGTAGACTACAGGCCGATCAAAGGTTGCCTTATTTGAGAAACGTTTTCATACACATCAGTATCAATATCCCTTCATTAAACATGCAAGCTCTATGTGCGCGATTTTTGCGATTCAGATAATGACCTGTAGACTTATATCCAGGAAGAGCTGCGTTAAGATAATGTTTGATGGAGGTGTGTATGTAAAACGATATAAGATGTTGGCGCTAGACTTTCATTCTCAACATTGAAAAAGGTTTTAAGACAGATTCGATTACAATGTCTGGCATCCATGATGGGAAATCGTATATGAATACCAATAAAGGCACAAGATGATAAAACATGGGATACTAACTGTCTCGTCTCACAGCGTTTGCTCAAGCTTCATGCTGTTATAGAGATGGGCAGAGAGAGACACAGAAAGAGACAGAACTAGTCCTGGTTGAACTATAAACACACGCGCCGGATGACCTGGGATCCCCATTCGGGTCATATTTACTCTCTACTCTCCACTCACTACGGGTCCTCTTCCAACGACTGAAGGAACTCCTCTCCTCTCCATTCCCATTTCAAATAACCTTTATCCTTCCCTCCTGTACTTCCCCAACCTCAAGTCTACTGTCCGTTCTCCTTTGATTAACCCTTCCTCATGTACACCCTCATTGATCCTATTCACCTTCCTCACCACTTTTTTCTTGAATACTACTATCCCACCACCTCACCCTATACTGGTCCCTCTCCATCTCACTTAATCTCTTCCTCCCTTTCGTACTGGTCTCGATCCATCTCCCCTTTATCCCTCCCTCCCATGCCCTCTTACTGGTCCCTTGCCACCACCGCATGTACCCGTCTTACTATAGTATACATGCCTCTGCGCTGACACCCACCCGGTACCAGCCACACACCAAAAGGTCTGCGCATGCGCCACCCTGCGGCGTATTCACTGACCTTTGGCTTCCGCTTCCGGGTGGCTGATCAGTGCTGCCCGGATTAACGCCTGGCAGATTGGCAGGTGTGAAAGTGGGTGTGACGGCGAGTGTTCAGGAAGTCAGGTGTGAGGCGTTCAAGTCACTTCCAACATCAACAGAAACCTTCGAATTCTTCTGGCGTGTGAACGCCCTGAGAAAAAAGTGGAGAACACGTTCTCCGGTCGACTATAGCGCCGCTTGTAATCTGGAGAATGTTGGAGTGCAATCCCATGTATCAGGAGTGAGATGTGGTATCAGCAAAACCCTGTTTATACTTTTTTTTATATCTGCGGGTGACCGTTGTGGTGAGTCACGTTAGTAAACGAACCAATTAAATCATTTCAATACTAATCCATTCAGGAAAATTTGAATTTCGTAATGTGAAAATATATGATAACATGCTATGAAAAAAAAAGACTCCATTCTGAGAAATGCCTAGGGTCGCTGTGGCTCAAATAATATGCTTTGGTAAGGAGCTTGAATGCAACTGATGCGTTTAACTGTAAGATGAAGTTCGTAACAGTTATTGCTGGATGGATCATCTCGCCACACTAGCATATTTGTCAAGAATATCAGCCCTATGTAAAAAGCAACAGGTTCACTTTTGTGAAAAGAACCGATGAAGAGGTAGAGGGGCATTATGGCTCGTAACTCTTTCATCTCTAACTTCCCATCCACATATTTCCCTCATTTGAAATGAAAATGGTGTTTCTATGGTCGGACGGAGTAAATGGGATACGGGGTTGTCAGCTTTCGATGTTTACATTCCCGTCGCTCGTCCACACAGAGCTAGGATTACCCAGGTTGCCTATCTCAGTGTCGGAGACCGGAAACCACGGCGTCGCCATTGTCTGTGGTCAGGTATCACGAAACCGATTTAGAATTCCGGAGTGTGGACGAGTTCACTGTGCATGTCATGTTGAGTGGGCAACATCTTAGTAGTCTATTCTACTTAACAAACGTTAGTTATATCCGTATACAACAATCGAATGTTAACACTTTGTAGAGTTTTTATCCCTATGTAGTAAAATCAGTCCATATCCCATGAAGTAGGGAAGTAAACACCACGTTCCCCAGTCCTTAAAGCTTATATAAAGCAATTAAGCTCTGTTAATTAATTCAAAAGATTAAGCCCCGCCCCACACACTATAGGAGGGACGGAGGATATCACGCTGGCAAGTCTTATTGAGACTTACCCCTAAAATATCTATATTTCTCAGTCAGATTATAAAGAAAGTACCGCCTAAAACTGTAGGTAAATGTTTCAAACACCACAGAATGCACACTATTTATGAATCACTGTAACCTTATGGATATAAGGAAATGACCCAAGAAGTCAATAATAGTACTATCCCTCTACATCATTCCTGAAATCCTAGCCTGAAAATGTATAGTATATAGCCTACATGTATATAGACATATACATTAACTCATAAAGTGGACTGAGATAACTATTATATGAGTCATGCTCGCCACCCGCGGAGAAGAGCCTAAAACACGCGACCATTTGTTCATTGTAACAGACCCATTCAATATCTCCCAAAAAGTAGCGTTAAATGCTCATTGTTCATCAACAATGATATATGACTCAGTGTGACTGACATGCCGTAAGTGCTATTGTCTCTAAAACTGACATGCAAAGCACATATAACTCCCAGCTAACCATCGCACCATCCAATCTCACCCGCACAGAATAACCCTAAACTACCTCAGAGACAGATATGAATACTATGTGGTCGACATGTCGGATGTATTCTACTGGGCACCGTTTGGATGGCTATAAATAAGGTTGTCATGACATGGGGTATTAGATGAAGATGTCATACTGGATAAAACATAGTCATCATCTATTCCCCAGGAGCACATATCCAGTTATGTTTTTCAGTTTTCTGTTGCCGATTGCCTCACTGACCTCGGTTATTGCGTGTTGTTAATTACATACTCATGCTAATTAGATGCCAGCCTAATCCCGTGTCAACTGGGAGGAAATCAAACTCAAATAGGGGCCGGGGGTGGAGCTGGACGGGAAAGGCCGGGGCGGCGAGACAGGGAGCGATGGTATAAGGGGAGGGGGCACTATTGTATACGTAAAGGGCAGTCTAGTGTTGCACGGGAAAGTTGAATAATTTAGATTCAACGCCTCACAAAATTTGGTATTGTGTGCTGAATGGGAAGCGAGTGTGTTGAGTTAAAATGTGGTATTCATTCCTTATAAAGGTATTGGAGTATAGTGAGTGAAATCGTGACTTAAACACAAATTCCACCTGCATAAAAAATGTAAAAGGGAAGTAATTGATGATTTTGATACACATGATATTACACCCGTATAAAGGTGTGGGAGTATTGTGATTGAGAGCGGTGATTTACTTACAATAATCACTGTCGAATACGGCGTACACCTACACAAACATACGGTATATCACCACCCGGTCTACTCCCAGTTCACTTTTAACAATCAAACATCCTAATCTACATCCTAATACAATCACGGGACCTCTGTTGTGAAGCATGGCCATCTGATAGTCGTGACCGCAACCCCTTTGCTGCTAATTTCATACACAGCCCGCAGCCGATAGACCTGTAAGAGGAAAATACATACACATAGACTTATGGATATCCCAGCAGGGAGATATAGTTATAAGTATGTCATCAGGGACACATAACTTGTTCATTGACCGAGCGCTTTTGTGGGAACGGCCTAAATGAGGGTTGTAAACAACCGCCTTTTATTGTGACACATAGAAAATACAGCAATTTACAGGCCGTCAATAAAATGAATAATTCATGTACACGACACTGACGATTATTCCTCGTATCGATTTGACATTTGGTACCCATTAAAATGTATAAAGGCTATCCTTAAATTCACATAAATCTCTTTAATAATGCAAAGTCTGTCTGAAGCGTTTAAAAAGCGCGGTAGGCCAACTGTCAAGGGAAATCTCTATTGAATTGTGCCGTGTGCCACCTACTGCCTGAGTGTAGATCTATTGTCAAGATATTTTCACTTCTCAGTGAAGTGGTAATCCTCTTCTATCTATAATGCTCCTTATCCAAAGGCTAACTTTTTACAGCGCTTCAATTAGAGAAATGCCTACATGTATCAAGTCAGATTTGTATTGGATGTGTCAACTAGTCTATCATAGCTTGCAGGATGATTAGACATAACAGCTCCGATAAAACATCTCGACATTAGAATGATGGTAGAAAGCCCCCGTTGGTGTGACACTGGTCGCTGGTACGATTATTTCAATTTGTTATTTCCCGGGCATCAATGAAAATTAACAAATTTAAGATAATCACTTCTGTAACACTTGGTTTTTCTTTATGCTATAAACATCATGGACTTAGATATATCTACAGCTACTGTCAGTGAAAAAAATGAAGCATATATATAATTATATAATTGTTTTATTGTCTAAGGTTTCGGGTATATTTTCAGTATGTTACAATGATATTAGGAAGAAAAGTGCACAGCAGAGAAAGTTGAATCATTAATTTAGAATATTAAAAGGGAAATACTTCGTTTTAATCCTCGGCTCTTGATAAGATTTGTCTAAATTCTACCTATACACTATTTTCGCAAAGCAAAATTGCGAGTGTGGTGAATTATTGTATTAGGATGAAGATTAGTGCTGTGGAACGATGGGATATTGTCACTAAAGGGTTAAACGCCCCTCTTCCCTGGACCCCACCCCACCTTGTCTTCACCAAACAGACCACAAAGCTGGGCCGTGTTTAGCCCTCCTTGTCACAGACCCCCGACTCCCACCTGCCCAAAACACACCCTACCTCCAACCTAATTACCAGACGGTCGTACTGGTAGCGCATTAACTTTTCATTACCTTCAGGGGTCGATGGCGCTGTCCGAATACATTCCCGTCAAATAACGCGCGCCCTTTTTTCGGTATCGTTTGAGGAACAGTGAGGTAGAAACAACACTGCCAATTGATGAGAAGTTTGAAATATTGAGGTATTGGGATCTGATCAACTGCTGACAGACTGGGCGCGATGCACCGGGTTGACCCTGACGTGTGTGTACACAGCCTAGTTCGTGAGCTGTTACACAAGGAGTCCACGGCGTATTGCAGAGTGCTCTATAGTGCTATATTACGATGCACTGTGTTCTATGGTGTTGCGGCTCCCTGTAATGTGCTGCGATATGGTCTAATGTGTTGCAGTGTCCCGTGAAACGCCAGTGGAGTATGCAAGGCATACGTATACTCTAGTGTGCTCTAGAAATCAGTGGACTCTGCAGTACTACAGTGTGCTTTAAAGTAGTGTTTTGAGCTGTGCTAAAGTATTCTATGGTGTCTATCCGATAAAGAAAGAAAAGTGATTCGAGTTCTCCGACATGTATGTACATGCATGTATTTCGTATATCACATGTATCATGGATTTACATATATACATGTACATACCTATATAGACATGCATATAGCCTAAAGTAGGGCCCGCTGAAGGAGTCGGTATTTTTTTCGGGACATCTAATTCTTAATTCTTATTGTCCTCAGTGTAACATATCTATATGAAGTATGACTTGCACAGAATAAGTCTTGAAATGTAATATTCTTTTCTGTTATAACTTCATAGATAGAAGCAACACGTCTTGAAAGGGAAAGTTCACTGACTTCTGTAAAGGCCAGGTTTTTAAAATCATAGTTCACATAGTCTGCCACTAATATAAAATGCCCAAAATAATATCCTGAGTCATAAAGAGTAATATTTAATTCAGGAAAGGCGATAATGCCGCCATCGTTTTAATAATTTAATCAGTGTCTATTGATCTCTAAGCTTGAAATAAGATTAGGAAGAAACAATCGATAAAAAAAATCAATATTATCAACCTCATTTATGACTTATCATCGATCCTATGGCCACAGCAAGGATGGTGGTGTAACAATGTAGTATAGTATATTTCCTTGTACTGCCGGGAAGCTCTATAAAAAATAAAGGTGCCAAGCTTAGAAAAATATTATCTCGAGCAGAATATCAAATTGTGTCTAAAGCGGGATTAACACGATGGGATTCACATACCTAACAGGGTGTTTGTCTGACAAATCCTGCTGAGATTCTGTACTCAAAGACAATTTCTTTGTCTAAATTGTAGGGTTCCACTTCCCTGAGGCATGTTTTCCCCCTGCAATCGTGGGCGACATTTAACCCTAAAAAGTAACAGAATCTCATGAGATTTTTACCCCTGTGAGGCACAGTGTGAATTCCACTTTAGGTATTCAGTCTCATCACTGTGGGGATGCCATGTACTGATTCTTGTGGTTATAATTAATGCTTTCATAAAGATATTACTGGTAGGAAACTATCACCCTGCAGGCTACAGCTCACATCATAGTTCCTTTCGGTGTTCTGTGTTTTCCATTTGCACTACTGTTAGAATGTTTCTACTTATGTAAACACAATAAAATTGATATCTGCCTTTCTGTTGGCTAAACCCTATCCCGGCCCTGGAGCTCGCATATAGAAGTCCACAAATATCCCCCAGTCTTTCTAAACACCAGCAGAAGGACAAATGAGGGTTGGGCTGTCACAATTCCTTTATCTCATGAATTCCTTATATACGACCCACATAATTAGGGTGCAGATATATATTATCCATCCTGCTGCTTGTAATTGGGATGACGAATCCTGCCTACGACCACCCCACGTGCATATAACCAGGCTATGGCCAAATCTGGAATACGATAGCATGAGGAGGGTGGGGCTTTTAATTCACTATTACGTACCAATGAAAGAAACCTGATATTGAAGGCCGTTCGGATAACAACGTTAATAGTATTCTGTAGTCGGTGTAACACACAAAATACATAGCGACTTGGTGGAGGGCTGTTCTCCGTGTATCAACATATTGCTATCTTAGAAAATTATCATTAAATACAGCAATTATCTCCATATATTTTTTTTAATTCTTAAGATTTATAGTTATTTGTTCCACAATCTCTCCAAATGCTATTCAGGGGTAAAACATCGCAATCAGGTCAATTTAGCCTTTGCTGAGGCTGTGAATAAGCGTCAGCACAGACGCTAGAAGAGGCTGGGGCTGTTGTTGGGGCAGTCAATACCTTGTTTGTGAGGGACAGAACGGAAACGGCTCTGAAGAGGTGTGTGTGAGGTAGAGGGAGTTGGTGATTGTGTATGCACAACACGCAAACCACCCCCTATGCTCTGGCAGGTGGGGCTGACTGACCATAGACGGGTCTGAAGTGGACGTAGGTCAGACTGCCCAATGGACTGACCAGCCACAGGGTCCTCACACCAGACCCTCGTGGGGCTCGGAGCGTGTGGCGCGCCAGGCTGCCGGACGCCACCCTCTGTAGGTCAGAACGTGGCATGTATCTGAGATGCTAGATACTAAGAGGGTGCGTCCACCAACCACGACAAGGCTACGACAAGTGCCGACATGAAAGTTCCAATCGCAGCCTTGTCGCAGACTTGTCGTGAGAAGAGCATTGTCGGGACAGCGGTGCCGGGGCGTGTCGTAGACGTTGCCGGTTTCCGTAAAAAAGGCGCCCATGGTTCCGACACACTACGACAGTGATATCGAGGAAACCACAACACTCCACGACAAAGGTCCAGTCGTAGCAAAAATCGAACATGTTCGATATTGTCGTGGCCTTGTCGGAGGGCCTCCGACAGGCCCCCGACAAGCTTCGTGTCACAGCCTGTCGGGGCCTTGTCGTAGCCTCTTGTCGGGAACTATGTTCCACCAACCACGACAAGGCTACAACAGGCCTTCCAATCGTAGAGCTGTCGTGGACCTTGTCGGAAAGCCATTGTCGCAGCCTTGTCGTGGTTGGTGGACGCACCCTCTAATTCATTATTCACACTCCGATTCGCATACGTTTTGAGTATTCCATCATAATGAAGTGGTGCAAACTTAGATTGTATAGGAAGAGAGGCAACCTATGCCATTTCAATGCTAAGTTGCAAGATGGGTCGGTTCGACGATGATAACCAAGATATGTTTCACCAAACGTCGTATTACTACTTCATAAATGGATAGAGACAGAAATATCAAAAAAGAATGTTTAGGAAAATAATATCCGCCAACCGTATGGTCTTCATGAAAGCAAAATTTATTCCAGGTAAATATGGCAATATACCTTCAGCAAAAAACTCTGCCTTCAGGCAGTACCACTTTGTCCCGTTTCTTCTTTGGAGGGAATTGTTCCGGTGCCTAAGGGCCGGTGGGTTAACTCAACCACCACGTGGTAATCGTGCACCAGGTGTAAAACCCCCGCTGACCCCTCTATCACAGCAGTGTGTCATCCGAGCTATGAACCCCTCATTATATAGTGGAGATGTTATGCCAAACCCATGGGACTTCCATGCACTGGTTCAACCATATCACTCCAGTAACAAGAGCAACACCTGGAAGGTGTTTCATATACAAGGTGTTGCATAGACCTGTTGGGCTGAAACAATCACCGTTAGATCAAGACCTATTTAGCTATAGTTGTCCAATATATGTGTAGGTATGATAATTCGACTATGAAGAAGAAACTCACTATTAATGATCGTCACTACCATAAAACATCTCCCTGTAGACCCCCCTCCCATGGAACTTATCTACTACCGCTCGATTTCCATGTCGCATACGATAATAACAGATACATCCATATCATACTACTACATCAAATAGCTTGTGGCCCCATCCTCTTGCCTAACTTTATAGTTCAACCCCATTTCCTAGCTCTATTGCCAAACATCATTATCTGACCCTTTTGTACTAACTTATCCAATCTTGGTGTCTACTGCCTGATCATATTGCCGAATCATATTGCCTTACTTTATTGTCTAACTTTTATTGCCTATTGAAACAGTGCAAGTGCAGTTTACCATGAATAATAAGTTAAAATGTATATACCTTACTGGTACGTACTTGTGTACCGCGTTTGTTTCAATAAAAATATTCCATGAGCTCGCAGAGTGAGTGGAATATTTCTATCGAAAGAAACAAGGTACATGAGTAAGTACCAGTAAGGTAATACATTTCTAATTTATCATATACCTTCAAATATAAGTATTTGATGAATTACATATCCATGGAAATGTGACGACATCCAAGCTGGATTCAAAGTGTGCTGCTATTTCTCTGGACATAGGGCGAGTGGTTCTTGATGGTGAATGTGTTTTACTCCTAAAAGGGTATTTAAGTGTATGGAACAGTATTTCACTACAGGGTCTGGTATTGCTTTTGTACGGTACCATTGTTTAGATTTGGTCTGGGCGTGATGTGGCACAGGCTGCTCTGCTAGTATAAAACAGCATCTACTTTCCATCAAGCCTTTCAGTAAAGATAATAGGGATGTATGGGAAAGAGGGGAAATATAAAACTGTGAATCATGCGATCCGTGGTCAATATTCACATCCTTTGTCGTGCTACATTAGTTCGTTTCGGTCACCTCATGTGATAGATTCGATCTCGGTGTGATATGACCCCAGTGGGTGCTATGGCATTGAACCCAAAGAACATTACATCACATCACATGCTCTTCACTAACAGATTCCATATTTTGAAGTAAGTTGGCTCGTGCCCAAGCTTCTACTGTAGCGTGTTGCACTCCCCATGCCATCTCCGAATTAGGATCATGTTATCTGCCCAAAACATGGGTTTAAATATCCGGGCGTATAGACACGTGTATTCCTTTCTTCTGACATTATACCCTTTAAGTGTGGTAAACGCCATTTTGAAGCATTTCTGACCCACATGATAGTTCACGTGATAAGGCCATGTCGAAATTCAGGTCGATGTTAACATGCAACATCCACATACCCTCACCCCCGCGTGGCCCCTTGGGTGAGCAGAGTGGGCCATGAGTCCATTTCTAAATGGCATTTCCCAAGGGCCCAAGAAGTGCTGAAATACAATTTGCTCGTTCAGGATGACAGTGACCATTAGGGGTGGACTGGAGAGGGGGTGAGATGTGAAGGCAGGGGTTGGTCAGGCACCGTCACGCACATGCATGCCTCGTGATGTGGTCTTTCCTTTTCCACCCCTCGCACCACACCCTGCCAACCCACGTGCCTACACACATTTAGTGGGGATCCAAGGCCCGAGATACAAAATCCCCCAGTATGCCCGTGTGTGGAGAGGTGGAGATTTATTCTGTACGTGTGCAGACTAGGTTATCTTGTTGACGTTACTGCCTGTCTGTATACAGATCACTGGGTGCCTAGTCCTCGAAAACTGGGTACCCTGTGCTTCTTCCTCATACGCGACTGAGATAATTCAACTACATTACTATATATGAACATGATAAAGGAAATCAATGTTTTCAATGACACCAACAGTTGGCCATATTCCCGCAGTCTCCAGGGCGTAGGTTGTGGCTCTTTACAATGAGTAAGAAATATGTCTGGAGAATATATTTGATCATTTTGTAGAAGCAACTGCCTATACCTCATTGAATATGGGAGAGCCGCCATAGATGATGGAAAGTAAATGTCGGGATGTAGTTTCACACCCAAGATATCTTCACCAGGGTTTGTATGGTGATCCAACAGGATATAAGAGAAGGTACCATTACGCAGTTTTACATAATAAAAGGTAGACGATATTGTTACAAAAAGGCTGTATGGCAGGGCATGCAAAAACAATCTTCCTATGTTTATTAAAATTTCAGTTCATGGACAGGGACATGGACAGGGATGCAAGCCATAGTTACACAAAATATCGGAAATAAGATTTAAAAGGCAAAAGACGGGACAGGGTAGGGACTGATACTAAACCATGCTCAGAGCGGCACCTTTCGCCCAAGTTGCGACTCTGTCGACAGCCTGCTGTCGTCGGGGTTCGGATGGGTCCGGTCGGGGTATGGCCGGTTGTGGCCGACTTGAATAGATATTGCAAACTTTTGATCAGTTCTTATAAAAGAAAATCTCGAATATCTATAATTTATCGGAATACTTGCATCCTTGCACGAGCCCCAGATCGAGTGACCGGAGTTTCAAAAACCGTGCCAGTTACGGGTAATAACCATCGTACACTGACCTCCCTCTCAGTCCACTCTTTGTCATCACACATGCCCAACATTGTCTGATCGGGGCTGGCAGTGCAAAGCCCAGACGGTCAACAGTCGTGTCCACAATACGACCAGGCTGTTCTGCCTCGGCAAAGAACCCTCTAACGATCTGTGGCGGACAAAAAGGCGTCTGCTCAATGGACGTACACTATGGAAATCACTGTCTGTGGTTTATTGTGTCAGTGTGCGTCAGCCTGTGCACGCGCCTGTGTGGGCGTGTGTGCGCACACGTGTGTGCTCACAAGAGAGTGATATACTCCATCCAGGACCTCTTGGTCAGCCCACACAATGTGATCTCTATAATATCACCATTACTCTACGTTATGGAGTTACGGCGTTATATCTTCGAATTCACAACTCGTAACAAATTTATTCACCGATTTCCATTGACAGGTACTCGCTCTATAATCAGTGACATCTTTCCATCCATGAAACTAGATAAGCCTAGATAATGGATTGGCAGAGACAGTTGACTGTGCTCAGTTTAAAACAACATTTAATATCCCTGATAAAGGTATGTTGAAATTATCACTTTATTTTATACTGAACTACTATAGCATAGGGACAATTGTACCACCTACTCTCATATGTTCTTTTCAAGATCCCAGGCCTAGTATGAGGATGTTCATTGTAACCATCAGATGCTGGATAGACTATAGTCTCACCTCGATACTAACGGACGCTGTTGGCACGCCCGGAACGTGGGCGTTTCTGAATGTTCCGCTTCTGACCCTGACTCTAAATACCGAACCCTATTTCTGTGTACCTACTGATTGTAGGTCAAACGAGAATGGCATTTATACCTAACCTAGTCCTTAACTGGGGGGTTTAAATAGCGGAGAGGACGGATGGGTCACTTCGTTATCTTCTAAAGTCCCTGGATTCTCCTTTCTACTCATGCCAAAATTATTGTCACCGTCAAATACAGGTTGCTGGCACATCAATGCGAACCCTGCGGTGACTAAAGTGAATAAGAATATCTTTAAATGAGCAAGCACTACATGAATTCCTTGACTGATCCTAACATAAAAGTACGCTGACAAAATGAGCCTGCACCCTGCCAGGCACCCTTGATAGGCGAACTCAGAAAGTGTGTTCAGTCAGCTTTGTTAAATCACTTTGCCGACAGTTGGGTGTCATATTGTTATACGGGGTACGTGGCTGTTGATGTGAAGAGCTAGATGCCAATGTTCTAAGCGGGCATGATGGGTATAGGATGGATATACAGCAGTTATAAGGTTGTTACAGAGCTGTTAAATGGTCAGCACAAAGCGATTATAGGGCAGGCATGGAGATGTTATAAAGTGGTCTAAAGTGGAATTCACATGGTGGGATTCATGCACCTCACAGGGTTCGAAATCTCATGAGATTCTGTTCCTTGTTAGGGGAAAATACCGCCAACAATTGCCGGGGAAAAACACGTCTCAAGGAAATGGAACCCTACAATTTAGATGGAGCGATTGTATTTCAGTAGAGAATCTCAGCAGGATTTGTCTCAGAAAAACACCCTGTGAGGGACGTGAATCCCATCGTGTGAATCCCACTTCACGGTGTTATAAAGAATGCTAAGGCTCATGGGGTGTTGTTATAGAGGAAGTACTCGGCTGAGGCATCTTATTAGGAGGTCAGTGCTGAGGGAAGGCGTATGACCGTTGATAGATAAGCACGGGTCTGCAAAATTATAGGGATGGGATAGGAAGGGGTGGGGCTTTTATAGGGAAGTGTCATGTTTCTAAGATAGGCAGGGACTGTAGTATTAAAGGAGAGGGATGGGAGTGCTATAGGGTAGGCGGGGTGGGTACCTCATGGCACGTGATGCCACAGAGAGGTGCAGCAGTGTTGTAGAGGTAAATGCGGTGTCGCAGCGTTATAGGGTGACCCGGCAGTAGTGGCTCATGAAACAGGATACTACAGTGTGGGGTGGTGCTCTATGAAAAGTACTGCTTTAGATGATGATCCGGGCTGGTGGCTTATGAAACATGATACAGTGAGCAGATCTAACCGCTGTCTTCTCCATTCACCCCCATAACAATGACAATGAGTCAATTAGAGGCTTTTGTCAATCGATTTCCATCATCATCAGGACGTTAGGGGTTCAGCGGGGGCGTGTTGAGGAGGGGGGGGTGCAGACATTGGGTGAAGGGGTGGCCATGATACGCCCCTGGGAGGTACTCACTATTAGTTAGAGCTGCTCCTGAGCCACAGTGCACAACCCCGAGGGCACACCAGGACGTTAGATAATCCGATCCATGTTGCAGATTATACACTTTTTTTTAAAAACGCATGCAATTGTAACCCAATGTGTAAGAAATAGTTGTGTGAAAATCTTTGATAAATTTCCCCATGGTGAGAAAGTTATTGTCTGGCACATAAGAATAAGTGAAAACCTTGATATCATATCAAAGTTTTCGGCCATAAACGAATGAGGAATGATAAAGTTTTCTCTAGGCATAAAGATGTGAACGATCAAAATCTTCGCCCATACAATCAAAGCTAGGTTTTTATTAACCAACCTCCCCATTTTAGAGCTGCCCATGTCCCAAATGCTTACTGTGAACAGGAAACGAGTTGTTATACTTTTTTTTTAATTTTAAAAGGTTTCTGCTCTCCATAATCCAATCCATAATAGAGTCCTTCAAAGTGTAAAATACTTCAAGTGGAACAGAGTTTGTGTAATATTACACCCAACACCACCTGGCGGGCGTGTGTATCGACTGGAAAACTAGGGATCCGTTCCATGTCTCTCTAGAACCAAAAGCGAAAATCCCATTATATATGTACAGTCACATGGTGGTCACTCATCTCGACTCAAAGACTGTATCATGTCCTTACTATTTATTGTTTAGTGAGACATGTTTATTATATTCGTATACAAAGAGTTATGTCTGTCCTCCATGAAGGAATATGACATCTTAAAAGAGATGCTCGAACCTGTTCCAGTCTGTCGATCTTGACCTGTCATAGTCTGTATTAAGCTAACCCCGGGTGTCTTATCTGGTCCCAGCCTCTTCTGGTTTGTCCTAGCTTTTACTAGCTTCTCTTACCTTGCCCTCGATTGTTCTAACTTGCCATAGTCTGTGGTAGCTTTTCTTAGCCTTGGCCTGTCCTAGTATGTCTATATTCAGCCTGATTGACCTTCAGCTAGAGAGTTAATCTTAATAATTAGTTCGGCAATGCACTAGACAGCTGTAAATTCCTACATATATACTGCTGACAAAGGAGCTATCTGTAGCTGTAGCGCTATCAACGCTACGAGCGATGTGAAATTGCCTGAAGTAGTGCCTGGCAGGCTTCAGGCTTAATCTGCTCTGAGCTGCTCGCCGTCTGTTTCCAGGTCCGGGGATTGTGCGCTCCCGTGTTCCGCCGAACACTGGATCAATAGTTCTCTGGAGTGCGTTAAATGCTGATTAGAATAGGTGGCAGTGTGGCTGAGGGATTTATTGATATCAGAAATCCCACTCACATATTCAATATTTCTCTCCAAGCTCATGCTCGGAATGGCCAGAGTAGGTGATGTAGTGGAGGTGGTTATGAATATCCTACAAAACTATGAGATCTACAGTAGAGCCGTGTTATGAATGCCCAAGTGGGGAATTACAGCTATAAAGGAGACACGCTATAAAACACCTGCAGATGGTACACTCTGAGTATATGTATTTCCTCTATATGTGTCCCTCAATACTGGACATATATTCATTTTGTTTTGATATGCATTTTAATAATAAGGATTTGTGTATAACTTGAAACCTCATCATATTGACGGTATAACTTGAATAAGTAAATCTATTTCTCTGTCTTGTTTTGCGTGTGTGTTTTGTGTCCTGTATTTTGTACCGACCTCAAAATGGAAGATTGCCATGCAGGTGAACTTTGTTCGTCGTAAAACATGTTTTTGCATTAAGAAAATATAGCGTTCGACATTGCTAGTGTCGCTCGCCGCAACTACATTCATGTTTATTTTGTTTTCTTTACATCTGTATATAAATTCAGGCAAATCTCAATTTATTTTCGTCACACCTGTATATAATTTATGCAAACATATCAAAGGAATTATATTAGGTTTGATGGGTGTGCATATGTTTGCCAGCTATATGACTTTTGAAACATGAATTGCATAACATTTGATTTAAAATGTTGAATGATAGCGAAAAACCTTAATTTTTCTAGCCTCACTGAAACCTCTATATAATATGCTATTTGCACCCTGCCTACCTTTGGAGCGGTCCTCGTTCACGAAACCCAACCATACACCAGGTTAAAGGATAATTCAGTTAGTTGCTCCAGGGCACTTGTTCTAAGTCAGATACAACAGATTACTTCCTTATAACAACTCACTGTACAAAGATAGGGCAAAATTTATCTCGATTCTTAATGTTTTATCACTGAAGTGGACCCGGTTACAATCAGACAGAGAGCACCGCACACAGCATGGATAAATGAGGTTATAACACTCTTAGGTCAATTCTAAAGGCCTGAACAGAAAACACGGACTTGCACAATCAGATTAAATCTAGCCCGCACTCATGTGCCCCCAGCCCAAGCATAGTCGGCTGCAAAAATGACTAATAATAACGTATTCAATTCCGCGTCACCGGTTCGTCATTAACACGTCATTCTGCAGGCACTCCCCTTGTTGGTGACGACGCTAGAACAGCCAGAGAAGTAGGATTTAAAACATTTTTCTCCGCTTCCCTCTTTTCTGCTGTGCCAAGTACCCTTGTCCTGCTTTTTTATCCCTTTTTCCCTCTCCTGCATTCCACTCTCCCGGTGTGCCATCTGGATAAGGAATAATAATAACAATTGATTTTCGCCTGCACCAACTCATCCTGTGACGAGCAGCTCAAGCGGACTAAGCTGCTCGCAGCGGCCGGCAGTCCCTCTGTCAGACCCACAATGGTAAAAACTCGGCCCGGCCCAGCTGCGCCCCGCCGCCCGCCGCACACCGCCCGCCGCCCGCACGGCAGCGCGCTCGCCATCCTTTGATGAGCTGCTCGCTCCATTTCATATCAATTCGCAGTCCGCCCGCGGGAGTCCTGTGAACGGCGCGCCCACACAAAGGACGGGGGCGGGCGGTGAGGGGCGGCGGGCGGAAAAGCGCCAGTTTTCTCTAATCTAGTACCGCACCTGGCATCACACTCTGCGAGGTGCTCGCTCGACACCTCCAGTTGGGCCGACAGCGCGCTGACCCCGTGCCCGCCAGGGGGAGTGCGTGTAGCTGGAGTCACGGGCTGCTCCACGCGCGGCAAGCCAGCACGGAGCGGAGGGTGGGGGAGGGGTAGCAATGCCGACTGTGTCCAGTGCAGGGCGCCAGGCCGCGGGGTGCAAGCTCTCTTTAAGGCTTGCAAAAAGGACAAGGAATTATGCCTTGCCGTGTCCAGATATTGAGAGAGGGACACAGAGTGGTAGACGTAGACTGGCCTCAGTCCCTGTGTCCTACCCACCTCTCCTACTGCTGCCTACCGCCACCGCACGCCGTGCGTACCCCTCCACCTACTCTCCCCTTGGCCTGGCTGACACAGGTTCCTGAGCCAGTCACATTGTAATTTATTTTATTCATTGAATTTACGTTCATAATCAAAGACTTGAGCAAGTCTAAGGTAGATGGTTCAGGGGACCAGGAATCTACTGCAAACTGTCTCCAGACAGTAAGAACTATTTATCAGATTGTTGTCGCATTTAGTATCTTCTTAATTAGTAAATTAGTTAAAAGTGGGTTGGTAATAATAAGAAAACAGTTTTTCATTGAGTATACAAACATCAAAAGTCCTAAAACATCAAAATATCCTATATCCATCGAAATGTAAGACTAAAAACGTGTCTCCTGGTTCAGTTGGAGAAGTATAGTGACCGTGATGACAACTAGGGTAGCAATCTGGTAACCAGAAACAATTACCCGGAGTGGACCCTACAATGTATATACATATAAAGCGTTGTATTTAGAGATATGTGTAATGATAGTTATGGTATGTATGTATTATATTGTGTAATAGTGCCAGGTAGCAGAAGGTGTGCGTGAGGGTGGGAGGGGACACATGTTATTATATCTTTCTCTCTACGGTCCCACCTTCACAATATCCCTCTATTTTCAGATTCCCTTTCTTCCCACATTATTGCCCTCACATGCACATCACCATCACAACTTGATTACCCGCTGAGTGAAGGTCAGCCATAGCGGGCAGGTTCCAGGCCTGGCTTCAGGGACATCAAAGAGTTTGTTTCGTATGTACTCTCTTCGGGACCTACCTGCAGATCTTTAGTCAGGGTCTCTATATGCGTACATCTAGAGATATATAAGTATATGTACATCTTTTTATCCCAACAGAACATTCAACTAGCTTCAAGCTTCTGTATGGCAGGTTTATGTTAAAATACGCGTCCCCTACTGTAACTCTCCGTTATCCGGTAACTGCCTTTCCTGGCTATCCGCTAACGTTTATGATACCCTACGCGGGGTCTACTGTATTTCAAAACGATGCCGACTAATACAATATACCTATGCATGATTGCACTCAGTCCTAGACTCTATGATGCCTAACGATATCCTTGTAGCCCAACTACAATGTTTCACATTTACGTCAATGTCTCCGGATGACATTATCAATGCTTGGACACTAACTGTCCAGCAAAGATATCCAAAGCATTAAAGCACGGCTTTAGGTGACCACAAGTTCGTGATGCAAGGTGTGATCAGAGAGGTGGTATGATGTACTTGTATAACATTGTAGAGCTAATAGAGGCGATATGTTTGTGCAGCAGTGAACAAAGGACGGACACGGGAGCAGATGAATTGTTATGTTGAATAATATAATATTCATAATGTCCTTGTCCGATATGTTGTGAGATACAGGTATGACAACAGCTCACAAGACAGGCCTTCACGTCAGCCCATGTCCGGTGTGCAGTGAATGATGCGGGGATGTGGACCGTCAAGTTGGCCATGCTGGTCTATTATCTGTGCCGGGTAGGGGCGCTACAGGCACTCAGACAGGGGAATGCTGGTGGCCGTCATTAAGATACTTATAGCAGCTTTGACCGGGTCACAAGGGCTAGAAACACATGAGGGTTCTCTGAGAAACACCTCAATCACACACTCGCATGCAATGTGAGACCCTTGTATCCAGTGAGTTTTTCCTATGACTAAAATATCAGGATTGTGATGTCCTCGATCACACAGCGGGGCACTGAATGTAAGAACTCCTCATGAGTTTTACATACAAACTATCAAACAATTAGTTTCTTGCTCTTTTCTTTGCTATTAAGCAATTAGCTTCAGAGAAATGGCAGTTTTATTTTTTTGAATGCACCGGCGGATAACGTTGTGCACCAAGTTAAGGCCTGGCACACGATATTCGGACTGAAAAGCCTCGTTTAAACACAAGGCATGTGGTTATCTTGACAGGGATGTCAGTTGTGGTCATGAAAAATAATAGGATATTTTTCAAGTGGAATTTACTGCCTCCGAGAGACAGAGAAAACATGGAATATACATCGTTATTGGCTATAAAATGGGGGCGAGGTATGAGGGAAGAATTAAACCACGTTTTATTTGTAAGAATGAGGCCCAATTTATTTTCTCTATGTTTTACACAAGAAAAAAGTATAATCTGAAAATGAATAAAGGATTCATTGGAAAGGGGGAAAACTGTCATCTCTGTCTTGAGGAACTTGAGGAAGTGTAATGGGGGGTGGGTGAAATGAAGGAAAGAGCAGATAGGGTTTGGGTTGAGTGCAGGAGAGTGGGTGCATATGACCATACATTTTGTATTGTAGTAGTACACATAATACTATACATAGTACACTGTAGTGTACAATAGCTGATGTTTTATCACTGGTAGTTTATTTGACCACCTCTCTACGGTAACTCATGGGTTGACTACACAGGGAATGGGGTGCACGGGTAAGCAGAGAATGGGCACAGTAAGGAGGAGGGCGACTAGGGAGACAAAGAGCCCCTCCTCTCGCCGCCTTTCTCTGATCAAGTTATCAATATGACCCGATGTGGCCCAAAAAGAGGGCCCATTTTCAGCTTGGCCACATTTGATCAGACTTGACAGAGCTGTGGACGAGGGCTGATTAGGTCTGAGTGGTCGGCGCCGGTTCGGTGTTCGTTTATTGCACAGATTCAACTACTCTGGCCACAGTAATTGGAATTCGAGGGAGGGTGTAGCCTGAACACTGCAGAGTAAGTCAATTAGATTTTGCCCAAGACATCATGCATGTGCTATCAGAATTGATATCTATGTAAACCTTTATAATTACAGCCATGTTGCCTTCTGCATTCAATCCGTGCTGACACTAAGTGGGGAGAAATAGGCACACATTAGCAATGGTATAAAATCGCCAGCTTAAACTACTTGATTTTATATTTTCTTTGGCAATAATCTATCAACATTCAGGTCTATTCATGCCTCAAACTGCCATTGCCACTACTTTCCACCGAATTATTTCTTTGGGGTAATAGGGTGAGTGGTTCGGCATCAGTTATACATGAATGAATTCCTTTCGTCAAACTCAATTATAACGTTTCTCTATCATATGAGTGCAGCAAAAGCTATCCTCAGTCCAAACCTATACTTATAATATTATATAAAAACTCTCACCAAAGCTGCTGCCTTTAATTCAAATGGCGGTTGTTTTATCTATCAATGTTCGCCTTAAACACAAGTACACTTCCTCAGCGCCGGGTTCTGAGGTACATAAGCAGAGGGGTATGGAGATCTGCATATTGACGACATGAACGCCAATAACCGCCCACCCCCATATTGACTAGGGAGGCGGGGGGATTGACTAGAGGGGTGGATCGGGGGAGGGGGTGCATACACTGGTGTTGGTGGATCTAACCCGATATTGATGGCGTCAGGCTGAAAAGATCAAAGACCATCTGGTGATGGAGGTGGACATGCATGGCGACTCTTTGATGGTCAGCATGCTCATGGCCGTCAATAGGGCACCAGCACGTAAACCAGAACCACCCGCACTGCACTTTCATAGTGTACACTCTTATGTACCATTTATTTACCGATCAGGAATTTGGTACATCGCTTCGAATTATCAAAACTACAGATATTTTCTTTTTTGAATAAAGAAAGATCATTGAAAAAGAAGAGGTTTGCTTGTATGATAAATGAAATAAAAACATATTTATTCCTTATTATGAGATGATGATTTCATTCTTTAAGTCGGACCAGCAGCTGTTTAGTTATGTATATATATGCAGAACTCAATATTCAGCACCGTATTCAGGGACATGGAGATCTGGGACGCTATTCCTATAGGAGGCTGTAGTTGGCAATCTGAATCCCATTCCCACGGTATTTTCAGCGCCTCGATACATGCTTCATGCACTTCACCGTCACTTGTTCTATGAATCATAGATCACATAAGAGAAGGAGAGGAGAGAGGATGTAGTGGGTTATCTGAGGGTGAAGTATGTTAGCACCGTGCTTGCATTAACAACTCTCAGTGTACGTTGGCGATGCACCGGACTGCTTGCTGAGTCTAAAAGATAACATTTTCTTTTCTCAAGCGAGGACAACTTTGAGTGGGACGCTGATGCTTGTGCAGGTGTTTGGATTTCTCCCCACATCGCACCAGATGTGGACTAGTGTGTTCTCAGCTTTTTACAACATGTCAGGATATGTCAATCCATGTGGTATTCGTAGCTTTCTACAATACATGATGAAATGTGAAGTCATGGGTCAGATTTGGCAAATGAAGCATAGTCAACAGTTTCAAGCTTTACCTTTAAGGGAAAATAAAGGAAGAAGGAAATGAGGATGGGGTTAAGCGACCCAAATCATTTTGCTCTAATTTAAATTAAGTATTTTACATAATCGTTATAGCTGTATCATTTGTATAGCTAATTCAAGTTATTCATGTGACGTGAATATTATCATCTGGCTTCCCGTCCAGTATCATGTTTTTACAATTAGCAGAGTTGTTATTGCCAGTCCCTACAAAAATGTCATGCCCATGAGCACGTGCCATGAGATTATAGATATGCGCCACCACGTATTGAAATAACAATAATACAATCCAAAAGTGAAACCCAAACACGTGCTCTTTGATTTCCTGAATGATCAAAGTTTTCCGCAGCTCGGCGGCCGTTCTCAGTGCGGTCTGAGAGCTTGGACAAAAACATGGTTACAATACTCGTATTGTACGACTGTCATATCGGGTATCCGGTGCGCTCTCAGATTTAGGATGATTAAGCAGTAAAGCAGTATTTCTAACCATAGACATTCGAGAGGGAGGATCAAAAGATCAATGAGGATATACAACTGCATTCCCTTGTATATCCACATACGCACTGTTGCTATGTTTTAAGTGTTGAATGCACTATTCTTTATTAAAAGATATGTGATAACCATCGCAAGTGACTTTACTCTTGATGCCACTGTTTGATATGAAACCGATAGGATATATCATTATCTCATACTTAGGCTTACCGTAAATATCATCTTGGTGATTTCTACATAGCTCCAAAGATTGGGGGACTCACCTGAAAGAACATAAAACAATGTTATTCAAAGTGTTAAGCATTTCCCATAGTCATTTTATCAAATACATTTATTTGTCACAAAACATAATTATTTATTCATACTCCATACCGTTAAAAGCTGGTCAAGTCTCCTCAGTAAACACACAGCTGCCCTGCTCTGAACACACGTTGATGACACCTAACTCAGGCCCTGCCTGTAGCTCCTCTATCATCTGACCACATCCAATAGTCTCTCATTATGAGTCTCTCAGCTGCTGACTGCGCCCCCTCCCACACTCAGCCATTAGCAAACGCCACCTGCTGGATCAATAACAGTTCTTCACCCCTTTTACATGGGGGTAATTCCGATATGGCCTGGTCTAGTGCCCTTTCCCGTGTCCACTACGACTGCCGTGCCCAATACTTCCCTGGCCACTACACATCCTGTGTCCAACACTTCCTGCACTCCCAGCTCTTCCTGCATCCACTATGCTGCCAACATTTACTATTCTTCCTACATCCACTATGCTTCCAACATTCACTATGCTTCCTGCATTGACAAAGTTCATATATTCACTATGCTTCCTGCATCCCCTAATGGTTTCCAACATTGACCATGCTACCTGCATCCACTATGATTCCTACATCCACTATGCTTCCAACATTCATGTTTCCTGCATCCACCAAGAAAGTCAATATCGCTGTAACCTTGACTGTCCATTAAACATAAAACTTAAACTAACCTAGCTATAAAAAGCAGAGAATGGAGTCCCAAAAAGCAGACCCTGAAGACCCGTTAGTCAGGTGTATTTGGGTTCGGCAGAGGTCAATGGGTAAAAGTACAGGCTCGTGCTCAGCACACAGATACCGACACTGGGGTCACTTAGTACTGGTCGCCTGTATGATGTCCGTTATGCCAGCAGGTGCTGTAAGACGGCGTCCTGCACACTTGTGCCAGGCGTCTGTCATAGGCCCCAAGTACGAGGTGTACGTCTGGACGCCAGACACAGATTACAGATTACTGAAAAGTTACGACAGGAGCCCAAAGAGTAGTTCACTAAACAAAGGTCACAGAGCAACTCACACAACTACTCAGTGCAACTCAATGTACATCATGCACTCATAAATCAGCCCAAAGTACAGTTTATAAAAGACTATGAACACGCCACCATTTTCAAAAATGGACATCACAGGGTAAGGGGATCAGAAAACTACAGTAATAAATTGTGTATTCAATATAGCTAAAGATAAATCATAAATCTGAATGTACATCTTGAGTACAGACTTACATAACGAACAGCAAGTTTGAGTTTTTCTGTACACGAAAATCTCACTCTCGTGGTATTTCAGTCTGCATGCATTTAACATATCATCACGAGCAGTTTACTAAACGGCTCTAAGCAGCTTCCACTATAGCGCTTAGATAATTTCAGAGAGCAGCTAACTCTGCGGCAATTTACTGAACAGTTAGTATAGCAGATCACAGAAGATGTCAATTTATGACAGTTTACTGGTCGAAAAGCAGCTTAGAAAGGAGTTCACTTGAGAATACAGACAGCAGGTCGTAACGTTCAATGAGCAGCTTACTCTGCAGCAATGTACCGAACGATTCATAAAGCGGATCACTGCATAGTTCGCTTTATCTCACCCCTGGTACAGGTTTAGCCATAGGAATTACCCTAGCAAAAACAACTCTACCATCACCCATGTGAGGTGACAATACTATGTCATAGCCGTGGCCAGAATTTCAGAGAGCAGACAAGATATCAACATGGAGATTTATATGTTCCTAATTGGATTTGCGAAATAACTTGAATTATTCTGATATTGTGATGCTATTCCCTGATTCTTGATCCAGTTCTATAAGAGTACAACATTTTACTTATAATCCTATATGGTAGCTTCCAGGGCACTTAGCTGAAGTTCTTTGGAGTAGTCTATTGAGCAGGTGATAGAGAAAATCACACAACAAGTTAGAACCTCTCACTGTACATCTCAGTGATAGAGCAAGTCACACAACAAGTTAGAACCTCTCACTGTACATCTCAATGATAGAGCAAGTCACACAACAAGTTAGAACATCTCACTGTACATCTCAGTGATAGAGCAAGTCACACAACAAGTTAGAACATCTCACTGTACATCTCAGCTAACACATCACTGCACTTAACGAGTACGGCCGACAGTATACCTCATAGAGCACTCCACAGTACACTTCCCAGCACAATTCACAAAATGATCCATAGAAGAGTTCCCTGTATAAGTTCATCCACCACTAATGGAACAGGTTATCTGAAACGATAGGCTAGTGTGCCCAAATGTTTTCTGCCAATCCTTCACCTTATAGTCCATCCAAACCTATTGTAACTTGTTAGAATACTCATCGAATTGTTATATATACCCGCCGAAATTTAATGCAGAGTACATGTATACTATAAAATTACTACACTTCATCATAGACTATACTCTATCGACGACTATATAGAATGGTCGACGGGGGATTTTATTATTCAAGTCATTTCTAGTAATCCGTGCCCCATAGCTGTTGTGGACATTATGAGCAATGAACTAAGATTCTATCATTTGGCACAGTTCTAAGACCGCATCCTGCCCTATATCCTATACATACCAGTCAGTACGGCTCCCGCCCTCTTAACTATGAAAGATGGTTTAGGAATAATGTTTATCTCTTTAAAGTGGCCCGTGAAGCCTGTTGTAAGTATGATTAATGAAATCATGGGGTTTTCTGGTGTAAAAGTGAAAGATGACGTTCACAGAGCCTGCCTACCTGACAGACGCCAGGCGCCTAACCGGCCAGGCATGGGTTGAGGGCGGGGCGTGTTGCATGGTAGCAGGGATCAGGGTAAAATGGGCTAAAACGGGGTTAGGGTATCTGGGATATCAACACCACAAACATTATCTGTATACCAGAGCCGGTGTATCTTACCGCCTCGACCCACGACCTCCGGCCTCACTCTCCCACCAGGTGGCGTCATGAGGCACGTGACGTCATCAGTCACGTGACCAGGAGGTCGACGCCTGCGCAGTGAGGGCAGAGATCTGATTATAGGTCACGTGGGTTGGTCTATACGTCAAGGAAGCGCTGGGAGCATATACTGTGTTTGATGTCATGAATAGGTGACGTCACCCGGTGGCATACGTCAAATACGAGTCCAGAAGGGTAGATTGTCGAATGTACTGATAGCAATGGGACATTAGTTATATGTGTACATATATCACAAATGTCCCATTACTATACATACATAGTTCTTTCATTTGCGGATCTTCAGTAAATCACTAGGTGATGATTATAAGACTCTTCTCTTTCTCCTGAATATAAACAAACTTAAATTCGTTACCAATGACGCGCCATTTTATAGACTATATCAGCTTGAACGACGGTGGGGGACAGAGTGTGTAGCTGGAGCAAGAGGAGTGTGACCAGGAGTTGGGGATGACAGGCTTTCGCTGTTTGAGGAGTCAGATGTGTACACAATTTGCGACTGCCCGATCCAACAGACCAGAATCTGGCGGGTCGGATTTCACCCTTCGGCTACAAAGTACCGAAAAGCGATGACGCCCTGCTCGCCTTTGATGAGATGTGAACAAAGTGATTAATCAAGGGAATTGAACACTAGCACTTTGATAGATGGCGATAGCTGGCTGCGCCATGTGGCGTACAATCCCTCTTCCCAGCGGAGCATCTACTTGATATAATTCACGCTGATTAATCATTTAAGAGCCACTTGACCAAAAACAAAACGGGATTATCGTGCTAGCTGATCCCATCCTGGCCTCCTGGCTGTGTTTACGTCAATCCTATTTCGGGTAATCCCCCAGCGGGGAACACCCACAAAGCGATGACGTCACGGGAATGGGAATTGTATTAATGTTAGTACATGTTTGAGTCTACTTGAGACTTCTTAGGGCATCTTATGTTGTTTGTTATCTTGAGCAAAAAGAAAATAATTCTAAATATCCTCATTTTTATAAGCATTCTATTAATTAAGAATCATTATTGCACGACCCATGTATGACACTGGAATCAAGCTAATATCCACTTTATACATGCACGTACTTTTCATTTTGTTGTAATTCATTTCTTGTGGTTTACTGATATCTCAATCGGCACAACAAACCGAACTTATTTACCATCTGATTATGACCGCAATGTAATTTAATGATGCTTATGTATATATGTTATTCTACCTATCACATCGACAAAAAACTATAAAAAAAACTGAAAGAACTCTGTAAATCATTAGCTCGGCGCACATGGAAACCAGTCCTCGGACTGAGTGTCTCCGAGTATAAATAAATGTTTCAAAACAAACAAAAATGTTACTGTTTGTGGCACACGCTATCTACTTAACGGTGAAACAGCGTGGCTTCTAGTCTAGGACCTTGTTGACCAGTCAGCCGCCTCCGTTCCCCATCTGAACCCATCTCCAGTTCAACCAGGTCAGCGATAGCAGAGACAGCGACCAGCAGGGAGCAACTCATACCCTACCCTCTTATCTTTACAGAACATGGACATAATCAATATCACCTACACTACACTCTAATAACACCATCTAACGATCCAAAGATGTATTATACCCCACCGAGTTATACACACAGCTTCTTTGATCGGGCTAAATTACATTAGACCTTCAAATAAACCAACATAAACGTGTGTTTGTCATGATAAAATATGCCCCATCAAATAACTACATTGGTCATTTAGGGAGTCAACTATTCATTATAGGTTTCGCTACTAGTCCATAATCTTATTGCTAATCAGAAGTGGCGCAATAATATTCGTATGGTTTTAGTGGTATCATCGACATCTGTACAAGACTGTAGTGCCTTTGGCAGTGCTTTCCTGAACCATGCTGGGGCTTCTGTCTGCCTGAGACCTGTACGGGTACATAGTGACTTATTCTAGTTTCTTTGCCGAGAATAACTTGAGGGAAACCTTATAGTATTTTACAGAACGCATGATACATGTATCAAAAAGTGACTTTGAAAAAATACAGAGCAATCTCAAAAATACGCCAAAATACAGATTGTGGTAGTTCTATGACCAGGTCGGTGTTCTAAGAATTTAAATAATCTTGATTCCACCAGAATAAGAGCAATTTATGATACAATTAATGAACTGTCAGAACGAAACTAAATTATGGGAATTTAAAAGCGAAAATTTAAGTGACTCTCTCGCCTAATTCATCAATTTGCCCTGTTAAAATGGCCCCGCCTGTAAAAATGAAATAAGGGTAACAATTAACCGGGTCATAGCCAGCTGAACGGAGAAAAGGCACATGGCCCGTGGCTTCAAGGCCCTACGAGCGCGTGCCATGCCCGCACCTCACTTGACCCCCAGGGGGTGGGGGTGCACCACTCCCTCCGGGTACTAGACACCCCCGTCACCTCCCAACACCCCACAGTAACCCACTTTCAGCATCCACACTCTGTGAGGGTCAGGTGCCCTGTGACTGAAGCCTCTCTCTTCCCCAAACATACTGACAGTCTAACACAAACAAAAACAACGCTTATCCGCCGTCCACGACCTGTTGGTGAACCCGGAAAAATAATGGCGTTTATTATCTGTTCACGACCTGCTGAAAGTGGTTCTCACCGGTGTTTTTTTAATCTATACTTTATTGATATATTTTGCTATTTTCATCAGAGTAGTGGAGAGACAAAAATTTGTGATTTGAGTACATGTATATATATGCAACTAACACTAAGCTAAGACAGCAAAGATTAAACACCAAGAAGTTTCACAAGGTCATTATCAAATCAAAATATGGAGATAACGTTACGTCATTAAGATGTGTCTTAATTATACCCCTCATAAAAATCTACATAGACTTAACATGATGTGATTGTATGCCACGGTTATGCCATAAACTATTTCTAAAAACATGCGACGTGGTAGAATAAAATCGAAACGTCACTCAATTTCATATAACTGTTTACATGGCCTTCGTTCTCTTCCACTACACTACAGATATCACTCTGCTCCGCTTCGTAAAATCATTCCACGAAGACAACTCACTATATAGTGAAAATATGTGAAAATTTCTGACGTTTCTTGGTGATGCTCAAACCGGGAAACAAAGATTTACACATGGGAAGCACCGCGATTTCACGACTGAGACTTAAATATTGTTACACTTGTATGGAGATTATATGGAAATGACGTCAGAACAGTACGACTACAGTGTATATCCATATATATTTATATTCGCCTTATTTTGATTTGATACTGACATTGTGAAACTTCTTCGTGTTTAATCGTTGCTTAGTGCTAGTTTGTAAAAGGATTTGTAAAAGGAACTACACATCTTTACTGACTGCAATATCAGTGTCAATTGAATAGTGTTCCGTTCCGTATGAAATATATATGTACATTATATGCATTATTTCATCTACTTCTCCCGTTCTGTTCAATGCTCAGTACCAGGTATATTAGGATATGTTGTTTATTATAACTCATTCTATACTATTATTATCTTTACACTTCACAATAGGGTTAGCTAGGACCATGAAAATTAACTCTTGTATAGTTGAGGCCCTAACCTACTTACTGGTTGTCATCATGATCTGCTAAAATAAGATCATGATCATATTTGGAGTAAAAAAAAAAGAGTTATGTAACTGTTCAATGATGCCAATAAAGAAGATAAAAAAGGTCCTGTTCCATTTCGCCGGATGTTACTCCGAGGTTAACAAGTGTATTAGCCAGGGACGCATAGACTCAGGAATGTCACTGCGAACAGTAGTGTTCCTTAATGAACTCAAAATCATGATGATAGCCCCGATATTAACGAGTGACACTAGCCTGACGAGGCAGTCACTCAGGAGAAAGTAGGTTACACCCGTCACCTTTCTCCATCATCGACTCTAGCCTGACCACTGGCCAGACGTCACACCGACACAACATGCGCGACCCCGAGTGGCACGTGCCCCAGTGTTGTCTTAGTGTCAACGCCCTCTCGCGGTCAGCCCGGCGTCCGGTTAGAGCGTGGGGAGGGGAGGGGAGGGGCGAGGGTGTTAGTCAATTAGTGGACATAAGTGCCTAATTAAAACGGCTTGGTTTGAGATACAAGGCCAGTCACAAGCGGCCTGAGGCGCCGAGCACGTGGACACTCACGACGCATGTGCACAAGTCTAAATTCAGTCCATATGCTGACATTGACGTTTAAGGGTTTCACCACACTCAACCATATGCCAGGTATCCATTGCTTTAACCCTTGAAAATCTGCCTACCTGTTACTCCTCCCATCATAGCGGATATTTTGTATTTTCTTTGATAAATGCATATCGCATATTAAAAAATCAGCATATTTATACATCGTCTTTATAAAAAAAAATAACACGTTTCCTTTCGCTGGTAACCATCCTGCCGAGTCTGTCATGCTAGGGTCCATATTGACAAGCGGCCAGATGGCGCCCAGAACCAGCAGGTGTTAGAGTCACGTGATACGTGCTAATAGTATCACGTGACCCGGTAACGGGCGCTAGGCGGCGCTTCATTAGATCACGTGTGTTTCTCTGCCTACTCCTCAGCTCACCTGTTCACGTCAGCGTTACCTGTTCTGAGTCACGTGACGGGTAAGATGGACAGGAATGATTTGGGACAAAAATGAGTGATGCCTAAGAAATGCAAGTCTCAGTTTGTTGGCGAACCATCCTTGAGCTTTTGAAAGGGATTTATAAATCAAATATTTTCTATGTCGTGTTACTAGCGTTATACTTGCATATTCAACAGTTATAGTGCAACCGAAATGACTCCATAGACGTTTGGAAGAAGATTCATTCGAGAAAGAGAGAGGTAAAACAAAGGCCTTTGCTGTCTCCATGTTACTTTCAATGAACATTATCCTATCCTCTGGGTTTACATCACCCCAACTCTGAGTAGGTGACAGCAGATAAAAATCTCATCCCCACTTTCATAAGTAAAGGGGAAATGGCGAGATCTGCCCTGACCCGCTCTTCTCACCCAGCTCATCTCAGAGTAAACAACAATGTCAGTGCCACTCTGAGCACATTTAAAGGTGTGGGTGGCTTGGTATTCCATCCATCCCTGGGAGGTGGTTTATAGACAAGGTGTTGCATAGATCTGGGAGGTGTTTTATAGACAAGGTGTTGCATAGACCTGTTGAGTTGAAACGATCACTGATGGTCTAATACCTATTTGGATATAGCTTTGCCATGCATGCGCAGGTAAGATAATTCGACTGTGCAACGGAAACGGTCACTATCCACGATGGTCACTACTGTAAAACAGATCCCGGGTCCTCTGGTGATTGGTCATGTCTCCACTAGACAGCAACAAACTCCGTGATCTGTCTTCATGTGACGGCACACCGTTCACTCTCCAACACAGCCATGTGGGTTTTTCTGCGCCCGGTCCAATTAGGGTCAAGTGGCCTTCAGATTTTAACACGATTTTTATGTGGAATTTATCGTAAACAAAATTCCTATTAAAATCTAAGTCACCACGAACAGGCGAACATCAATATTCATGCTAATTTCCGAACACAAATTTGATACAAACCTAACGACGTAGACGTCAGTAATTTCATGTCACCCAGTAAACTATACTCTACGCTAGTACGGATATTGGGTTTTGTGAGCTGTATGTAGCTCACATGGGGCGCTGTCCGGGTGATTTCGAGATTGCCTCTCGGCTTCCCCAAGGGCAAGCACCAGGACGGCATTATCACCATCCCAGCGAGGTAGCGATTCTCAGAAGTCAGCTCTCCCGACACCGACCCACTCCACCTGGCTGGTGTTTCCCGATATCGGAGTACAGCTAAAGTAGTTTCTTTTCCCAACAATAACAGTAATGTCAATCTCAAAAACGTATGTGTTTTAAAAGATAATACGTTTAATGAATATTTATTACATATTTCGATATATTTCTTAAACACTTTGACACAGTTAGACAATACTTATACATGTAATACAAAGAAAGTGGCACCCCCTCCCACATGTGCAGAGGTCGAATTAGTTCGTGCCTGTGTACATTGGGAGCGTCACATTCCATTTTGGGCCAATGCAGGGGATACCATCCCTTATCTTGGTAGTTTTCATATTGAAATCTTGTCAGGACTCAACTGGTTATCGTTTAATTGTTGAAACCATTTTTTCCTGGGTATTTCATCAAATATTAAGCTTTTGAAGGGTTTTTCCTATAAAACACATTTCTTTTGTGGACATGAGTCTGGCCACATCTAGGGTTTCCATTTACTGTAAGTTATTGCTGGAGTTACCTCGAATCAGTCTCACTGCTGCACAGCAGGGGGGCTGTCGTGACCCCTTGTCGCAGCCTGTCGGGAAGTGCACGCTTCACCTAAATATTCTATCGTAGACCTCTGCGACAACCTCCCGACACGCCACGACACGCCACGACACGGCTCCAAAATCGAACATGTTCGATATTGTCGTAGCCTTGTCGGAAGGCCCCCGACAGGCCCCCGATAAGCTTCATGTCGCAGCCTGTCGTGGCCTTGTCGTAGCCTCTTGTCGGGAACTATGGTCCACCAACCACAACAAGGCTACGACAAGGCTTCCAATCGTAGAGCTGTCATGGACCCTGTCGGAAAGCCGTTGTCGTAGCCTTGTCGTGGTTGGTGGACGCACCCCATTAGGCTAGGCACCTACTGCTTGCGACATGGATATGAATCAAAATTTCAGCATCATATCCTTGTCAGATTGTTGAAGAAATCGGTTTCATAGACAGTCAGCATGAAATACTGAATTACCACATCATTGCTGTGTCACTATGATGAAAAAGTGCTGTGTCGTAGTTTGTCGTGAGCTCCGTGGGTTCCCAGCATTACACTTTAGACGACTGTCGGACCTCAGTCAACTGACAGATATACTCCAGGGGTCGTCAACGTCTGAGATAAAAGATGAAACACTTCTCCACGGCATACATTTATGAGCAGCCGTTCTACTATACGTCACTTCCTCTGCTGGCCCTCAGTTGCGAACTTAATTGGTTTGCAATGACTGAGAAATACAAATATGTTCTGGAACATTTTGATTACATATATACCTACAACTGTAAACTATATCTAAATATTTTGTTAATTCTGGGGGTCATTTAAAATTTGATTATGTTCATATCGTCATTCGTATAAGACGGCTGGATATTGAATAGAGCTCTCCTATATGTACTGAGGCTTTAGAATGGACACCTGTTGCCTGACTAATATGCCATTGATGGGTTATACCACACATAAACACGTGGTTTGGTGTCTAGAAAGCTGAATTACCTGAAAAGAGTACATCGGATTGAATTACATGGACTGTACAAAATGTAACGGTCTACTCTAAATATAGGCTCTATATCCTAAAACTATATAGTTTAACTTGTTCAATCGAAGCTAGACCTAACTGGACTTCTTGCTTCTCATGGACTCTTTGCAGCCCAAATTAGGTAATACCAACAATATACTCAGAAAATAGAACAGGAATGTGCACAGAAAAAGCACGGGCCGACCATAAACATGCAATACCAAGACCTCTGACGTCACAGCTATTGTCAGCGCCCTGGCAGAATGCAGCAATCCGCGTGAACCAGCGTGGGAACCTGCGTCGACCCTTTCTCACTCTTCACTGTACTACGGCAGCTTATTAACTTTTGATTTTGTACCAAAGAGCAAAAATCGGCAAAAATATAGGATGAAATGAATCACCATGGAAAAGATAACAATATAGTAATTTTCTCCTTGAGCCGAGTTATTAACTAAAACAGATCCTTTTTACGCTTTTCCTTTATGGTTAACATTGTAAAACCATGTTCTATTCAAGGGCGCACTTGTTTACTGCGTGTTCATCTCTGTCACCTCTTGCCAATAAAGACAGTGATAACATCGGTCTATTAACCGAAGCCTCCCTCTTGCCAGATTTGTGGATTGTAAATACGCGTCTATTGGCACCATCTACCCCGTATCTCCGACCAGACTAATTAAACCAACAATTCCACCCCCGCCCCCACTAACACTTCACTCCTCTCGATGTTGAGAGGCCGCCATCAGGCAGATTCCCCCTCTCCCTTGCAGAGGTTTAGTTACAGTCACAGTCATATCCTAATAGAAAATCGGTATGGAGAGTGGAAGTTCCCCGATAGAGCATTTTACCAGCCGCCAGACGATGTTTTATCCGATCTGTTCAGATTGACTCTCGCCGAGATGCAGCAAAGTGAGAAAAAAAGACAGTTCGTCCTAATCAAATTACAATGTTCATCTTCCTCTGGGCTAATGGGGGTGTGAAAGGCGGAGGCAGTAATTGCTGACAAGAAAGGATACATTAGCACCGCGAGGCCGCTAGCTGAATAACCAGGCGCCCATTTCACCCTATAACCCTACCCAAAGTGTTGCCCCTTGAGAGAAGGCGAGGGTCGCAAGTACCCTCTTAACTCTTTCAGACGGGTGATGCTGTTAGGTAAAGATCGACTGACTGGGCACCATTTGTAAATGTCTGTGTCAGAGAAGATAGCAATTAAGGGAATTGAAAAGAAAGAACAACTGGAGGGAAATCATCACCTATGTACATGGAGAGGGCAACGCTGTATTACTTAATAAATTCCAGGGGTATATCCAGAAAACGTAAACCTGCGAGACGCCAACTGATTGGATACACAGAAGCCATGGACCGATCCCTGGGACTGATCCACACAACCCTGACTTGTTGAGCGCGGTCACGTGCTTAGAAGCGTTGCATTACTTCGCATCACCCCTTGCTCTACTAGAACCCATTCTTTCTCCCCACCCCACCATACAACAATGACCCCACCTAACAGCGACCATCTCGTCACCAGATCTATTATTGACGACTCGTGTGATCGAGGGAATTCGTGTGGATGCCACGAGGGTCTGTGGACGCCAGCTAACGCGAGCGCCCAATCCGTTCTCATCAGTTGTTTGAGAATTCGAAATATCGAAAGCTTTAATCGACACCCCAAAATTTATTCCCAGATGTTTCGAGTTTACTCAATATACAATTATTTTCTATCTATCTAGGGTATCTTGGATTAAGGTCTGATATTCTAATGTAGTTTTTGTCATAAAACATGTGTCGTAGATTAAAGGTAGCATTTTTTCCTTAAAATAGTGAATGCATCTTTTATTCAACTAACGTATCTATATTTGAACCTATTCTTAATAGTAAATTACCAAGTCACACAAGACAGTCTGGGGGTTTTACTAATTAGTTTTATGGTGTATGATATAGGTTGTGGTGAAACTGTAGAGCGGTTTGGCTTTTTATTTCCTTGTCTTCTTTTTAGTACATATGCCGAGTGTCTGATATACTTAAACTGGAATGGAAGTATGCTGAATGAATGACATTGTGGCTGTTCCCAAAACCGCCGACTGGTCACTTGCTCGCTCAAGCTGCGGAACTGGCCTGCCCACATCGCCGCCAGGGGCCATGCTGGTACCGGCTGACCACGCCTTCCACGGAGACACATACGGGGAACAAGGTCAATGACATGCGCGCTGGGCGCCGGCGAGACGCGTAGACTCACCCTTGAGGCCGCTTGAACCCAGCGGGCTTTTTCACCGCCTGTGTCACACGACGGGTCGCCAAATGACATCCAATAGTTCATCCACCATGTTCTGGTGACAACTATAAGACATTATGGCTTTTTACTCATACCTAAACTACTGCCTTCTTCAAGATGAATCAAAACCCAATTATTGCAGTAATTATACATTATAATTCCTACATTCTTTTTCACTCAAATGACTATCAGTCTTTCTCACATAATAACTTGCATGCATACTATCGGAAATATAATTCAGAAAGTATGTCTATTGTCATCTCCACTTCAATTGTAGAATTGGATTAGATATAAGACTACTGTGCCATCAATAACATGGTACTCACGTTATTATAACAATCACATTAGCCTTGCAGCTATCTCCTACAAAAAAGTGAACAATAGCTAAATAACTACTACTGGGCTAGAACTCATCATTGAACTTCTATGAAGGTAATATCGAAAGGACGGGAGTGGGGAAACAAGCATAACTTTTGGCACTGCTGTTAATATTCACATGAAACACCAGAGGCTACGGTCTGGTGTCGGTCACTCCTCTGTGTAAGTGACTATCTCTCACTGCCCTCTCTGTCTCTTCCTGTATACCCTGTCTTTCTATCTCTTTATTCTCACAATACAGTACGTGTATCCCCTTTTGGGTATGTTTTCATTCTCGGGACGCCATGGCACCGGGAGAGAGGATTCCCCAGCCAGACAAGAAAGACACAAGCGTTTCTCGGAAATACTACACCTCAAAACCATTCATTGCATTGGTTCTGTTTTGTGGTAGTGTGTGTGTGTGTGGGGGGGGGGGGGGGGGCTACATAAGCTTGCGAATCTAGAATTCAGTCTGGGAAAATAAGGAATAACCGCAAAGGTACATAAATTTATAATGGATCTGATCTAATTCTGATTACGGATATAGTAAATCTAATACGAAATAAGATACAATACTCGGATGTCATCTGAAATCCTCTCGAATAATATCTATTGCCCATGTAAATAATTGGTTACGTCAAATTTTATCAGATATCAGAAATAAATACACAATGTACATATAATTCCTTGAGTCGTGGAGGCAGTGTGGTTCAGCCGGTGGCGCGATAATAATATAGATATAGTGACCTCCCGGGTCTCCATATCTATTTACAGTCATCTCATCTCATAGTACTCAAATATCACCATAATTTCGGTTACGCCGAAAGAGACATTAACCATACACTTGATGGGAACCCGGCTTTGCATAAGGTAGAGTAGTCGTGCACGCGCCGCCCTGGATGTGATTCCATATGACACAGAATGCATGTCGGGGTGAGAACCACAGAGCCCTGTCAGAGCGAATCCACACCGCCACCCGCGGAGACGATATCTGAGGAATTCCACACGTCTCCAAACCCAACGAGCATCGACAACTAAGGGGACATCCATAAAGTATTTACGCAGAATTTCCGAAAATTTTCACCCTCAACCCTCCTCCCGATCTTGAACAAAGAAGGAGCATACGCAAACTTTCAAAAAAAGATTGGACCCTCCTACCCCTCACTGCGTACGTACTTTATTGTTGATCCCCAACTAAAGGGACAGTGCCATGTAGAGTTATAGATAATTGTTAAACTATATATACATGCAGGTCTTTGCTCGTTCATCTTACATAGATGAGAACAGAGGCCCGTTGAATAATCTAGGATCGAACATGAAAACCTTTTTCTGTACTCTTTAGAGACTCAGGAACGATTTAGGTCAACTTAATTCAACACTGACAACCTTATGGACGGCTATGACTGTCTTGGCGAACGAACTTAAATGTTATTTAATTATAACCCTTTTACGAGGTACAGAAAAGGGTTTTCATGTACGATCCTAGATTATTAAACAGGCCCTTGTGTCGTGGCTGATGGGTATAGAAAAAACAGCAGCATTTGTTTTGTTTTGGGTTGGGTTTTTTTTGCATGTGCCGTCACATAAGCAGCTCCGCATGAAAACAGTATTTAATACGCTATGAGTACGAGGTGTACACGAGGTTTTGTTTTTGAATCAGGCATGACATATCTATCTTCCGAGAGAACCTAAATAAAATGAATATTTTTAATATGTAGTACCATACGATCCATATTAAATAGAGGAAACGGGACTCTAATCATTTGGTGTATCTGGGTGTGTATTCATGTTCTAGAATTCACGGCCAACCAGTGTGATGTGCTGTATGAGATCCATACCTATTTGTTTACATCAATAATAACAGAATCATCTTTCTATGCCACGTTCATGGTCGTCGTTAGTCGGTGGTTCTGTCTTTACCAAGGCTCGTCAAGGTCAGTGTAATTTACGCATAGTTGCATAATCTGTAGATATTAATCATTTAGCTAGATTTGGTATATCGATGACTATGTTTTTACATGAATGCATATGTACATATGGTTTCCCATATGAACAACATAGCTAGGGCTTAAATGTGAACAATGTTAGCTGCAATTTAAATATTCGTTTACCACTAGAGAATAATCTACTTGAAATTTGAGTAGGTGAAACCCACAAGCTGTTAGACCTGTTTCCATGGTTGAGAGTGACCACCATTAAAACGCCCCATACATCAGCATCACCGAGCCCCGCCCCGTCCTGACCCTGTCTGACCCTAACAGCCCTTTTACCTCTCATCAGTCAGTGAGGCAGAACCCGGGTAGATAGCCCACCTGACAAAGACCAGCCCGCCCCCTGCCGGCACGCTCACACAACTCCAGCAGGGCGGAATCAATTTACCGCTATGGGCGACAAAGTAGCGCGGGTATCTGACCGCGGCGTCTACGTTAATGTGAGCACTTGAGTTGATAAGGTCGCCAAGTGAGGTGGATGGGTTTAGAGAGAGATGGTCATCAGGTCTGCACAATCACATCAGGTATGGCAGAGATGTACGTCAAGTCTGTACATCACATCAATTATGGCAGAGATGGCCATCAAGTCTGTACAATCACATCAGGTATGGCAGAGATGGCCATCAAGTCTGTACATCACATAGGTATGGCAGAGATGTACGTCAAGTCTGTACATCACATAGGTATGGCAGAGATGTACATCAAGTCTGTACATCACATAGGTATGGCAGGGATGGCCATCAAGTCTGTACATCACATAGGTATGGCAGAGATGTACATCAAGTCTGTACATCACATAGGTATGGCAGAGATGTACATCAAGTCTGTACATCACATAGGTATGGCAGAGATGTACATCAAGTCTGTACATCACATAGGTATGGCAGAGATGTACGTCAAGTCTGTACATCACATAGGTATGGCAGAGATGACCATCAAGTCTGTACATCACATAGGTATGGCAGAGATGTACGTCAAGTCTGTACATCACATAGGTATGGCAGAGATGTACATCAAGTCTGTACATCACATAGGTATGGCAGAGATGTACGTCAAGTCTGTACATCACATAGGTATGGCAGAGATGTACATCAAGTCTATACATCACATAGGTATGGCAGGGATGGCCATCAAGACTGTACATCACATAGGTATGGCAGAGATGTACATCAAGTCTGTACATCACATAGGTATGGCAGAGATGGCCATCAAGTCTGTACATCACATAGGTATGGCAGAGATGTACGTCAAGTCTGTACATCACATAGGTATGGCAGAGATGTACATCAAGTCTGTACATCACATAGGTATGGCAGGGATGGCCATCAAGTCTGTACATCACATAGGTATGGCAGAGATGTACATCAAGTCTGTACATCACATAGGTATGGCAGAGATGTACATCAAGTCTGTACATCACATAGGTATGGCAGAGATGTACATCAAGTCTGTACATCACATAGGTATGGCAGAGATGTACGTCAAGTCTGTACATCACATAGGTATGGCAGAGATGACCGTCAAGTCTTTACAATCACATCAAGTATGGCAGAGATGGCCATCAATTCTGTACATCACATAGGTATGGCAGGGATGGCCATCAAGTCTGTTCAACCTCATCATGTATGACAGAGATGGTCATCAGGTCTGTACAATCACATCGGGTATGGAGAAGATGGCCATTGATCAGGTCTTTACAATCATATCAAGAATAAAGGAGATGGCCATCAGGTCTGTACAATAACATCAGGTAGGCCTATTGGTTGGCTCGAGATCAATATTCTTTTAAATCATATTTAAAAAGAATGTGAGAGGTTAACATTGTATATTATCGAATAGATACCAGTTAGGTCTATAAACTAACTTGGAAGTATGCATAGGATGTCTTTTAAGTAATAACAAAACCCCTTACGTAAAAAGTAAATCTGTCCTTCGACGAAGCGCCTTCTGGCACAAGAGGGCATTGTCCTGTAGACAGGTCCGGGCTGCGGGCGCCTGCGTTAGTATGTATCACTGACAAATCAAAACACGGCAAGCTCTGATAAAAACCAGAGACTTTCATAAGATACTGCCAGGCAGAGACAAGCCGTTTCAGCTCAGCCGTTATTTGGTGTAAGAAATGCGCACCAGAGGATATCGTCCCGTCTCTTCTGACACTCCAAGTGGAGCATCATGTCAGTCTCAGCACAGGTTATGTCTATGAGACAAAGGAGTTTTCAGGTTACGCGACGCGACCAAACTGGTTTCCACCTGTGTCGTCGCCTCTCGTCTCCCTTTGTCTCATACTCGGAAAATGGTTCTCTAAACTCGTCCCCAGTTGTTACTAAAATACAAAGTGATTGTATAATACGAATTAAGTTCCCAATATAATCTTGCTCTTTGAGCAACAATAATGTGTTTAAAGTGTTGGAAGATTAATGTGCCCTGAGATGAAATCAAGAAGTGGATTGAGTCCTCTGCTGTGTTTAGCGTGTTGTTAGTTCTCTATTTATATACAGTGAAGGATTTGCACCTTTTTTTGGTACCTGCTGGTCCTCTATCCAGATCAAAATGATAAATATCTTAATGTGTTCACTATTTAGCAAAATGCTTTTTGTAACATAATCCATGTCATATACATAAACCAATAATGGAAGTGATAGAATAAAATGGTGACAGAACCTTTAATGATATGTACAACCATTTCTTATCTCAATCCTTGTGCACCATACTTCACATAGTTTCACCGTCGTTTCTCAATGTACCAATTTCTGGAGTATCCTGAATAGTATGTCATTAGGCAGATCATTCTTTACCGCGGATCAGTGATGAATACTATCGTAAAACCGGATGAGTTTTAATCTTGGCTCCCGTATGCTACGACTGGCGTTTGGCGTAGTGATATCACGAGGCGGAGCCGAGTGGTATCCGGAACCAAACGCCAGGAGTGGCATTCGGAAGCCAAGATAAAAACGAATCAGGTTTTGATTTTATCCTACCCCTCTCTTCAATATTTTAATATAAAAATCATGAATCAAAATCATCAAAATTCCGTATGCCCCTAGTAGCATACAAACGTCCGTATGTCAGTCAGCGTGGCATACGGAATCTCAATGTTAAGCCTATGGGATTTTATATTAGGGGTAGGATAAAAAGTTTTAATATTGCAGAGCACCAGCAACCGAGGTACAGGTCGAATTTTATGATATAGTCATAATTGCAGAGAAATTTCCCTGTGATCTCTACTGACAATACGCTAAAATATTCTGGGGCGATTTCACTATATTTGGTGTCATGGACCCAATTTTTTGGAAAGGCATAAAACAGAGAAAGCGGAGGTCACTACAAGCCGTGTGATCAGCTGCTCCACACCCTACCAACTTGCCCACGCCCCATGATCCAGAATGCCCCTTATAGAGGGGTGTGCGGCAGGCAGGCATGGTCACCACGTTTTCATAAGTGCGTGGATAAACAAAATGAGGGGCGACCATTTGTTCTTGATGATCACAAGGCAAGGGGGTTTATTTGTGCATTTGGTGGACTCCGTCAAAGAACGTTTGAGGATGAAGGAGGGATGATGGAGATCATTTCCTCATGTCCCTTGTTTTTCATTCCTGCAATCTCGCCCACAAGTCGCTGAATGTTTCCACGATCCCCTATAGATCCATCTGACGTTTGTTCCGTGAAACGCCATATGAGAGGGCAAGGACACGTTGTGTACCAGGGGAAACTTGTAGGACTATGATTATATTTTAGGAGTCAAAGAGTTGGGACCGTGGCAGTTAGGAATTAAGTGTGTCTCCAGCATACTGCAGTACCAACCATCCATCTTTCTCCTATTTACTGCTTACAGAGAGTTATACCTGTATGCACCACACTCCTATTTACTGCTCAGAGAGGGCTATACCAATATGCACCACACTCCTATTTACTGCTCGCAGAGGGCTATACCAATATGCACCACTCTCCTATTCATTGCTCCATCTTTCTCCTATCCACTGCTTACAGGGAGTTATACCCGTATGCACCACTCTCCTATTTACTGCTCACAGAGGGCTATACCAGTATCCATCTCTCTCCTATTTACTGCTCAGAGGGTTTCTCGATTTTTGTTACGTGAAGGATCCTACCCATGCTTTGCAAAGCTTCGCTAGATATTATGAATGGTAGTATTATGATAGAAGCTGATGTCAGAGTTCAGAGCAATCCGGCCTCCATCACCAACACATAGGTCAACCAACCAGCTCTAACTTGTCCCATGTACTACTGGAATGCCAGGAACGTTACCTACCGATATAGTGCAGTGATGCTTGGGACATATATATCAAAGAAGGGCAATACGGTGACTATTTCTGGTTTTGTCTTTGTACCACAGCCCGCCTCTACCTCCCATCCCCCTGCAGGTCGTGATGGCGACCAGGAGAGGCTGGTGAGTAATCAGTGCGGACTGACGTGGTACAGGGCGGCCAGGTGCCCCGCCGCGCGAGGCGTTGTTTTAGGTGTGCCGGAACGTCACCTCTCACCCGGGCCGCCTGACCTGTCAGTAGAAGACTAGTGTACCAGCTCTAGCCTGTTTTACACTATGTCTCAGCCGGGGTTCTACACTCTGTAAAGTCGGTGAGGATGTGTATCTATGAGAAAATGTACACACATGCACACAATTACAAAGGTATATGCACGTACACTCAGATATAAACCTAAGCACATACAGAACCACGTACACAGACTTATGTGCACTCTGACCACAACATATATATTCATCAAAGTTGTCTGTGCTATTTTTTTCTAATTATCATATCTTTATCTCTCTTGACTTTCTTTCAAATAGCATTATTTCCTTTCTTCTTCTTCATTTTTCTTAGTTTCTAACATGAACTCTGAACTAAGTATCTGGCAATGTACGTAGTTACATTATTTCATAGTGTATATTTATGTTTCTGAAATTAAGGAATCTTCGCTTACAATCTAAATAAGATAATTTGGGATTTTTCAGAATCATCTCAGATGAGGTTTGGTCATATAATATGATTACAATAAGGTTTTTATGAATGATCTATGTTGTTCATCATATATATATGGTATTTTATATGATGAACATAACATAGACCCCTGTGCAGTGAAAGATATAAAAACTAAAAACCAGCCTTGCCTTATTGTCTCACACGCACCTAACTGTAACCAAATCCTCCTGATTAAAATGATAGCTGAGACAGGCAACTGATGTAATTATCTACTTAATGCGTACAATGAGCGACACTTCATGAAATAATCATCAATTCATCCATCTACCTGTCAAGACAGCAGGCAGTAATAGGACCTACCCGGCATGGCAAATTTGATGAGGACCAGCAACTTACAGAGGAACTTTATTGTTTAAAACTGACAACATGGGGGGACTAAGTCTCACGAACTCTAGCATCTTTAATAGGAACTCTATTGTTTACACTGACTATATAGTGGATACGCTTGTAAGGGTATAGGTCACCGTTCCTATGATTCTGTCAGCCATATTATATACCCGGTAGCAAGGTGAATTCATTCATAAGTAAACATTCAACAGAGCAATCAATATTGTACATTCATTCTCTACTGCATGTGCAATCATGAATTGCATTTGATTCTATCATCACCAACTGTAACAGAAATTTGGAGAAAGCATTGAAGCTCGAGCTGGTAATCATCCATTTTTCATTTATCTTAATTATAGGATATCCTTTTTGAAATATGCATGTACTAGAATATCATATACTCTTTCATTCTCTTTCCTCGTTTTAATGAAGTTATCGCGAATCACATAATCATTATAATTATCTATATCGATGTAATTTCATTCTCTAGTCTCAGTTTCAGAATCATCGATTTAAACCTTAGTAAAGCATGACTATCTTCTCCTCGTTGACAAGGACTTTGAAGGGTGGTCCACATGATCCTTTCTCTGCAAATCACATTTGGAGTAACGACAATAGCCGCATAAAAAGCAAACCAGTAATTAAAATATCTAAAAAATCACGGCGAGACACACCACAGTAAAAAATGATACAAAACTAGATTATCTTTTATCCAGGTGCGTTGGTTGAGCAGACAAGGGGGTCAGCCTCTGGTAGGGGGTGAGTGTGTGAATAAGGTGGTCTTCCTCTAGGTAACAAAGGGAAGCCTCTCTCTCTGTCCTTGTTGGTGAGATAGTAGGGCGGATAGTGACAGGAGGCCTGGCCAGAAAAGGCTGCCTACGGGTTGTTTTACAGCACCTGGCCTGATCCGACCGCTACTCCACTGAGAAAAAACACCAACAACCGACGAAAACAAAGAAGTGAGTCTTTGTGGTGACCGGCGAGGTTTCCGGGTGTGTGGCTTGAATGTATCACACAAAAGGTTTGAAGTTCCATAAGGAGTCTCACCTGAGAGTTCTACCTGAAAGGTGTACATGTGCAAGTTACAGGTCTACCACTTATTTCATCTGAGTTAGAGAAAGTGATATATAACATACATGGGGCTATCAAATTTCTCGTTGTTGTACATGTACCATATCGATACACATATATACACAACTCTGCACACAGGCTAATTTGACGGGATTTACGTTGGGGAGTTCTGTAGGATTGAGTGTGCAAATCTCTATACATCATATCGTTATAGAAATGTACATTGTAAGTAATTGTAAATTGCTATTTAATTCTCACGCTGGCGCCCTCTACTGTAACCAACGTTTATCACTGACGTCACTAAATAGTCACGTGCTACCTGTCTTCTTCTTTGTGACTGTTGTACTGTACACACGTTTTTACGACTCGCAGCGCTTTTTCACATACGTTCTCTTCAACGAAAAAGTATTTTCGCTGCACCACATGTGCGAGGAATGACACACAGAAAATTGCCCTTGTCGGTACAACGAAAGAAGAAGAATCAACTAAAGTCGCTCCGTGTTCAACAAAAAATGCAGCACACCGACGACCAAGCCGCTCGCCGAAATCAAGATGGCGCCTCGCGTGACGAACAGCCGGCAGACCAGGCAAGTCCCAGTCAGCAGCAGCCGAAACAGCAAAAGGCAACCGTCAAAGAAAATGCCACCGCCATCAGAGCCATGTCAGACCGTTTCCAGAATATGGACGACAGACTTACCGGGATAACTGACATGCTGTCGAAGCTCGTGGAGACGCGGGCAACAACGACCACTCAGTCGGCCTCCCCTCAACTTGACCGCGCACCTGCACACACACCGCTGCAGGCAACTCCTAGGGCAACATACCAGCATCCGAATCATAGAGCCAGAATCAACAACCCGGTGGCTTACCCGGAGAGGATCTCGGATCTGCACCTGCGTGACGACGCTGCAGAGCGTGTCGCACTGGCCGTGCGGCAGGCCCTGCAGCCTGATGTTAAAGGTATGGGAACCAGTCCACATCATTTCATCTTCCGAGGACCAAAGAGGGTCAAGACATCACTAGATGACTTGTCCCTGGCAGAATACATTCATGGGTTTTTCCAGATGCAAAAAAACGCAGTAGATGAAGAAACCAGAGAGGCAATGCAAAATCACCTAGAATGCATTGTCGACGACGCAAGGACTTATCCCTGGGAGGCAGTCCGTGCCTTCTCAGAAGAGGTCTGTGAGCGTGTCGCAAGCGGTCGATTGTACTGGACGAGTACATACGAAATCGATCGCTTGCAGACAAGGCTCGCTCACATCCCGACTAAACAATATGAGAAGAAACCTACCGACAGGCCGGGACAGACCAGACAGACAAGCACACAGTTGGACCTACCTCAACATATCGCTAGAGCGAGGCCCGGGCCCCCGTGCGCCGCTTTTCAAAAGGACGAGTGCCCCGAGCCCTCCCATCATGTTGTCGCAGGCACCCGTCGCTTACACATCTGCTCTGCTTGTCTCTCTGCAAAAGCATCAATGTTCCCCCACAGCGCAGCGTCCTGCAGATCAACACCGAAGCCTCAGCCGTCATCTCACCAGCCGGCGGGGTTTGGGCAGTAGACCGTAAAAGGTATAAAACACGTGTTTTCTACGGAGCTAAATACAGAAAAATGAACGATGTAAGTACTGCTAGACAAAGTAAATATGTGGTAGGTTTTCCAAATCGTAGACCTCATTCTGTCAGTCAGGATTGTGTTGATGTTAGCACACGTGTAGCTCCACGTGTCATAGATGTAAACATAGACGATGTAAACAAGGCTCGCCGCATGCGTGGTGACCTAGATGGTGGTGACCGCGGCAGGCGCAGACCCCGCGCAGGCCAGCTGGTCACTCACAACCATAACACACGAAGCGAGGCCTCTGGATCAGCTGACTCTGCAGTCAACACACTCTCAGTGGATATGTCTGTCCATGAAACGGGTTTTCTCCGTGTGTTGCCTGAACGTCAGATGTGTGAACTTGCTAGTCAGAATGCCCCTCCTAATAGTATACTTGCACGAGCACCAGTACCGCCTGCTGTTGTCGCTTGCCCTGACACAGCGATCGGTACAGGAAGTGTTCTCCATGTGTCAGACATCCAGGATTGTGGAACATTCATGTATCCTCGCACGAGTACCCCGCTGAGGAGTCTACATACGGCCATTGTCGACGTCGTCTCGACTGGTGCGGACAGTGATGTTGATTCACAGGTAACTGGGCCAACACAGGCCCCGGCCACTGCCCACAGGATGGGGCCTGTTGAGTACAAGCCAACAGTGGATACCTTATGGCCAACACCTTCGGAACCGGCGTGCGACTCGGCCACCAAACACATGTTAATCTATAAAAAGGTACTCGCTACAGGCCTCCCGAATTACCTCTCAGCGCGATTGGAGATCCCGTCGAACATGAATTTCTCTGCCTGGCAGGTGGCCCTGGCAGGATACCATGACAATAAAGTAGTTGACTTTTTGCGGTATGGCTGGCCGGCTTCATACACCGCCCCCAAGCCGCCAATGTCGACTCATCAAAACCATTCATCGGCTAGAGCACACCCCATCGCTGTCCAGTCCTTCATCGACAAAGAAATAAGGCTGGGCGCCATGCTGGGACCGTTCTCTGCGCCCCCTTTCACTCCCTGGACACAGGTCAGCCCGCTACTCACAAGGCCTAAGCCTGGAGCCACGGACGATCGTCGTATCATCATAGACCTGAGTTACCCACAGGGCTCAAGCGTTAATGATGGTATTGCGAGAAATCAATTCCAAGGAGAGGACGCTGTCTACTCGCTTCCATCGGTCGCTGACCTGGCTGTCAAAATCATTCAAGCTGGCCGCGGATCCCTCTTATGGAAATCAGACTTGCGACGCGCATATCGACAACTGCGCGTCGACCCCCTGGACTACCCGCTGCTGGGCATCAATCACGAGGGAAATTTCTATGTAGACATCTGCCCCTCCTTCGGCTGCCGTTTATCGGGGGGTGCTCAGCAGCGGGTATCAAACGCCATTTGCTGGGTGATGCAAAAGAGACACAGGGCGGACGTGATGGCTTACGTTGATGACTTTGTCGGAGTACACCCCAGTTTCAGTGAGGCTTCACACGCTTTCGCTGGTTTTGAATCACTCTGCCATGAACTGGGAGTTGAGATCGCTCCTGAGAAGGCAGCTTCAACCGAAGTATTTAATGTTGGTAATGGGGTAGTTCCAACGTGTCTAGGTAGTATGTAAATGCCGAAGTGGGATGATGGGGGTGTAGAATTATTAAGATGACAACTAAGTTATCAAGGAGAGTACAGCAAGGGGGATCCGCGAGAAGACAGTTGGTAGACCCACGCTCTCCCTACAGCCCCGCCCCCTCCTTTTTGTTATTTACAATTTTAATAAACAATAATACGTAAAATAGTTCCGGTTCGAGATTTCAGTTACAATATTTGTTTGTATATTCCGCAGCAGTGTTGCGGAATCGCCACCCTGTTATCAATACGATTATAAGCAAGTTAATAGTTTTAACGTTAAGCATATAACTATAAGACATCGACATTTTTATTCCCTATTCCCATCCGTCGTATAGATAATAGAAATGAATCGCCTCCAATCGTTTCGGTCCAGGATACCGTCGTCCAACAGCCCGATTCTGACCAATGGGTGGGCAGAGTCGGCCATATATCCTCCATGCTCGTAATGACCGATAATCATCGGGAATCATAAAATCAAGTGGTTGAAGTATGTACATCGACATGGATTGTAGCATATTTTGCACTCCCATTTTGCCAGTGGGTATCGGTATATCGATGTTTTGTTGACTTTATTGAAGTATAGTAGCGTCAGTGGTGACTCCTAGACCGATCTTTGACTGCAATTCCCTATAACCTGACGTTAATTCAGGAGCATGCACTGTCCAAGTGCACATCGGCCTGACGACCGAACATGGTGGTTAGATCACACCCCTACAGGATTAATGGATGGATAATCCCCACGACAATCTGTACCCCCTTGACGGCTTAAGTCAACCTCTCAGTCCGCGGCTCAGAGCGTTTGGAAACACCGTGGAGTGGATGAGATTGGCAGCTCAGTGTAACCAACAGTAGTGCCAGGTTTTAGACATAACAGTGTCAAGTGTTTGTGGGGTCTCTACCAGAATACACTTTGAGTTGGATCTGAATAGGTAAGCGTATATCAGGTATTATCTCACCCCAGATATTTTTTCCCCATAGACTTAACATTGAAAACTCGTATCTAACACCCATTAGATATTTGGGGAAAATATCCAATGGGGGATAATGTCACAAATGTTAGCCCATTAGTCAATATTAAGGGTGAGATAAATTCAGAAACCCATTCAAGTTTAGGGTCAGAGCTCGATCCCATCTCGTTTGAATCACATAGCAATTCACGCGGCTTCGCCTTGTGAATTACTATGTGATTCAAACTCGATGGGATATGAGCTCAGACCCGAAGCTTTCATGGGTTTCCTCTATAGTACTCAAATTGACGTATGACGTATGTCATGACGTCATACAATATCAGTCTTGCGTCAGGGAACATGGTTAATCTAGTGAGAATTATCGGTTAATTCGCTTAATAAGATCATTGATTTGAATCATTTAATGTGTTTTATATCTCATAGGGTTTCATGTCTCAACTTATACACGATGATCTTTAATGGAGTGTTCGTAAATGACTATCTGAAGCTACGGACCTAAATTGAGGAGAATATTACGTAGACATTTATTGAAAAGACTTTTTTGCTGCAGATCACACTAAGATACCAACATTTAGCGATATTACAATGATCTATTAATTTGATATATGATTAAAAACACAACGGTAGTCTGTTTATAACTCTGAGTATGTACATGTATGTTTTTGTTGGACGGAAGTTGCTGTCGTATACTCATGTGAAGCCATTTTCCGGCTGTCTTTATGACATACATATCCACGCACGGATATTACAGGTGAAAAGAGAGTGGTGGTGTGGAAAACGGGGGCTTTTAGGGCAGTAGTACCACAATAGCCACAGGTGTTGTATTGAGACAGGTACAGGTAAGGTAAACACCCTTTAGACTGCCCCCGCCTCAACACCCCGCGCTGAATAGACTGTGTGCATGTTGTATGACTACGGTTTGCACAAGACATTCACCCCCACTTAATGGCTCTTCTCAAGCACGGGGCTCTTTATCAACAGGCACTGGCTTTTAAGATATTAAACACGGTCTCTCGCGGGTGCAGGAAGCTTGGCATGGGAGCAGCGCAACATGGCGGAATACATGTTCTTTAATCAAGAAATGAGAATCTCTCTACTTCATACGCAGCAAGTCGGTGAAAGAGTATCCACGTTGTGTCATAGAAGCTTATAAATAACGAGGAAAAAAGAGAAGCTCATGAATCGGTATATTCATAAGTTACAAGCGTGCTGTTCAAAGTCAAAGATTACATATTATCAGGGTGAATTGATGAGTATATATATATATATATATATATATATATATATATATATATATATATATATATATATATATATATATATATATATATATATATGTATATATATATATATATATATATACGTTGATCAATTAATGACTATTTTTATGTATTGTCATGTATCTATACACAAACTACGGAGGAGACATGTTCCAGTGGTTACTAAATTGGTATATAATTGCCCCAGATATTCATGGATATGCTGTCGCCTTTGGCCCCAGTCTGGACATTTTGCATCTTCCTGTAGCCATGACATAGTTTCCGCTGAAGGCGTTACCAGCAGGAATTCATGTTTTATTTAAAGAGGGATTTTTTCTAGATCATCTCAGGTGACAATGTTTGGCGTGTTAGTTACATTGAGAAGATTCCTGTCTGGCATGTCGCGGTGAATTAGGCCCGAAAGAAGGCCCGGCTAACTGAATATGTGCATGACCAGCTCACTCCAACCCTCCTATAGACGTATAAACCGGTGTAGGGCACCGACTGTAACTGGCAATAAAGTGGTGTATGCCAATAACTATAATCCTCCATGGTAAGGTGAATACTGGAGAACTCGACCGGTAGCGAACTCGACCCGTTAGAAGAACTCGACCCATAACGAACTCGACCCGTTTAAAATCTTACCAACGAATTTATTAATACAGCTCTCGGTAAATACTATACTTAGTAGCAAGTACAGGCTTCAAATTTGGTCTTCTCTGCATGAGGAAGAAAACAAACAGAAAACCCTTCCCCTAACCCTACCCCGCTCCCACTATCCCTAACCCTATCCCTATCCGAACCTATCCCTACCCCTAAACCAAGCCCCTTGAAATTACCTACCTGGACGTATTTTCCCAAATCTGCTGGTTTATTAGTCTAAAAAGCAACTAGTCAGACATTTCCTTTCATATGAGATTGTCTTATCCATAGTATCTAAAACGAGTTGACTTCGCGGGTCGAGTTCTCCAAAATGGGTCTAGTTCTATTGATAAGTACGGCTCGAGTTCGTTAAGGGTCGAGTTCTCCAGTAACCGGTAAGTTAGAAGCCAGTGTAAGTCACTAAAGGCCCGACCCACTGACCCTCGTTATAAAGGTAAGAACTGGCGTAGGTCATTGACGATAACCCTATAACCCCTTTATTGGTAAAGACTGGCGTAAGTCACTGACCATAACCCTCCTTGTAAAAAATAAGACAATGCATGTCAGTAACAACTATAACCCACTGTGCAAAGCTAAAAACGGTATCAAGGGTCCACTCATTGATATGAAGGTAACCATCCATTCTTGCAAGAATACTGAACCTTCTGTTTTAAGATCAAGTGGGATGTTTGTCCTTTCATTCAGGGGAATCCATTTACAAATTTTGGATCTGACATAAAGTAACCGTGCCGCGGTACCCAGACGAGGACTGAATTGTTGAAGTGTCCACTTCATTTGAAATTATCCATGTTGGGAATAAAACGTCCTATGCTAGCCCCACCTTAACTACATCAGTCTGGTTTTCTAGTTAGAGGCAGACTAGAATAGGGCCTGTCACAGACAGTTTAACTCCCCCCTCCTCCCTTGCTCCTCTGACGCTGACTCTCTGATGTGATGTTTTCACAGGGGACCAGAACGTTTCCATCTAATCACAGACTCGCGCCTTTAGGCCTGGCCGTAGGCTTAACTTTGTCCCTGATAGTTCACAGAGTTATGCACTGGTTCCTGGCGTCTCTCGTCTATATAACTGAGCACAAATAAATGCCACAGAATAGTTATCACCTTTGGCAACTGAACTCTGACAAGAGCTGAACTTTCTACACCAAGTGTTTTATCTATATGCTTCATATCTGAGATCAGTTAAATCTCTTCTTGTATAATGATGGAAATGTATATGAAATTAAGCAAGTTACTATTTTTAGATGCGAATTATGTATTGTCGTTAGGAGCATTTATCTCACCCCTGGTATTTTTGTCCCATGGACTTAACATTGGAAACTCGTTATCCCTACCCCTATGAGTGTTGCAGTCCGTTCTCCGTGGTCTATGCCCTGTGTTTCATCTATTCTTTAGTGCGTACAGGGGTGAGATAAACACAGAAAGCAACTTGTTTTTGTCAAATCCATTGTTCTCCAACTCGTTGGAACACTTTGTGATATTCACTCCCTATCAAACTCGTGAAGAATGATGACTTTGACCAAAACTTGTTTTTCTTCAACACTCCTGGAAGAGGTACAAATTCAGTTTTACATGAGGGTAATTTGCTCTATATACTCACTATGGTGGCCATTCGGTAGGTCGATCTTGAAATGAGAACATTCTTCATACGAATAGTTAAAACGATGATGTTCTTGTTTGATGAATGATCCAAGCTGTGCACCTCACCCCATACACGACCCCCCCCCCCCCCCCCCGTCCCTCAATGTGCACCCACCCACCCGGTGACCACGCATGCGCCATGGAACCGTTCTCACGAGACGCCAGTTAATCATCGCTCATTTGGGATGGGAAAATCTGCGAAACCATTAAAATGTCTGAATGGTGGGTTAATCACCTGTCTGCACTGGGACTGAGTTACCTGTGACTGGCATTTAGGGGAAGGGACTGGGCATCAAGTGTTAGGGTGAGTGAGAGTCAGTGGCTAAGTTAGGAAACGTAGCACACTGGTGATGTAGCATAGTATCCAGATACCAAATGAAACATGACTTTGTTTGTTTTTTTGCTGTGTTTTTTATAGCATTTACATAGTGATTTGAAAAAAAGAATTCAATGAGTTGCTCAAACATCTCATCATTGCACCCGGCAAAATTTAAACCATTATCTTCTGGAGAACATCACTAGTATAATAGATGTTTCGAGGGGTGTCTACCATATCCAGATTAGAACTGAATAAAACGCAAGGTTATCTCAGGTGAAAAGGGAACAGTGCACAAGGCGTGCATGTCGCACGCTCATGTATGAGTAAGTAGAGAAGCTTGGAGCATATGCAACACAACGTGACCCAGTTCAAGAGTACATGCCATCATCTTCCCCGACAAGTATAGAGATATATTATAAGCGATGACAATGCAGTGCTTTCATAGCCCTGTGCATATTTTATCATCATGTCCAGTTCAGTGCGTCTCAGCACCTGCGGCGTCCACCAGCTATGACATCACAATTAAGAGATGATCTACCTCTGCGCATTTAACGTTTCCGCTAAAACGGCACGCAGCAGACGACATACACGTCACCCTTTAATCTGACTGGTACCCGCTCCGTTAATTAGTCCCGTGTTCTGGAGTGAACCCTCGACTGCCTATTGTGAACCCAGGTGTAGGGGCCCATTGTGCACCCCTACACAAGGTGTTGGCTGTAAAGAGGCCAGTAAACAGAGGCCATGACACCGACCCCCTGCTAGGTTCCATCAAAGGTGAACCAGGTGGGGATTGGGCTGGTAGGGGGGGGGGGGGGAGGTCAACTCCCCGGGGGATCCCCCCCCTCCTCTCGGTGTCACCCTCACCCTTTGACGAACTTCTCTCGGCTAGACTTACTTGGTCACATACCCACCTTATACAGGTAGAGAGAGCAGAAGAAAGGCTGGCTTGTGTTGAGTCGTGTGAGTGTGACTAGTACTTTCATATTTATTGGTCTCTCTGAGAATTCATGAATCCCCTGTCAGCAAATACTTCTCAGATCGCGGTCACTGCTCACAGAATTCATGTGTACTCATAGTAAAAAGTCCACACCGTTTAGATCTATGTCATATTCAAACCCCTGAGTCATACACATACGGCGTGATGTCCCCAATTGGCACAGCGTGTTTGCTAGATGGACGAATCTTCGTAAAGAACAAAAATATGCCTGTATGTAGAAAAGGGAATTTTCTAATTAAAAAGAAACAACAGGTTCTATGCCTTATTGATATTCAAACTTGAGGGTCAACAGTCTTCATCATGCATGTTAATTCCTATATTTCAATACAGATTTTAGCGTTTAGTGTATTATCACATGGTAAATCGGGTGGTAATGAAAGTTTTATTGGGGTCCTATCATAAAGTTGTTCCAACAAAATTTTAGTGTTCACACCTTGTTATGGTTGTCAGTAAGTTTCCATGTTTTAATAGACAAATCAGGTGGTAAAATTAATGTGCTGTGCTTCACTAGGAACTCTCCTTCATTGAACATGCCTCAATTCCCAAAGTTTATACATACTGGAAGCTATGTGAAAAGTACAATAATCGTGAAATCATCATCATATTATATGATAATCTTAAAATTATCATCATAAGCCGACTAAAACATTACTAAGCTTTCATAATTTCTTTCGCACACGCAATATTACAACGGAACAAAATGAACCGTATTACTCTTTAGAAGCCTGCTGGATGCTTATTAGCTTGAGGATCAAAACATCAAACATCTATTTCTGGTTGGCTTCACGGTGAGGCTCTAATGAGTTGAGATTAATCCGGATTAAGCGTCTCACCCTGCCCAATCCGGTCATGCACAGGACATGTAGGCCTACTTAGCAGTGAGAGGCGTCATAGTCCACACATCATTGAACTCTGAATGACCGTCCTGAACTCGACCATCACACTCAGCACAATAGACAAATGTCGTCGAAAAGAGGTCCAAAGAAACCAACAGCTTCATTATCTGTATTGATGGAAAGGTTACCTACCAATCAGCCTGTGGAATTTCGAGTCAAAACAATTTATCTGACCTTATAATGTAAGCGGTAAATTTTTTGGTGGGATTTTTGCGTCCATCCTGGTATGCCATGATTCAGAGGCCTCTGCGGGATAGATACTCCATCTTAAATGTTGCATAAAAAGTTGTTCATGTCGCTGCCGGTCTTCATTCTCCTAGTCTACTTGTACGTGTACTTATTGTAAATTACCTATGTTCATATAGTAGAGACACTGGCACCAGGTAATTCATAGTTTCTACAATTCATGCAGCAATTTACCAACAGCGATAAATAGATAAGTTTCAAATTGCACCAGATTACTGACCAGATCCAACTTTGCAGTGCTTTCTGGTGAGTTCATCTTCTTCGATATCCCTGTGATGTAAATCTGACACTTGTTACAGCGGGGAAAACCCCAGAACAGGAATAAAACGATTATGTCATTTTCTAAATACAACGTTAACTGATTTACCCAAGATAGTTCAGTTCGTGTGACCACAGCTTTACTGAACAGCGCCATTGGTGCATGACAATGTGTGACCGACTTGTACCACCTGCCGGGTGATAGGGTGTGTACGTTTACCCTGTGGGGGGTTGGGGTGCAATGCCAACCTCAAACATGTTGCTTTCTCTTTCTCCTCTCTCTTCTGGCCGAGATTTAACACACAAAACACCATAAAATGTCGTCTGTTCGTTTTTGCTGCGAACCGGCAGGTGCCTCGTAGGTAAAAAATTCGCTGGTTCCGTCCCATGACGTTAATGGCGATAATTATGGAAGCCATAGTAACCGAAGTCTCCTCGGACCAATAGACCATTGACCACTGAGCTATGCAGTGTAAAGCAGTTCTTGATGGCGACATGTCACTCATCGCTCATGCAAGTCGATGTGAATGTATTAACTCACCACCCTTACCTGGAATAACATCTGGTCTTTGTAGCCAGACACATTACCCAGTTCTAATCGAGCCTAGACGCACACACGATAATACTCATGGTGCTTCTTGGCCAGCCTCCTGGTATATGACATGCATAGCAACCTTACATGTACCAGGTGGTACATGAGTCAGACAGAATTGAAAGTGTCACCGTTAACTAATGACACGCAATTAGACAGGTTTAGATTAATACAGGCACATGCACATGTATGATACAGTTCCCGCACTCATACTTTTGAGTAGACATGTCACACCAGTGACATATCCATCGCAACTCAGTTCCGATTTGTAGAGGGACTTTAGAGGTTATAATGTGCTAATATCTAGTTCCTCTGTGATAGCGTGTATACGTATGGACTGGTATGTCATATTCTTCTAGTACTAAGGAACAATACCTCGTATAGTACATCCATGTTCTACTAAGGCACGGTATGTATGAACATACAATCCCAATGTCAGAAAAATATGTCAGAATTGATATATTTTTAATGCATCAAAGATTTTTCACTTGCATGATATATTCCTTTAATAAAACATATTCTTGTCGATTCGTCAAAAATTACGTATCGAGCAGAACATAAAACTATTGGACTTGAGAGTGTGAGAGTGGTGGTTGGAGCTCCAGTCACTAAGTGACTTGAGATGATATGATAAAGAAGATGGCATGATAAAGAAGGAGGCATGTCTCACACACCAAAGTATTAGCCCCTGAGCTATACTGTCACCTCCCACCCAACAGGAACACACACCTCCCTCACACCAGGTGAAACCTGTGACAAGATGGATGCATGTAGTGACCTTAACCTCTTCGCCCTGGAGAACCAAAGAAGTCAAGAGAGTCCAACCAGCTGCTACACAGGGACGTCCTGTACCCGTAAGATATCTGGGAGCTATCGGTGTTGGGGAGGGGGAGGGGGTGGTGGTGAGACCAGGTGACACCTGAAGGTATGACTCAGTCTCAAGGCGCCTTTCTATGAGCAATTTTCCACTGGCCGACGAATATATGACACCGATTGATTAAGTTATCCTACAAGTCGGTCGATGGTGACCAACGACTACATGTCGTTATCTAAATACTGGTGAGGGTACTGTGTATGCCTTGTTTCTTGTCCTGTGCGACTGAGCTGTCCTCTAAACACAATAACTATCACCGACGATTTTAAAACACATTTGATTCTGTCAGTCGTTGACCGAGTCAGTCGGTAGTGGCCTCATTGCATAATCTATGCACAATATATCGGTGAACACTTCTCTGCATGTCTGGCGTCGGTAAAAACATACAAATTCATCGGTGGTTCCCGACTGCAGATCGGTGGCGAATTGTTGGCCTGTGAGAAGTGGATTTATGTCACCCTGTGAGTACAAATACATAAGAGACTACTATCTCTTATCACCGCTGCATCGTTATCAATGTGCTGGCCTTCATACTAACATTTTCATCATTGTCTTTTTCATCGTAGTCCTGTCTATCAATGTTGTCCCGGCCCCAACATCTCTGTGAATTCCCTTTCCGTGCTTTCCATCAATGTCCTTCCTATTTATTCACTTTCCGTGAATGTTATACGGAATGCCCTTTCCATCACTGTCCTTTTCATTAGTGCCCTTCTCATAAAACCCTTTCCATCAGTACCCTTCCCACAAATGCCCTTTCCATAAATGTCCTTCCTATGAGCACACATCATCTAAATAAAACCAATAAATGATTAATAACAGGTGAAAATAGGCTTCTTTTCCTCTATGCACCAAGAAAATATCACTCCAATATGAGGCGAAAGTAGGAATATTATATGTGTGATATGTTTAATTGTATTCCCTTTCAATGTATAGAATTAAGTAAAGCTATTTGACAAAATCATTGATTGTCATCATCTATGTTCTGCCAGTTTGAACTTTTCAAATGACACAGATGTCACATTTCAATATGTTATACGCCAACAATATCAGATTTCAATATAGCCATATCCTGGCATTCCTTTCGTGTTTGCGTGCTGTTAGCGGGCGATATTAAAGTTTGTATTTGAACGGCTGACTGGCGTTCAATCTCATGGAAAACCACTGCAGCGCAACAAGCTCGACAGCTCATAGTCAGTCTCAGACCAGGTCACACGATACAATAAACTAGTCAACTCTGTCTACAACAGAATCTTGTGGTTAAATGTATATAATGTATTTGTAAGTGAGGAGAGTGCAGTTACTGATTATACTGATATTCGTAATCAGAGCTAATATTGTCATTGGCACATACTACTTAAAGAAAAGGGCACAAAAACCGCCTTGTCTAGTCTCTTCGTATCATACTCGCACACATTTACTTTACACCGGTCTAGGGCACGTTTGAAATTCTTAAAACTGTGCGAACCCGAGGATAGATATTACAGAATGCTGAAGATCATCGGATACCAGTCACGTATTGTCGCCTCGAGGGGTCACAGAAAGTTCCCGCGTCTCATGATCATGCTTGTAGATTAGGCAAAAAGGGCTATTAAATGGGAAAAGGAAAAACATGGCTAATGGAACAAGCACTAAGACTTGACGAAAGACATCTGCTACAAAAGATTGGCTTGGGACATAGATTTGTTCGATCCCACTCAGGAACCCTATTGGGAACCTTAGCGCGGTTGGTGGATTCCCGGTCTTCTTCTCTCTGCCTGGTCCCATCTGACTTTGCAGCAAATGATATTCGTAGGCGAAGCGGAAATTACCGTCCCATCTATGTCCACACTCCTACTATCACCTTCCCCAGATTTACCTGGTCATGCATTGAGCCATAAATGGGCTCAGATTAGGTTTGTGTTGTCCACCTGTGCTAACAATAATGAATGTCACGTCTCGTATTCCGGTAGGGCTGGGTGTATAGTATAGCCTATATAGTATCGCATAGCAATTGAATATATGGTCAGAGGTTGGAATAGACCAATCTATATGTGAGAGGTTAAGTTAAAGTGTCTGAGGTTTGGATGGAATTTGATAAAGGAAAGTGGATGGAATGCACATTTAAATACCTCACGCGTTACCACATCACACAACTCTTAAATTCTTAATCATCGCTCAGTTCACTTGTGGTTTATGCTGCGGAGAAACACAACAACCACAGGAAGTTGAAGTAAGAACCGTCATGATTAAGGTTCTACTACTGGTCAGAGTTGACGCTCGGATGTTTTATATAAGTAGGTCACAGACAGGTACTCGATCCTGTGACACAAGTCCACCAGACTGCTCAGAAAAGTCAACAGATATTGTCGATAAAACAGTCAAACTCTGTGGTTAGCCTGTGAATCAGCATATTACCAGTAAACCTTTCTATAATCATAACCAACTTACGTACTCATTGTTTTTGCTTATATCCGCCAAGTACTCGAAGGAGACCATTCTTTACCTAACACGATTATAAGTGCTTAGTACCCCTTTTCTCGTCATTACCATTTTAAGTAGGCCTACTCAAATTAAAGGTAGATATCATACGGTGCTCCGGAATGCGGATTCTCTGCTGGTTCCCTGCCTTTTACATCGCTCGAAGGCCGTCACCAGCGAGGGTTAACCAAGTTGGACGACGCTTCAACCCACAATCCCCTTTCCTCCTCCCTCACCTCCCACACACACCATCTCCCTCGCCGCAAATGAAATCACAGTGAAATCTAATCACCACTGAAACAACTTCACCCATTTTTTGTCCAAACCCAAAGCAATTTGCATCGAGTTCCAACAGCTCTGCCCTCCTGACTTGAGTGAGGTCGGTGCTGGTGGCTTGGTGTGGATGGATTGGACTGGCTGAAGGAATCAGTGTACTCATAACAAACGGCTTTCTCCTTTTTTGAATTTCTCAAAACACACACAAGACGGACATGTTAACTTTTAAAGTACACGTGATTTCTCCGTGCTGAAATAGAGATTTTGAAAGATTGCCTGATTGCATAATCTCAGGTAAGTGAATTAGCTAGTTTTTGAGGCTTATTAACTTCCAGGCACAGCTGAGATTTCATAAGAATGTGTATTGCTTACTGATATAAATATGGCTTTGTATTGTGTATTATGTCCTTGTAAACCAAATGACCCTCAAGACGATAGCTTATAGAAAGTCGGAAACCGGCGAGCACTCCATCATCCTGGACCAGGATTCGTCTTGTTATTATTGTTATCATTCCCTGGAGACAAAAATATAAATGTATTCCAAATATCATTCTAGGTACTTCATATTACCTGGTCATTGCATGTTGTTCACCACAATGACCGAACACAATCTTCTGCATCTGTGACTAGGTGTATGCATATAATCTTCAAACTGTGGGGTAACGATAGACAAGAATCCATGTGACCTTCACTCACTTAATATTTGCATTTATTGACGAGCAGACTTTAAATAGACCCATACTTGTCTGCTGGGGTATTGTTATCTGTTGAACAGTATATCTGGAGTACAATACATGTGTGAATATGGATTGATTGCTGGACCACTCTCTGCACGGTCAGGTGTCCAATCAATAATACATACGTCACCACGATGGCCACTGAGATTTAACTTTTACACTAGCCTGAAAACCTAGCCTATGTGTGAATACATTTTAGGCCAGGTATTGCCTGATTGGGGATATCTGGTGAGAAATAATGGCACTATTGTCTGACTCTGGCAGTTTTTAAGGAAACATTTAAATGAGTTATGTTATATTTTGAAAGGTGGATAGTAGTTTATTTTGCAATGTCAATCATTCTAAGCCAATGTAAATAAGTATTTGGGGGTATATCGTGATAGAGAGAGGTTTCATTTGCAAAGTTCAAGGTCGGACAGGATATACCCCTCTACCTGTCCTAATATTGATTTGAACAGGGACCCAGTCTATTTTTGGAACAGTCGCTGTCATTCTTTGCCAAAGACATGCGTTAACCTGCTAAAGTTAGTGTTTCGGTTCGTTTTATCCCACGATATTCACATTTAATTATGTGCAAAAAATGCAAATCGTTACTCAAAGATTCATGCTGGACTTTCAATATAATATTCAATGATATACGGCCATATTGCATGGGGCTAGCCATAAAGTACGTTCGCAAAATGTCTGGGGGGGGGGGGGGGATGACGTACGCATTAGATTAAAGATGAAATGTACACAAAAGTTCCAAATCGTTTTACTCGCACACCGCTCACCGCGTACGCAGGCTACTTCATGGATGGCCCTTGTGTTATTTAGCGCATATAGATTATAGTGCTGAAATATCTGATTTTATCTCACCCCTGGTATTTTTTCCCCATAGACTTAACATTGGAAACTCGTACTCAACACCCGTGGAGTATTGTTGAAAAAAATACTCAATAGGGAATGATGTCACACATTTAAGCCAAATAGTCAGTGATAGGGGTGAGATAAAATCTGAACCGCACTCGATCCATAGCCACTGATGATATGCCATTCATTTTGGTTTGCTACATAATCTCACTCGGCTTTGCCTCGTGATATTACCCCGCCACCAAAACTCATGGCATATTGTCAGTGGCTATGGATCTCGGTGCAGTTCCTTATTAGTCCACAATGGGTAGTCAGGACTTATGTTTATCTTTTTTTTATCTATTTATAGTGATTGAGATTAACATTCTCACTGTTTGATTTGAGGATGATTTGGTATATTAATGATGATGAAATGAGCTATTTAGGTGAGGTGTGGTGACTATTGAAACCCCGCCCCACTAGCAAGGCAAATGAGGTAACCATTGGAAACTGTGCCATACCACTGAGGCTCGGTGGATTGACCATTATCCCAGCCCCCCTACTGAGGTCAGGTAAAGTGACCAATAAAAAACCCACCTCCCAACCGAGGCGGCGGGGCACGTACCTGTTGGTTGCCGGGCTGGTACAGCTGAGCCAGGTCAATGCCGTCCTCCTCAGCCCTGTCCCTGACGATGGTGGCCAACTGTATCCTGGGGTAGGTGACGAGAGCCGCGCGTCCCACCTCATACGCGTCTGGCTTGGGTCCCGGGCCGGGGTGCGGGGCGTTCACCTCCGCCCCCACCTCGTACTCCGCCGCCTCATCGTAATCCTCAAGGCTCTCCCCGTGCTCCCCGCCGGCCGACCCCGGCACCCCGGCACCCTGCTGGTTATAGGTGCTGGACTGCGCCGCGCTCCCTGAAGCACGGCCCGGCAGTTGACCGGTGCCTCCCGAAGCCGGAGCCGCGTAACCTGCGCCGCCGGCGGCCGGGCCATCCCCCGTGTGACCTGCGAGGTCTCCGGGGCTGCGATAGTCCGGGTCCAGGGTGAAGTAAACCCGGGTGCCGCCCTCCTCCAGCAGCTGTTTCACAGCGGCCAGCACCTCGGCGCGCTCCGCCGGGTCCTCCACACCTATCGCATCCAAGTCTGGACATCCGATCTGTTTGCATACCTCCAAGTCGTCGTAGCCGTTGTCCAAAAACGCCTGCGTGTAATGCACCAGCCCCAGCGTGCGAAGCCAGTCCTCCACGATGCAGCCCTCCATGGCACGGCACAGCCCAGAGGCGGGACCAGCTGACTGATAATCCAGGGTTTATCACGGTTTCTTTCTGTCTCAATTCACAGGTCACTAACAGTGCTACCGACACAGGCACTACTTCGTGGTCCGACCGCCCCATTGTACGTGGTGGGTGTCACGGAAGCTGGCATATAGCATTATCACAGAAAACAGTGGGAGAAATCCAGATTAGTGCATATCCACGCCTCATCCAGCCTCCTCTCGGCTCGAGCTCGCCCACACGCTGCGGTGGCCGCTTTTCCTCTGCCCGGCACGCGCCGCGCCTCAGTCAAACTTTGTTTACACCACCACTTTGCGCCGTTGGCGGCGCTGCAGTCGCTAGCCCAGGGTTTGTCTGGTACAATCAGACAAAAACAGACTGCCGCTCTCACCCAGCGTCGTGCATAGTTCAAAGAACTAATGTGTTGTAGCTCAGGCGTGGGAAGGTCCCGGAAAGTGGCGACAAAACATAATTTGTTCCCCGACTATCAAAAGTAAGGGGGCAGGATATGGTATAATACAGCAGTCTATATACAGGGTCGGATCCCGAATTTTTAAACAAATAAGAATTTATGTGATGATGTCCATGTGTCCCCGTACCCCAAATCCTGCCTCTGTATGGAATCTCACGGTTCCAAACAGGCTGTTATAGGACCAGTCATACATGCAGATATTAGTTTGCGTTTGCCAAACCAGGCGAAACGAAATGCAAGGGAGTGTCTGTCTACTCAGTTCGTTTGTTTCTGTTTTTATTAAAGCTTCTATTCATTCTGTATGAAATACAGTTCTTTCATGAATAGTTGAAGAAGTAGTCAGGGCTGATAACCTTATAAATAAGAAACAGTGTTAAAAGTGAAAAGAGTAATGGGTGATGAAGAAGAGAGATAGTAAGAAACAACTCTGCGACAACATTAAGCGTTTTATACACAGGAGCCAGTGAGCTATACATGTCACATTAGGCGCTTTTAGCTATATAATTAGAATATTTCTTTCTTCACTCCAATATTAAAAGTTTGTTTATATAGTTGACCACTTTCTGAGTTTCAATACTTAAAGGCATATCCTATAATTCACAGTGCTGCCACCTGCTGAATTTTAAATATTGTCAGTCAAAACTGGTTCTTTGTGATTCATTCTAATTCTAAATGATTAAATCTAACATTTTCCCAGTTTATTCAAGATCCAAAGGTAAAATAAGCCATTTAATATTGGACACGCACTGAAAAATATTGTTTTCTTCAATTCTTTCAAAAACAACGACGGCGATACACGGATTTTAAAACTTACATGTGTAGTACTACGCATATTCTATATTCCGTGAAAGTTTAAAGAAGATTACATAGTTCTTATTATGTAAAAATCTACTTTTTTATAATTTAGTCTTACATGATACTATCTTAATATCTATCTCTAAATCACAAATTAGCACGGTGCCTCCCGATTATTGGATTACCTATGTGTTCTACAACACTTAGAGGTCATCATATTCAATTTTCAGGAAAATTACATGGGTTTTAATTTTTAAGCCAAATTGTCCGCTATGCTTAAGGTACCCAAGGGAGTCTACCTCTATAATCGCAGCTCTTCTTGTGTCTGCTGGTCTAAAACCTGAAACTATGGAATCTCACCATGCTGTCACTACGGGTGCCTCTCATAGTTTCGTCTAGATTTCTAGTCTTTTGGCAATGACTGAGCAATTATTTGTATAGATCTAGGTGTTTGTAGCTTTTCTACACGATATTCGATATGCAGACGATCAACCCCCATTTCCTTAGCGTATGTCCTGCATACTATTCTCAGACCCCTATTTTGAAGTTTTTGTAGTTTAGAGACCTTTATGTAGTTTAGAGACCTTGTTTGAGCATTGCCATTCCACTATGAATGATCCTAATGATTCTAATGATAATTAGCAACACCTTTCTCCGCCTCAACCGTTTTTGTTACACTTTTAATCTAAAACAGCTTATATTTTCATCTTATCTTCAGGCAACTACTTCATATCCAGTCCTCACATTACTCCATTCAGCTCCTTTTTCTTTGATTTCTTCAGTCTTATGAACAAACTAAATGCACTTGATCTCCCCCTAATTAACTACATGCGATTAGAAAAAACCTTGAAGCTTTATTAAATTGGACAAATTCGCTACTACAGATTTGCAATCCCAGGTTAATCGGCAGTCTAGAGATAGTAGATCCTAGATGTATAGCACAACTCTAGGGCTGCCAAGTGTCAGAGACCGTGAGACTCGGGACCTTTTCTCACAGTCTCACAGTTTTCTAATAACAAAATGGGAGGATTGGCAAACTTTTAAAAATATGTTTCCAACATTTTTAGATTAAAAGTTACAGAAAATAACAAACTTTCATGTGTAGCATATTGAGAAGACAAGTGTATAGTTATCTGTATTTTACCCCCTAAAAAGATTTTCAATTGTCAAAACTCCGTGGGGTTTCACCCTCTGAGCTCCCTGAAAACCACCAGAGGATCTTTCGGCCCATTGCACCCCTCGCAGGAATCAACCCCTCAGTTGGTAAAATCTCACTCAAGTCCATTGATAAAACTTGGTAAACCTGGGACTTTATGGTATAAAACCACATGTACCGAAATCCTTGGTAAAGTATCCACCCCTAATTTGTTCGTTCCCCTGTTTGGAGACAGGGCCAGGTATATTGTCTACCAAAATCCAATTCAATCCCCTGACCACACACACCTGATTGATTTACAGAGGTGGCTCTATGATGTACAAAACAGAGGGGAGGGAGACTGAAAGGGAGCGACTCTACAGCTTCCCACTTCATTATATAGACCTCTCTCTCTCTCTCTCTCTATATATATATATATATATATAGGTCGAGGTTCAAAATAATGTTTATCAGACCAGAAACTGCAAGTAGGTCAAATGGTGAGATTGTGGCCAGGCGAGGCGCATTTGTCTTGGCCTATTCGGGCTATTCGAGAGGTGAGCGACACTGAGGACGATGGAGAGTGGTCAGTATGGCGTTAAACGGGCAGGTGTTACATTAAAACGGGATTAACGTAATCACGAACAACACTCTGAGTAACGGACAAAATGTGAAGTGCGTGTGGACAGGGTGTGGATGTATGCACAATGACCCATGCAGCAGCCAGTGAGTTTGGCCACGCTTGACTAAGCATCGTTTATTGAGATTGGTCACGCTTGACGAGTGACTTGATTACATATTGAGGAGCCATTCTTTTGTCACAAACACAGTCTGAAGGACACTCTTCTGGGTGCCAACTAGAAGAGGATTGCTATTTTATAGGGGAGCCCTCCTCAAAATAAACTGACAGAACGGGTAATGTACATTTTCTTTGTGTTGGTATATCATAATCGATTTCCCTTATCATATTGTGGTGTGTTTTGGGAATACTATACATGTACGTATAGAATTGCTCAAGTCTTTTACTGTGAAAGCTCACAGTATAGAATAGATTAGGATACCGTATTTTACACTACGTTGGCTTCCTCTCGCATTTGAGAAACCCAGGCTACCCGACGAAGAGAGCTAGAAAGTGGCATGGCTAGGTCTTTCGCCCGTTTCTACAGCAGGAGTTTCTAACCGCCCCACAATCTCAAATAACCTTACTAGCTCCTCCACCCCAGCGCCTTACAGTTGTTTCTCCATACAAAGTTCCATCCCTACTATATTCGAATTGTGGGCCTGCCCATGTTCTGGAGGACTAAGTGACGGTCAGGTAGAAGGAGGGAAAGCTCAGACCAAGTCCAGTCTACTATATCGACTCTATTTTCCTTCCCCATATAGAAGTTGTAGGGTTTCTCCTGTGAAAACATTTAATAATGAATAAATTTGATATATTATCAATATACCATCAAAACAAATATACAGCCATTGCTCCGTTATATTCTCCCGGGGCCCCACTCGATGGCGGCTACGGTAGCAATTTAGGACCGCAAGATCGTTCTAAATTTCGCAAAAAAAAGGTAAATCTTGATACTAATCTTGGATCGCGAAATGGGAAAAATGCATCTTTTAGGAAGGCATCCGCGAAAGTGCAAACCTAGAAGAAAAGGTGTAATCAATGACCAGCAAGTGATATTATGTATGTGTAAAATACCAGTTTGACAAACACAGTTTTTAGGGAAATTTGGTAGTGTATTTCTTTATCATTATGATTTGATGGGCTCTAAAGGGACGCATTTCATATTCAAATGTCCACTGGTAAATATGGAGGCAAATGACTCCCGAGTCCCCCCCAGCCCACTCTTCAGGTGCCCTCTCCCCTTGTGTATGAATGGAGGCCCCGGGATTCTTCTCGGTTGTTCATAACTGTGTCAGACAATCATGCAAGCTTTGTAGTCCCCTAGTGTAAAGGTTGCAAACCATTTAGTGATTTCTACTCTGTGGACTCCTCGCGGCGGTGAGTAGCACTAATCCTGTTGAATCCGATACCATACCATATCGCACTGAACATAGGTCGGCGATTGTGGTCCAGGCCAATGCAATACATAATCAGCGGTTGGCGAAACGGACACATACACTTGCTATCAAGCCGCGTACATTACTAACCCAATTTGAGGCAAGCTACACAGAAAATTAAAGAGCGTCTAGATTTGAAGAAAAACTCTGCTGTTGTCATAGTTGAAAAGAGAGAAAGATATATTAATTTCTAGGGGGATGTAAACTACGGTCGCTCAGTTACCTATCCAGCAGTAGCTATAGGTCTTTGTAATTTTATAATAAAAATACCCCATGCTAAATATGAAAACTAACTGCTCTCGAGTTTCATATCTGCATTGGAAAATATCTCGATATGTAAACTTTTTTTTTAAAAAGGAGAGCAGCGTGGAATTTGCCTTATGAGGCTCAAAACGTTTTACACGGAAACCTTATTAGAAGGAAACTATGTTCCGGTGGGAATAAGTCAAAGTTACGAGGTAAGGCTTGGAAAATTTACTGCTCAAGGCATAGCTGCGGGCAGTAATTATTCCAAGCCTTACCGAGTAACTTTGACTTATTTCCACTGGTACGTGGTTTCCCTATTCCTATATACCTTCAAATGTCGGCTAATATCGATAAAAACCATAGAACGTCAACCTGGGCAGTAACTTCAACCTGGGCAGTAAACAATAGTTATTCCACCCCCAGCAGCGTTAAGTAATCATAGGTTGTTCGCTCATAGGTATATAGGAATAGTCAGTACTATATGCGCTAATGATAACAACAATTCATTTTCTGATGTTATCTCTATTCTTTTTATTTGCCTCTGTGTCACAATTCATTCGGGCTTTTTTCACACACTTGTTGACGTGAAAAAAATCCTTCAAATTTAACCTCAGAAAACGCCTTTTAGGCATCTTGACTATCTCTGCAGTACCCTACTTTCACAGCAATTTCGTCCAAAGCAAGTTTCTTCAAACAAAAGAAATCGTATCCCCACCCTTGTAACAATACTCTTTCAGAACTGGTTGAATTTCTGGCGAAAAAAATACAAGCCACCACCATCGACATGATGTGGTATACGACAATTTATAAATGTTAATATGGGTACATCAAGAAAAAAGTATTTCCTTGTGTTTCTGTACAAATTCCCATCTTTCTGCTGACGTGTCTTAGAAGATGAAACATACGATTTTACGTGTTTACTCACTGTAAGAAACTCTAAAAGTAGAATATGATTTTTAACAGAGGAATAAGCATATTCATTTTGTAAAGGACCAAAGGTGACACTAAACCAGTTTGAACTTCGGGTACGGATTGCAAATTAGCGCCTATGGAAAGATCAGCCACAATACCCTCACACACGTAATTTTGCGAGTTTCATTTATGTTGAACATTCATACATGTAGAGTAATCTCTATTTACATATGAGAGAAACGAACAACAAAAGTATAAATTATGGCATTTGTCAAGATGTTAGCTAAATTTGATCACATTATATCTGCATACAGGTGAAAAATCAACAGAGAAAAGCTAACAGTGTCCATGGGCTCCTAATATGGTTGTTTTCCTTGCATAAGAAACATGGATCCATGGAAGGATGAAAAGACAAAATACAGCATAAGTAATTTCTTAAATACATTTGTAAGTTAAAATAAAATTCGATTTTAGATATTTGGTTTACACCAACAATATTCTAACTAAACATGTTAAGCACAAACGATTTTTCTTATTCCAATTTTGAACATGTAGTCAGAAGATTAGGATGGTTGATGGAGTAAGAAGATGGCCAGATACGTAATATTCTCGATTATATACAGAGTCTAATCGTACTGTTCATGAATTAACCAACTACATGGGAAGTGGAGATAGGGATAACTGATGTTTCAATTTTTTTAAATCTTTACAGTTGATAATAAGTTCAAGAATAGAATAGATATATACACGTTTCACAGCAGTTTCTTCAGGCCAATGGTGACAAAGGACATGAATCACATCGTGATTTCTCATGCTTAAGGGAACAAATAACAGTATCCCCAGAAGTGCTACAACATAATGACATATTTGAATTACGCAATAGCCTGGCGAACAATATGCACATCTTGTGTTCATCATTTGCACTTCAGTCTGATATCATTATTCCGAGAGAAAAGAAACGTAGTTGGTATACATTACGAGGCGAAAAAAAAATCTTTTTGTTAACATACAGGCAGGTTGCTGATAATTCTGCAAGGTTTTGTCGTAGCTGCCCGGGATTTCGCCCCAATACATATACACAATTCCAGTACAACATGTTTACTGTAGTGTCACCTTCCAAGATCGTATAGCCCGAATTAATTCATATTTCGCTAGTTCTTAAATTTCATCACGTAATCCGGCCTATATCAAACTATGGACTTCAATTAATAGCATCAAACCCTTCTCAGTTTTAAGCAGGAAGTAAGCAGACATTATTGAAACGATACAAGTAAAGACGTAAGACGGCAAAAATGAAAGAATCTGGCATTGCGAGACACTTCATCTAATATTTTTTTTCTACAAGACCATACAAGTTATTAGGAGAGAGTGACTCTTAACTTATTAAAGTACCGCAATGCTTCACGGATACACATTTGAGAGATATAAATTCGATTATCAAGATTCTTAAGTCTTGATGCTACTGATAATGAATCGAATCCCCGGGTTTGACGAGCTAGGAAACGCTCATCTAGTGATTTTAAATACGATGAAGACCCTGGTTATGGGTTCTTAAGATTCCATAGCTGACTAATGTCTCACGAAAATAGCTAAAAAACCATGGAATGTTTTCCAGTCGATTTTTTTCATTGTCACCGGGTGACAAAAGCTGCAAACGATGGCCATATGGTTAGAACGCATACATTTAAAAAAAGTGTGCAATTTTCAAATCTGCAAATAGGACCTGTTATGGACGTTCAGTGTCTGGATGTAATATCAGTGGTAAGAAGTTTGTTGAGTAATACACATACATGATAAGCACAATGCCCTGACGCCTGTTTTGCAAGTTGGAGTATCAACCTGGAAGCATGCATGGTGTCCGACAGCATAATTCTACATGAACTATGTACATGTTCTTGCAGTTCGTGTGACAGAACTTTGTAACACAGTGTACTGACAGTACAATTGTTATGTAAGGAAAAAGATAATACCACACTTAGAAGACTCTCCCTAAAAGTATATCTCTACATTTCCAAAGTGTCGAATAAAATTAATTTTACAAATGCCTCTGGTTTTGCCAATCCATGTTCATGCCTTTCATATTCTCCTCTGATTTGGAATGACCTAACTCTAATTCTATTTCAAAACAAAATAGATTAATTTCAATTAATCGAAGTTGAAACGTAAGCAAATAGGTGAAATGTTGAAGGGCACCATTTATATACATTTATACGAACACAAAGCATTGGAAAATACTGACACTAATAAAAAATGTATACTTTGGTGTATATGTAGGATTGTTTACCTATATACATGTACTGAATTATGTGACTCGTAGTCAATTACCCTGGATGTGCAGTTTTTCAAACTTGAATTTATAAAGCGGATAAGCGAAGTACGAGGATTATAACCCTTAGCCTCATTAAGTCGATGGGTTTAATGCCACGTCGAAAAAAGATCAACATTTCACAAACCACATTTATGTACATTCATCATTGTAAAAAAAACACTACCACACAGTTTAAAAAAGATAGCTGCATGGCAGGCATTGGCTTGTTATATACATGTCTTTTTAAATAAATATCTATTGTAGATAACAATACCAAAAACATTAAATCTAATTATCTATCACCAACAATTCCAGATATCTGACTATATATATATATTTGTCTTCTAGAATCTAACATGTGAAATGTATGACTAAAAACATAGTTCATGGACATTCAGTCTTAAAATTGGCACACACACTTATATACAATCATTTATATTCCCATCACATATATCAAATTTTTTTTGCGATAGACTTCTCTTTGAAGATCCTTTTTGCAAGTGCACACACAATGAAATAAGTCTGTTAATCTTAGTCAACATTCATTAGCAACAAAAGATAAACTGTTCAATCATATAACAAACATCACAAAATACGCATGTATTTCAGGCAGGAAAAAATTGATCAGTTAACCAGGGGTTTGAACTGCCATGTACCGCTAATTCTTGTCATGGTCGAATAAATCACTCACATTACGTTAACTAAATCATCATGAGAATACAGTTGACTAGAAAATTTAATTGCTTTTGAACACTGTTCGTATTCTCCGACTTTCTTCGCATGAGTTAAATGGAAACATATAATGCTAATAAAAGAACTGTTCCTTGCTCACGAAGTTTCCTATGGCCGCTTTGTAGCACTACCCCAGTCTTACTAACCAACCAGACTACTTGCATGATTGTCAACATATCACTTTAAAGACTTGTAATAACCATACTCAATATAAGCCAGGACATTGTGGTAGTTAGTTGCAAGTAGGGTGGAATGGCAGAGATAGAAGTTCTCCACGTACAAATGAAAGCGGTTGACTGCTGGCATGCTGTATATATGTGCACCTTGTCCGTCGCGGTCTAGCACTCTAAAGACATACAGCATACACACACATATATATACTTACTTCATATATCTACATAGCTTTGTGTATAAATTATTATATATACATATATATTTAACCAGAAACAGTAACAATGCCATTTCTACAATATAAATGGTAACAAGACATTCTCCAGCATCATGCAGAGCTGCACTTTACTTCCTTCTTCTCTATCTTTTTTATACACACTTTGGACTGTTTTCCCATTAGTGTCCTCGTTATCAATCCTCCTGACACAATAATCAGTGTCATCTCCATAATATCATGCTGGCTACGAGCATCGCCCCACTTAGGTGGTCGTGTGAGGGGCTCTATGGTCATGGTGCCAGCCTCCCACTCCCCAGCTCAACAACACCGACTCCTGCTCCAAGTCTGGTCGCGGAGTGACACTTAACACCGTATTGGAAATCACGTTGCTGTAGCCTTTCCCGAAGCTGACCACCCCTGTACAGGAGAGCTGCTCGTTGGGTTCTGACTCGGTGGCGGACGTTGCAGCGATGAGCGGGACGATGGCACGGACATAAGGCAGAGTGTCGGAGTGACAGCGGCACGACTTAAGCGGTAACATGCTGGTACTGTCCGCCACGATGATACAGCCGAGAGTTGTACCGACGTAGAGCTCGGAGCCCACTGTACACAGAGCAGTCACCTGACACTTAGGTGCTGCAATGAGAAAAGAGATCATATTGTAAAAGATGAAAATTGTACTCTGAAAACTAAGGAAATCTGTATAATTCATGAGTGAATGTATTGTTGCTTGTAGTGTCCTGCACTGTCCTTTGGAATTCTCGGGAGCGGTGCTGACGTCACGAAGGTACACTGCGTTGCTCGATTTTCTCGCTCTGTAGTTTATTTTCCCGAAAGCGGTGCAGTGCACTCTCATACGCACGAAGGGTTAAACAACTTTTCACCCCATTGAAACCAATGTTAAATCCACTGTATATCTCTGGTGATATCTCAGTAAATATACAACATAGAGACATCAAACAAGAATTGTCTTATGGCTGAAGAGCTGGGGAAGATGTTTGGTGGGTGTTTTTCTATCAATTCGTTTTGCAAAGATCGTTATATTTGGTCTTATTTCCAGCAATCTGCCGAAATTGCAATGACAGGCTGCTACAACTGTCAGAATAAAAACTTGCTCAAAAGTAAATAAATCTTTAAATTTAAGCATTCATACTTCTATCCTGCAAAGGTTTTTGATATATCTTGTTAGGAACACATCAAACTACCTTTAATTACACATATTTATCATGTACAGAGAGTTCAAACATCGATTTTCGTAACGCTGGTCGAGCGATAATAACAGAAAGCTAGGGTGATCGAAACTGGCAATACCCTTTGCCCCTAGCGGTTGTGAAAGAAACTAAATGTTCCGCTCCCGAGAATTGGTGTGGAAGATCGTTTGTTAAGTCAAATGAACACTGATGTCCTATTCTTATGAATAAGCACGTCTTTATTTAAGAAAAAACAAAAACAAAAACAACAGCTTCTACTGCATCTGTTAACCGCACCCAGGTGAGATGATGGAAGGACCACCGTAGCCTCTCCCAATCCGCGGTCGAGTCTCAGCAAGTTAGAAGAACTTTGTGGAAATTTTAGACACTCCAGTACTGGTTACCAAATTCTTCATTGGGATATTAATGTTCCTTTGTAAGTTTCACTTAATTTCGGATTTATATTCAAATCCACTCTAATGTAATAGATTAACTTTGGCATCGTCAAATATAGTTTCTATTGTTTAATGAACCCTTCGGAGCGATACAAATATCCTAGGTGGTATATGGCGACATTAACTTATGTATTTAAGATAAAGTTCACAAGAGATTATTTGAACGTGGCTGAAACACCTCTGCTGCAAGCCCCCCCCCCCCCCCCCCAAAAAAGTTCACAAGAGCGAAAGCACTGGGTTACCTATGATATGTTCTCCTTCCATGAAAGAGTCGATACAGGGGTAACCATTGGGCAGCACAGTGGAAACGTCGAGTCTATTTTGAACTGTTTGGCAATTGGCATCCCACCGGTACACCAGCGTACCTGTAACGAAACAAATCAGAGTCAGCTACTATAGACCGTATTAGTGCTGACGTCATTATCGGGATTTCCCCGCTACCACGTGGCATTTTGGTGCCAAACAAGTCCAAACTCCGCGAAGCACCGCATAGACCTAGCATCGTGGCAGGTCTGCTGCCGACTGACAGTGAATGTTTTTGTTGTAATCCAGCAAAAATAAAGTAAGTGGAGAAAAAAATCAGTAGGAATCATGTTTTAGAAATAAGCTGTGACTGGCAAATTAGTAAGTTCGCTGACAAAATTGAAGCCAGACCCATATTTCATTTCATAACATTGGCACCAACCTTGCAGTCCAGTCCCAATAGATGTGTCAAGTTGTTCTTCGAATATTTGAAAGTGTGACAACACTAACAAGTGCAGTCAGGAGAAAGTTATTATGTTGATACATTTGTGTCATTGCCATAGAACAGTTAAATATTCGGCAGAACGAGGTATTTCAAGACGTTTCAGTTCGCCGGTGACTGCACTGGGTGAAGGGATATCCCAATGTTTGGCACCATAACGTAGGGAAACCCCGCTCTCGGCAGGTCAAATGACGTCACACTAATGCGGTCTATGGACAAGATTCAAGACACTGATTCAACCCAGGAGGTTTATGGTAGTTTTATGACATACAAGAGAAAAACAGAAATACTAAAGTTAGGACAAGGAGGACCAGTGTGGCTCATTTCTCATGTAGGCGCAGCGCATTCAATTCCTGCACAGCTTATTTTGATCATACAATGATCAGCTTATAGAACTCAAAACAATTGAGCTTCAAACCTCACTCAGTCACTAATTCAGATGTGATGATAATGTCACTTTCAAAAATATGTTACTCTCTGATGCTCTATTCGATACATAACCTTTATCTCATCCCTAGTATTTTTGTCCCATAGGCTTAACATTGGGAACTCGTTCTCCATGCCCCTACAAGTATTGCGTCCGTTCTCCATGGTCTATATCCTGTGTTATATCTATTGTTTTCGTGTATACAAGGGTGAGCTAAAAACAGAAAGCAACTCGTAACTCTTGGTTAATGTTGTTGTTCTCCAACTCGTTTGCATGCTATGTAATATTTACCCAGCTATCGCCTCGTTCATATCACTCCGCATCAAACTAGTGGCGAACAACGACTTTGACCAAAACTTGTTGGTTTCTTCTACAAATATATGTAGTATTATTATCGTGAATTCCGAATATTTATCAGATTAGAATGGAATAATACAATGTGCAGCAATAAAGTTGACACCAATAACAACTAATTGGTCGTCTTAACAATAAGTAAATAATTCTCAATAAAAGTAATATTTTCAGCTGTAGACCTGGGTAGGTGTAGGACCAGACGGCAGGGGGCGTCGCCATCGCTGGATTCCGAGGAGAGCAGTCTGTGATAATGTGAACGACGGTAGCTGCGTCTGACGTCACATCCGGGTGGTTGAGTACGCGCATGCTCCCCGCTGTCGTATGGAGATTCCAGACCCGTATTTGACCACGAGATTGACCACACCACAGCTCGCTGCTCCTGTTATTGAATTAGTACAGTTATATCACTGAGCCGTATGGCCATAAATATGGAGACATTATGAGACTATAAAACCCATGTTTTGACTACAACCTCTTATGATCTAGCATATCCGTTCACCAATCGCGATTAAGCATCCCTTTCGTTGTCCCCAAGACAGAAACGATAGATATTTTATACAATCTGTTTGATATGCCTGAAATCGTCCACCTAGAACGAAATCAGAAATTCATAGACCAGCTAGCCTCTCCCATACCTCGCAGTCTTATACAGCACTAATAGCAAACACACAGTAAACGTTTTACTCTGAAAGTACATGATTAACTTTGTGGTTAATATTTTTTATTAGCTCTTTCCCCATACAAAAAGTTCTTCTAAGCAACAAAATAAAAAATGCTCAAAATAACTTTGCAGCTATACCTAACTTTTATGGAAAATAAGTTATTCCTATGTTGTAGAGTAACATTTAGAATCAGACTAGGTAAACGGTGTATTGAATTAAGCGGTGGCTACTAAGCTTACTAGGCACTGTACAATGAAACACTGGTCAGTGAAATATTCACGGAAAGCCCTATGAACTCTAGGTCACGTACGTGTGAATGACAATCCCAACACAAAGCAGTGCATCTCAGAAACCACACACAGTCAATGTTGAACAAGAACTTGCAATGTTTCGGCGTAACAAATATAGGCACTTTCTACTCTTACTTCAATTCTTTGATGGCTGTGAATATGTTATCGTTTTCCCCCATTTTTTTTTTTAGCAAAAACTAGTAGTGTTTTCGCCGTCTCACACAAATCTGAATATATTGTAGTAACAGTTCTGCCTATCTGGGATGATGCCAAATACCCTAAAGAAACTTAGGAGGATTAATTATTTATAACAGGCAACCTAATCAAAAGTTCTTACTGCGAACAATATGGCTCGTCCAAAAATGTCAAAGTAAAGACTTGGCTCTAAAGAATAGACTGAGGAAAGTAGAGGGCATTCCAGTTTCTCTTGTTGAATATGAGATCTTTGTAGAAAATTTATCAATTCTCGTGTTTTTTAACAAGCCACGGCATCAAAGAAATAGAAATATGTGCACCATTTTACGGATAGACAAAGTAAGAAAGAAATATCTTTAGTAGCAGTGTGCAGGTGTATTAAACCAAAATAGGTTCAAGAGGTTCAAGACAATAACTGAAAAACTTAGGATTCTCAATATCCAATCAAATACTTGCCAGTAGTTTGACCCATAATGTCTACGTGGGTGTTTAAAGAAGGCAAAGAAGAATTACTATCATGAAGATAACTCAACTGTCATTTGATATCCAACATTACATGATTTGTTGAGTTTAATTCGGCTATACGTTCTATGTGAATAAGAAATCACACAGAAATAATTGTTGTTTTGATTGCCTACATTCCAAACACACACAAATGTGGAAAACGAACAGTTTCTTTTCAATTTCTTTCGTTCATCTAGTCACTTCTATATTTGGGAAAATAAAATTATAATATTTTGTAAACACACGAAAAACATATATGGGGAGGGGACAAACAAAGGAGATTCTGGCCAATAATACGGGCTATTGGTGTATATTTACCCTTTGCTGCTGGGAAGAGCGGCCAGGCAGTGTATCGGTTTGCCATTACCAGGGCACTCTGTACGCACAGGGGTGTAACTGGATGACAGGTTGCTAGGTAACAACGTGCCACATACGACGAGGCGTCCCGTATCCATGACAACAAACATGTGACTCTCACAGACACCGTAGACCATGGTACGCACATGCACGTTGGGTGTGGTGGTGACCGGGAACTTGAGCACCTCGGAGTAGTCGCTGTGTCTGTGAAAAGAATTATTCTATATAAAGAATTGAGCTGGGTAGACGTGGCTGTACTGTAACGCTAAACGACCACAATTAACCTTATTTTTGCCTGTGTTTCTTTGACTACAGTGTGAAGGCAGTGTGGACTGAAAAAAAGATTCCAACATCAGGCACAAGTACATCAGTACTTGAGCCATATATGAACGAAAAAATTGAAACAAAAAACTGTATAAGGATTCAACTGTACTCAATTCTCAGATCTAGAGTTATTTTGTATGGGCCAACATACTCCAATCTCAATTCTAGTTACTTTACAAGTACTCACCATACTGGAATTTCGAGTTTAAGGTTAATTCATATAAGGTTACGGCATCTTGATTTCTCTTTGTAACCAACTAGGACATCAGCTCAAACATCTCAAATCTAGATTTAAGATGCGAGGCGAAATACACTTATGATAAAATTTTAAAAAAAAAAAAAATCATCTCAAATCTAGAGATACTCAGTATAGGACATCATACTCAACTATCTCAAATCAAAGTTACTCTGTATAAGACACCAGGACATCATACTCAACCATCTTAAATCTAGTGTTATTCAGTATAGGACAGACTCAACCATCTCTTATCTACTGACACTACCTGTACAAAGAAGTGATCAATTACGGTCAGGTAAGGTCACCTAGTGACTCTACAAGCAAGTGTACATGTACTACAGTAGACTATCGCCATAACCTATAAGACGAACCGTTCACTCGCTAATAGAAAAAAAACCCATTTATAACATAATTTTAGAAAATAATTTTAACACTGCGAGTGTTGCCGATGCATACGAAATGTCGGAATTCTGTCATTCGTCAGAAAATTTTCAACACTGAATAAGACATGAGATTCAGGTATGTGAAGATGAACTGACCTGAAGATGTGGATGATGCCGGCTGAGTCGGCCAGCCACACATGCTCTCCAGCACGACACATGCATACAATCGGCGACGAGCTATCCACCTTGACAGACTGAAAGATCCAACATAGATTATGTAATACAATATTTTCTCTATTTACTAATCAGAGTTAACCTCGGGAAGTGGTACTGGCAAAGTCCTTGTTGGAAGTTAGAAGTTATTCTATGAGGTATAGTGAGGTGAAAATAATAATTATAAATGACACAACATAAATTAAAATCACAAAGAATGTCTGGTGTAGTGAAAAGGGGTTGCTCACCTTTATGATACCCTTAATCTACTCTTTGATTACATTTCTCGGACTCAGTTATTTTGATATATCATGTTAGGAGAAACTCAAAATATATGTTGTCTTTTAATAGAAAATAATCAATGTAAAAGTAATTATACAATATTCGTCTTTAAACAGAGATACCAGTGCTCAGAAAACATTGAGGTTTTAATGGGTTAATTACAAAGTAAGTATGTCATAAACAGGGGGAGGAGGAGTTGAGGACTTTTTACCATACAAGTACTTCTCTGGTACCCATGTATAAGGGATGAGATTGATAAACCAGCAGTGTATGACTTAAATACTGTTGTTTATACAAGAGGATTAGTAAATATCAAAGTGTTAACCTTTTTCTGTATACATCGCAGGTCGTGGTAGGTGTGCACACTGACGCGGCCTGTCTGATTCACCGTGCTCACGGACGTCCACACGTCAGAACAGGGAACGCCTTCATAGCCTGAAACAGCAGTGAGCACGTCATTATCAACGTCATAGCTCAATACACGTTATATTAACTGATAATCAGCACCAATAATCTACTTTACTACAGTGAAGTAAAAGAACACATATTTGGCATGTGTATTTCTGTAGTCGTTTCTTAGTAAGACTGATCGACGATATACGCCCATTAGATATTTAGGAAAAATATTCGATGGGAGATTATATCACAAATGATAGCCCATAAGTCAATGTTAAGGGTGAGATAGATTCAGAAACCTATTCAAGTTTAGTGTCAGAGCTCGATCCCATGTCGATTGAATCAATACATAATTCATGCGGCTTCGCCTTGTGAATTACTACGTTTTTCAAACTCGATGGGATACAAGCTCAGACCCTAAACTCTCATAGGTTTCCTCTATAGTGTGGCCCCTTTATAGCGCGGTTCAGCCTACCTGGTGGAATACACCCTTTAGAATTGCACATACCTTCGCCGAACGTGCTGGTGAGCAGGTCTGAGTCGTAGGGTGAGGGAGTGGTGCAGGCGCACACAGGGTCACAGTCCGTGCCAAGAGCCACGGCGTCGTGAAGATACGCCAACTCGGCGCTCTCGGCGATCCGCTGAATCTGCTCAGCCGACGGCCGGTCGCCGGGGTCATGTGACCAGCACAGGGTCATCAGGTCAAGCACATGGTTGGGATAGATGAGTTCCTGAAGAGAAAATAAAGGATTCAGTTAAAACACGGATATGTATACAAGTCCGTGAGTGAAAAGGTTGAACACTAAAGTGCTCCTGGACTAGTGTGGGCTGGAAATATCACAATCTCGATTAACAGAGGGGATGGGTGAGGGTGGTGGGGTGGTGGACAAAATAGCCTGATATCATTTATGGACAGTCCCCGTAGGAAAGATATGCACTTTCAAGCCGGTCAGCGGTCCACCTTGATGTCATACCGACCCGCTTGACCCCCTTCGGTCTAACATGGTTGTTTAGCGATATGTTGAAATTTCGGCTCAGTACTCTAAGGGAGAAGACTAGTATTTTAAATGATCGAGTTTATAATTTATGCCGTACAACCAAGGTAAGCTAGTTTCCCCGTATTATGTAGCTTTTGTTTTTTGTTATAACTCTTCCCCACACCCTCCCCATTTCCTGGGAAAATCCGTCATATAAATCTAAAAGAGTTGGCTGATAAATGAGTGAGTCTAGCTTACTTTAAAGGTGATAGGTGGGCGTCCTCCTGCTAATATGTGCCCTTTGAGGTTCGCGACGGCGGCAGCACCGCTATCTCCATCTTCAAAGGGATGTCGCAACATCAGCAGTTCGTAGATAAACATGCCAAACGAAAAACAGTCAACCTGTAACGAAAAAAGGAAAGAATATAGAAAGACATGGTTAGTGTGTCTGAAGGGAATCTGTTCCTCGATATTTTGGTCAGAAATACTCACCGAATTTGAAGAATGATGTGAGTATTTCTGCCCAAAATATCGAGGAACAGATGGAATTCAAACACACTCACTATGTCTTTTTATTAATATATACCTAAAAATCATTAATATGCCATTATACAATTCACTAAATAGAAGAATGAGTGGTCACATGGTACGGAGGGTAGTATTATACATATTATGCCATAGTGTGGACGAATGAAATCATTACTACTAGGGCGTATAAATGAGACATCTGTGCACTGGTACATAATATTATCCTACCCCTAATAAAAAACGCCATAGGTTTAACATTGACTCAATGTATTTGACGGAGCGTTGGATAAAGTGTTATTTATGCACCGAGGTGAATAAAAAAACGGACCAATCAAGGACGAGATAACGAAAGTAGATCCGGCAGCATTGATAACTACTAACATGGATAATTACAAATATTCTCTGTAAATCGGTGAGATGGGGTAGGATAAATACGAAACTGAACTCGAGTTAGCCTTGTCAATGTTCATACCACTCTGGTCAGGTCTGCTACTCACTAAACTCGGCTAACGCATCGGCTTGTGTTAGAGGTGTTATTGCCACGTCTTTCAAATCTTGGGTCAATAAACGAAGATGCCGTGACTTCACCACACACCAAGCTGAGACTGAACCACGCACCTTCTCTGTATACGACTCCTCTCCGTTGTGCTGTATAATCTCTGGGGCGATGAATGGTGGGGTACCGGCAAAGCCCTTCGCTCCGGATGGCAGAACAGCGCGGCTCACACCGTAATCAGCGAGCTTGACGTCGACGCATGCGCCCGGGTCGCGGGCATCCGGCGCGGGCAACTGCCACACCAAGACGTTCTCCGACTTGAGGTCCCGGTAGATGATCTGACATGAGTGTAGGTATGACAACGCCGATGACACCTGGGGAGAAAACATAAAGCCACTCAAATTACAAATGGTTTCCTCTTCTGAGTAAAGTACCTAAATATATATATATATTCCTACTATATAAACCTGAAAGCTGGTTACCAACTGTACCACAAGTATATCTTATTTCCAGTTAATAATACACTTTTTTTATTGATCAAACTGGATTATAAATATCAAATAAATTCATCAGCGATTTTCATAGGCTATGAGTGGAATGGATATTGCAACGTTTTTTTGTTTTTTTTACATTGTTGAACAAGTTCCTAACTAGTTGCATGCAAGCTATAAAAAACTCTACATATATCCTACATCGATATTTAAAAGTTTAGGGCCATATTTACCATATGTAATACCATAAAGGCGTTGACTAAAATTCGCCCTTAGTGAAATAATAGTCATATACATATGATGTAGCGTGTATAAACACCCAACACGTACCTGTATGATTGTAGCTTGTATGATAGACACTGGCAGACGAGCCCCTGCTCGCCGGTACTCGCGCAGACACGAGTTCAGCGCGCCCTTTGGAGCGAGACTGAGAACGAGACAGAGTGGCTGTAGTGCCACTCCAAGCAGCGGTACGATATGAGGGTGGTGCAGTGACAGCAGGATGCTCAACTCTTTGCGCGCGTTCAGGTATGCCTCACACGCATTTTTCATTGGGTCCTTCTCCCAGCGCTGACGCTCCGCCTGAGAACATTCAATAATTTATTTTGCTTTGTTATACATTCGTATTTTGGCTCACATGAACAAGAGCCTATGCATTTTAAAATGAAATGTTTGTCCTTCAAAGACTAAATGAGCAGGTGAACGCATTTTAAACTCGATATATAGCTTAAGACATGTTGAAAATTATTGAGCGAAAATATGGATCAGTGGGTCCATCATAGTCCCTGATGGGAAAGGGAGGCATCAGGGTGGATGGGTGCACAGTTCCTAAATATTCTATGCGTTAACGTCTCAGCAGTTTCGATGAATTAAGGGAAGGTAACACTCGTCGGATTCTTTGCATGTGAATATAGTCAGATGTAAGAAGGAGCGAACAAATTGTAATTGGGTATTACAAAGTTTCTTAAGAAAGGACTAGTGTATATATGCTGACTTGTTCGATGCATTTTTATTGAGTGACTGTGTCATATTTCATCTGAATTTTCTTACACAAAGAAAAAAGACATGGTATAATAGGACACAACTACGAGTCGTGAAAGTGCATGGTGAAGGAACGCACGTATTAGCCAATTATACCCAATAAAAAGAGAAATACTTCTTGTGGACAAATACAAAGTGGGTTGCATGGATCCTGAAATGCCGAAGTATAGGTCGTGATGATAGTTAAAAAATACAAATATTCACGTACATTAACTTCTAAACCGTTTTATGTAAAGGTGGTTGGTACGTACATTGTATTGTTGCCTTTGTGAGGGAGTCGCCACCTGGCCTGGGTCTACTGGCTGTAGCATCTTCATGGCGATCTCGATCATATTACCAGTTCTCTGCAGCCAGGTCACAGAAATACAGTCATTTATCAATCACGTGTGTACTGTTAAATATTGTGCCTAAATCAAACCAGTCTGTAACTACACTGGGCATCTATGGTATTGATTTTGAGTGAGAATGTCAATACTAGTATATTTGGCCATCTATATGTTATAGAGAATCATACCATACAAGCAGGAACTATAAACACGTGGTTAAATTATATGAACATATGAATAATATTAGACGTCTCTGGAACATACCAATAAAAAGAGTATTTTTACACAAGACTAAGGGTCGCCTTCTTTGTCGGACTCTAAAAATAAATCATTTCACACTACTAGACAAGTATGATACCTTATGCCGAAAATAAAATATAAAATCGGATGAAATTGTTACAGGCGGTGAGTTTAAACTTTAGTCCACTTCCTTTAAGTAGAACCGATTACTTAGAACTGATGGACGTTCATTTCTAGCACATTACCCTAGGTCTAAATTATCGTGAGACTGAATATATAATACAGGAGAGCAATTAGAGAACACCCGGGGTTCGGACTGACAATCCTGCTATTGGCATGTCCGCTTGGTGCAGCGGTAGAATATGGAGAAAGGTAGCCTCACACCTTGTCGACCATACTGCCAGCAAACACAGCTCCGAAAGCGCCACGCCCGAGGATCTGACCAAGCCATATTTGGTCAGGATCAATGTGATACTGGTCCCCGATATCCTGGAACACCTGGCAATGGAAACGTATATCTATGAGCATGGAGTTGCCCCACATACACAGAGTGAACTGCACTCTCCTACAACAACAAGACTGTGTAAGTGCCACATTTCGACATTACCTGGTGATGGCATGTGTATTGATGTAGTTAGTCATGATAAGAAAACTCACAAGAAATTACAAAACAAAATTAGAAATCAGCTCTTTTGTCAGTAAAAGAAACCTCTAAATTATATGCATTATAAGGTATTGCAAATAATGATAACAAGAATAAACTGCAGAAATAAAATTTGGTCTAGATCTCTTCATTACAGAAAAAACATTATCCTGAAGTGTTGTTGATGGTGTTTGTATTACCGTTACCAAGTGATTGGATTCTGTTAGGTCTGTAACTGTCAAGACTGATGGGCATGTCGTTCAATAAAGCAGCTAACCCACACCTTATACGCTCCCATAATTAATGCGTGGTATGCCATCGAAATGTATGAAAAAAAATCATTACAATTCAATGATAATAATGGATCTGAACTACTTAATAGCTCTAGCAAACCATCACCCATAACAACATCAATATATAAAGATAACCTTAGGGACTAAAAGAATTTAGCGGAAGAAATACCGCACTACTTTGCTCTAAGTACCTCCACCGACCTTGATTAAAAACCGTGCCAACAAATTTTACACCTATTAAAAGTGGGCAGATTCGACTTATTTTTAAACATTGCATTATTCCTTACAAACACAAAGAAGAACGAATAACGTAACCTATATTTCAACTTAACAGCTTCATTCCGGAATTAACAGCCTACACATATCCACACGTTAACGTAAGTGCCCAAAGTGGACCTGTGAGAAACCAATTCATATCGGCATGCTAGGTCATTGAACATCTCACACTTATAAAAGTTCTACCTATATGTTCTAGGAAAAGCATATGTTACTTGGTGATACTGGAAGGTCTCGGCCAACCCTTGCAAACTACAAAAGACTTTCACTAAAACAGGATTGCCACAGGGAAGAGACTTATATCATATCATCTGATCCATAACATTTTCCTTGATACGACATAATATATTATGAAAAAACACAAGAAAATAAGTCTCCAGTGAGCCCTACAATTCTACATTTCTTTTAAAAAGAGATATATCTTGTCTAAAAACAACACTCATAAATATAAATCTTGCTCTAGATTCTGTAGAATGTTTTCCCATGTACAACTAAGCCGATACTATAACATATAACTATCTCACATTGCAGATGGTGCTTGATCTTAATCATGTTCATTCTAATCATCTCTTATTTTCTTTCAGAAAATACCCCAAATGTCTGTTTGACCTTGACAAAATACATTTCCTGACCTTTCCTTGGGCTGTGGCAACCCTGTTAAAAGCAGGTGCACGGTGTTAATGTACTGAATTGCAGCAGATTCTTCAAGGCATCTTGTCTTACAGAGGAATCCGCAGAATTACACAGGCGGCCTTGACCTACTGTGGCCTTGACCTGCGGTGGCCTTGACCTATATGTTGTGAAGACCGTGGTGTAAAGGGCAAGACAAAGCCCAGTAGGACCTGACTGAAAATACGTGCAGTTCCTGGGAATAGTTCAAGTAAAAGGCTCTACAAATCAAACAGGACATGTCCTCATGGCGTAGGGGAAGAATACACCTAAAATGACAATATGAAAGTCTAGCTTTTCGTGGAAAATACTGAGAATTCATGTCAAAGATAAAAGGGTTGATGTTCTCAAATTAAGCGAAAGAGGCAAACGGTGTGGAGTGGTGAGCTTTAAAGCTCTATTGTGGGTTAAATATTCTGTATAATGAAGAGGGACAATAAAAAAAATACATTCAGACAACACTAAGGTTTAGACAAGCGTCCAGAGCATGTAAAATACAGAGAGACTTTAACGAAGGGGAACAAAGGCGACATCATCAATGCAAGAAATACCCTGATGATAGGTTGTGTCTGGCAATTGGCATCCCTGTCCTGAAACTAGTTGAAGTATATGAAGACTAAGCGAATATTGCAGCTAGGTACGGGTACAGCTCTACCACTTGTACAGTGAATAGTGACACCATCATAATACTAAGGGTGCATGTAGGCACTATAGGGACGACTGCCTAGCTCTAACACTGGTTACAATATACTGACACAACAGATATTGGTCGTACCGAATCTGGTGCGGCGTGGGCTGAGGTGACATGCCCCTCTTGGCTAGCAATGAAGTATGGGCCCATATTGCCATGCACGGGACAGAACACGACTTTATTCTGCTGTGCTGCCTGCAGACACTGTTCAACCAGATAGCAGTAAATACGGCCTCCCACAGCGCCGGCTGCGCCCTCCGCCTCACTATCCCCAAACCTGGAAATAGACACGACCACCACAGCGATATAGGTGAAGGTCAACAGCCACACTCAAGGTGAAATCAAGGTCACATGGATAAGGGTGTGTTTTGGTGACTTAATTGACATCAGATGAAAACTATGACCGGTGTTTGAAAGCTAGCTAGGTCAGCATTTTAGTATCTTACCTTCTTTATGTTGCCACCTCATACTCATCAGGGGGCATTTAAAACTCATTGAATCAACATCCCACTCATTACCTCAGCACCTCACTCATTATACCAGTAACTCACACTCATTTCAATGGCATCTCACACTCATTACTTCAATATCTGACTCATTGCATTAGTATCTCACACTCATTACTTCAGCATATCAAATAAAAGTCAGCATTTCACACTCATGTCAGGGATAAGGTTCTTGATGATCAGGAAAATATAACTAACTGACTGAATCTAGCTTACAAGCACTGGTCATTTAAAATTGTCGCTTCAACCAAAACACTCCCATAGTCAGGATGGAGCGGGTTAAGTACAAGGTCGAGGCCAAGGTCAGTAGTAGCGGCAAGGTCATGCCAAGGGTGTCCTACCACTTCGGGAGCCAGTTGCATAATTGGATCGACGTTGGCGGCAGATGTGTGGAGGCCATGGCGAGGGCAACACAAGTCAGTAGACCGGCGGTACCCAGTGGCCAGAATACACTCTTCCACTGTGAATATAAACATTTGTTTCCTGGAACAGTGAACAGGGCCAGGGAACCCAAACAATAAATGGCCTGCAACATTTCATGTCAATTGCAATGTATATTATCATATATCAAACAAAAACGAAATGTGTTCTGCGTGTTGAAATACATGAACTAAACTTTTTTATGTTAATCTTAAGTTTTCACCTGAAAATAACAATGCTCTAAGTGCGAAATTCCCCAAATCAAAAGCTCTATTTAAACCCACTAACCAATACATCATAAAGTAACTGAAATAACAATATTTCATTAAAGATTTTCTAATAATCATAACAATAAATGAGAATGATTTTTTTAATATATGAAAAGAACTGATAACATACACCACATATCCATCGAAAAGAGGAATGGCAACATATAAAATATTTTTAAAAAAGAAAGAAAAAACATGTAAATCATTATGATTGCCATTACATTATCTAATTAACTAGACAGAATGTGCTTGGCCACATTTCTCTTAGTTCTATATTTTAGGTTATCCTTATCTCACCGGTCTAGTTTGGGGAGGAGTCCCGTTGCCTCAGCTGTTCTATTGTAGAGCGACCCTACTGTCTGCACCACTCTGAATCCGCTGTTGTACATGGAGTCCACCCAGTTAGCCGAGCCCGGTGCGGCTGGCGCCGAACCAACCTGCAACTGGGTGGTGAACTGCTCATCAGAAGACGTCTCTTCATGCGCCTCCTCAGCCTGCAGCACTCGCCTCCTTTTCTCTATGTACACCGGCTCTGTTATACACGCCCTCTCGTCATCAGGGCTAACATCCACCATGGACCAGGCATCCTGGCTGGCGGCCTGCTTGGCCTGCTGTTCCTTCTGCTGGAGGACGCATCGCGTGCAGGGCACGACCCGTGTGATTAGATACATCCCACGTGAGTTCTGTATGAAGCGTGCGCCTAAATCGGGATACCAGTCCTCCAACAAGGTATCAATATGATCCACCACCTTGGCGAGCAGGCCGGCCGTCACCTGCGGACTGGGCTGTATGATGATGCTCTCACTGATCTCGTCCCCATCCAAGTTGAACTCCACTGTGATCGACTCATTGGGGAAGAGAACTTCCAGGATGGCTGTGCTGCTCAGATTAAGGAGAGCCACACCACCCTCCATCTCTTCTTGGCGCATTACCATCTGACACTGACGGTAATCGCAGAAAGGGTTCGGGGAGTTATGTACCACTTCCTTCAGTCGGACCAGCACCACATCCATGTATCGCAGTTCCACCCCACTCTGCCAGCACTTCCATTCTGGACAACTGCCCATCGTGCGCATGAACTCAGCATCTGTGGCCAGCACATCCGGGAGGTCATACAGACTGAGAACGAGACTGTACAGCGTGTTGTCACCCAGTAGTCTTGTGATGAGTCGAGGCCAGAACCCACTGGGGAAGTAGGACATGAGGTACAGCCTCACCAGGGCCACAGCAGGGTTACGGTTGTTATACACAACCGGCTTGCATGTGGATTCAGCCTGGTCTGCGGGGTTGTTGAGATGTTCGTCTTTAGCTATAGATGAAGTAGGAGAGTGCACATAGAAGGTAGACCGGCCCTCCTCCCGGGGCTCAGGCGGTGTATTACCTGGACCACTGAGGATGATCTTATCTCCAGATCCGTAGCGTGGCTTTTGGTGCTGGAGGTGACAGCCACGTACTGGAATCTAAGAAATATAGATATCATATTTATTTTCTTTATATTTGCAACACTGTGTTCATACTTATATCTCTAGATTTTCTACTTATTTTGCTATGGGCTTATGTAAAACGAGACTGGAATAAAGATATTGAATGGAAGGAACGGTGATAATACCTCACCAGATCAAATCTAATCAAGGGAAATGTGATCTTAATTGGTGATGTTACGATTAGCAGACAGATTGAGAGATACTGTCTTTTTAAATGCGATATTATTATTCACATAATATACAATATCATAGATATTTACAAACAAAACATGATGTTTATTAACGAATGCAATAATATAAGATAAACGAAAATATATATGCTCTATCTTATATATATACCAATACACCATAATTTAGTGAAAGTACGACTTGACGACTCTCAAATACACAGATCGATTAGAAATCACCAACAAATATCTTTTTTTTTTAAATCACTAACCGTAGCTGATGTTCTACTGAAACTGAGAAGTTTAACAGTCCAGGTTTTAAAGGTCATAAACTTTCTCGCCCACACTTTACTGTGTGGTATACATTACAACGAGTCCCCTTATCCCGCACTTCTCTTGCTGGTAGAGATGACAAAACCCCATCTGATATCAAACTCGGTGGGTGAACTGGTAACTGAAAGTCAGGGATATCAGTTGGGGTCATGAAAAACAAGGACGTATTTTTCATGTGAAATTTACTGCCTCAATGGTACCGAGAAAACATGGAAAACACATCGTTATTCTCCATGAAATGAGGCTAGGGTGTGTGGCGAGGTCTGATGCGAATTTATCCTCTCTTTGTTTTACACAAGAAAACATAATTTATCTACTGAAAATGACAAAAAGATTTTCCTTAGAAAATAGGAAAACTGCCATCTCTGGAAAGCGGTTTCATACCCTGATGTCGGTGTAGGGCCGGTTGTGGCGCAGATCCTCCTCGGCGGGCAGCAGGGACGGGATGAGCAGGTTGTGGTCGTCCCACAGAAGCGCCACCTCAAACTTGTTGAGCAGGTCAATGATGTAAGTGCGGATGTCCTCCGGCTTGAAGGCCGCGTTCTTAAACTGTAGCCGCAGATCCTCCGTGCGCATGATACCTGTTCGGAATAGGTCAGCATATTTTACAGATATATTTCATAGCTGAAGAATCATAGAATGACCATTTTTAAACATTTCGATACATTTTCACACGCCCTGAAGAAGGACAGGGAGGATCTGAAACGTTTGCCACTGTGCAATTGTGTCTGTATATGGGTTAGCAATGCAAGAAAACATGTAATTCCGTTGCAGAATCTACCAAATTTTGAGATCTAATTACTTTATGTTTTACACCAAACACAACGAGATTGAATGAAATATGAGCAGTCCCGAAAGCAATATGATATCCAAGACCAATTAGAATTTGAGAGGTATTGGCAAGTTTTTAAACTCCTAGTATAGATGATTCTCACACGGCCGTTTCACTATTTAACCCCTATTTGTCTTAATTACTCACGTATTACAATGAGTCCATAGAAAACGTATGGGGCCCCAATAAAAGATTACTTGTTCAAAGAACTGGACGGCGAATCATATAAATACGAAATTTGCCACGAACTTGGAAGCGGAATTCTTAATGGAAGCCTGGACGAGTGACGATTACGGAGCAATCCAAACGAATTGAGTACGGTTCCGAATTTACCTCACCCCTTTCACGGACATTAAATAGCATTGCAATATCAGATTAATTGAAATTGCTCATACAAATCAAGTTTTGAACATAAATCTCCTTGTTGATGTCTTGTAGGAGAGTAAAGGCCTCGAACCCATTGATAACGGATATATCCAGATTCTAATCCATGTTTTTATATATGTGGCGTAAAACCTATTTCTCTGTATGACATACCTGACTTGGCAAGGGAGTTGATTTCGCGGATGGTAACCACGTTCGCCATCATGTCACACAACCACTGGGGGTCGAGGAAGTAGACATCCTGTAAACTCACGTCGTCATAATGAAGGAGAACACCTGAAAGACAGCCCCAGTTCATAAACCCACAGCACGAGTAAACATGAGTCTCATCATTTTCTTTACTGTTACGCTGTATTTATCAAAACGAAGGGAAATGACCAACAACCACTCATCAATATTATGTAGTTCCGTTTTCATGATGACAATTCTTTCTCAACAAGTGATTACAATGATTGATAAACTCGTTCAATGTGCCTACGTTTCAGCCTTTGCGGCCTTCATCAGGGCTGGAGTGATTATCAAGTTGTATTTATCAGCTCTCTTTTTGGACTTCATTTTCACTTTAAACATTTCTGCTGAAGCTCAGACCTTATAAAATGCAAAAGGAAAAAGATGAAATGCTTATAAACAGAAATAGATCAGGCATTTGCGCCATATATAAAATCATAACATTTGGAGACAATCGCTAGGGGTCTCATGTAAACGGATTGTGAAATGTGTTACCTACCGTTTTCATGAAGGAACTGTGTGGCCTGATTTAGTTCGGCAATGTCTCTGAATGATGACTTGTGTAAAGCCTCCATGCGGCTCATAACGAGCATTCTGCAAGAGAAATCTGCATTCGTCAGCATTCTGTGTGCGAATTGGTTAGATATCATTGAACACAATAACTGGTAAATGACTGGCACTATTGGTGACCCTTGCTTAAAGGCCATGTGCCATTGAGCTGACAGCATCCAACACATCGGGCGTCCGCCAAATATGATCACAGTGAGTGTAGAAACCCACAGCCTAGCATGAAAAAGTGCCAACTTACGGTCTGTGATCGTCGGTTGGAGGAATCCGACAAAATCGAATTCATTAGATTTCTATTTTTAAAAATTCAGTTGACAGCATTTTTTTGCTTGTATAATGACAGACGCTAGGCGTACATCCACTAAGCTTTTGTAATTATTTACAATCTTTGAAAGAATTCATATATATGAAAAATAAACCAGGACTATTCTTTTGAGTAAGAATGGCATTAGAGTATGTGATGCGGTCGCGCATTAATATGCGGCCGATACTGATGTCGGATGATCGCTGCCGACTTCCTAAAACGCTGCTCCACTGTACTTAGTATTCATACCAGGCTCAATCGTTGACGGCTGGTGATCGCCGGGGAACGTCGGAGATCGTCCTTTCCCTGTTTTGTCGGGCAACTTTGCTTCAGATTAACACTTATCTATGGTTGACACAAGACAATCAACTATTTACGATTTCTCGTGAAAGGTCGATATGACATGCCTCTTAGTTTATTACTTCTGTTGGTGTTGTACTTTACCTGTACTGCTCTGTGTGCAGGACTGGGTCCTTGCCCTGCGCTTTCCGCTCCTCACTGATATCGCGTACCACATCTTGCAGGTGCACGTAGCTCGCTGGCACTTTCTGCTCCACCAACTTCACTCCTTTACTCCCTGAGATGAAAGGTTATGAGGTATTTACAGTGTATCCATATTATCTAGCATCAGAGTGACTTTGTTTCATATATACATCCCGTCTGCTGACAGAAAAAGACTTGTTTACTGCCTAGGACCAGTAACCATGAAAATAGCACAATTCACCCTTCCCCTAGTATATAGTCCTAATATTTTAAACACAGTAATGCAAACTATACATGTACACACCTTATAACTGCATACTCTCCAAAAATACACAAATTCGATATCACAGAAATGTTTAAATCTTACTGCTTATTCATAATGTTAACTAATATATTAAAAATATTTAGTCCATAACCATCATAAATCAAACACCTTTCACCAAGTCAAACCCTTTGTAGACGAGGAAACCACTTGGAATTAGGAACAAGCAAGTTAAGTACTATAATGGGGAAATCGGCAAGGTAAGTAGATATAATTGCAGTATAATAATAACTATCGAAATACAATCAAATAAGGCAATTGGTATTGGTTTATATTAACAGGATTTCAAAGGGTGTGTAAAGTAAGAACTCTTGTCAAATTTGATTTGATTCGTAATCGGATACGATTTCGGTTGAGAGATACGAGGATGGAAATCGGATGGGATCAAGAAAGTATCAGTAATGGATATATTCAAGGTATAAGCTTAACATGGGTTAAAAATATGGAAAGGTCCCTGACCACTGTATTTAGCATGGCAATTTCATGTTACCTGTAGTGGCATATCCTACAGAATGGAAAGCTGGCGGTAATGGAAACTAGACTTATACTCGCGGTATTAAATATAAAGGTGTATCTTTGTATTTATATTTGCAGCCTTATTATCATCAGCAAGATAGGACTCTGCATTAAAGTTATTAACAATGTAAGTAGCCATAGCGGAACGGGCTGAAACTGATTGTTTTAAAAGTGCCTGTCTAGAGCCATTTGAAACAAGGTATTTCAAGGCTAACGACCCTTAAAGACCCACTGTCACGATATTCTGAGGAAGGTGGAAGAACATTAACTTTGAATGCAATACTGAATGGAAATAGTCAGGTTATTTCGGGGCCATCCATGAAGTACATACGCACCGAGGGGGAGGTCAAAACTTTCGAAAATGTTGCGTATGCTCCTTCTTTGGGAGGGAGGACAACATTTTCAGAATATTTGCGTACATACTTTATGAAGAGCCCCTTATCAGAGCCAGTCAACCAGTGAACATCGCGTACATCACCATACTGACCACCATATAGTTCTGGGTCAGGGAGTCGCACAAACCGGTCCGCACCCTCCACTTTGATCATGTTTTGTCGTCAGCAAAGGGAACCCTAAACACCATAATTAGCCTACTACATAGGCAGCATCCACTCAATTTCGTCCCAATAAGAGTTTGATTATATACATATTGAAAGTTGGTGTAAAGAGAGATATATTAAGTTCTAGTGAACAAAGATGATTTTTTCAATCCAAGATTTTAATTAACCTCCCTCACCCCCGGGCAGCTCTTTGCTGAACTATGAGAGGTTGTAGAGGTGCGGGGATGCAGTTAACCCTTTCCTCACTGGACCTGGCAGCAGGTGTGCTTCTTTGAATACAGCATGCCTGACACAGGGCCACCTGTGTTATAATTGTTGAGAAAATTTATTTTTTTCCACAATATTCAAACTTGTCTGTCAATGTTTCCATGGTGATAACTACAAAACTATTTATCAACTATCACTATAAGGTGTTTTACATAATCTCTGATAAATCCATAAAGATCCATGTTCAGTTGTTGAACCAGCTGTGATAAATAACATTTAACGAAAAATGGAAAATGATGCCTTACGGGAGTGCCCTGAGGCATCATTTGCACTAGCCACGGGAAGCATCATTGGTAAAAATAAGGCTAAGGATGCGCTTATGTAGTTTGGAGCGGGAAGAAGTAGAGGTTACTATGACAAGGTCCCACAACCCTGTCCTTAGTAGTGAGATATTGAGAATGTTTCTATGGGTACCCTTTCCCTGATGGGGCTTTATTTGTAGTCACAGCATTTTAAAGAAAAAAATCATCAGCAGTAGCTCACGCTGTGGACTTCGTTGATTATACAATTACTCATGAAAGAAATGAGCAGCTTGCAATGAGGCTTGATGTATATTGTCATGCCCCATAAAAGCCCCAAAAGGCCGTGCCTGTGCTGACGTCACACTGACTTCTTCCCCTAAAATACCCCTTCCTGGACTCCGATGTGCCGGAGACACACATATTCAGGGATTATGAATTTCATACAGCTGTGTAACTGTTCAAACGATAGAACAGAGATGACAGTGGCTCGTTAAGAGTTAACCATGTTAATATCAATCAAGTTAAGTTTGATAACGTTAACAAACAAGTGTGTAAACACGTATATGTTGCAACAGGTTCCTCTTGGCCACTATATTGATAATAATTACTTTACCTCGTGCTTCATCTGAAACAATACAAACAGACTGCTGATCACAAGAACCGATACTTGATCGCAGTTACCAGCTACCTCATCCTAATAATTTCCATTTTAGTTCTTCCTCTGGATATGTTATCGTACTGAAAAACTAAGGAACTGTTAAAATTCTAAATTCATTCCTTATTGGCCATAATTTGGATTGTTTTTTTACACTGTCCGCTGATATATTAGATAAAAAATTGTTATAACCAAAGCCATTGAGAAATATTCAGAAGTGAAAGGTTACAACCCTATACATGTACTTACTCTTACTACTTAATCTTATTCATCAATCTTTTTTTTTTGGGGGGGGGGGGGGGGGGGGCGGGGCAAACTGTATGGGTTTTATCCATTAGAGCGAATTAAATCACAACAGGCCTTAGGGACTTTACCGTATAGCGCTAAATATATTGCAACAGTATAGTTTGACTTAAGACCTCTACTCTAAAATATCAAATACAATGCAACAGGGTGGTTTGAATTTAAGGACTTTAATGTATAGAGTTAATTACGTTGCAACAGGACGGTTTATCTTTACGGGATTTATTGTATCGCGTTAAATATATCGCAGCATGTTGATCTGGACTAATGAACTTTACTGTATAAGTCAAAGGCATTAGATACGGCAGAGGATATGGTGTCAACAAAGAGGGTCTCACAATAACACTACAATAACATGACTGCAATCCAACATTAACATTACAGTAACATCAGAATGACATATGACTGCAATCCAACATTAACATTACAGAAACACCAGAATAACACATGACTGCAATCCAACATTAACATTACAGTAACATCAGAATAACACATGACTGCAATCCAACATTACAGTAACATCAGAATAACACATGACTGCAATCCAACATTACAGTAACATCAGAATAACACATGATGGTGTGATGATGTAAGGCGGTGTGTAGCCTGAAGGTACTTATTCCTCGACCTAAAAGAATAACCTGAAAACATGTGTTATTTACTGACCTGGCCACTGCTCCTCAAAGGCCACCTTGTGGATGAGCTGGACGAGGTCACTGATGTGAGAGCGCGACATCAGAGACGGCTTGCAAGACACCTCCACGTGACCGATGACGCGTGGCAGCCCCCACTTCTCCGGCTCTGCGTGTTTCATGTACCTCTCATAGATCAACGTCTGTGGTATGCAATCAAACATAGAGATGCAAATCAGGGCTGAGGCTTTGTTTGTTTTGTTTGTTTGAGTAGTCTTACGTCTCGGTAGGCTAGTTACGTCCTTTTGAGACTGACTCATTGGTTGAAGGACTGAGGCAATAATTGGGAAATTTTTAACCATTAATAAACATCAATTACCAGTACTGGATAAGTGTATAACAGGATGTCACAGGCATTGCAATAACTTTACCTCTGCAGGATATGAATAGGGCACATGCAGTGGAATAATATCCTCTGGATAAGGGCATATCACATGCTATAAAATAACATTAAGCTGACCCCCCCCCCCCCCCCCCCCCAAGGTAGCTCTTCAAGAATTGTCTGAGGATTTTGATTGTTTTGGACGAGGATGTAGTAGGTCTACCTCCAGCTAGATACTACTTTGAAATGTGAAAATAACTTTCCCAACCAACACTGTTACAATGGTGTGCTTATTTGATGACGTTCCCAGGGTCTCCCAGGAAATGTGAAGTAGGGTAACCTTCAACAAATCTAAATCTTAGAGGTTATTAAAGTTAGAGCCAGATGGATCTAATATGTGCCAGGGAAATCCCCAAGTAGGGAGTTATGTCAGGTTTGGGTACAAAGCAGCGTATTAGGCATCCTTAGAGGGGGTAATACATCAATAGCCTAGATACAAGTATTTTATCCAGGTGACGAAATCAAGGCTCTCATAAAGGATTTTTGTTATTATAAGTAGTACCTGAGAGTGCTTCTCAGGTGTGACAGAGGGATTTTGAGTGGGGGTCAAACTAGTATACATAGAATTATTTGGATGAGGCAATTGGATGTACCCTCAGTAAAAACCATGTCTATTGATAGGCTGAAGTGTCTATCAGGTTAAGACCATAGGGTAACTAACTGGGTCCTGAGTCAGAACACCCGGTTCTTTTCAATTTTGTTGCAATCTGGGGAGACTTTATATGAACTATTCTGAGGTAAATATTGATGTTACGTGATTGTGGTAAGAGTTCACACCTGTAAATCGTCCAGGTAGGTGGGCGGGTAGCGACGCTTGTTGATTTGGTCTAGATGAGTTCCCACAATGATGACGGGTGAGTTGGGCGCCCGCGCTTGTATGTTCACCAACCACTGCATAATGTCGACCACCCCCTTCTCACCATCTGTTACCTTCCAGCACACTAAGTACAGCGACCGTTTCGACAAGAAGTACTGATGCGTTGCGTAGTACTCCTTCTGTAAAGGGAAAGAATTCGATTTTTAGACTTTTTTAATCATCACGAAAGAACCTTCCAGAAAACAATTTGTTTGTTTGTTTGAGTAGTTTTACGTCTCGGTAGGCTAGTTACGTCCTTTTGAGACTGACTCATTGGTTGACCTATCTGGTTCTTGAAAGGTATACTAACTCAACTTTGGTCTGCTTGTAGCAGTGGGGCCCTTGTCGACTTAAAGAAACCCTTATACGTACACAAATACATAAATATTTTCTGGACATGGCAGGTGTAGTCTTCTGTGCTGCTACCGCCTAAACAATAAACGATTTTGTCGAAGTTCTAGTCTGCCTACCTGGCCGCCGAAGTCCCAGGTGCTAAAGATGATCTCCTTGTTTCCTCTCTGTAGGACAAGGTCGCCGATGTCCACGCCCACCGTAGAGATGTTCTCACCTTTCAGGTCCTTGTCCTTGATATTACCGTGACCCATCCGCTGGGCCCAGTTCTGCAATAGTAACAAATTCTTTTTTATCAAAAGTCAATGCCGCCTCACTGAGGTACAGCTGAGAAAGAGCTACTGATATAAAGGGAGATTAGAATGCCCCTCCTCTCCTCATGTTACTGCCAATCCCTTCTCTTCTCCTTCCCCATCCATTTATTTCCAATCACTGTCCCTCCATTTGAGAGCCTTCATGTTTGACTGTTGACGTTTAGACATATATGGGTTTGTGGCTATTAGGAAGTTCTCCACTACCGATCAAGCTTAACTCTTGCATATAGTCACGTTCCTTTGTTTGACTCACCTTAGTGTTTTTATGGGAGGAGCTCCGTCCTTCTTTGCGTAGTTGTGCAAGCAGTGACGTCTTTCCGATACCTTGAATGCCGACAAACATGAGCTTCATGCGATTGTACAGTGTCGCCCTGCAAACAGAATAACTTCGGTCATTATATCATATATTGGTAGGAGATAGAGAAACCAGCCTGTATTAGCAGTTTGTCCGCTTCAGTCATAGTTCATATTCTGTATCTTCTATCAGGTGTCAAATACATATATAGCTGCGATCAATGGTACAACATAATTACAATGTGTTCCTGAATTTATTCTTGATAAAGCAAAACCATAAAAACATTTTTTTAGTTTCTGCCTGATTTAGTAATTCGTGTTCCACAGCAGCATATATAGATTGCACGACGAAGGATGACACACTAGCTGTACTTCACCAGGAATCAGTCTGACTCTTACAGTGTCTTGATCTAATTAGAGAATGTGACAACTCCAGTTCTGACTAAGATCCATCTCTCTCCTATAGAAGCTTTTAGTCTAAAATTGCATCTGTTCCGGTGGAAATTCGCCACGTTACTCATTAAAGGTTCAAACTGTCGGTCTCTCGACTTGATATTTTTGGACGTTTTAGTATAACTAATCATTGGGTTTATTTGTTAATGATAACCTAAAGCCAGTTAAATATGTGAAAGCTCACTCGTCTTTGATGGACTTGAGGTAACCGAGCACTGCTGCTGTTTTCTTGGCCTTGTCTCCAAGAAGTGACTGAAGGGATCTCTCCACAGGACATCCCGATACGTCCAGGTTCCACAGTTTGCGTAGCAGACCCATCTCCGGGGGAAGCTGAAAGATATCACAAATACGTTAAGATTTGATAAATCATACCTTGTACGTGTAACTCATCTCTGGAAAAAGTTTAGAAACACCACAAGTATCTTTTGTTTCGTTATTGAATTGAACGTTCTTCCTCTTTCAAGTTTTCCCGTCACAACGTGGTAACTAATCAAAGTAATATAGTTTGTGTATCACAGGTATCAAAATTAAAATCAAGTAAAAATGATACAAAGGGTTTACAGTAGGATAGGACAAAAGGTTGAAAGGCCATTGAGCCACTTAGCAGATGACTGGCGAACCAGCCTAGAGCTTATGCTGGTTCCCTAGACGTAGATACTAGTCAACCTAGATTGTCTCCATTCTGTCCAACGGAATGGCTTGAAAAATCCAGTGCGAAGAGTGAACTTGCTTAGATGTGCACATTCTCAACCTATTGGCTGAAAGTTTAGGTTGAAAAAGGCCACTCTCTAATGAGGGTCACCAACCCACATTCCAAGTGAATTTACGGATATCTCAAGGTGACATATCAACGTTTCTGGAATATTTGTACTTATATGGGCACTTATCAGTAAAATCTGCCTTATCTATAAACGTCTTTTTTGTTGTTGAAAAATTTGAGGAAATTGCCTTGCCATGGACAAAAAGGTTGAAAATCTTCTGAAAAGTCAAAGTCTGTAGACACTGATACAGTGGATAAGGTTTTATTTGATAAACCGCGTCCTGTATGGGTAAATCGTCTCTGGTGATAGCCACAAGTACAATAAGGTTTAATAAAAGCGTGCCCTGTACATGTATATAATCTTTGGTAACATGTACAAGTATGGGAGTGTTGCATTCTTTCAAATGAGGCATATCATATTCTTTCCAAAACAGAAATCATATTCCTATCTGTACTTAGTTACCTACTATATTTAAAACGGTAGAATTCCGTCGAATCCGCTTGAAGTTGCTCCCATACATAGAGACATAGTGAACCAAACCTGGGGGTGGAGAATGAGGGCCCACGAGAGTGAGATTCTCGTACAGTGAAAAACTCGAACCTGGTCTTCTTTTTTGTAGGACTTTACTCAGACAAACTTCTTCTCTTATGATTCATTTCAAGCCATGCCGAAATCAAAGAATAGTATTGTAGTTTTCTGATCTATTTTTCTCGTGAGAAACCAATGGGATCTTTTGGCTGGTACCCGCCTGTGTCTTACGACTTTTGGGATTTTAACTTTCGCTGGTAGCCCTTTCAAAACTCCGCTGATACTCCTCCCCCACCCTCCACATCTCCAGCCACCACTCTAAGTATTTGACCTCAACCCAGCAACCGGCTTTGTGGAGCAGTCAGCTGAGTGTGCGGCTAGGGATGCGGGAGTAGGGTGTTCGATTCCCGCATCGGCCGAAGACTTTTTTTATTGTTTTTTTAGTTGTTATCAATTTCTTTATTGAGCTAAAAGAACAATACACAGTTTCATCAGTCTTTCCAAGTGATAGTGCTGCTCAACAAAGTGGCAACAGGCCTCCCCCTAACTCGGGACTCGACGAAGTCGCTAGTTAGCTATAAAAAGCAAAAATGTGGTCAGGTCATCTATTGACTCTACAAACAGGTGTACTACAGTAGTCTATTGCCCAAACCTAAAGACCAATCGTCCACATTATCAATGTCCTTCTTACCCAAAGCAAGACACTATCTGGGTAAAGATGGTGATTACAAAGATGAGAGATCTACTCACGTCTTTCAATTTATTATGGCCGAGTTTGAGTTCAGTGAGGCTGGTCATTCCGCTGATTTCCGGCGGCAGAGTATTCAGCACGTTGTAACCAGCGTCCAAAACGGTCAGTTCTGGGTACAGGAGATTTCCTCTTCCGGGTCCGCCGCTCTCAGCCGTCCCCGACATGTGCCGCAGACTGGCCTGTGTGTTTAGACATTATTAGGATCTGATTATAATGAGAGAAGCCTACTGGAGTTCTCATTCTTTACAATAATTGTCAATTTAAAAAAAAATTAAAATTTCAAGGTAGCATCTTCCTGGAGGCAGACACTCCAGCCTCGTTCAGTAAACATACAATAATTGCCAAAGTTGACTCGAATGTATATACACTTTTTTTTCAAATCACCGGATACTGACTTTTTCTTCTTTAGAAAGTTATTCGGATCTTATAATTCATAGGGTAGGATGCATGTTTTGATTATACGCCCTCCAGAGGTTACTCATCTCCCAATTATCGCCCAGGATAAACACAAGTTCCGCTCGCGAGTGGCTGGGCACACCACAATCACATGAACCACAGTTTTCCGATTTATATTTGAGTAAACTGAATATAAATTCGGCTTTACATGTAGAAATAGCTGAAATTTCCATTTGAAGACTTATAAAAACCGTTAAAAAGCAATGATTGTGGGTTACGGGTCTAGGTTGATTACCAAACAACGTCGGTAATCAGCGCACACCGGGAACTGTAAACAGACTGTATTCTGAGATACCTCAATAGGGTCTATATGGGGAAGCAGCCCTGATGTTGTCTACAACAACATGCTAGAGCCTTCAATATGCTATTCATTTGTGTGGGACAGGAAATAACTCTTCAGACCTAAAAAATATGACAAAGTTACACACCTTGCATAAAGCAAATCTTTGAAAGTTCAAATCGCATTAGACTGTCTTTCCAAGCCCCTCCCCGGTAAACTCTTTTTATAGGTTTACCCAAGAATTATGCTTGGTTTTATTTCTCCAAGCGAAAACTACAATTGGAGAATATGGCCTGGATCTAGGATCCGTTTTCAAGGTTGGATCCTAGATCCAGAACAATATTTCACTTGAAGACTCCATGGCAACTTGAAGCTGTCATAGCAACATGAAGCTGTCATTAACCAGGTAGCACCAGCTTCATTGGGAGGTGTTTTTTTTTTTTGGTTTTCTTTACACATTTCATGCTCCTTTCTCGAATGAAAGTATCTGCAGAAGCTAGATGGTGATTCGTTACTTTAACCCTTTCCCTGCAGCACCCAGTTTCCTTGTTCACCATTACACGGCAGGCATTTCCTGCCCAAATGCCATGTGATGTGTCAGGTGATTTAAGTAATTTACCTTGGTGACTGAACATATTTTATTATATCAAATCAAAGGCCAATATGGCTCTTATACATTCTCAAAATTTCTTTTAAATCAAACAATTATCTTTTTATTTATTGAATTTTATATAAAAGTGTCACTGATGCCTCAAAGATGCCCGGAGGCATCTTCCTGTCGTAGCCACGGGAATGCCTGGAGGCATTTTCATGCTGTTAAAGGGTTAAGAGTTAGGTTAATCATATAGTTTACAGGAGCTGCTTACTCTGCTGGGAGAGCGTGGCAGGTCGTCGCCGAACGAGCTCTCCGCTGAGTGGTCGGTGGTGTCGAGGAGCAGGGTGAGCGTGCTCAGTTTGTTGTGGTCCACTTTGAGCGTTTTCAGCTGTTCCAGCACCATGTGAGAGCGGTGAGAGCAGCTGTGTGCGAACCCGTTACCACGAGAGGCGGGCGTAGCCGGCACTGATAGCCCACTAGATGGCGTCATGCTGCCCGAGGTGAGCGTGGACCGTGTACTGGACATGCTGCTGCTGCGTCTGCCACAAACAGAGTGATGCTGGTGAGAACACATAGACGACAAGAGGGAGGGAGATACCATACTGTGGTGTGTAAGGCTGATATCACATTTGTAGCAAGTGCCCAAGTTTGCAGCAGTTCCCCCGTTATGAATGGTACAAGGGTGAAGAACTGTTGATCTCAATAAGATTTTGATAAACGCTTTTTAAACCTGTCTTCTACCACGGAGAATGTTATTTTACCTTTCTGTGGCTGCACAAAGAAAGTCTTTATGATCGCCATATTTAAGCTAAACTTAAATGTAATTATAATTTGTGCGGATTACATGCTGGATAAATTGGAGTATGTACATTGCAAGATATATATCAAGATGGCCATTGTAATACACTGTCAATGATATTGCTAATCTTTAAAGCGTGTACTTATGTAAATTAGCATGTCAATATAGTTTAATGCAACTTTCATGGTTCAGAATAAATTGTGGTGAGACTGATAGGGACTACTTACTGTTTTCTTGGTGATGCGTTGTAGCAGGTGCGTGTAACCCATCGTTCTGTGTAGTTGTCCTCCTCGAAGAGCGCACACTCGAAAAGCACGTGGTTAAATATGCCGTTGTGTGACAAGTCCAGCATCTTCAGGTTCGCCGGGTAGGAGTTTAACGCGCCGATGTGCGTGAGCCGGTTGTGTGAGAGCACGAGTTTATTGAGAGCGGGCACCAGGCAGGGCAGTCCGGACGGCACCGAGTCGAACAGATTGTAGGAGAGGTTGAGCTCCTGCAGTGCGCTCACACTGCCTTTCGTGTTATCCGACGACCCACTCACCCCTAGCGCCATATGTAGGCGCACTCTGTCCTTCCACACGCTCACCTGTTCCACCTCCTGCTCTGTGTACGGCCGACTGGGGGCGACCAGCACCGGACTGGCTTCCTCGGGGAGGTAATTTGTATCTCTCTCTGAGGCGCTGCTGCTACTGCCATGGCTACTGGCGTTACTCGTTGTTGTACTCATCTTCTTGGGAGTACTTGGCATGCCGTTGCCGGCATTGCCTGAATCATCCAGCGTGACGTCCGATAATCCGTCCAATGTGCTCAGAGCGTCTAGTGACGACATCTGGTGGGAGAGTGTCAACCCAAGCGGAAGTTCGCGTAGGTGGTTATGGGAGAGGTTCAGTTCTAACAACACCGGCGCCTGCCACATTTCAAACGGAAGGCGCTCTATGTCATTATAGGAGAGGTTTAAGCGCTTCAGGGAGGGCAACTTGAAAATGGAGGCTGGCAAAGTCCGCAGTTTGTTCTTGTAGCATTGGATCTCCTCCAGATATGGCAGCTCCCAAGCGAATGACTCACAGGGTGCTTGGCCATTCATAGGAGGTCTACTGCTACCGAAAGGTACGAGGGCCCCTTCCTCCTGACTCGTGTCACCGGGCAAGCATGAGAGTTTGTTCTCGGACAAATTAAGGAGCCGCAGGGACTTAAGCATGAACATCCCTTTGGGTAAAGATGTGAGATTATTGTTGGAAATATCAATTCGGGTTACAGCGAATAAAGCGAGATCTATGTTATCCTGGGAGGCTAGGTGTGGGTTCTGTAAGAGTGCGGCTTCTCGGAACCATTCCATGTCAATGTATGGGAGATTCAATGCGTGCCAGTTTATTGTCGTGGGTACAGTGGGAAGTATGTGTGATGTTGCATCATAGGTATCTGCCATTCCCTGTATCTTCCCCAAGTGGAGAAACATAACTGCCTGCTTATTGATCTTGTACTCTGAATCCTTGTAAGATTTGTACTTCAGCAGGGTGCCTGCCATTCCCGAGTGCTGAGAGAGGGTGGCGGCAGAGAGAACTTTCAGATCAGTGTCCTGGGCTTTGTACTTCAGCAACATGTCCATCATGACTACATCTCCAGTCACGCACGCCTCCATTAGCGCGCTGGAGTTGCCGCTGGGGCTGATGATGGGTTTGTTGGGGTTGGTGCCGTGTTCCAGTAAAAGCTGCGCCACTTTATGGAAACCCGTCTGACCATCGCCTTTGACGGCTAGATGGAGTGGCGTGTAGCCATCCAAATCGAGGCTGTCTATGTCGACTGGACAGAACATGTCTTCTTGTTTCGTCAATGTGGGAGCACCATTCGGTGAATACATATCTTCTGTGGCCTCAAATACATCCGGACTACTAGGAACCGCATCCATTTCCTCCACCTCCAGTCTTGACTCTGAGAAGCGAGTGTCCAACTCCTCAGCCTCCTCTTCACTGGTATTCAAATTCTCTCTCTTCACTATCTTCACTTTGAACTTGAGAAGTTGTGCCACCACATCGTAGTGGTTGTGAAGGCAGGCTAAGTGTAGAATGCTATGCCCACGACCATCCTTGGCATTCACGGGGAAGCCGAGTTTGTAGAGATAGTCACGAGATTCATCTCGGTAGATAATTCTTGTCGTACTTGGATATGGGAAATGTAGCATGACGGCGAAGACTTGGGCGTGGCCCTCGGCTGCCGCTATGTGTAATGGCAACGTGCCCTCTACCGTCGAGATCTGGACCAACTCTGGGAAATACTACAATGACAAACAAATAGGTGACCCCGTAAATAACGATGATCAATGGAGAATTTTTATTTATTTTTTATTTTTATTTTTTTGAGCATCGGTTGAGTCCGTCCAGAAGTGCTTTCGCCTCGTTTTTCTAATAAGAATTTTAAATTAAGAATGAAACAAAGTATTCGTATTGTCGGCAACTACAATTGCTAATTATGGTTTAAAACTATCATTTAGTCGTTCCGCAACAAGGAGGATAATTTAATCGATCTGTAGTAAGTATGGTCAAATAATTCGGTATTGTTTCAATATCTGTTATCCTGAAAACTAGTTTTTAAATGACAGAAGCACGATGACAGCTTTGAATGGTAGATGTCCTTTCGTGATTTTATTCTAAATAGAAAGAGGTAGGATAGGGAGCGTTCAATAATTATGACGGGGGCACAGTTTTTAGGCAAAGGGGGGGGGGGGGGCAACTTTTTGGGGGGTATTCCAAGGGGGGTGGCCATATTTTTGGGGGGGTATTCCAAGGGCCGGGGGCAAAATTTCTTTTTGTATTCCGATGGGTGGTGGGGGGGGGGGGGGCAACTTTGCTGGTTTTTAATATCGTATGGCCGTTTTTTTCATGGATCTTTTTAGACTTATTTCTTTATTTTGCTCTGTTTCAATGAAGATCTATTTTACTACTGGACTGGTAAGGTGTATGTGATTGTTTAGATTCTTACCTGGAGAACAGTCTTGACGGTTGAGGCGTGGCCAGCCTGACAGGCGGCATGCAGCGGGGAGTTGCCCGTCACTCGGTGTACTTTACACTCTGCCCCATTCTCCAGCAGAAACTTGGCCATGGCTGCATCTCCCGTTTCACACGCACTGCAACACAGGGATGACATTATAGCATAGGCAATGGGAAAGTATGGAAATGAATATTCTCGGGAGCGGTGCCGACGTCACGAAGATACACTGCATTGCTCGATTTATTTGCTCTGCAGTTTATTTTCTCAAAAGCGGTGCAGTACTCTCGTACGCTTAAAGGGTTAAACAACTTTCCACTCCATTGAAACCAATCTTAGATCCACTGTACATCTCTGGTAATATCTCAGTAAATATCTAACATAGAGGCAATATCTAACAAAAAATGGCATGTAGCTGAAGAGCAGGGGAAGATGTTTGGTGGTTTTTTTTGTATCATTTCGTTTTGCAAAGATTGTTTTATTTGGTCATTTTTCCAGCAATCTGCCGAAATTGCAGAGAACAGGCTGCTACAACTGTAAAAAAAACTTGCTCAAAAGTACATAAATATGCAGATTCAAACATTCAACATCAACATCAACCAACATCAGTGCAGCCTGAGGATTCCTAAGGATAAAACCGGTGTTGTTGTCATACCCAAACCCTGACAACACCTGACAAACCGAACTTGTTACCAACAAAATGTTTTGTCAACAACTGACACTAAGCAAATCGCCACGATTACGCTGCTGTCACTATAGCCTGTATTCCACAAAACAACCGCTTTTTCAACGTCAACAGACGTTCCAGCCGACCTTTCAGCCGACGTCGGTTGAAACATCTGGAAAAAATGGCCTCAAAATGTGTCACAGCTCCACCGAACCCCCAACAGACGCTCATGTGGTCGCCATACGACCGTCTGGTGGGTTCAAAGTTCCAGCAGATCCTAGCCGACCCCCCTGCCGTGGCGCCGACTGGTGGACGTTGGGCGCGTTTCACGTAGTAATCGAGTTCCCCGATAGGCGGCGCGGCGTGCGGCGATACACTAAGACGCTCCTAACCCGCGAAAACGCGTATCGAGCGGAACAGTGTGTCGCTGTGTCGGGATTTGTAGGGGAACGGTCAGAAAAGGTGAAATAACTGCGGAATTTGACGTTAATTCGAACAATGAAGGTAAATAAAGATAAGGATTGATGTTATGAATGTGTATGGCACGCTATGGTGTTATAATTCTGCCGAAAGTGTTGGAATTTTCGATGTCCGTTCACGGCTACGGGGATCGCCGGTATCGCTCGCACTCTGTTGGCGGTGATTCCTCCCCACGGGTCCCGGCAGAGCCCGCGGGCGGGTGTCGTACTTCTTCAAATGCATCGGCCAGACGCCCAATTCCAGCAGACAAAAACTTATCAATCAGTTATTTCGGCAGACGCTATATTTACATCTTATGGAGGGTTGTTGGGGGTATCGGCTGGAACTTCTGGTAGGTGGAAGCGCATTTTAGCTGGGAAATGGCCAAACGTCCCAACAGATGCTCAGGCGATGCTCTAACGACCCCCAATATCCTTCAACAGACGTCATAACTTCTGTTGGAATGTCTGGCGGGAGAGCCGACGCCTGCTTAAACGTCTGGTTTTACACTTCCACCAACCCGACAGATGAAACAAATAGAGCAGATTTGCCAGCAACCGCCATACGAGCGCTGTACAACGTTTTTGTCTTGTTGGTGGAATACAGGCTTATGGTCGTCACAATCGAACGGTTCCAATGACGTAGCCGATAACAGACATCGAGCTCATTCAAGCGGTAGCTGCCTAAGAATACACATCTGTGGAGATTCAGTTTTTTCTATTCGTAGCGTATATATATATATATATATATGTTGTTGGTATGCTGTGGTCTGCTGCATTTATCCGGTCCTTTTGACTATTTCTGCGACATTTGTATGGAAGAGCCCCTACATCTCGATTCTTTTATCGAACGAACCCAAAAAAAACCCGGCAGTGGGATACACCCGCCGTATATTTCAGTAGACATCTTTGAAACTACTGGCAAAACACCACTTTAGTTTGTGGCGGGCTTCAACACATTCTGGAACCGCTGCTCAAGGTTCTTACAGAATAAGACTCATTTCGCTAAAAAAGATTTTTTTAAAGTATAGAATTAGCAGCACATTACCATACGGCTTTTATTTAACCTATAAATTACCATTAACGTAGAGGAGTGGTAACTATACGGTTATGTCGCTCACCTGTGGAGGAGAGACGTCTGCCCCTCCTGAGTGGTATTGATCACTTGCTTCACGTCCTCCTTTGATAATTGTTTACTCAACTGTCGTGCCTTCTCCACCTGCAGCAGCATGCACGCCTCAAGGAACCCCTTCGCCTGGTCACTTTTCTCACTCTCTCGGCGCTCTTTATAAACAGGAAGCAATAAGGATAATGCACATTTCTTACGAAGTAAAGGAAAATGCACATATATAGGGATATCAATAATGTCTCCGCTAATGCATGGAAGAGCCTATGTAACAGTGGTGCCTGATATTTTCTTTAAGAACTCAACGACTCTTTTACACAAGATCTCATGACAAAACAGTTTGTGAATATTAATACGTCATCATTTTTGAGTATAAATTTCTTTTTTTTTTACCTCGATGTGAGTTGTATCGCCCCGCTCCTTCCTTCGTTCTTTAACGCTGTCACTCTCACCCCTTGGTTAACCCATTTTAACCACTACTCGCTTTTATTGCATCTTCAAACCCTCTTTGAAGACGCCAGGTTCCGTGTAAAATCACTTTGACAATACATTAGAACCCCTGTCACGCTTGGACAGGGCCGTGTGCTTTGGCACCCACAGCAAAACGCCTGAGGAAACACTTGTTGAAACCGTGCTCTATCCGTAACCAATACGGTTAGATCAAAGTTGCCCCAATCTGTTGACATCTAGACCAACAGCTAAGCAACTAACCCCACTACGTCGCTACCATAGCGATGTTGACATCGTGACGTCATGTCGCGAGGCGAACCTTCGACGATGACAGCGTCATCGTTTTCACTTGAAAACGACATTCACACGGTAGCGTTTGTGGTAGACAGTCAGGCTTTGCCTCGTACCCTCAATTTCATTTTTGAGTATAAGTAAATATCGATAAATAGTCCAATAAATTCTAGTATCTAGACGTTCATCTACTCGGGTCATGGCCTGGAAAGTGCAGCCTGTGTTGCTGACAGGTCGTCATCTCATATAGAAGATCTCTACCAGAAGCAAAGAGCATTACATGTGTCCTTTAGTGTATAAACACGCTGCTCTTCGATCCATGTGATTGAAGACGGTTTGAACATTAGATTGCTAAACTTCCACCATATGCTGTTGGTATTGAATAATCTTTCTTCACTCCCTACTTAGAGTTTCTATTAGGAGAGGCGCGTGCCGTATCTGCCGCAGAGAAAGTGAGCCCGCTCTACTGCCAACCCTTGTACACCCTGGCTAGTCACTTATATAAATTTTAACAGGACTACATACATCGAACACCTAACTGACCTATCTCCTTGACGATGATGTGCACACACTCCTCGCTGCGGTTCTTGACGGCCAGGTCGAGCGGCTTCTCTCCGCTGGCGTCGGTCACGTTGAGGTCGGCGCCAGCGGAGAGAAGCAGATGCAGAAAGGAGTGTTTGTCGTCCAGAGCAGCCCTGTGAAGTGGCGTCTGGTGAGTCAAAACAAAGTTTACATTAATCACAAGCCAACAATTTTTTTTTACACAAATCAACGCCAGGGAGGTGTTCTTGAATCTAAGAACGATACAAAGATTGATCCTATCGTGGTTTTTGTTGCATCTCGTTACCTAAGTGATCGGTCTTCATGGGGGACGGTCTTACTAGCCGATAATTGAAAAATCATAAATCTTAGTTTTTGAGAAGGTTATAACTTTTACTCTCTTTTCGATCCAGTCCTATGTAAGATTTACCTTAGATAACAAAACGTCTTCCTGTACGAAAGGAGAAATAATGAAAACTTCGATAGGTATCTTGGAATTCTGTGGTAGATCATAATTCTAGTCTTACAGTCGTTATCGTACTCAGTTGAAAAAAAAAACCTTCCCAGATCTCGGACCGCCTCTAGACACATTGATATGGAAAGTCCACAACCAATTGTAGGCGAACTTTAGTGTCTATATCTGGCTAATGACTAAGAACACTCTGTCATGAACTGTGGTCTTTAACATGAAGTGGAATTATTTTGCACACAGACCTAACAATCCTTTACTTTCAGCATAGTTGAGATCTGCTTTTCCATAAAAGTTGGTTAAAATCATAAATTACGGTTTGTAAAACCAAGATGTGTTTGTCAATTTCTGGTGAACTGTACATATAAATAACCAGAATTCCATCAGAAAAGATAATGTAATACATGTACTTACCATTCGTTCACATTCGGGGCCGCAAGATTTATTAGGATCAGCTGCAATGACAAAACAAGAAAATTCAGACAAGTATAAGTAAAACGGGAAATGGGAATGGTGGCGGTTAAAGTAAGCCACATACTTACATTTAAAAGAAAAAAACAACTCCATGGCACTGCTATTTCAATTCCATACTTCGGTATTTGCATTGTAATGACATGGATCTATAATAGATTCCTATTCTATTGGTCTCATAGACACTAGAGTGTAGGTGCCTATAAATCGTGATAGAATATAGACGTGCCTAGTGGGGAATCCACGGTGGCGTTACCATCTGTCTGGTACAGTTATCAGTAGAGATTACAAGCTATTGGTGATATATACCTTACATCTATAACTTGCGATAATTAGTTGTGTGACAAATGCACTTCGGAGAGCCGAAACTAACCCAAACACCACTACCTTTAGGCTTGGAATGCCTTTTCAGTACTGGTCCCACCCGCAGAGCTGCAACTATACTTTCACACATGCACCTCGCATTAATGCACCCAGCCCGGGAATCATCGGGGATGGCGACTCCTGAGACAGAGCTCCGCATAGGAGCCGCGCATATTTCCTCTATCTAAGTGTGGGAAGCAGGGCTGAATAGGTTCGTATTAAAGAAGAAACCAACAAGTTTTGGTCAAAGTCGTCGTTCTCCACGAGTTTGATGTGGAGTGATCTGAACGAGGCGACAGCCGAGTGAACATCAAATAGCATTCAAATGAGTTGGAGATTGACTTCTTTGACCAAAACGAGTTGCTTTCTGTATTTATCTCACCCCTGTACACACTAAAAGAATGGACAACAAACAGGATATAGACCATGGAGAACGGACTTCAATACTTGTACGGGCATGGAGAACGAGTTCCCAATGTTAAGCCTATGGACATTTATTCCAGGGGTGAGATAAACACACCTACACATCGTTTGACTTGATTTGTGATTGATGATTCCATTTTTGTGTTTATCAGGGTTTCATTGGGTTCTTTTTGGCGATACGTTTTAGGGTTTCATCTATTCGGTGTACATTTTGGCATTATTTAGTGCATAGTGGGTTGTTTCCGGTTCTAGGCCACACCGTCTGCACCTTTGAGTTTGGTACATTTATTGAAGTTATCCTTGGTTTGGTATATTCTGTTGCATTGTTTGAATACAACACGTGGGACTGGTACCCACTTGTCTGCACCACTGGGGTCCCTACCCCGTCTCTGGGTCCAATCATAGTTGCAGATACCCCGGCATGGTCTCCAGGTACACCTGGTATAACTAGTTCCCATAGTGCCGAAAATAAGCCGCTACTGCAGCCCGACTTCACGGGTCCACTACACATATCAGTGAATATACTCTAAGTATTTATAACAGTATAGTGGTTACAATAAAAAATGTCTTATACAGATATCTATAGTGAATGTCACTACAGATGTGCAATATTTGCTTTGTACATACATAGATTTTTAATTAAGATTTAGGAAAACGTGGCGAAAGCACTTCTGTCATCAACCGAAAAAAAAAGAAATAAGATTAGTAATTAAAAAGGCTGCCACACTTACATCAATGAATGATACTACTCATGTGAGATATGTGTCATATACGTGTTTTTTTTTTGTTTAAACAAAACATTTTACATGACATCCTGTAATAAAGGACATATATATCATAATATGTGATGTGGAATAGACGTGGCGTCTGAAAGGCGACTACTGAGCGAACAGCGAACGCTGGCGGAGGAATTTGAAGCAATATATATCATAATATGTATACATTAATATTAGACTACATACCACCAGCTTGTAGCAGCATCCGCGCACACTCGAGACTGTTGTTGGTGACCGCCGTGTACAGCGCCGTGCGGCCGTAGGGGTCCCGTTCATTGATGCTATTCACCTCCTCCCCCTGCAGCAGGTCGGCCAAGAAATCCACATTGTTATAGATGGCCGCCTGGTGCAACATCCGCCCCGGAAAGTCGTCGCCCACCGTGCCACCAGGGGAGGCGTCCTGCTCTTCTGTTGCCATGGTGAAAGACGCCTCACAACCTACAAACAATAGGCAATGGCAGGTTTAGCAATCTACCACTAAAATATTAGAATAGGCATTCTTGATGTGACAAGAGCTACTTTGAGGAAATATAGGTAGCTAAATTGTAATTTGATAATAATTTGTGCTTTTGAATTAAATTTCCCTGTTTTCCTATATTTCAGTACATGTATATCTTTATTATTGTGTATACATCATAGGATTGTTACCTACCACATATAAAACGTTAGAATTCTGTCAGATCTGCTTGGAGTTTTTCCCCCACATAGAGACAGACAGAACAGGAACTATGCATGAAGAGTGAAGGGCCACGAGAGTGAGAATCTCGTGGTGAGAAAAACTCGATCCTGCTAACTTTTTTTGTCCTGCTCCACTCAGATGTGCTTATTCTGTCATGATTTATTTCAAGCCATGCCGGAAACAGAATTTAATCCTGTGGTTTTCTTATCTCTTTATCTTGAGAGATGCCTCCGGGTATTAATAGTAGGGGGCGCCACTAAGGCCACTCTCCAACTGTAGTGCTGTTGTTGCCAGGGGCAAGTCAATGTTTTTGCGATGGGGAAACTTCAGTGCATCAAAGGTTGAACTGATTTGCCTGACTAATTTTTACCCGATAGCACACGACGAAGTCGCTAGTAGTTACAAAATAGTTCAATATGAAATTGAAACTGTTGGTACCATCTTTTTTCTTTTTTTCGCTCTTCACACAATAGCAGGGTAAACATGTTAACATTGGATGATATTTACAATGATGGTTTTCATGCTACTGTCATTGGCAAACAGTCCGTTTTTAACTGCATGTATATTATAGTCTCTTTGAATGTCCTATTATCTACTTTATATGCTACCATATGTGAATATCTTTGGGATATTCACATATGGTAGCAAATGACAAAAAGTGCCAAAATAGGTACAATTATTACCAAGAAAATCCAACCGAGTATACAAGTAGGTTGTCAACACTACTTACATCTTATTACCCACCTAATACGGAGTCTCCATACTAAAACTATGGAGTCTACAGATAAACAGAATCTACTCAGTAGAATACGGCTTTTTCTGCCACCTGGCGGGCACTACAGGAACTACTTCATATATACAATGCACAGCGCTTGCATCAAATTTCTAATTATTTACAATATTTTATTCTAATAATTGGTCGAACGGTGAGTAATAAATACATTACCATAATTTCGAGCTGTGTGGTCGTATTATCCTTGTAGTTGACACTTCGCAATACTCGTCAACTACGCGGAGAATACTATCACTCAAATCAAAATTATGGTAATATTGACAATTGTGTATATATTTGAAAATGTTGAATCGTCCTGGTTACGGAGTCAGAATTTTATGTTTGAAAGTGAACGCCACAACTAAACTGACATGTCAGTTTCAGGCATCGTGCAGGTTTATTCTGCCGCCTTACTCTCCTGGAAGTGACGATTCGTGCTTAATAATAATCACGACTTAACATCCAGTATTCATACCTCTCCTTAAAACCCAACTCTATACTAATACAAATATAGAACACTATAGATATATGACGCTGTTCATATCCCAGGGAGTGGCATGAAGAATAGGTCTCCATGTCGAAGAGATTACCCCCCCCCCCCCCCACCCTGTGATAGGTGGCAAGATATGGGTTTGGTGCTAGAGAACTACAACCCTGCAAGAGGTAAAGTAGTTTGAGGGATGTGGAAGGAGAGGACGTGGTCTTGGTGGCTGTAAGCGTGAGGCACGATCCACTGGTTCCAAGTAGAAAGGTATTTGAGCAATATTTCAAGAACTACAGCGGTCTGGATCTTTGCAGGCCTGAGAGGACGAGGGCAACTCCAGGGTAGAGCATGTTTTCTGGGTTGACTTCCCCCCACGTCCTCATCGATCACTATCTCCCTCGCTGATGCGCCAATCATGCTAAAAACAGATTCGCTGAACCTGCTGCTGGGCCTAGCAATGGCAGGTCCGACTCATCCGTCCAACCTGTTGCGGGGCCTAGGGATGGACAGTCCGGCTCATCCCCGGAACCTTCTGCTGTGCTTAGCGAGTCCTTTGCGACAAGGAAGAGTGAAAGGTAGATCACAAGCCTAAGACTGTTCACAAGTCCATGACTGTGGATAAATATGCTGACTTTGAACACCTGAACAAGGCTGCTCAATATCAGGAACGTGAACTTCGTCGGCCTTTGGAGGCAAAACCTGTATGACTTAAACCATCCTGCTTACCGGGATCCGCTGAACTGAAAACAACTCTCTGCTGGAGAGAGGCTGAAGTCATGGCCCCCAGGTGAGATAATCTTTATCTCTCGACTGAGTTGCTCTTTTATCATCCCTATCACGTTGCTTCCTTTGTTGACTCATTCAAACTTTTAATTGTTCCCATTAACATGCTATCTGTCTTATAGTTCGGGTTCGATATTTCGCATTATCTCGTAAATACTCGATCTTATCGGTCTATCGTTTACATAATCCTCCTTACCAAGTATAGTTCTCAGAGTTCTACAGAGACTATGTTTCACTTTATCTAGGATTGCCTGCCTTGATCCTTCCAGCAGAAGGTAGCAATGGTCTATAAGGGGTAGTATATATGCTTTGTTTATCCTGATCCTTGTAGTCTTACTCACATACTTCCTTATCCTTTGATACAGGTACCCTTTATCAGATATATATTATCAAGCTTAGATCCATGTTTTTTCAAAAATTCAGATCGCTAGCAATGATTGCTTCTATACATGTAGCTCAATTTCAAGGATTCCTTTTTTTGCGATTCATCCACATAAGGGGTTCTAGAACTGTGTATTTGGATAATCTATACAATCTTAAGGTGAATTGTGTCTGATCTCTTCTAGTAGAATTAAGAAATCTGCATATATAGTGTTCATGTATAGTCTGGAAAAATCGCCTCAAAATGTGTCGCTGCTCCACCGAAACCCCAACAGACGTTCATGTGGTCGCCATGGGAGCGTCTGGTGGGTTCAAAGTTCCAGCAGATCCTAGCCGACGCCCCTGCCGTGACGCCGACTGGTGGACGTTGGCCGCATTTTACGTAGTATTCGAGTTCTCCGATAGGCGGGGTGGCGTGCGGCGATACACTACGACGCTGCGAACCCGCGAAATCCACGTATTGAGCGGAGCAGTGTGCCGCTATGTTGGATTTTGTATGGGAACATCGAGAGATCGTCAAATAACTGCGAAATACTGCGGTAAACCGCACAATGAAGGTAAATAAAGATAAGGATTGATGTTATGAATGTGTATGGCACGCTGTGGTGCTAGAATTCTGCCGAAAATGTCGGAATTTTCAATGTCCGTTCGTGGCTACGGGTATCGTTCGCGCTCTGTTGGCGGTGATTCCTCGCCACGAGTCCCGGCAGAGCCCGCAGGCGGGTGTCGTACTCTTGAAAGACGCCCCATTCCAGCAGACAAAAACCTAATCAATCAGTTATTTCTATGCTATAGTTACATCTTGTGGAGGGTTGTTGGGGGTATCGGTTGGGGTATCGCCTGAAAATTCTTGTGGGTGGAAGCACATTTTTTATCATTTCAACAGACGCCCTGCCCCAGGTCCCAGCAACCCTCGGGCGACGCTCAAGCGATGCGCCAGCCACCCCCAACAGACACTCTCAAACCCAGCAACCCAAAGCAGATGTCTGGCAGATGACCATCGAGCGAGATACCGACCTGCTCCACCAACCACACAAAATCTTAATTTCATGAGATTTTCTAGCAACCCTTGTACGGGCGTTGTACAACTGGTTGGTGGAATACAGGCTTAAAGGATGTCATGTTGTCTAACTGACAAGCAGTGACAGGACGTAGCCACAGTTCAAACGAAATAGCTGAAGAATGGTGTGGCCTCATATGGGAGTAAATTCAGTGGGGATTTACCTTTATATTGGGACTTGTAGATAATGGATTTACTGATATCTATTAGTTCTTCAGCTAAAAGAAAACACAGTTTGTCTCAACTGCGAACTTGCCTGTTTGCATAGCACTGCTGTTCACCCCTAAAGGCTAAAGCCTTAAGTTAAAGGGAGGGAACGGAGAGATTAGGGGTGAAGCTCCACTGGAAAACTACCTCTAAAGACATAGTTATAAAGTAAAGAGACTGCTATTTTGAAGGTATACAAAGACAAGTGGGTATATATTTATTGATTCTAAATTTGTACCATACATGTCAAAGTCTGGGCAGTTAAAAATAACGACCTGCTGGTGCGCAGTACTGCCAGTAGTGAGCAACCCGGCCCTGTTTGGGCACTAACACTGGGTACCTAGGCTAGGTGGGGGCGTGACTGGGAGACAATGCCGAACCACGTTCATTTCCCGATATTTCTCTGTTATCCTTATTCAGAAACTCGATCTACCATTTGTACTGTCCGGGAAGGGGAAGTTGCTAAGTATATAACATAACACCCACGACCCCTATATATTGTAGGCCTACGACTGATCTCGGACGACGATGGTTTTCCTTGGCTGAACTAAGTCGGTTGGCTTTGACTGCGTCGTCCCTTCAACGTAATAGTAAAGAGAAACACGAGCACTTACTTGGTGAAGAACTGCATACTGGTTTTCAATCATACTCCTGGGTTGAATGGGTGCGAATACCAAAAGCAAGTTGACGAAAATACAAGAAATTGTTCCGAAAATATTTTTGACAGATGCTGGGCGAGCACTTCACCGGAAGTTGATCGTCATGGGATGTGTGTCCAGAGATAGTTTCGGACCAAGGATTCACCCACACCGCGAGTGGCGCTATCTTGCGGGAGTTCCGTCAATTCTAGGAGGAAGGTACACTGGCTACCACTGCCTGAGACGTTTGCCTACACTGGCGTCCAGAGGACACACTCCGGCCCCCCTGCCCCCCGGGAATGCTTATACTATTGTTCTGGTTGTGACAAACTGCCTGTCCCATACAAACGGCCACCATATACATGCATTTTCAGACTATCTGGGATGTTTTTGATAAGATTCCCCCCCCCCCCCCTCAAACTGTTCCCTTAAGCGGGGTTTTCAAGCATTTCTGTACCGAAAAAACTGTCCCTTTACGCGGGTGTGTACCCTTAAGAGGAGTGTTCCCCTGAAGCGGGGTTAAAATAAACTCTTAATAGAGGAAGAAATTTCTGTTCCAAGCAAATTGTCCCCTAAAGCGGGGTTTCCCTTAAGCGGGGTGTCTCGGAAGCGGGGGTTCTACTGTATTGTCAAAACAACAGCTGCCTGAAGAAAATATGAGGTAAATGACAGTTGCTGTGATGAATGACTATTTTGATGAAATTCACTCAACAAAACTCTCAAATCACTGCAGTAATGTTACCCAAGAGATAATACCTTCAATTGCTAATTTGTGAACCTTATTTTTGCTAGCAGATATCCTACATACATCACCACAAATTCAACAAACAAGAGTTAAGAATGCATTTTAAAATAGAAATAATGGCCTTTAAAGGCCAAATAAGCAGGTGGACACATTTAAAACTCAATACAAGGTCCACCAATAATCAATTACTATGAGATCAAGGAAGTCCCCCAGGAGTTGGGGAAGTTCATAAAGTACCGTAGTTTGTCTTTTTTAAATCCATGTCAAAATACTAAATAATAAAAACTATAGGATATTGCATTGCCATAAAACTTGTCCAGAAAAAAGAAATCATATACCTATCCGTACTTAGTTATGTCTCCATCTGGTTTTAGATGGCCATACTACAGGCTCCATGTTCAAAGTGAGGCTGAGCTTCAACCAGATATTTAGTGTCCTTATAAGGATATTGGTATAAGGCATGTGCCAATATGCTTGGAGAGTGATAGGAACCACAGAGTCCTCTGGGGGAACATGGCTGCTTTACAATTCAAAGATGGCTGCTACCCCCCCCCCCCCCCCATGCTATGAAATTAGGCAAAAATACATGAATATCATGCCAAATTTCTAGGGTGTAAGCAACTGTCAGTGCCACATATATGGAGATGGTAAATATTACAGTAATGCTGAATGTAAATCAATATTGAATAAACATGTGTTTGAGCACGGACATGAGAGACCTGGATAAGAAACCCACCCAAGTTGGCCTACTCATGATTGCCTCGCTATTGTTCTCGAGTTCACACCTTTGCTGCAAGGCGGCGCCGCATTAACACCTTAGTTTAACACCTTATCCACTAGATGGCATGTAGAGCATGCAACATTCTATGGTGTAATTAGGTATAAGAACACCATGCCTCAGGTGCAATGAGACTGAAGCATCCTTCGTATCATTATCATATATTCATATATCATTTGATTATAAAAAATCAGTTAAAATAATGTGAACAGAAATAATTATATTTATTTCACTATGAAAATAAAAAAATTAAATTAACCATAATTTCAACTGTTCTATTTAGGAAGTGTCTTGAGATCGTCGGTGAAATAGTCTATTAACCCTTCAAGAGCCACACATCATTCACCATGTACCCATACTACAACAGGCACCAGAACCAATTGTGGCCTTTGTATGGCCGACTTTTGTAGTCAATGTTGTTAAACAAAACTACAAATTTGAAACTTCCAGTAAATCTGTATCTTTATCAGGTCTTCCCAATATATTAAAGAGTTACTGGCAACATGTAGCCAAATATGTCCTTTAATTTTCATAATTCTGCGATAATTTTTCAAAAAGTTACAAAGGACCAAATTCAGCATTGTTCTTCCATGCCCACGAGAATGCCATATGGCATTGTCCTGCCATGGATAGGGGAATGCCATATGGCATTGTCCTGCCATGGCCAGGGGAATGCCATATGGCATTGACCTACCAGAAAGGGTTAAGGATTGGCGTGATGGGAATATTTTTGAAATCTTGACTTTCTGTGCCTGATTATCTGAAAATGAGGGAAATGTGCCTGCCGACCCCAGTCTAAGTCACACAAAATCTGCCGCTTGTCTGGAATCCCCCAGCACACTTACAGTCATAATCTTTACTGTCCCAGTTAGGTACATATCTGAAATCGTCGGTGAAATAGTCTATTAAGGCCTGTTGAGGGGGAAATATTTTTGAAATCTTGATTTTCCATGTCAACACCCTGAAATTGAGGCAAATCTGAGTCCTGACCCTTCCCAAAGTGACCCAAAATGTGCCACTTGTCTAGAACCCCCTACTACGCTTAGGACCATAATTTCAACTGTTCTATTTAGGAAGTGTCTTGAGATCGTCGGTGAAATAGTCTATTAAGGGTTGGCGTGATGGGAATATTTTTGAAATCTTGACTTTCTGTGCCTGATTATCTGAAAATGAGGGAAATGTGCCTGCCGACCCCAGTCTAAGTCACACAAAATCTGCCGCTTGTCTGGAATCCCCCAGCACACTTACAGTCATAATCTTTACTGTCCCAGTTAGGTACATATCTGAAATCGTCGGTGAAATAGTCTATTAAGGCCTGTTGAGGGGGAAATATTTTTGAAATCTTGATTTTCCATGTCAACACCCTGAAATTGAGGCAAATCTGAGTCCTGACCCTTCCCAAAGTGACCCAAAATGTGCCACTTGTCTAGAACCCCCTACTACGCTTAGGACCATAATTTCAACTGTTCTATTTAGGAAGTGTCTTGAGATCGTCGGTGAAATAGTCTATTAAGGGTTGGCGTGATGGGAATATTTTTGAAATCTTGACTTTCTGTGCCTGATTATCTGAAAATGAGGGAAATGTGCCTGCCGACCCCAGTCTAAGTCACACAAAATCTGCCGCTTGTCTGGAATCCCCCAGCACACTTACAGTCATAATCTTTACTGTCCCAGTTAGGTACATATCTGAAATCGTCGGTGAAATAGTCTATTAAGGCCTGTTGAGGGGGAAATATTTTTGAAATCTTGATTTTCCATGTCAACACCCTGAAATTGAGGCAAATCTGAGTCCTGACCCTTCCCAAAGTGACCCAAAATGTGCCACTTGTCTAGAACCCCCTACTACGCTTAGGACCATAATTTCAACTGTTCTATTTAGGAAGTGTCTTGAGATCGTCGGTGAAATAGTCTATTAAGGGTTGGCGTGATGGGAATATTTTTGAAATCTTGATTTTCTGTGCCTGATTATCTGAAAATGAGGGAAATGTGCCTGCCGACCCCAGTCTAAGTCACACAAAATCTGCCGCTTGTCTGGAATCCCCCAGCACACTTACAGTCATAATCTTTACTGTCCCAGTTAGGTACATATCTGAAATCGTCGGTGAAATAGTCTATTAAGGCCTGTTGAGGGGGAAATATTTTTGAAATCTCGATTTTCCATGTCAACACCCTGAAATTGAGGCAAATCTGAGTCCTGACCCTTCCCAAAGTGACCCAAAATGTGACACTTGTCTAGAACCCCCTACTATGCGTAGGACCATAATTTCAACTGTTCTATTTAGGAAGTGTCTTGAGATCGTCGGTGAAATAGTCTATTAAGGGTTGGCGTGATGGGAATATTTTTGAAATCTTGATTTTCTGTGCCTGATTATCTGAAAATGAGGGAAATGTGCCTGCCGACCCCAGTCTAAGTCACACAAAATCTGCCGCTTGTCTGGAATCCCCCAGCACACTTACAGTCATAATCTTTACTGTCCCAGTTAGGTACATATCTGAAATCGTCGGTGAAATAGTCTATTAAGGCCTGTTGAGGGGGAAATATTTTTGAAATCTCGATTTTCCATGTCAACACCCTGAAATTGAGGCAAATCTGAGTCCTGACCCTTCCCAAAGTGACCCAAAATGTGACACTTGTCTAGAACCCCCTACTATGCGTAGGACCATAATTTCAACTGTTCTATTTAGGAAGTGTCTTGAGATCGTCGGTGAAATAGTCTATTAAGGGTTGGCGTGATGGGAATATTTTTTGAAATCTTGACTTTCTGTGCCTGATTATCTGAACATGAGGGAAATGTGCCTGCCGACCCCAGTCTAAGTCACACAAAATCTGCCGCTTGTCTGGAATCCCCCAGCACACTTACAGTCATAATCTTTACTGTCCCAGTTAGGTACATATCTGAAATCGTCGGTGAAATAGTCTATTAAGGCCTGTTGAGGGGGAAATATTTTTGAAATCTCGATTTTCCATGTCAACACCCTGAAATTGAGGCAAATCTGAGTCCTGACCCTTCCCAAAGTGACCCAAAATGTGACACTTGTCTAGAACCCCCTACTATGCGTAGGACCATAATTTCAACTGTTCTATTTAGGAAGTGTCTTGAGATCGTCGGTGAAATAGTCTATTAAGGGTTGGCGTGATGGGAATATTTTTGAAATCTTGATTTTCTGTGCCTGATTATCTGAAAATGAGGGAAATGTGCCTGCCGACCCCAGTCTAAGTCACACAAAATCTGCCGCTTGTCTGGAATCCCCCAGCACACTTACAGTCATAATCTTTACTGTCCCAGTTAGGTACATATCTGAAATCGTCGGTGAAATAGTCTATTAAGGCCTGTTGAGGGGGAAATATTTTTGAAATCTCGATTTTCCATGTCAACACCCTGAAATTGAGGCAAATCTGAGTCCTGACCCTTCCCAAAGTGACCCAAAATGTGACACTTGTCTAGAACCCCCTACTATGCGTAGGACCATAATTTCAACTGTTCTATTTAGGAAGTGTCTTGAGATCGTCGGTGAAATAGTCTATTAAGGGTTGGCGTGATGGGAATATTTTTGAAATCTTGACTTTCTGTGCCTGATTATCTGAACATGAGGGAAATGTGCCTGCCGACCCCAGTCTAAGTCACACAAAATCTGCCGCTTGTCTGGAATCCCCCAGCACACTTACAGTCATAATCTTTACTGTCCCAGTTAGGTACATATCTGAAATCGTCGGTGAAATAGTCTATTAAGGCCTGTTGAGGGGGAAATATTTTTGAAATCTAGATTTTCCATGTCAACACCCTGAAATTGAGGCAAATCTGAGTCCTGACCCTTCCCAAAGTGACCCAAAATGTGACACTTGTCTAGAACCCCCTACTATGCGTAGGACCATAATTTCAACTGTTCTATTTAGGAAGTGTCTTGAGATCGTCGGTGAAATAGTCTATTAAGGGTTGGCGTGATGGGAATATTTTTGAAATCTTGATTTTCTGTGCCTGATTATCTGAAAATGAGGGAAATGTGCCTGCCGACCCCAGTCTAAGTCACACAAAATCTGCCGCTTGTCTGGAATCCCCCAGCACACTTACAGTCATAATCTTTACTGTCCCAGTTAGGTACATATCTGAAATCGTCGGTGAAATAGTCTATTAAGGCCTGTTGAGGGGGAAATATTTTTGAAATCTCGATTTTCCATGTCAACACCCTGAAATTGAGGCAAATCTGAGTCCTGACCCTTCCCAAAGTGACCCAAAATGTGACACTTGTCTAGAACCCCCTACTATGCGTAGGACCATAATTTCAACTGTTCTATTTAGGAAGTGTCTTGAGATCGTCGGTGAAATAGTCTATTAAGGGTTGGCGTGATGGGAATATTTTTTGAAATCTTGACTTTCTGTGCCTGATTATCTGAACATGAGGGAAATGTGCCTGCCGACCCCAGTCTAAGTCACACAAAATCTGCCGCTTGTCTGGAATCCCCCAGCACACTTACAGTCATAATCTTTACTGTCCCAGTTAGGTACATATCTGAAATCGTCGGTGAAATAGTCTATTAAGGCCTGTTGAGGGGGAAATATTTTTGAAATCTTGATTTTCCATGTCAACACCCTGAAATTGAGGCAAATCTGAGTCCTGACCCTTCCCAAAGTGACCCAAAATGTGCCACTTGTCCAGAACCCCCTACTACGCTTGGGACCATAATTTCAACTGTTCTATTTAGGAAGTGTCTTGAGATCGTCGGTGAATATTTTTGAAATCTTGACTTTCTGTGCCTGATTATCTGAAAATGAGGGAAATGAGGCCCCTTGAAAATAAGAGAATTCCGACCTGAGAGTTTCCACCTCATCAGGCCTTAATGAACTATTTCATCAATGATTTCAGATATGTACCTAAATGGGACAGCAAAGATTATGACTGTGAGTGTGCTGGGGGCTTCCAGACAATTGGCAGATTTTGTGTGACTTTGACTGGGGTCAGCAGGCAGATTTCAGCAATTTTCAGAAAATCTGACATGGGAAACCAAGATTTTGAAAATATTCCCATCTCACCAAGCCTTAATGAACTATTTCATCAATGATTCCAACATACTTCCTAAATAGACCAGCAGAGATTATGGCCCTAGGTGTGCTGGGGGGTTCTAGACAATTGGCAGATTTTGGGTCACTTTGGGTTGGGCTGGGACTCAGAATTGACTCATTTTCAGGGTGTTGACATGGGAAATCCATATTTTCAAAATATTCCCATCACGCCAGGCCCTAATGAACTATTTCATCAACGATTTCGGATATGTACCTAAATGGGACAGTAAAGATTATGACTGTGAGTGTGCTGGGGGGTTCCAGACAATTGGCAGATTTCGTCAGACTTTGATTGGGGTCGGCAGGCAGATTTTCCTCATTTCCAGAAAATCGGACATGGGAAAGCAAGATTTTGAAAATATTCCCATCCCACCAAGCCTTAATGAACTATTTCATCAACGATTCCAACACAGTTCTGAGATAGAACAGCAAAAATTATGTCCCTAGGTGTGCTGGGGGGTTCCAAACAATTGGCAGATTTTGGGTTACTTTGGGTTGGGCCGGGACTCAGAATTGCCTCATTTTCAGGGCGTTGACAAGGGAAATCTAGATTTTAAAATTATTTCCACCTCACCAGGCCTTAATGAACTATTTCATCAACGATTTCGGATATGTACCTAAATGGGACAGTAAAGATTATGACTGTGAGTGTGCTTGGGGGTTCCAGACAATTGGCAGATTTTGTCTGACCTTGACTGGGGTCGGCAGGCAGATTTTCCTCATTTCCAGAAAATCCGGCATGGGAAAGCAAGATTTTGGAAATATTCCCATCACACCAAGCCTTAATGAACTATTTCATCAACGATTTCAACATAGTTCTGAGATAGAACAGCAAAATCTATGGCCCTAGGTGTGCTGGGGGGTTCCAGACAATTGGCAGATTTTGGGTCACTTTGGGTCTGGTCAGGAGTCAGATTTGCCTCATTTTCAGGGTGTTGACATGGGAAATCCATATTTTGAAAATATTCCTATCACGCCAGGCCTTAATGAACTATTTCATCAACGATTTCAGATATGTGCCTAAATGGGAGAGTAAATATTATGACTGTAGATTAAGATAGATGTAAGGGTACTGGTCTTTTTTGTCTGAATGTATATAAATGTGTAGGTATTTGGTTCTATTGATATCAAAATCCCAGTTTCAGTCAGGATCAGAACTATAAAGACATTACATAGGTATCATAAATGGGATTAATGTGCATTTTAGATCATATTTCTACTCCAATTATTTGCTGAGATATGGAATATTTATTACCTACTATATCTAAAAAAACTACGATTCTGGTAGTATCTGCTTGGACTTCTGCCCGCACATAAGGACAGAGTGAACCAGACTTAGGCTTGGAGAGTGAGGGGCCACCAGAGTGAGAATCTCGTGGAGGAAAATATTAGAATCTGTTCTTCTTTTTTGTAGATCTATTTGCAGAAATATCTTTTCTCTTATGATTTATTTCGAGCCATGCCGAAATCAATGTTTAGTAGTGTAGTTTTCTTATCTACTTTTCTCATGAGAAACCAATGAGATCTCAACTTTCCCTGGTCGCCCCACTTTCAAAACTCCGCTGATTCCCTCCACCCAGCAACAGCCTAAGTATTTGACCCTATTAGAGCATCTGACTTTGTGGAGTAGTGGGCAGGGTGTTTCCCTGGCAATGCGAGTGTCGGGTGTTGGAACCCAGCAATAGGCAGCCCATAATTTCATTTTTCAATATTCTCCCCTTAACTCGGACTCGACGAAGATGCTAAATATATCCATGATATTTATGAAAGATAGATAAAAGAACCAAAAGGAACCAAACTGATTTGTTCCTGCTATATTTTGAGCGTACAAATCTCTGATCACTTTAAAGTTTGCCTATAATGGATGGATAGCAAACCATTCCTGTTGAGGAAGCATTTGTTTCACACCGTCTCCACCAGGTGGCAAGCCTGTACCATGACTTGACCAGTCTCTCCTCACTGGTAGGGTTCCCTACACAGCATGTTGCAGGGCTTGCCCTGTAGAGGAATCATGTGCATCTTGTCCTGTATAACAAATTCAGAATACTCTCATCAGCAATGTTTAGCAAGACACATACTGATATTACATTAACTACCCATGACAAACGGTTGGAGGGTTTCAATGTGATTTTTCTTGAGAAATCCTACATTGAAAAACGTCCCTGTGAACTAAATGCTTTTTCATAGAGGTAAATTAATTGCAATTGAATGCTACTCCAGTGAGGGATTATGATATCAGTATATGGTAGTATTGTGGAGCAGCTTATTGGACTATTTCTTGGATTCTAAAAAAGCATAATTGAGACTTTTGTCATGGACTTCATAGGGCTCTATGTTCAAGTGAGGCCATTGTTTTAAAATGATACAAACATGATCAATTATACATAATTATCATATTTGACCTGAACTTCACCAAGGAAAATGCCATAAATCGTAAATAAACTGGGGGAGAGGGTCTTCTAGAGATAAGTGAAAATATGCATGTCAAATATATCCATGATACTTATTACCTACTATATCTAAAAAACTACGATTCTGGTAGTATCTGCTTGGACTTCTGCCCGCACATAAGGACAGAGTGAACCAGACTTAGGCTTGGAGAGTGAGGGGCCACCAGAGTGAGAATCTCGTGGAGGAAAACATTAGAATCTGTTCTTCTTTCTTGTAGATCTATTGGCAGAAATATCTTTTCTCTTATGATTTATTTCGATCCATGCCGAAATCAATGTTTAGTAGTGTAGTTTTCTTATCTACTTTTCTCGTGAGAAACCAAGGAGATCTCAACTTTCGCTGGTCGCCCCACTTTGAAAACTCCGCTGATTCCCTCCACCCAGCAACAGCCTAAGTATTTGACCCTATTAGAGCATCTGAGTTTGTGGAGTAGTGGGCAGGGTGTTTCCCTTGCAATGCGAGTGTCGGGTGTTTGAACCCAGCAATAGGCAGCCCATAATTTCATTTTTCAATATTCTCCCCTTTACTTGGACTCAATGAAGTCGCTAAATACATCTATGATATTTATGAAAGATAGATAAAAGAAGCAAAAGGAACCAAACTGATTTGTTCCTGCTATATTTTGAGCGTACCAATCTCTGATCACTTTAAAGTTTGCCTATAATGGATGGATAGCAAACCATTCCTGTTGAGGAAGCATTTGTTTCCCACCGTCTCCACCAGGTGGCAAGCCTGTACCATGACTTGACCAGTCTCTCCTCACTGGTAGGGTTCCCTACACAGCATGTTGCAGGGCTTGCCCTGTAGAGGAATCATGTGCATCTTGTCCTGTATAACAAATTCAGAATACTCTCATCAGCAATGTTTAGCAAGACACATACTGATATTACATTATCTACCAATGACAATTGGTTGGAGTGTTTCAATGTGATTTTTCTTGAGAAATCCTACATTGAAAAACGTCCCTGTGAACTAAATGCTTTTTCATAGAGGTAAATTAATTGCTCTTGAATGCTACTCCAGTGAGGGGTTATGATATCAGTATATGGTAGTATTGTGGAGCAGCTTATAGGACTATTTCTTGGATTCTAAAAAAGCATAATTGAGACTTTTGTCATGGACTTCATAGGGCTCTATGTTCAAGTGAGGCCATCGTTTTAAAATGATACAAACATGATCAATTCTACATAATTATCATATTTGACCTGAACTTCACAAAGGAAAATGCCATAAATCGTAAATAAACTGGGGGAGAGGGTCTTCTAGAGATAAGTGAAAATATGCATGTCAAATATATCCATGATACTTATTACCTACTATATCTAAAAAACTACGATTCAGGTAGTATCTGCTTGGACTTCTGCCCCCACATAAGGACAGAGTGAACCAGACTTAGGCTTGGAGAGTGAGGGGGCACGAGAGTGAGAATCTCGTGGAGGAAAATATTAGAATCTGTTTTTCTTTTTTGTAGATCTATTGGCAGAAATATCTTTTCTCTAATGATTTATTTCGAGCCATGCCGAAATCAATGTTTAGTAGTGCAGTTTTCTTGTCTACTTTTCTCGTGAGAAACCAATGAGATCTCAACTTTCGCTGGTCGCCCCACTTTGAAAACTCCGCTGATTCCCTCCACCCAGCAACAGCCTAAGTATTTGACCCTATTAGAGCATCTGAGTTTGTGGAGTAGTGGGCAGGGTGTTTCCCTGGCGATGCGAGTGTCGGGTGTTCGAACCCAGCAATAGGTAGCCCATAATTTAATTTTTCAATATTCTCCCCTTAACTCGGACTCGATGAAGTCGCTAAATATATCCATGGTATTTATGAAAGATAGATAAAAGAAGCAAAAGGAACCAAACTGATTTGTTCCTGCTATATTTTGAGCGTACCAATCTCTAATCACTTTAAAGTTTGCCTATAATGGATGGATAGCAAACCATTCCTGTTGAGGAAGCATTTGTTTCACACCGTCTCCACCAGGTGGCAAGCCTGTACCATGACTTGACCAGTCTCTCCTCACTGGTAGGGTTCCCTACACAGCATGTTGCAGGGCTTGCCCTGTAGAGGAATCATGTGCATCTTGTCCTGTACAACAAATTCAGAATACTCTCATCAGCAATGTTTAGCAAGACACATACTGATATTACATTATCTACCAATGACAAAGGGTTGGAGTGTTTCAATGTGATTTTTCTTGAGAAATCCTACATTGAAAAACGTCCCTGTGAACTAAATGCTTTTTCATAGAAGTAAATTAATTGCTCTTGAATGCTATTCCAGTGAGGGATTATGATATCAGTATATGGTAGTATTGTCGAGCAGCTTATAGGACTATTTCTTGGATTCTAAAAAAGCATAATTGAGACTTTTGTCCTGGACTTCATAGGGCTCTATGTTCAAGTGAGGCCATTGTTTTAAAATGATACAAACATGATCAATTATACATAACTATCATATATTACCTGAACTTCACCAAGGAAAATGCCATAAATCGTAAATAAACTGGGGGAGAGGGTCTTCTAGAGATAAGTGAAAATATGCATGTCAAATATATCCATGATACTTATTACCTACTATATCTAAAAAACTACGATTCTGGTAGTATCTGCTTGGACTTCTGCCCGCACATAAGGACAGAGTGAACCAGACTTAGGCTTGGAGAGTGAGGGGCCCCCAGAGTGAGAATCTCGTGGAGGAAAACATTAGAATCTGTTCTTCTTTTTTGTAGATCTATTGGCAGAAATATCTTTTCTGTTATGATTTATTTCGAGCAATGCCGAAATCAATGTTTAGTAGTGTAGTTTTCTTATCTACTTTTCTCGTGAGAAACCAATGAGATTTCAACTTTCGCTGGTCGCCCCGCTTTCAAAACTCCTCTGATTCCCTCCACCCAGCAACAGCCTAAGTATTTGACCCTATTAGAGCATCTGAGTTTGTGGAGTAGTGGGCAGGGTGTTTCCCTGGCAATGCGAGTATCGGGTGTTCGAACCCAGCAATAGGCAGCCCATAATTTCATTTTTCAATATTCTCCCCTTTACTCGGACTCGACTAAGTCGCTAAATATATCCATGATATTTATGAAAGATAGATAAAAGAAGCAAAAGGAACCAAACTGATTTGTTCCTGCTATATTTTGAGCGTACCAATCTCGGATCACTTTAAAGTTTGCCTATAATGGATGGATAGCAAACCATTCCTGTTGAGGAAGCATTTGTTTCACACCGTCTCCACCAGGTGGCAAGCCTGTACCATGACTTGACCAGTCTCTCCTCACTGGTAGGGTTCCCTACACAGCATGTTGCAGGGCTTGCCCTGTAGAGGAATCATGTGCATCTTGTCCTGTATAACAAATTCAGAATACTCTCATCAGCAATGTTTAGCAAGACACATACTGATATTACATTATCTACCAATGACAAAGGGTTGGAGGGTTTCAATGTGATTTTTCTTGAGAAATCTTACATTGAAAAACGTCCCTGTGAACTAAATGCTTTTTCATAAAGGTAAATTAATTGCTCTTGAATGCTATTCCAGTGAGGGATTATGATATCAGTATATGGTAGTATTGTGGAGCAGCTTATAGGACTATTTCTTGGATTCTAAAAAAGCATAATTGAGACTTTTGTCATGGACTTCATAGGGCTCTATGTTCAAGTGAGGCCATTGTTTTAAAATGATACAAACATGATCAATTATACATAATTATCATATTTGACCTGAACTTCACCAAGGAAAATGCCATAAATCGTAAATAAACTGGGGGAGAGGGTCTTCTAGAGATAAGTGAAAATATGCATGTCAAATATATCCATGATACTTATTACCTACTATATCTAAAAAACTACGATTCTGGTAGTATCTGCTTGGACTTCTGCCCGCACATAAGGACAGAGTGAACCAGACTTAGGCTTGGAGAGTGAGGGGCCACCAGAGTGAGAATCTCGTGGAGGAAAATATTAGAATCTGTTCTTCTTTTTTGTAGATCTATTGGCAGAAATATCTTTTCTCTTATGATTTATTTCAAGCCATGCCGAAATCAGTGTTTAGTAGTGCAGTTTTCTTGTCTACTTTTCTCGTGAGAAACCAATGAGATCTCAACTTTCGCTGGTCGCCCCACTTTGAAAACTCCGCTGATTCCCTCCACCCAGCAACAGCCTAAGTATTTGACCCTATTAGAGCATCTGAGTTTGTGGAGTAGTGGGCAGGGTGTTTCCCTGGCGATGCGAGTGTCGGGTGTTCGAACCCAGCAATAGGTAGCCCATAATTTCATTTTTCAATATTCTCCCCTTAACTCGGACTCGATGAAGTCGCTAAATATATCCATGGTTTTTATGAAAGATAGATAAAAGAAGCAAAAGGAACCAAACTGATTTGTTCCTGCTATATTTTGAGCGTACCAATCTCTAATCACTTTAAAGTTTGCCTATAATGGCTGGATAGCAAACCATTCCTGTTGAGGAAGCATTTGTTTCACACCGTCTCCACCAGGTGGCAAGCCTGTACCATGACTTGACCAGTCTCTCCTCACTGGTAGGGTTCCCTACACAGCATGTTGCAGGGCTTGCCCTGTAGAGGAATCATGTGCATCTTGTCCTGTACAACAAATTCAGAATACTCTCATCAGCAATGTTTAGCAAGACACATACTGATATTACATTATCTACCAATGACAAAGGGTTGGAGTGTTTCAATGTGATTTTTCTTGAGAAATCCTACATTGAAAAACGTCCCTGTGAACTAAATGCTTTTTCATAGAAGTAAATTAATTGCTCTTGAATGCTATTCCAGTGAGGGATTATGATATCAGTATATGGTAGTATTGTCGAGCAGCTTATAGGACTATTTCTTGGATTCTAAAAAAGCATAATTGAGACTTTTGTCCTGGACTTCATAGGGCTCTATGTTCAAGTGAGGCCATTGTTTTAAAATGATACAAACATGATCAATTATACATAACTATCATATATTACCTGAACTTCACCAAGGAAAATGCCATAAATCGTAAATAAACTGGGGGAGAGGGTCTTCTAGAGATAAGTGAAAATATGCATGTCAAATATATCCATGATACTTATTACCTACTATATCTAAAAAACTACGATTCTGGTAGTATCTGCTTGGACTTCTGCCCGCACATAAGGACAGAGTGAACCAGACTTAGGCTTGGAGAGTGAGGGGCCCCCAGAGTGAGAATCTCGTGGAGGAAAATATTAGAATCTGTTCTTCTTTTTTGTAGATCTATTGGCAGAAATATCTTTTCTGTTATGATTTATTTCGAGCAATGCCGAAATCAATGTTTAGTAGTGTAGTTTTCTTATCTACTTTTCTCGTGAGAAACCAATGAGATTTCAACTTTCGCTGGTCGCCCCGCTTTCAAAACTCCGCTGATTCCCTCCACCCAGCAACAGCATAAGTATTTGACCCTATTAGAGCATCTGACTTTGTGGAGTAGTGGGCAGGGTGTTTCCCTGGCAATGCGAGTATCGGGTGTTCGAAACCAGCAATAGGCAGCCCATAATTTCATTTTTCAATATTCTCCCCTTTACTCGGACTCGACTAAGTCGCTAAATATATCCATGATATTTATGAAAGATAGATAAAAGAAGCAAAAGGAACCAAACTGATTTGTTCCTGCTATATTTTGAGCGTACCAATCTCGGATCACTTTAAAGTTTGCCTATAATGGATGGATAGCAAACCATTCCTGTTGAGGAAGCATTTGTTTCACACCGTCTCCACCAGGTGGCAAGCCTGTACCATGACTTGACCAGTCTCTCCTCACTGGTAGGGTTCCCTACACAGCATGTTGCAGGGCTTGCCCTGTAGAGGAATCATGTGCATCTTGTCCTGTATAACAAATTCAGAATACTCTCATCAGCAATGTTTAGCAAGACACATACTGATATTACATTATCTACCAATGACAAAGGGTTGGAGGGTTTCAATGTGATTTTTCTTGAGAAATCTTACATTGAAAAACGTCCCTGTGAACTAAATGCTTTTTCATAGAGGTAAATTAATTGCTCTTGAATGCTATTCCAGTGAGGGATTATGATATCAGTATATGGTAGTATTGTGGAGCAGCTTATAGGACTATTTCTTGGATTCTAAAAAAGCATAATTGAGACTTTTGTCATGGACTTCATAGGGCTCTATGTTCAAGTGAGGCCATTGTTTTAAAATGATACAAACATGATCAATTATACATAATTATCATATTTGACCTGAACTTCACCAAGGAAAATGCCATAAATCGTAAATAAACTGGGGGAGAGGGTCTTCTAGAGATAAGTGAAAATATGCATGTCAAATATATCCATGATACTTATTACCTACTATATCTAAAAAACTACGATTCTGGTAGTATCTGCTTGGACTTCTGCCCGCACATAAGGACAGAGTGAACCAGACTTAGGCTTGGAGAGTGAGGGGCCACCAGAGTGAGAATCTCGTGGAGGAAAATATTAGAATCTGTTCTTCTTTTTTGTAGATCTATTGGCAGAAATATCTTTTCTCTTATGATTTATTTCGAGCCATGCCGAAATCGATGTTCAGTAGTGTAGTTTTCTTATCTACTTTTCTCGTGAGAAACCAATGAGATCTCAACTTTCGCTGGTCGCCCCACTTTCAAAGCTCCGCTGATTCCCTCCACCCAGCAACAGCCTAAGTATTTGACCCTATTAGAGCATCTGACTTTGTGGAGTAGTGGGCAGGGTGTTTCCCTGGCAATGTGAGTGTCGGGTGTTCGAACCGAGCAATAGGCAGCCCATAATTTCATTTTTCAATATTCTCCCCTTAACTCGGACTCAAAGAACTCGCTAAATATATCCATGATATTTATGAAAGATAGATAAAAGAAGCAAAAGGAACCAAACTGATTTGTTCCTGCTATATTTTGAGCGTACCAATCTCTAATCACTTTAAAGTTTGCCTATAATGGATGGATAGCAAACCATTCCTGTTGAGGAAGCATTTGTTTCACACCGTCTCCACCAGGTGGCAAGCCTGTACCATGACTTGACCAGTCTCTCCTCACTGGTAGGGTTCCCTACACAGCATGTTGCAGGGCTTGCCATGTAGAGTATTCATGTGCATCTTGTCCTGTATAACAAATTCAGAATACTCTCATCAGCAATGTTTAGCAAGACACATACTGATATTACATTATCTACCAATGACAAAGGGTTGGAGGGTTTCAATGTGATTTTTCTTGAGAAATCCTACATTGAAAAACGTCCCTGTGAATTAAATGCTTTTTCATAGAAGTAAATTAATTGCTCTTGAATGCTATTCCAGTGAGGGATTATGATATCAGTATATGGTAGTATTGTGGAGCAGCTTATAGGACTATTTCTCGGATTCTAAAAAAGCATAATTGAGACTTTTGTCATGGACTTCATAGGGCTCTATGTTCAAGTGAGGCCATTGTTTTAAAATGATACAAACATGATCAATTATACATAATTATCATATTTGACCAGAACTTCACCAAGGAAAATGCCATAAATCGTAAATAAACTGGGGGAGAGGGTCTTCTAGAGATAAGTGAAAATATGCATGTCAAATATATCCATGATACTTATTACCTACTATATCTAAAAAACTACGATTCTGGTAGTATCTGCTTGGACTTCTGCCCGCACATAAGGACAGAGTGAACCAGACTTAGGCTTGGAGAGTGAGGGGCCACCAGAGTGAGAATCTCCACTCTCCCCCCAGATCGTTCGCGGCGCTAGCACTTGCTTAGTCTCTGCCCCAACCCAGTGACGTCATACACTGGTTCTCAGGCTATCCACTAAGGACTAGGGAACCAGCCCACATTTCGGATTCAAAACAAGGCAACTGTTAAAAGTTATACAAGTCAAACAACTCACATATCATGAGTATAGAATATGGGAATTGTTAAAGGAGCTTCACAGACAATCTGGTTGTTTCTTTTTCATACTTAATCCATTTTCTAATGGGAATCCACAGTTGATTAGACTGCCCCTTCAGAGGAGCACATGTCATTGTTGACAAAACAAAGCCCTGCAACACATGAGGTGCTTTCCACTGTAGAAGGTAATCCCAGAGACTGTGTCTGGTTTGAATTAGATAATAACAGAAATGAGAGTATTTTATTTACCATATAGATATGTGCATCTCTATTTACAAGTGGAACACAAAATAACCCCAAAAAGCCCTCAGAATTTTGGATTTTTTAAAAACTGGCGCATGGGCCAGATTTGAGCCCAAACAGGCAGGTTGGGGCAGAGATACAAAGCGACCACAGGAAGTAGAGTGCAGGATATCTGCTGGGTGAGTGGAGAATCTCGTGGAGGAAAATATTAGAATCTGTTCTTTTCTTTTTTGTAGATCTATTAGCAGAAATATCTTTTCTCTTATGATTTATTTTCGAGCCATGCAGAAATCAATGTTTAGTAGTGAAGTTTTCTTATCTACTTTTCTTGTGAGAAACCAATGAGATCTCAACTTTCGCTGGTCGCCCCACTTTCAAAGCTCCGCTGATTCCCTCCACCCAGCAACAGCCTAAGTATTTGACCCTATTAGAGCATCTGACTTTGTGGAGTAGTGGGCAGGGTGTTTCCCTGGCGATGCGAGTGTCGGGTGTTCGAACCCAGCAATAGGCAGCCCATAATTTCATTTTTCAATATTCTCCCCTTAACTTGGACTCGATGAAGTCGCTAAATATACTATGGTATTTAAGAAAGATAGATAAAAGAAGCAAAAGGAACCAAACTGATTTGTTCCTGCTATATTTTGAGCGTACCAATCTCTGATCACTTTAAAGTTTGCCTATAATGGATGGATAGCAAACCATTCCTGTTGAGGAAGCATTTGTTTCACACCGTCTCCACCAGGTGGCAAGCCTGTACCATGAATTGACCAGTCTCTCCTCACTGGTAGGGTTCCCTACACAGCATGTTGCAGGGCTTGCCCTGTAGAGGAATCATGTGCATCTTGTCCTGTATAACAAATTCAGAATACTCTCATCAGCAATGTTTAGCAAGACACATACTGATATTACATTATCTACCAATGACAAAGGGTTGGAGGGTGTCAATGTGATTTTTCTTGAGAAATCCTACATTGAAAAACGTCCCTGTGAACTAAATGCTTTTTCATAGAGGTAAATTAATTGCTCTTGAATGCTATTCCAGTGAGGGATTATGATATCAGTATATGGTAGTATTGTAGAGCAGCTTATAGGACTATTTCTTGGATTCTAAAAAAGCATAATTGAGACTTTTGTCATGGACTTCATAGGGCTCTATGTTCAAGTGAGGCCATTGTTTTAAAATGATACAAACATGATCAATTATACATAATTATCATATTTGACCTGAACTTCACCAAGGAAAATGCCATAAATCGTAAATAAACTGGGGGAGAGGGTCTTCTAGAGATAAGTGAAAATATGCATGTCAAATATATCCATGATACTTATTACCTACTATATCTAAAAAAACTACGATTCTGGTAGTATCTGCTTGGACTTCTGCCCGCACATAAGGACAGAGTGAACCAGACTTAGGCTTGGAGAGTGAGGGGCCACCAGAGTGAGAATCTCGTGGAGGAAAATATTAGAATCTGTTCTTCTTTTTTGTAGATCTATTGGCAGAAATATCTTTTCTCTTATGATTTATTTCGAGCCATGCAGAAATCAATGTTTAATAGTGTAGTTTTCTTATCTACTTTTCTCGTGAGAAACCAATGAGATCTCAACTTTCGCTGGTCGCCCCACTTTCAAAACTCCGCTGATTCCCTCCACCCAGCAACAGCCTAAGTATTTGACCCTATTAGAGCAACTGACTTTGTGGAGTAGTGGGCAGGGTGTTTCCCTGGCAATGCGAGTGTCGGGTGTTCGAACCCAGCAATAGGCAGCCCATAATTTCATTTTTCAATATTCTCCCCTTAACTCGGACTCGATGAAGTCGCTAAATATATCCATGATATTTATAAAAGATAGATAAAAGAAGCAAAAGGAACCAAACTGATTTGTTCCTGCTATATTTTGAGCGTACCAATCCTTGATCACATTACAGTTTGCCTATAATGGATGGATAGCAAACCATTCCTGTTGAGGAAGCATTTGTTTCACCCCGTCTCCACCAGGTGGCAAGCCTGTACCATGACTTGACCAGTCTCTCCTCACTGGTAGGGTTCCCTACACAGCATGTTGCAGGGTTTGCCCTGTAGAGGAATCATGTGCATCTTGTCCTGTATAACAAATTCAGAATACTCTCATCAGCAATGTTTAGCAAGACACATACTGATATTACATTATCTACCAATGACAAAGGGTTGGAGGGTGTCAATGTGATTTTTCTTGAGAAATCCTACATTGAAAAACGTCCCTGTGAACTAAATGCTTTTTCATAGAGGTAAATTAATTGCTCTTGAATGCTATTCCAGTGAGGGATTATGATATCAGTATATGGTAGTATTGTAGAGCAGCTTATAGGACTATTTCTTGGATTCTAAAAAAGCATAATTGAGACTTTTGTCATGGACTTCATAGGGCTCTATGTTCAAGTGAGGCCATTGTTTTAAAATGATACAAACATGATCAATTATACATAATTATCATATTTGACCTGAACTTCACCAAGGAAAATGCCATAAATCGTAAATAAACTGGGGGAGAGGGTCTTCTAGAGATAAGTGAAAATATGCATGTCAAATATATCCATGATAGTTATTACCTACTATATCTAAAAAACTACGATTCTGGTAGTATCTGCTTGGACTTCTGCCCGCACATAAGGACAGAGTGAACCAGACTTAGGCTTGGAGAGTGAGGGGCCACCAGAGTGAGAATCTCGTGGAGGAAAATATTAGAATCTGTTCTTCTTTTTTGTAGATCTATTGGCAGAAATATCTTTTCTCTTATGATTTATTTCGAGCCATGCAGAAATCAATGTTAAGTAGTGTAGTTTTCTTATCTACTTTTCTCGTGAGAAACCAATGAGATCTCAACTTTCGCTGGTCGCCCCACTTTGAAAACTCCGCTGATTCCCTCCACCCAGCAACAGCCTAAGTATTTGACCCTATTAGAGCAACTGACTTTGTGGAGTAGTGGGCAGGGTGTTTCCCTGGCAATGCGAGTGTCGGGTGTTCGAACCCAGCAATAGGCAGCCCATAATTTCATTTTTCAATATTCTCCCCTTAACTCGGACTCGATGAAGTCGCTTAATATATCCATGATATTTATGAAAGATAGATAAAAGAAGCAAAAGGAACCAAACTGATTTGTTCCTGCTATATTTTGAGCGTACCAATCTCTGATCACATTACAGTTTGCCTATAATGGATGGATAGCAAACCATTCCTGTTGAGGAAGCATTTGTTTCACACCGTCTCCACCAGGTGGCAAGCCTGTACCATGACTTGACCAGTCTCTCCTCACTGGTAGGGTTCCCTACACAGCATGTTGCAGGGCTTGCCCTGGAGAGGAATCATGTGCATCTTGTCCTGTATAACAAATTCAGAATACTCTCATCAGCAATGTTTAGCAAGACACATACTGATATTACATTATCTACCAATGACAAAGGGTCGGAGGGTTTCAATGTGATTTTTCTTGAGAAATCCTACATTGAAAAACGTCCCTGTGAACTAAATGCTTTTTCATAGAGGTAAATTAATTGCTCTTGAATGCTATTCCAGTGAGGGATTATAATATCAGTATATGGTAGTATTGTGGAGCAGCTTATAGGACTATTTCTTGGATTCTAAAAAAGCATAATTGAGACTTTTGTCATGGACTTCATAGGGCTCTATGTTCAAGTGAGGCCATTGTTTTAAAATGATACAAACATGATCAGTTATACATAATTATCATATTTGACCTGAACTTCACCAAGGAAAATGCCATAAATCGTAAATAAACTGGGGGAGAGGGTCTTCTAGAGATAAGTGAAAATATGCATGTCAAATATATCCATGATAGTTATTACCTACTATATCTAAAAAACTACGATTCTGGTAGTATCTGCTTGGACTTCTGCCCGCACATAAGGACAGAGTGAACCAGACTTAGGCTTGGAGAGTGAGGGGCCACCAGAGTGAGAATCTCCACTCTCCCCCCAGATCGTTCGCGGCGCTAGCACTTGCTTAGTCTCTGCCCCAACCCAGTGACGTCATACACTGGTTCTCAGGCTATCCACTAAGGACTAGGGAACCAGCCCACATTTCGGATTCAAAACAAGGCAACTGTTAAAAGTTATACAAGTCAAACAACTCACATATCATGAGTATAGAATATGGGAATTGTTAAAGGAGCTTCACAGACAATCTGGTTGTTTCTTTTTCATACTTAATCCATTTTCTAATGGGAATCCACAGTTGATTAGACTGCCCCTTCAGAGAAGCACATGTCATTGTTGACAAAACAAAGCCCTGCAACACATGAGGTGCTTTCCACTGTAGAAGGTAATCCCAGAGACTGTGTCTGGTTTGAATTAGATAATAACAGAAATGAGAGTATTTTATTGACCATATAGATATGTTCATCTCTATTTACAAGTGGAACACAAAATACACCCAAAAGCCCTCAGAATTTTGGATTTTTTAAAAACTGGCGCATGGGCCAGATTTGAGCCCAAACAGGCAGGTTGGGGCAGAGATACAAAGCGACCACAGGAAGTAGAGTGCAGGATATCTGCTGGGTGAGTGGAGAATCTCGTGGAGGAAAATTTTAGAATCTGTTCTTCTTTTTTGTAGATCTATTGGCAGAAATATCTTTTCTCTTATGATTTATTTTCGAGCCATGCAGAAATCAATGTTTAGTAGTGAAGTTTTCTTATCTACTTTTCTTGTGAGAAACCAATGAGATCTCAACTTTCGCTGGTCGCCCCACTTTCAAAGCTCCGCTGATTCCCTCCACCCAGCAACAGCCTAAGTATTTGACCCTATTAGAGCAACTGACTTTGTGGAGTAGTGGGCAGGGTGTTTCCCTGGCGATGCGAGTGTCGGGTGTTCGAACCCAGAAATAGGCAGCCCATAATTTCATTTTTCAATATTCTCCCCTTAACTTGGACTCGATGAAGTCGCTAAATATACTATGGTATTTATGAAAGATAGATAAAAGAAGCAAAAGGAACCAAACTGATTTGTTCCTGCTATATTTTGAGCGTACCAATTTCTGATCACTTTAAAGTTTGCCTATAATGGATGGATAGCAAACCATTCCTGTTGAGGAAGCATTTGTTTCACACCGTCTCCACCAGGTGGCAAGCCTGTACCATGACTTGACCAGTCTCTCCTCACTGGTAGGGTTCCCTACACAGCATGTTGCAGGGCTTGCCCTGTAGAGGAATCATGTGCATCTTGTCCTGTATAACAAATTCAGAATACTCTCATCAGCAATGTTTAGCAAGACACATACTGATATTACATTATCTACCAATGACAAAGGGTTGGAGGGTTTCAATGTGATTTTTCTTGAGAAATCTTACATTGAAAAACGTCCCTGTGAACTAAATGCTTTTTCATAGAGGTAAATTAATTGCTCTTGAATGCTATTCCAGTGAGGGATTATGATATCAGTATATGGTAGTATTGTGGAGCAGCTTATAGGACTATTTCTTGGATTCTAAAAAAGCATAATTGAGACTTTTGTCATGGACTTCATAGGGCTATATGTTCAAGTGAGGCCATTGTTTTAAAATGATACAAACATGATCAATTATACATAATTATCATATTTGACCTGAACTTCACCAAGGAAAATGCCATAAATCGTAAATAAACTGGGGGAGAGGGTCTTCTAGAGATAAGTGAAAATATGCATGTCAAATATATCCATGATACTTATTACCTACTATATCTAAAAAACTACGATTCTGGTAGTATCTGCTTGGACTTCTGTCCGCACATAAGGACAGAGTGAACCAGACTTAGGCTTGGAGAGTGAGGGGCCACCAGAGTGAGAATCTCGTGGAGGAAAATATTAGAATCTGTTCTTCTTTTTTGTAGATCTATTGGCAGAAATATCTTTTCTCTTATGATTTATTTCGAGCCATGCCGAAATCGGTGTTCAGTAGTGAAGTTTTCTTATCTACTTTTCTTGTGAGAAACCAATGAGATCTCAACTTTCGCTGGTCGCCCCACTTTGAAAACTCCGCTGATTCCCTCCACCCAGCAACAGCCTAAGTATTTGACCCTATTAGAGCATCTGACTTTGTGGAGTAGTGGGCAGGGTGTTTCCCTGGCGATGCGAGTGTCGGGTGTTCGAACCCAACAATAGGCAGCCCATAATTTCATTTTTCAATATTCTCCCCTTAACTCGGACTCGATGAAGTCGCTAAATATACTATGGTATTTATGAAAGATAGATAAAAGAAGCAAAAGGAACCAAACTGATTTGTTCCTGCTATATTTTGAGCGTACCAATCTCTGATCACTTTAAAGTTTGCCTATAATGGATGGATAGCAAACCATTCCTGTTGAGGAAGCATTTGTTTCACCCCGTCTCCACCAGGTGGCAAGCCTGTACCATGACTTGACCAGTCTCTCCTCACTGGTAGGGTTCCCTACACAGCATGTTGCAGGGTTTGCCCTGTAGAGGAATAATGTGCATCTTGTCCTGTATAACAAATTCAGAATACTCTCATCAGCAATGTTTAGCAAGACACATACTGATATTACATTATCTACCAATGACAAAGGGTTGGAGGGTTTCAATGTGATTTTTCTTGAGAAATCTTACATTGAAAAACGTCCCTGTGAACTAAATGCTTTTTCATAGAAGTAAATTAATTGCTCTTGAATGCTATTCCAGTGAGGGATTATGATATCAGTATATGGTAGTATTGTCGAGCAGCTTATAGGACTATTTCTTGGATTCTAAAAAAGCATAATTGAGACTTTTGTCCTGGACTTCATAGGGCTCTATGTTCAAGTGAGGCCATTGTTTTAAAATGATACAAACATGATCAATTATACATAACTATCATATATTACCTGAACTTCACCAAGGAAAATGCCATAAATCGTAAATAAACTGGGGGAGAGGGTCTTCTAGAGATAAGTGAAAATATGCATGTCAAATATATCCATGATACTTATTACCTACTATATCTAAAAAACTACGATTCTGGTAGTATCTGCTTGGACTTCTGCCCGCACATAAGGACAGAGTGAACCAGACTTAGGCTTGGAGAGTGAGGGGCCCCCAGAGTGAGAATCTCGTGGAGGAAAATATTAGAATCTGTTCTTCTTTTTTGTAGATCTATTGGCAGAAATATCTTTTCTGTTATGATTTATTTCGAGCAATGCCGAAATCAATGTTTAGTAGTGTAGTTTTCTTATCTACTTTTCTCGTGAGAAACCAATGAGATTTCAACTTTCGCTGGTCGCCCCGCTTTCAAAACTCCGCTGATTCCCTCCACCCAGCAACAGCATAAGTATTTGACCCTATTAGAGCATCTGACTTTGTGGAGTAGTGGGCAGGGTGTTTCCCTGGCAATGCGAGTATCGGGTGTTCGAAACCAGCAATAGGCAGCCCATAATTTCATTTTTCAATATTCTCCCCTTTACTCGGACTCGACTAAGTCGCTAAATATATCCATGATATTTATGAAAGATAGATAAAAGAAGCAAAAGGAACCAAACTGATTTGTTCCTGCTATATTTTGAGCGTACCAATCTCGGATCACTTTAAAGTTTGCCTATAATGGATGGATAGCAAACCATTCCTGTTGAGGAAGCATTTGTTTCACACCGTCTCCACCAGGTGGCAAGCCTGTACCATGACTTGACCAGTCTCTCCTCACTGGTAGGGTTCCCTACACAGCATGTTGCAGGGCTTGCCCTGTAGAGGAATCATGTGCATCTTGTCCTGTATAACAAATTCAGAATACTCTCATCAGCAATGTTTAGCAAGACACATACTGATATTACATTATCTACCAATGACAAAGGGTTGGAGGGTTTCAATGTGATTTTTCTTGAGAAATCTTACATTGAAAAACGTCCCTGTGAACTAAATGCTTTTTCATAGAGGTAAATTAATTGCTCTTGAATGCTATTCCAGTGAGGGATTATGATATCAGTATATGGTAGTATTGTGGAGCAGCTTATAGGACTATTTCTTGGATTCTAAAAAAGCATAATTGAGACTTTTGTCATGGACTTCATAGGGCTCTATGTTCAAGTGAGGCCATTGTTTTAAAATGATACAAACATGATCAATTATACATAATTATCATATTTGACCTGAACTTCACCAAGGAAAATGCCATAAATCGTAAATAAACTGGGGGAGAGGGTCTTCTAGAGATAAGTGAAAATATGCATGTCAAATATATCCATGATACTTATTACCTACTATATCTAAAAAACTACGATTCTGGTAGTATCTGCTTGGACTTCTGCCCGCACATAAGGACAGAGTGAACCAGACTTAGGCTTGGAGAGTGAGGGGCCACCAGAGTGAGAATCTCGTGGAGGAAAATATTAGAATCTGTTCTTCTTTTTTGTAGATCTATTGGCAGAAATATCTTTTCTCTTATGATTTATTTCGAGCCATGCCGAAATCGATGTTCAGTAGTGTAGTTTTCTTATCTACTTTTCTCGTGAGAAACCAATGAGATCTCAACTTTCGCTGGTCGCCCCACTTTCAAAGCTCCGCTGATTCCCTCCACCCAGCAACAGCCTAAGTATTTGACCCTATTAGAGCATCTGACTTTGTGGAGTAGTGGGCAGGGTGTTTCCCTGGCAATGTGAGTGTCGGGTGTTCGAACCGAGCAATAGGCAGCCCATAATTTCATTTTTCAATATTCTCCCCTTAACTCGGACTCAAAGAACTCGCTAAATATATCCATGATATTTATGAAAGATAGATAAAAGAAGCAAAAGGAACCAAACTGATTTGTTCCTGCTATATTTTGAGCGTACCAATCTCTAATCACTTTAAAGTTTGCCTATAATGGATGGATAGCAAACCATTCCTGTTGAGGAAGCATTTGTTTCACACCGTCTCCACCAGGTGGCAAGCCTGTACCATGACTTGACCAGTCTCTCCTCACTGGTAGGGTTCCCTACACAGCATGTTGCAGGGCTTGCCATGTAGAGTATTCATGTGCATCTTGTCCTGTATAACAAATTCAGAATACTCTCATCAGCAATGTTTAGCAAGACACATACTGATATTACATTATCTACCAATGACAAAGGGTTGGAGGGTTTCAATGTGATTTTTCTTGAGAAATCCTACATTGAAAAACGTCCCTGTGAATTAAATGCTTTTTCATAGAAGTAAATTAATTGCTCTTGAATGCTATTCCAGTGAGGGATTATGATATCAGTATATGGTAGTATTGTGGAGCAGCTTATAGGACTATTTCTCGGATTCTAAAAAAGCATAATTGAGACTTTTGTCATGGACTTCATAGGGCTCTATGTTCAAGTGAGGCCATTGTTTTAAAATGATACAAACATGATCAATTATACATAATTATCATATTTGACCAGAACTTCACCAAGGAAAATGCCATAAATCGTAAATAAACTGGGGGAGAGGGTCTTCTAGAGATAAGTGAAAATATGCATGTCAAATATATCCATGATACTTATTACCTACTATATCTAAAAAACTACGATTCTGGTAGTATCTGCTTGGACTTCTGCCCGCACATAAGGACAGAGTGAACCAGACTTAGGCTTGGAGAGTGAGGGGCCACCAGAGTGAGAATCTCCACTCTCCCCCCAGATCGTTCGCGGCGCTAGCACTTGCTTAGTCTCTGCCCCAACCCAGTGACGTCATACACTGGTTCTCAGGCTATCCACTAAGGACTAGGGAACCAGCCCACATTTCGGATTCAAAACAAGGCAACTGTTAAAAGTTATACAAGTCAAACAACTCACATATCATGAGTATAGAATATGGGAATTGTTAAAGGAGCTTCACAGACAATCTGGTTGTTTCTTTTTCATACTTAATCCATTTTCTAATGGGAATCCACAGTTGATTAGACTGCCCCTTCAGAGGAGCACATGTCATTGTTGACAAAACAAAGCCCTGCAACACATGAGGTGCTTTCCACTGTAGAAGGTAATCCCAGAGACTGTGTCTGGTTTGAATTAGATAATAACAGAAATGAGAGTATTTTATTTACCATATAGATATGTGCATCTCTATTTACAAGTGGAACACAAAATAACCCCAAAAAGCCCTCAGAATTTTGGATTTTTTAAAAACTGGCGCATGGGCCAGATTTGAGCCCAAACAGGCAGGTTGGGGCAGAGATACAAAGCGACCACAGGAAGTAGAGTGCAGGATATCTGCTGGGTGAGTGGAGAATCTCGTGGAGGAAAATATTAGAATCTGTTCTTTTCTTTTTTGTAGATCTATTAGCAGAAATATCTTTTCTCTTATGATTTATTTTCGAGCCATGCAGAAATCAATGTTTAGTAGTGAAGTTTTCTTATCTACTTTTCTTGTGAGAAACCAATGAGATCTCAACTTTCGCTGGTCGCCCCACTTTCAAAGCTCCGCTGATTCCCTCCACCCAGCAACAGCCTAAGTATTTGACCCTATTAGAGCATCTGACTTTGTGGAGTAGTGGGCAGGGTGTTTCCCTGGCGATGCGAGTGTCGGGTGTTCGAACCCAGCAATAGGCAGCCCATAATTTCATTTTTCAATATTCTCCCCTTAACTTGGACTCGATGAAGTCGCTAAATATACTATGGTATTTAAGAAAGATAGATAAAAGAAGCAAAAGGAACCAAACTGATTTGTTCCTGCTATATTTTGAGCGTACCAATCTCTGATCACTTTAAAGTTTGCCTATAATGGATGGATAGCAAACCATTCCTGTTGAGGAAGCATTTGTTTCACACCGTCTCCACCAGGTGGCAAGCCTGTACCATGAATTGACCAGTCTCTCCTCACTGGTAGGGTTCCCTACACAGCATGTTGCAGGGCTTGCCCTGTAGAGGAATCATGTGCATCTTGTCCTGTATAACAAATTCAGAATACTCTCATCAGCAATGTTTAGCAAGACACATACTGATATTACATTATCTACCAATGACAAAGGGTTGGAGGGTGTCAATGTGATTTTTCTTGAGAAATCCTACATTGAAAAACGTCCCTGTGAACTAAATGCTTTTTCATAGAGGTAAATTAATTGCTCTTGAATGCTATTCCAGTGAGGGATTATGATATCAGTATATGGTAGTATTGTGGAGCAGCTTATAGGACTATTTCTTGGATTCTAAAAAAGCATAATTGAGACTTTTGTCATGGACTTCATAGGGCTCTATGTTCAAGTGAGGCCATTGTTTTAAAATGATACAAACATGATCAATTATACATAATTATCATATTTGACCTGAACTTCACCAAGGAAAATGCCATAAATCGTAAATAAACTGGGGGAGAGGGTCTTCTAGAGATAAGTGAAAATATGCATGTCAAATATATCCATGATACTTATTACCTACTATATCTAAAAAACTACGATTCTGGTAGTATCTGCTTGGACTTCTGCCCGCACATAAGGACAGAGTGAACCAGACTTAGGCTTGGAGAGTGAGGGGCCACCAGAGTGAGAATCTCGTGGAGGAAAATATTAGAATCTGTTCTTCTTTTTTGTAGATCTATTGGCAGAAATATCTTTTCTCTTATGATTTATTTCGAGCCATGCCGAAATCGATGTTCAGTAGTGTAGTTTTCTTATCTACTTTTCTCGTGAGAAACCAATGAGATCTCAACTTTCGCTGGTCGCCCCACTTTCAAAGCTCCGCTGATTCCCTCCACCCAGCAACAGCCTAAGTATTTGACCCTATTAGAGCATCTGACTTTGTGGAGTAGTGGGCAGGGTGTTTCCCTGGCAATGTGAGTGTCGGGTGTTCGAACCGAGCAATAGGCAGCCCATAATTTCATTTTTCAATATTCTCCCCTTAACTCGGACTCAAAGAACTCGCTAAATATATCCATGATATTTATGAAAGATAGATAAAAGAAGCAAAAGGAACCAAACTGATTTGTTCCTGCTATATTTTGAGCGTACCAATCTCTAATCACTTTAAAGTTTGCCTATAATGGATGGATAGCAAACCATTCCTGTTGAGGAAGCATTTGTTTCACACCGTCTCCACCAGGTGGCAAGCCTGTACCATGACTTGACCAGTCTCTCCTCACTGGTAGGGTTCCCTACACAGCATGTTGCAGGGCTTGCCATGTAGAGTATTCATGTGCATCTTGTCCTGTATAACAAATTCAGAATACTCTCATCAGCAATGTTTAGCAAGACACATACTGATATTACATTATCTACCAATGACAAAGGGTTGGAGGGTTTCAATGTGATTTTTCTTGAGAAATCCTACATTGAAAAACGTCCCTGTGAATTAAATGCTTTTTCATAGAAGTAAATTAATTGCTCTTGAATGCTATTCCAGTGAGGGATTATGATATCAGTATATGGTAGTATTGTGGAGCAGCTTATAGGACTATTTCTCGGATTCTAAAAAAGCATAATTGAGACTTTTGTCATGGACTTCATAGGGCTCTATGTTCAAGTGAGGCCATTGTTTTAAAATGATACAAACATGATCAATTATACATAATTATCATATTTGACCAGAACTTCACCAAGGAAAATGCCATAAATCGTAAATAAACTGGGGGAGAGGGTCTTCTAGAGATAAGTGAAAATATGCATGTCAAATATATCCATGATACTTATTACCTACTATATCTAAAAAACTACGATTCTGGTAGTATCTGCTTGGACTTCTGCCCGCACATAAGGACAGAGTGAACCAGACTTAGGCTTGGAGAGTGAGGGGCCACCAGAGTGAGAATCTCCACTCTCCCCCCAGATCGTTCGCGGCGCTAGCACTTGCTTAGTCTCTGCCCCAACCCAGTGACGTCATACACTGGTTCTCAGGCTATCCACTAAGGACTAGGGAACCAGCCCACATTTCGGATTCAAAACAAGGCAACTGTTAAAAGTTATACAAGTCAAACAACTCACATATCATGAGTATAGAATATGGGAATTGTTAAAGGAGCTTCACAGACAATCTGGTTGTTTCTTTTTCATACTTAATCCATTTTCTAATGGGAATCCACAGTTGATTAGACTGCCCCTTCAGAGGAGCACATGTCATTGTTGACAAAACAAAGCCCTGCAACACATGAGGTGCTTTCCACTGTAGAAGGTAATCCCAGAGACTGTGTCTGGTTTGAATTAGATAATAACAGAAATGAGAGTATTTTATTTACCATATAGATATGTGCATCTCTATTTACAAGTGGAACACAAAATAACCCCAAAAAGCCCTCAGAATTTTGGATTTTTTAAAAACTGGCGCATGGGCCAGATTTGAGCCCAAACAGGCAGGTTGGGGCAGAGATACAAAGCGACCACAGGAAGTAGAGTGCAGGATATCTGCTGGGTGAGTGGAGAATCTCGTGGAGGAAAATATTAGAATCTGTTCTTTTCTTTTTTGTAGATCTATTAGCAGAAATATCTTTTCTCTTATGATTTATTTTCGAGCCATGCAGAAATCAATGTTTAGTAGTGAAGTTTTCTTATCTACTTTTCTTGTGAGAAACCAATGAGATCTCAACTTTCGCTGGTCGCCCCACTTTCAAAGCTCCGCTGATTCCCTCCACCCAGCAACAGCCTAAGTATTTGACCCTATTAGAGCATCTGACTTTGTGGAGTAGTGGGCAGGGTGTTTCCCTGGCGATGCGAGTGTCGGGTGTTCGAACCCAGCAATAGGCAGCCCATAATTTCATTTTTCAATATTCTCCCCTTAACTTGGACTCGATGAAGTCGCTAAATATACTATGGTATTTAAGAAAGATAGATAAAAGAAGCAAAAGGAACCAAACTGATTTGTTCCTGCTATATTTTGAGCGTACCAATCTCTGATCACTTTAAAGTTTGCCTATAATGGATGGATAGCAAACCATTCCTGTTGAGGAAGCATTTGTTTCACACCGTCTCCACCAGGTGGCAAGCCTGTACCATGAATTGACCAGTCTCTCCTCACTGGTAGGGTTCCCTACACAGCATGTTGCAGGGCTTGCCCTGTAGAGGAATCATGTGCATCTTGTCCTGTATAACAAATTCAGAATACTCTCATCAGCAATGTTTAGCAAGACACATACTGATATTACATTATCTACCAATGACAAAGGGTTGGAGGGTGTCAATGTGATTTTTCTTGAGAAATCCTACATTGAAAAACGTCCCTGTGAACTAAATGCTTTTTCATAGAGGTAAATTAATTGCTCTTGAATGCTATTCCAGTGAGGGATTATGATATCAGTATATGGTAGTATTGTAGAGCAGCTTATAGGACTATTTCTTGGATTCTAAAAAAGCATAATTGAGACTTTTGTCATGGACTTCATAGGGCTCTATGTTCAAGTGAGGCCATTGTTTTAAAATGATACAAACATGATCAATTATACATAATTATCATATTTGACCTGAACTTCACCAAGGAAAATGCCATAAATCGTAAATAAACTGGGGGAGAGGGTCTTCTAGAGATAAGTGAAAATATGCATGTCAAATATATCCATGATACTTATTACCTACTATATCTAAAAAAACTACGATTCTGGTAGTATCTGCTTGGACTTCTGCCCGCACATAAGGACAGAGTGAACCAGACTTAGGCTTGGAGAGTGAGGGGCCACCAGAGTGAGAATCTCGTGGAGGAAAATATTAGAATCTGTTCTTCTTTTTTGTAGATCTATTGGCAGAAATATCTTTTCTCTTATGATTTATTTCGAGCCATGCAGAAATCAATGTTTAATAGTGTAGTTTTCTTATCTACTTTTCTCGTGAGAAACCAATGAGATCTCAACTTTCGCTGGTCGCCCCACTTTCAAAACTCCGCTGATTCCCTCCACCCAGCAACAGCCTAAGTATTTGACCCTATTAGAGCAACTGACTTTGTGGAGTAGTGGGCAGGGTGTTTCCCTGGCAATGCGAGTGTCGGGTGTTCGAACCCAGCAATAGGCAGCCCATAATTTCATTTTTCAATATTCTCCCCTTAACTCGGACTCGATGAAGTCGCTAAATATATCCATGATATTTATAAAAGATAGATAAAAGAAGCAAAAGGAACCAAACTGATTTGTTCCTGCTATATTTTGAGCGTACCAATCCTTGATCACATTACAGTTTGCCTATAATGGATGGATAGCAAACCATTCCTGTTGAGGAAGCATTTGTTTCACCCCGTCTCCACCAGGTGGCAAGCCTGTACCATGACTTGACCAGTCTCTCCTCACTGGTAGGGTTCCCTACACAGCATGTTGCAGGGTTTGCCCTGTAGAGGAATCATGTGCATCTTGTCCTGTATAACAAATTCAGAATACTCTCATCAGCAATGTTTAGCAAGACACATACTGATATTACATTATCTACCAATGACAAAGGGTTGGAGGGTGTCAATGTGATTTTTCTTGAGAAATCCTACATTGAAAAACGTCCCTGTGAACTAAATGCTTTTTCATAGAGGTAAATTAATTGCTCTTGAATGCTATTCCAGTGAGGGATTATGATATCAGTATATGGTAGTATTGTAGAGCAGCTTATAGGACTATTTCTTGGATTCTAAAAAAGCATAATTGAGACTTTTGTCATGGACTTCATAGGGCTCTATGTTCAAGTGAGGCCATTGTTTTAAAATGATACAAACATGATCAATTATACATAATTATCATATTTGACCTGAACTTCACCAAGGAAAATGCCATAAATCGTAAATAAACTGGGGGAGAGGGTCTTCTAGAGATAAGTGAAAATATGCATGTCAAATATATCCATGATAGTTATTACCTACTATATCTAAAAAACTACGATTCTGGTAGTATCTGCTTGGACTTCTGCCCGCACATAAGGACAGAGTGAACCAGACTTAGGCTTGGAGAGTGAGGGGCCACCAGAGTGAGAATCTCGTGGAGGAAAATATTAGAATCTGTTCTTCTTTTTTGTAGATCTATTGGCAGAAATATCTTTTCTCTTATGATTTATTTCGAGCCATGCAGAAATCAATGTTAAGTAGTGTAGTTTTCTTATCTACTTTTCTCGTGAGAAACCAATGAGATCTCAACTTTCGCTGGTCGCCCCACTTTGAAAACTCCGCTGATTCCCTCCACCCAGCAACAGCCTAAGTATTTGACCCTATTAGAGCAACTGACTTTGTGGAGTAGTGGGCAGGGTGTTTCCCTGGCAATGCGAGTGTCGGGTGTTCGAACCCAGCAATAGGCAGCCCATAATTTCATTTTTCAATATTCTCCCCTTAACTCGGACTCGATGAAGTCGCTTAATATATCCATGATATTTATGAAAGATAGATAAAAGAAGCAAAAGGAACCAAACTGATTTGTTCCTGCTATATTTTGAGCGTACCAATCTCTGATCACATTACAGTTTGCCTATAATGGATGGATAGCAAACCATTCCTGTTGAGGAAGCATTTGTTTCACACCGTCTCCACCAGGTGGCAAGCCTGTACCATGACTTGACCAGTCTCTCCTCACTGGTAGGGTTCCCTACACAGCATGTTGCAGGGCTTGCCCTGGAGAGGAATCATGTGCATCTTGTCCTGTATAACAAATTCAGAATACTCTCATCAGCAATGTTTAGCAAGACACATACTGATATTACATTATCTACCAATGACAAAGGGTCGGAGGGTTTCAATGTGATTTTTCTTGAGAAATCCTACATTGAAAAACGTCCCTGTGAACTAAATGCTTTTTCATAGAGGTAAATTAATTGCTCTTGAATGCTATTCCAGTGAGGGATTATAATATCAGTATATGGTAGTATTGTGGAGCAGCTTATAGGACTATTTCTTGGATTCTAAAAAAGCATAATTGAGACTTTTGTCATGGACTTCATAGGGCTCTATGTTCAAGTGAGGCCATTGTTTTAAAATGATACAAACATGATCAGTTATACATAATTATCATATTTGACCTGAACTTCACCAAGGAAAATGCCATAAATCGTAAATAAACTGGGGGAGAGGGTCTTCTAGAGATAAGTGAAAATATGCATGTCAAATATATCCATGATAGTTATTACCTACTATATCTAAAAAACTACGATTCTGGTAGTATCTGCTTGGACTTCTGCCCGCACATAAGGACAGAGTGAACCAGACTTAGGCTTGGAGAGTGAGGGGCCACCAGAGTGAGAATCTCCACTCTCCCCCCAGATCGTTCGCGGCGCTAGCACTTGCTTAGTCTCTGCCCCAACCCAGTGACGTCATACACTGGTTCTCAGGCTATCCACTAAGGACTAGGGAACCAGCCCACATTTCGGATTCAAAACAAGGCAACTGTTAAAAGTTATACAAGTCAAACAACTCACATATCATGAGTATAGAATATGGGAATTGTTAAAGGAGCTTCACAGACAATCTGGTTGTTTCTTTTTCATACTTAATCCATTTTCTAATGGGAATCCACAGTTGATTAGACTGCCCCTTCAGAGAAGCACATGTCATTGTTGACAAAACAAAGCCCTGCAACACATGAGGTGCTTTCCACTGTAGAAGGTAATCCCAGAGACTGTGTCTGGTTTGAATTAGATAATAACAGAAATGAGAGTATTTTATTGACCATATAGATATGTTCATCTCTATTTACAAGTGGAACACAAAATACACCCAAAAGCCCTCAGAATTTTGGATTTTTTAAAAACTGGCGCATGGGCCAGATTTGAGCCCAAACAGGCAGGTTGGGGCAGAGATACAAAGCGACCACAGGAAGTAGAGTGCAGGATATCTGCTGGGTGAGTGGAGAATCTCGTGGAGGAAAATTTTAGAATCTGTTCTTCTTTTTTGTAGATCTATTGGCAGAAATATCTTTTCTCTTATGATTTATTTTCGAGCCATGCAGAAATCAATGTTTAGTAGTGAAGTTTTCTTATCTACTTTTCTTGTGAGAAACCAATGAGATCTCAACTTTCGCTGGTCGCCCCACTTTCAAAGCTCCGCTGATTCCCTCCACCCAGCAACAGCCTAAGTATTTGACCCTATTAGAGCAACTGACTTTGTGGAGTAGTGGGCAGGGTGTTTCCCTGGCGATGCGAGTGTCGGGTGTTCGAACCCAGAAATAGGCAGCCCATAATTTCATTTTTCAATATTCTCCCCTTAACTTGGACTCGATGAAGTCGCTAAATATACTATGGTATTTATGAAAGATAGATAAAAGAAGCAAAAGGAACCAAACTGATTTGTTCCTGCTATATTTTGAGCGTACCAATTTCTGATCACTTTAAAGTTTGCCTATAATGGATGGATAGCAAACCATTCCTGTTGAGGAAGCATTTGTTTCACACCGTCTCCACCAGGTGGCAAGCCTGTACCATGACTTGACCAGTCTCTCCTCACTGGTAGGGTTCCCTACACAGCATGTTGCAGGGCTTGCCCTGTAGAGGAATCATGTGCATCTTGTCCTGTATAACAAATTCAGAATACTCTCATCAGCAATGTTTAGCAAGACACATACTGATATTACATTATCTACCAATGACAAAGGGTTGGAGGGTTTCAATGTGATTTTTCTTGAGAAATCTTACATTGAAAAACGTCCCTGTGAACTAAATGCTTTTTCATAGAGGTAAATTAATTGCTCTTGAATGCTATTCCAGTGAGGGATTATGATATCAGTATATGGTAGTATTGTGGAGCAGCTTATAGGACTATTTCTTGGATTCTAAAAAAGCATAATTGAGACTTTTGTCATGGACTTCATAGGGCTATATGTTCAAGTGAGGCCATTGTTTTAAAATGATACAAACATGATCAATTATACATAATTATCATATTTGACCTGAACTTCACCAAGGAAAATGCCATAAATCGTAAATAAACTGGGGGAGAGGGTCTTCTAGAGATAAGTGAAAATATGCATGTCAAATATATCCATGATACTTATTACCTACTATATCTAAAAAACTACGATTCTGGTAGTATCTGCTTGGACTTCTGTCCGCACATAAGGACAGAGTGAACCAGACTTAGGCTTGGAGAGTGAGGGGCCACCAGAGTGAGAATCTCGTGGAGGAAAATATTAGAATCTGTTCTTCTTTTTTGTAGATCTATTGGCAGAAATATCTTTTCTCTTATGATTTATTTCGAGCCATGCCGAAATCGGTGTTCAGTAGTGAAGTTTTCTTATCTACTTTTCTTGTGAGAAACCAATGAGATCTCAACTTTCGCTGGTCGCCCCACTTTGAAAACTCCGCTGATTCCCTCCACCCAGCAACAGCCTAAGTATTTGACCCTATTAGAGCATCTGACTTTGTGGAGTAGTGGGCAGGGTGTTTCCCTGGCGATGCGAGTGTCGGGTGTTCGAACCCAACAATAGGCAGCCCATAATTTCATTTTTCAATATTCTCCCCTTAACTCGGACTCGATGAAGTCGCTAAATATACTATGGTATTTATGAAAGATAGATAAAAGAAGCAAAAGGAACCAAACTGATTTGTTCCTGCTATATTTTGAGCGTACCAATCTCTGATCACTTTAAAGTTTGCCTATAATGGATGGATAGCAAACCATTCCTGTTGAGGAAGCATTTGTTTCACCCCGTCTCCACCAGGTGGCAAGCCTGTACCATGACTTGACCAGTCTCTCCTCACTGGTAGGGTTCCCTACACAGCATGTTGCAGGGTTTGCCCTGTAGAGGAATAATGTGCATCTTGTCCTGTATAACAAATTCAGAATACTCTCATCAGCAATGTTTAGCAAGACACATACTGATATTACATTATCTACCAATGACAAAGGGTTGGAGGGTTTCAATGTGATTTTTCTTGAGAAATCTTACATTGAAAAACGTCCCTGTGAACTAAATGCTTTTTCATAGAAGTAAATTAATTGCTCTTGAATGCTATTCCAGTGAGGGATTATGATATCAGTATATGGTAGTATTGTCGAGCAGCTTATAGGACTATTTCTTGGATTCTAAAAAAGCATAATTGAGACTTTTGTCCTGGACTTCATAGGGCTCTATGTTCAAGTGAGGCCATTGTTTTAAAATGATACAAACATGATCAATTATACATAACTATCATATATTACCTGAACTTCACCAAGGAAAATGCCATAAATCGTAAATAAACTGGGGGAGAGGGTCTTCTAGAGATAAGTGAAAATATGCATGTCAAATATATCCATGATACTTATTACCTACTATATCTAAAAAACTACGATTCTGGTAGTATCTGCTTGGACTTCTGCCCGCACATAAGGACAGAGTGAACCAGACTTAGGCTTGGAGAGTGAGGGGCCCCCAGAGTGAGAATCTCGTGGAGGAAAATATTAGAATCTGTTCTTCTTTTTTGTAGATCTATTGGCAGAAATATCTTTTCTGTTATGATTTATTTCGAGCAATGCCGAAATCAATGTTTAGTAGTGTAGTTTTCTTATCTACTTTTCTCGTGAGAAACCAATGAGATTTCAACTTTCGCTGGTCGCCCCGCTTTCAAAACTCCGCTGATTCCCTCCACCCAGCAACAGCATAAGTATTTGACCCTATTAGAGCATCTGACTTTGTGGAGTAGTGGGCAGGGTGTTTCCCTGGCAATGCGAGTATCGGGTGTTCGAAACCAGCAATAGGCAGCCCATAATTTCATTTTTCAATATTCTCCCCTTTACTCGGACTCGACTAAGTCGCTAAATATATCCATGATATTTATGAAAGATAGATAAAAGAAGCAAAAGGAACCAAACTGATTTGTTCCTGCTATATTTTGAGCGTACCAATCTCGGATCACTTTAAAGTTTGCCTATAATGGATGGATAGCAAACCATTCCTGTTGAGGAAGCATTTGTTTCACACCGTCTCCACCAGGTGGCAAGCCTGTACCATGACTTGACCAGTCTCTCCTCACTGGTAGGGTTCCCTACACAGCATGTTGCAGGGCTTGCCCTGTAGAGGAATCATGTGCATCTTGTCCTGTATAACAAATTCAGAATACTCTCATCAGCAATGTTTAGCAAGACACATACTGATATTACATTATCTACCAATGACAAAGGGTTGGAGGGTTTCAATGTGATTTTTCTTGAGAAATCTTACATTGAAAAACGTCCCTGTGAACTAAATGCTTTTTCATAGAGGTAAATTAATTGCTCTTGAATGCTATTCCAGTGAGGGATTATGATATCAGTATATGGTAGTATTGTGGAGCAGCTTATAGGACTATTTCTTGGATTCTAAAAAAGCATAATTGAGACTTTTGTCATGGACTTCATAGGGCTCTATGTTCAAGTGAGGCCATTGTTTTAAAATGATACAAACATGATCAATTATACATAATTATCATATTTGACCTGAACTTCACCAAGGAAAATGCCATAAATCGTAAATAAACTGGGGGAGAGGGTCTTCTAGAGATAAGTGAAAATATGCATGTCAAATATATCCATGATACTTATTACCTACTATATCTAAAAAACTACGATTCTGGTAGTATCTGCTTGGACTTCTGCCCGCACATAAGGACAGAGTGAACCAGACTTAGGCTTGGAGAGTGAGGGGCCACCAGAGTGAGAATCTCGTGGAGGAAAATATTAGAATCTGTTCTTCTTTTTTGTAGATCTATTGGCAGAAATATCTTTTCTCTTATGATTTATTTCGAGCCATGCCGAAATCGATGTTCAGTAGTGTAGTTTTCTTATCTACTTTTCTCGTGAGAAACCAATGAGATCTCAACTTTCGCTGGTCGCCCCACTTTCAAAGCTCCGCTGATTCCCTCCACCCAGCAACAGCCTAAGTATTTGACCCTATTAGAGCATCTGACTTTGTGGAGTAGTGGGCAGGGTGTTTCCCTGGCAATGTGAGTGTCGGGTGTTCGAACCGAGCAATAGGCAGCCCATAATTTCATTTTTCAATATTCTCCCCTTAACTCGGACTCAAAGAACTCGCTAAATATATCCATGATATTTATGAAAGATAGATAAAAGAAGCAAAAGGAACCAAACTGATTTGTTCCTGCTATATTTTGAGCGTACCAATCTCTAATCACTTTAAAGTTTGCCTATAATGGATGGATAGCAAACCATTCCTGTTGAGGAAGCATTTGTTTCACACCGTCTCCACCAGGTGGCAAGCCTGTACCATGACTTGACCAGTCTCTCCTCACTGGTAGGGTTCCCTACACAGCATGTTGCAGGGCTTGCCATGTAGAGTATTCATGTGCATCTTGTCCTGTATAACAAATTCAGAATACTCTCATCAGCAATGTTTAGCAAGACACATACTGATATTACATTATCTACCAATGACAAAGGGTTGGAGGGTTTCAATGTGATTTTTCTTGAGAAATCCTACATTGAAAAACGTCCCTGTGAATTAAATGCTTTTTCATAGAAGTAAATTAATTGCTCTTGAATGCTATTCCAGTGAGGGATTATGATATCAGTATATGGTAGTATTGTGGAGCAGCTTATAGGACTATTTCTCGGATTCTAAAAAAGCATAATTGAGACTTTTGTCATGGACTTCATAGGGCTCTATGTTCAAGTGAGGCCATTGTTTTAAAATGATACAAACATGATCAATTATACATAATTATCATATTTGACCAGAACTTCACCAAGGAAAATGCCATAAATCGTAAATAAACTGGGGGAGAGGGTCTTCTAGAGATAAGTGAAAATATGCATGTCAAATATATCCATGATACTTATTACCTACTATATCTAAAAAACTACGATTCTGGTAGTATCTGCTTGGACTTCTGCCCGCACATAAGGACAGAGTGAACCAGACTTAGGCTTGGAGAGTGAGGGGCCACCAGAGTGAGAATCTCCACTCTCCCCCCAGATCGTTCGCGGCGCTAGCACTTGCTTAGTCTCTGCCCCAACCCAGTGACGTCATACACTGGTTCTCAGGCTATCCACTAAGGACTAGGGAACCAGCCCACATTTCGGATTCAAAACAAGGCAACTGTTAAAAGTTATACAAGTCAAACAACTCACATATCATGAGTATAGAATATGGGAATTGTTAAAGGAGCTTCACAGACAATCTGGTTGTTTCTTTTTCATACTTAATCCATTTTCTAATGGGAATCCACAGTTGATTAGACTGCCCCTTCAGAGGAGCACATGTCATTGTTGACAAAACAAAGCCCTGCAACACATGAGGTGCTTTCCACTGTAGAAGGTAATCCCAGAGACTGTGTCTGGTTTGAATTAGATAATAACAGAAATGAGAGTATTTTATTTACCATATAGATATGTGCATCTCTATTTACAAGTGGAACACAAAATAACCCCAAAAAGCCCTCAGAATTTTGGATTTTTTAAAAACTGGCGCATGGGCCAGATTTGAGCCCAAACAGGCAGGTTGGGGCAGAGATACAAAGCGACCACAGGAAGTAGAGTGCAGGATATCTGCTGGGTGAGTGGAGAATCTCGTGGAGGAAAATATTAGAATCTGTTCTTTTCTTTTTTGTAGATCTATTAGCAGAAATATCTTTTCTCTTATGATTTATTTTCGAGCCATGCAGAAATCAATGTTTAGTAGTGAAGTTTTCTTATCTACTTTTCTTGTGAGAAACCAATGAGATCTCAACTTTCGCTGGTCGCCCCACTTTCAAAGCTCCGCTGATTCCCTCCACCCAGCAACAGCCTAAGTATTTGACCCTATTAGAGCATCTGACTTTGTGGAGTAGTGGGCAGGGTGTTTCCCTGGCGATGCGAGTGTCGGGTGTTCGAACCCAGCAATAGGCAGCCCATAATTTCATTTTTCAATATTCTCCCCTTAACTTGGACTCGATGAAGTCGCTAAATATACTATGGTATTTAAGAAAGATAGATAAAAGAAGCAAAAGGAACCAAACTGATTTGTTCCTGCTATATTTTGAGCGTACCAATCTCTGATCACTTTAAAGTTTGCCTATAATGGATGGATAGCAAACCATTCCTGTTGAGGAAGCATTTGTTTCACACCGTCTCCACCAGGTGGCAAGCCTGTACCATGAATTGACCAGTCTCTCCTCACTGGTAGGGTTCCCTACACAGCATGTTGCAGGGCTTGCCCTGTAGAGGAATCATGTGCATCTTGTCCTGTATAACAAATTCAGAATACTCTCATCAGCAATGTTTAGCAAGACACATACTGATATTACATTATCTACCAATGACAAAGGGTTGGAGGGTGTCAATGTGATTTTTCTTGAGAAATCCTACATTGAAAAACGTCCCTGTGAACTAAATGCTTTTTCATAGAGGTAAATTAATTGCTCTTGAATGCTATTCCAGTGAGGGATTATGATATCAGTATATGGTAGTATTGTAGAGCAGCTTATAGGACTATTTCTTGGATTCTAAAAAAGCATAATTGAGACTTTTGTCATGGACTTCATAGGGCTCTATGTTCAAGTGAGGCCATTGTTTTAAAATGATACAAACATGATCAATTATACATAATTATCATATTTGACCTGAACTTCACCAAGGAAAATGCCATAAATCGTAAATAAACTGGGGGAGAGGGTCTTCTAGAGATAAGTGAAAATATGCATGTCAAATATATCCATGATAGTTATTACCTACTATATCTAAAAAACTACGATTCTGGTAGTATCTGCTTGGACTTCTGCCCGCACATAAGGACAGAGTGAACCAGACTTAGGCTTGGAGAGTGAGGGGCCACCAGAGTGAGAATCTCGTGGAGGAAAATATTAGAATCTGTTCTTCTTTTTTGTAGATCTATTGGCAGAAATATCTTTTCTCTTATGATTTATTTCGAGCCATGCCGAAATCAATGTTTAGTAGTGTAGTTTTCTTATCTACTTTTCTCATGAGAAACCAATGAGATCTCAACTTTCCCTGGTCGCCCCACTTTCAAAACTCCGCTGATTCCCTCCACCCAGCAACAGCCTAAGTATTTGACCCTATTAGAGCAACTGACTTTGTGGAGTAGTGGGCAGGGTGTTTCCCTGGCAATGCGAGTGTCGGGTGTTCGAACCGAGCAATAGGCAGCCCATAATTTCATTTTTCAATATTCTCCCCTTAACTCGGACTCGATGAAGTCGCTTAATATATCCATGATATTTATGAAAGATAGATAAAAGAAGCAAAAGGAACCAAACTGATTTGTTCCTGCTATATTTTGAGCGTACCAATCTCTGATCACATTACAGTTTGCCTATAATGGATGGATAGCAAACCATTCCTGTTGAGGAAGCATTTGTTTCACACCGTCTCCACCAGGTGGCAAGCCTGTACCATGACTTGACCAGTCTCTCCTCACTGGTAGGGTTCCCTACACAGCATGTTGCAGGGCTTGCCCTGGAGAGGAATCATGTGCATCTTGTCCTGTATAACAAATTCAGAATACTCTCATCAGCAATGTTTAGCAAGACACATACTGATATTACATTATCTACCAATGACAAAGGGTCGGAGGGTTTCAATGTGATTTTTCTTGAGAAATCCTACATTGAAAAACGTCCCTGTGAACTAAATGCTTTTTCATAGAGGTAAATTAATTGCTCTTGAATGCTATTCCAGTGAGGGATTATAATATCAGTATATGGTAGTATTGTGGAGCAGCTTATAGGACTATTTCTTGGATTCTAAAAAAGCATAATTGAGACTTTTGTCATGGACTTCATAGGGCTCTATGTTCAAGTGAGGCCATTGTTTTAAAATGATACAAACATGATCAGTTATACATAATTATCATATTTGACCTGAACTTCACCAAGGAAAATGCCATAAATCGTAAATAAACTGGGGGAGAGGGTCTTCTAGAGATAAGTGAAAATATGCATGTCAAATATATCCATGATAGTTATTACCTACTATATCTAAAAAACTACGATTCTGGTAGTATCTGCTTGGACTTCTGCCCGCACATAAGGACAGAGTGAACCAGACTTAGGCTTGGAGAGTGAGGGGCCACCAGAGTGAGAATCTCCACTCTCCCCCCAGATCGTTCGCGGCGCTAGCACTTGCTTAGTCTCTGCCCCAACCCAGTGACGTCATACACTGGTTCTCAGGCTATCCACTAAGGACTAGGGAACCAGCCCACATTTCGGATTCAAAACAAGGCAACTGTTAAAAGTTATACAAGTCAAACAACTCACATATCATGAGTATAGAATATGGGAATTGTTAAAGGAGCTTCACAGACAATCTGGTTGTTTCTTTTTCATACTTAATCCATTTTCTAATGGGAATCCACAGTTGATTAGACTGCCCCTTCAGAGAAGCACATGTCATTGTTGACAAAACAAAGCCCTGCAACACATGAGGTGCTTTCCACTGTAGAAGGTAATCCCAGAGACTGTGTCTGGTTTGAATTAGATAATAACAGAAATGAGAGTATTTTATTGACCATATAGATATGTTCATCTCTATTTACAAGTGGAACACAAAATACACCCAAAAGCCCTCAGAATTTTGGATTTTTTAAAAACTGGCGCATGGGCCAGATTTGAGCCCAAACAGGCAGGTTGGGGCAGAGATACAAAGCGACCACAGGAAGTAGAGTGCAGGATATCTGCTGGGTGAGTGGAGAATCTCGTGGAGGAAAATTTTAGAATCTGTTCTTCTTTTTTGTAGATCTATTGGCAGAAATATCTTTTCTCTTATGATTTATTTTCGAGCCATGCAGAAATCAATGTTTAGTAGTGAAGTTTTCTTATCTACTTTTCTTGTGAGAAACCAATGAGATCTCAACTTTCGCTGGTCGCCCCACTTTCAAAGCTCCGCTGATTCCCTCCACCCAGCAACAGCCTAAGTATTTGACCCTATTAGAGCAACTGACTTTGTGGAGTAGTGGGCAGGGTGTTTCCCTGGCGATGCGAGTGTCGGGTGTTCGAACCCAGAAATAGGCAGCCCATAATTTCATTTTTCAATATTCTCCCCTTAACTTGGACTCGATGAAGTCGCTAAATATACTATGGTATTTATGAAAGATAGATAAAAGAAGCAAAAGGAACCAAACTGATTTGTTCCTGCTATATTTTGAGCGTACCAATTTCTGATCACTTTAAAGTTTGCCTATAATGGATGGATAGCAAACCATTCCTGTTGAGGAAGCATTTGTTTCACACCGTCTCCACCAGGTGGCAAGCCTGTACCATGACTTGACCAGTCTCTCCTCACTGGTAGGGTTCCCTACACAGCATGTTGCAGGGCTTGCCCTGTAGAGGAATCATGTGCATCTTGTCCTGTATAACAAATTCAGAATACTCTCATCAGCAATGTTTAGCAAGACACATACTGATATTACATTATCTACCAATGACAAAGGGTTGGAGGGTTTCAATGTGATTTTTCTTGAGAAATCTTACATTGAAAAACGTCCCTGTGAACTAAATGCTTTTTCATAGAGGTAAATTAATTGCTCTTGAATGCTATTCCAGTGAGGGATTATGATATCAGTATATGGTAGTATTGTGGAGCAGCTTATAGGACTATTTCTTGGATTCTAAAAAAGCATAATTGAGACTTTTGTCATGGACTTCATAGGGCTATATGTTCAAGTGAGGCCATTGTTTTAAAATGATACAAACATGATCAATTATACATAATTATCATATTTGACCTGAACTTCACCAAGGAAAATGCCATAAATCGTAAATAAACTGGGGGAGAGGGTCTTCTAGAGATAAGTGAAAATATGCATGTCAAATATATCCATGATACTTATTACCTACTATATCTAAAAAACTACGATTCTGGTAGTATCTGCTTGGACTTCTGTCCGCACATAAGGACAGAGTGAACCAGACTTAGGCTTGGAGAGTGAGGGGCCACCAGAGTGAGAATCTCGTGGAGGAAAATATTAGAATCTGTTCTTCTTTTTTGTAGATCTATTGGCAGAAATATCTTTTCTCTTATGATTTATTTCGAGCCATGCCGAAATCGGTGTTCAGTAGTGAAGTTTTCTTATCTACTTTTCTTGTGAGAAACCAATGAGATCTCAACTTTCGCTGGTCGCCCCACTTTGAAAACTCCGCTGATTCCCTCCACCCAGCAACAGCCTAAGTATTTGACCCTATTAGAGCATCTGACTTTGTGGAGTAGTGGGCAGGGTGTTTCCCTGGCGATGCGAGTGTCGGGTGTTCGAACCCAACAATAGGCAGCCCATAATTTCATTTTTCAATATTCTCCCCTTAACTCGGACTCGATGAAGTCGCTAAATATACTATGGTATTTATGAAAGATAGATAAAAGAAGCAAAAGGAACCAAACTGATTTGTTCCTGCTATATTTTGAGCGTACCAATCTCTGATCACTTTAAAGTTTGCCTATAATGGATGGATAGCAAACCATTCCTGTTGAGGAAGCATTTGTTTCACCCCGTCTCCACCAGGTGGCAAGCCTGTACCATGACTTGACCAGTCTCTCCTCACTGGTAGGGTTCCCTACACAGCATGTTGCAGGGTTTGCCCTGTAGAGGAATAATGTGCATCTTGTCCTGTATAACAAATTCAGAATACTCTCATCAGCAATGTTTAGCAAGACACATACTGATATTACATTATCTACCAATGACAAAGGGTTGGAGGGTTTCAATGTGATTTTTCTTGAGAAATCTTACATTGAAAAACGTCCCTGTGAACTAAATGCTTTTTCATAGAGGTAAATTAATTGCTCTTGAATGCTATTCCAGTGAGGGATTATGATATCAGTATATGGTAGTATTGTGGAGCAGCTTATAGGACTATTTCTTGGATTCTAAAAAAGCATAATTGAGACTTTTGTCATGGACTTCATAGGGCTCTATGTTCAAGTGAGGCCATTGTTTTAAAATGATACAAACATGATCAATTATACATAATTATCATATTTGACCTGAACTTCACCAAGGAAAATGCCATAAATCGTAAATAAACTGGGGGAGAGGGTCTTCTAGAGATAAGTGAAAATATGCATGTCAAATATATCCATGATACTTATTACCTACTATATCTAAAAAACTACGATTCTGGTAGTATCTGCTTGGACTTCTGCCCGCACATAAGGACAGAGTGAACCAGACTTAGGCTTGGAGAGTGAGGGGCCACCAGAGTGAGAATCTCCACTCTCCCCCCAGATCGTTCGCGGCGCTAGCACTTGCTTAGTCTCTGCCCCAACCCAGTGACGTCATACACTGGTTCTCAGGCTATCCACTAAGGACTAGGGAACCAGCCCACATTTCGGATTCAAAACAAGGCAACTGTTAAAAGTTATACAAGTCAAACAACTCACATATCATGAGTATAGAATACGGGAATTGTTAAAGGAGCTTCACAGACAATCTGGTTGTTTCTTTTTCATACTTAATCCATTTTCTAATGGGAATCCACAGTTGATTAGACTGCCCCTTCAGAGGAGTACATGTCATTGTTGACAAAACAAAGCCCTGCAACACATGAGGTGCTTTCCACTGTAGAAGGTAATCCCAGAGACTGTGTCTGGTTTGAATTAGATAATAACAGAAATGAGAGTATTTTATTTACCATATAGATATGTTCATCTCTATTTACAAGTGGAACACAAAATACCCCCAAAAAGCCTTCAGAATTTTGGATTTTTTTAAAACTGGCGCATGGGCCAGATTTGAGCCCAAACAGGCAGGTTGGGGCAGAGATACAAAGCGACCACAGGAAGTAGAGTGCAGGATATCTGCTGGGTGAGTGGAGAATCTCGTGGAGGAAAATATTAGAATCTGTTCTTCTTTTTTGTAGATCTATTGGCAGAAATATCTTTTCTCTTATGATTTATTTTCGAGCCATGCAGAAATCAATGTTTAGTAGTGAAGTTTTCTTATCTACTTTTCTTGTGAGAAACCAATGAGATCTCAACTTTCGCTGGTCGCCTCACTTTCAAAGCTCCGCTGATTCCCTCCACCCAGCAACAGCCTAAGTATTTGACCCTATTAGAGCATCTGACTTTGTGGAGTAGTGGGCAGGGTGTTTCCCTGGCGATGCGAGTGTCGGGTGTTCGAACCCAACATTAGGCAGCCCATAATTTCATTTTTCAATATTCTCCCCTTAACTCGGACTCGATGAAGTCGCTAAATATACTATGGTATTTATGAAAGATAGATAAAAGAAGCAAAAGGAACCAAACTGATTTGTTCCTGCTATTTTTGAGCGTACCAATCTCTGATCACATTAAAGTTTGCCTATAATGGATGGATAGCAAACCATTCCTGTTGAGGAAGCATTTGTTTCACACCGTCTCCACCAGGTGGCAAGCCTGTACCATGACTTGACCAGTCTCTCCTCACTGGTAGGGTTCCCTACACAGCATGTTGCAGGGCTTGCCCTGTAGAGGAATCATGTGCATCTTGTCCTGTATAACAAATTCAGAATACTCTCATCAGCAATGTTTAGCAAGACACATACTGATATTACATTATCTACCAATGACAAAGGGTTGGAGGGTTTCAATGTGATTTTTCTTGAGAAATCTTACATTGAAAAACGTCCCTGTGAACTAAATGCTTTTTCATAGAGGTAAATTAATTGCTCTTGAATGCTATTCCAGTGAGGGATTATGATATCAGTATATGGTAGTATTGTGGAGCAGCTTATAGGACTATTTCTTGGATTCTAAAAAAGCATAATTGAGACTTTTGTCATGGACTTCATAGGGCTCTATGTTCAAGTGAGGCCATTGTTTTAAAATGATACAAACATGATCAATTATACATAATTATCATATTTGACCTGAACTTCACCAAGGAAAATGCCATAAATCATAAATAAACTGGGGGAGAGGGTCTTCTAGAGATAAGTGAAAATATGCATGTCGAATATATCCATGATACTTATTACCTACTATATCTAAAAAACTACGATTCTGGTAGTATCTGCTTGGACTTCTGCCCGCACATAAGGACAGAGTGAACCAGACTTAGGCTTGGAGAGTGAGGGGCCACCAGAGTGAGAATCTCCACTCTCCCCCCAGATCGTTCGCGGCGCTAGCACTTGCTTAGTCTCTGCCCCAACCCAGTGACGTCATACACTGGTTCTCAGGCTATCCACTAAGGACTAGGGAACCAGCCCACATTTCGGATTCAAAACAAGGCAACTGTTAAAAGTTATACAAGTCAAACAACTCACATATCATGAGTATAGAATACGGGAATTGTTAAAGGAGCTTCACAGACAATCTGGTTGTTTCTTTTTCATACTTAATCCATTTTCTAATGGGAATCCACAGTTGATTAGACTGCCCCTTCAGAGGAGCACATGTCATTGTTGACAAAACAAAGCCCTGCAACACATGAGGTGCTTTCCACTGTAGAAGGTAATCCCAGAGACTGTGTCTGGTTTGAATTAGATAATAACAGAAATGAGAGTATTTTATTTACCATATAGATATGTTCATCTCTATTTACAAGTGGAACACAAAATACCCCCAAAAAGCCTTCAGAATTTTGGATTTTTTTAAAACTGGCGCATGGGCCAGATTTGAGCCCAAACAGGCAGGTTGGGGCAGAGATACAAAGCGACCACAGGAAGTAGAGTGCAGGATATCTGCTGGGTGAGTGGAGAATCTCGTGGAGGAAAATATTAGAATCTGTTCTTCTTTTTTGTAGATCTATTGGCAGAAATATCTTTTCTCTTATGATTTATTTTCGAGCCATGCAGAAATCAATGTTTAGTAGTGAAGTTTTCTTATCTACTTTTCTTGTGAGAAACCAATGAGATCTCAACTTTCGCTGGTCGCCCCACTTTCAAAACTCCGCTGATTCCCTCCACCCAGCAACAGCCTAAGTATTTGACCCTATTAGAGCATCTGACTTTGTGGAGTAGTGGGCAGGGTGTTTCCCTGGCGATGCGAGTGTCGGGTGTTCGAACCCAGAAATAGGCAGCCCATAATTTCATTTTTCAATATTCTCCCCTTAACTCGGACTCGATGAAGTCGCTAAATATACTATGGTATTTATGAAAGATAGATAAAAGAAGCAAAAGGAACCAAACTGATTTGTTCCTGCTATATTTTGAGCGTACCAATCTCTGATCACTTTAAAGTTTGCCTATAATGGATGGATAGCAAACCATTCCTGTTGAGGAAGCATTTGTTTCACCCCGTCTCCACCAGGTGGCAAGCCTGTACCATGACTTGACCAGTCTCTCCTCACTGGTAGGGTTCCCTACACAGCATGTTGCAGGGCTTGCCCTGTAGAGGAATCATGTGCATCTTGTCCTGTATAACAAATTCAGAATACTCTCATCAGCAATGTTTAGCAAGACACATACTGATATTACATTATCTACCAATGACAAAGGGTTGGAGGGTTTCAATGTGATTTTTCTTGAGAAATCTTACATTGAAAAACGTCCCTGTGAACTAAATGCTTTTTCATAGAGGTAAATTAATTGCTCTTGAATGCTATTCCAGTGAGGGATTATGATATCAGTATATGGTAGTATTGTGGAGCAGCTTATAGGACTATTTCTTGGATTCTAAAAAAGCATAATTGAGACTTTTGTCATGGACTTCATAGGGCTCTATGTTCAAGTGAGGCCATTGTTTTAAAATGATACAAACATGATCAATTATACATAATTATCATATTTGACCTGAACTTCACCAAGGAAAATGCCATAAATCATAAATAAACTGGGGGAGAGGGTCTTCTAGAGATAAGTGAAAATATGCATGTCGAATATATCCATGATACTTATTACCTACTATATCTAAAAAACTACGATTCTGGTAGTATCTGCTTGGACTTCTGCCCGCACATAAGGACAGAGTGAACCAGACTTAGGCTTGGAGAGTGAGGGGCCACCAGAGTGAGAATCTCCACTCTCCCCCCAGATCGTTCGCGGCGCTAGCACTTGCTTAGTCTCTGCCCCAACCCAGTGACGTCATACACTGGTTCTCAGGCTATCCACTAAGGACTAGGGAACCAGCCCACATTTCGGATTCAAAACAAGGCAACTGTTAAAAGTTATACAAGTCAAACAACTCACATATCATGAGTATAGAATACGGGAATTGTTAAAGGAGCTTCACAGACAATCTGGTTGTTTCTTTTTCATACTTAATCCATTTTCTAATGGGAATCCACAGTTGATTAGACTGCCCCTTCAGAGGAGTACATGTCATTGTTGACAAAACAAAGCCCTGCAACACATGAGGTGCTTTCCACTGTAGAAGGTAATCCCAGAGACTGTGTCTGGTTTGAATTAGATAATAACAGAAATGAGAGTATTTTATTTACCATATAGATATGTTCATCTCTATTTACAAGTGGAACACAAAATACCTCCAAAAAGCCCTCAGAATTTTGGATTTTTTAAAAACTGGCGCATGGGCCAGATTTGAGCCCAAACAGGCAGGTTGGGGCAGAGATACAAAGCGACCACAGGAAGTAGAGTGCAGGATATCTGCTGGGTGAGTGGAGAATCTCGTGGAGGAAAATATTAGAATCTGTTCTTCTTTTTTGTAGATCTATTGGCAGAAATATCTTTTCTCTTATGATTTATTTCGAGCCATGCCGAAATTGATGTTCAGTAGTGTAGTTTTCTTATCTACTTTTCTCGTGAGAAACCAATGAGATCTCAACTTTCGCTGGTCGCCCCACTTTCAAAGCTCCGCTGATTCCCTCCACCCAGCAACAGCCTAAGTATTTGAGCCTATTAGAGCATCTGACTTTGTGGAGTAGTGGGCAGGGTGTTTCCCTGGCAATGTGAGTGTCGGGTGTTCGAACCCAGCAATAGGCAGCCCATAATTTCATTTTTCAATATTCTCCCCTTAACTCGGACTCGATGAAGTCGCTTAATATATCCATGATATTTATGAAAGATAGATAAAAGAAGCAAAAGGAACCAAACTGATTTGTTCCTGCTATATTTTGAGCATACCAATCTCTGATCACTTTAAAGTTTGCCTATAATGGATGGATAGCAAACCATTCCTGTTGAGGAAGCATTTGTTTCACCCCGTCTCCACCAGGTGGCAAGCCTGTACCATGACTTGACCAGTCTCTCCTCACTGGTAGGGTTCCCTACACAGCATGTTGCAGGGTTTGCCCTGTAGAGGAATCACGTGCATCTTGTCCTGTATAACAAATTCAGAATACTCTCATCAGCAATGTTTAGCAAGACACATACTGATATTACATTATCTACCAATGACAAAGGGTTGGAGGGTTTCAATGTGATTTTTCTTGAGAAATCCTACATTGAAAAACGTCCCTGTGAACTAAATGCTTTTTCATAGAGGTAAATTAATTGCTCTTGAATGCTATTCCAGTGAGGGATTATGATATCAGTATATGGTAGTATTGTGGAGCAGCTTATAGGACTATTTCTTGGATTCTAAAAAAGCATAATTGAGACTTTTGTCATGGACTTCATAGGGCTCTATGTTCAAGTGAGGCCATTGTTTTAAAATGATACAAACATGATCAATTATACATAATTATCATATTTGACCTGAACTTCACCAAGGAAAATGCCATAAATCGTAAATAAACTGGGGGAGAGGGTCTTCTAGAGATAAGTGAAAATATGCATGTCAAATATATCCATGATACTTATTACCTACTATATCTAAAAAACTACGATTCTGGTAGTATCTGCTTGGACTTCTGCCCGCACATAAGGACAGAGTGAACCAGACTTAGGCTTGGAGAGTGAGGGGCCACCAGAGTGAGAATCTCCACTCTCCCCCTAGATCGTTCGCGGCGCTAGCACTTGCTTAGTCTCTGCCCCAACCCAGTGACGTCATACACTGGTTCTCAGGCTATCCACTAAGGACTAGGGAACCAGCCCACATTTCGGATTCAAAACAAGGCAACTGTTAAAAGTTATACAAGTCAAACAACTCACATATCATGAGTATAGAATATGGGAATTGTTAAAGGAGCTTCACAGACAATCTGGTTGTTTCTTTTTCATACTTAATCCATTTTCTAATGGGAATCCACAGTTGATTAGACTGCCCCTTCAGAGGAGCACATGTCATTGTTGACAAAACAAAGCCCTGCAACACATGAGGTGCTTTCCACTGTAGAAGGTAATCCCAGAGACTGTGTCTGGTTTGAATTAGATAATAACAGAAATGAGAGTATTTTATTTACCATATAGATATGTTCATCTCTATTTACAAGTGGAACACAAAATACCTCCAAAAAGCCCTCAGAATTTTGGATTTTTTAAAAACTGGCGCATGGGCCAGATTTGAGCCCAAATAGGCAGGTTGGGGCAGAGATACAAAGCGACCACAGGAAGTAGAGTGCAGGATATCTGCTGGGTGAGTGGAGAATCTCGTGGAGGAAAATATTAGAATCTGTTCTTCTTTTTTGTAGATCTATTGGCAGAAATATCTTTTCTCTTATGATTTATTTTCGAGCCATGCAGAAATCAATGTTTAGTAGTGAAGTTTTCTTATCTACTTTTCTTGTGAGAAACCAATGAGATCTCAACTTTCGCTGGTCGCCCCACTTTCAAAGCTCCGCTGATTCCCTCCACCCAGCAACAGCCTAAGTATTTGACCCTATTAGAGCATCTGACTTTGTGGAGTAGTGGGCAGGGTGTTTCCCTGGCGATGCGAGTGTCGGGTGTTCGAACCCAGCAATAGGCAGCCCATAATTTCATTTTTCAATATTCTCCCCTTAACTCGGACTCGATGAAGTCGCTAAATATATCCATGATATTTATGAAAGATAGATAAAAGAAGCAAAAGGAACCAAACTGATTTGTTCCTGCTATATTTTGAGCATACCAATCTCTGATCACTTTAAAGTTTGCCTATAATGGATGGATAGCAAACCATTCCTGTTGAGGAAGCATTTGTTTCACCCCGTCTCCACCAGGTGGCAAGCCTGTACCATGACTTGACCAGTCTCTCCTCACTGGTAGGGTTCCCTACACAGCATGTTGCAGGGTTTGCCCTGTAGAGGAATCACGTGCATCTTGTCCTGTATAACAAATTCAGAATACTCTCATCAGCAATGTTTAGCAAGACACATACTGATATTACATTATCTACCAATGACAAAGGGTTGGAGGGTTTCAATGTGATTTTTCTTGAGAAATCCTACATTGAAAAACGTCCCTGTGAACTAAATGCTTTTTCATAGAGGTAAATTAATTGCTCTTGAATGCTATTCCAGTGAGGGATTATGATATCAGTATATGGTAGTATTGTGGAGCAGCTTATAGGACTATTTCTTGGATTCTAAAAAAGCATAATTGAGACTTTTGTCATGGACTTCATAGGGCTCTATGTTCAAGTGAGGCCATTGTTTTAAAATGATACAAACATGATCAATTATACATAATTATCATATTTGACCTGAACTTCACCAAGGAAAATGCCATAAATCGTAAATAAACTGGGGGAGAGGGTCTTCTAGAGATAAGTGAAAATATGCATGTCAAATATATCCATGATACTTATTACCTACTATATCTAAAAAACTACGATTCTGGTAGTATCTGCTTGGACTTCTGCCCGCACATAAGGACAGAGTGAACCAGACTTAGGCTTGGAGAGTGAGGGGCCACCAGAGTGAGAATCTCCACTCTCCCCCTAGATCGTTCGCGGCGCTAGCACTTGCTTAGTCTCTGCCCCAACCCAGTGACGTCATACACTGGTTCTCAGGCTATCCACTAAGGACTAGGGAACCAGCCCACATTTCGGATTCAAAACAAGGCAACTGTTAAAAGTTATACAAGTCAAACAACTCACATATCATGAGTATAGAATATGGGAATTGTTAAAGGAGCTTCACAGACAATCTGGTTGTTTCTTTTTCATACTTAATCCATTTTCTAATGGGAATCCACAGTTGATTAGACTGCCCCTTCAGAGGAGCACATGTCATTGTTGACAAAACAAAGCCCTGCAACACATGAGGTGCTTTCCACTGTAGAAGGTAATCCAAGAGACTGTGTCTGGTTTGAATTAGATAATAACAGAAATGAGAGTATTTTATTTACCATATAGATATGTTCATCTCTATTTACAAGTGGAACACAAAATACCTCCAAAAAGCCCTCAGAATTTTGGATTTTTTAAAAACTGGCGCATGGGCCAGATTTGAGCCCAAATAGGCAGGTTGGGGCAGAGATACAAAGCGACCACAGGAAGTAGAGTGCAGGATATCTGCTGGGTGAGTGGAGAATCTCGTGGAGGAAAATATTAGAATCTGTTCTTCTCTTTTGTAGATCTATTGGCAGAAATATCTTTTCTCTTATGATTTATTTTCGAGCCATGCAGAAATCAATGTTTAGTAGTGAAGTTTTCTTATCTACTTTTCTTGTGAGAAACCAATGAGATCTCAACTTTCGCTGGTCGCCCCACTTTCAAAGCTCCGCTGATTCCCTCCACCCAGCAACAGCCTAAGTATTTGACCCTATTAGAGCATCTGACTTTGTGGAGTAGTGGGCAGGGTGTTTCCCTGGCGATGCGAGTGTCGGGTGTTCGAACCCAGCAATAGGCAGCCCATAATTTCATTTTTCAATATTCTCCCCTTAACTCGGACTCGATGAAGTCGCTAAACATACTATGGTATTTATGAAAGATAGATAAAAGAAGCAAAAGGAACCAAACTGATTTGTTCCTGCTATATTTTGAGCGTACCAATCTCTGATCACTTTAAAGTTTGCCTATAATGGATGGATAGCAAACCATTCCTGTTGAGGAAGCATTTGTTTCACCCCGTCTACACCAGGTGGCAAGCCTGTACCATGACTTGACCAGTCTCTCCTCACTGGTAGGGTTCCCTACACAGCATGTTGCAGGGCTTGCCCTGTAGAGGAATCACGTGCATCTTGTCCTGTATAACAAATTCAGAATACTCTCATCAGCAATGTTTAGCAAGACACATACTGATATTACATTATCTACCAATGACAAAGGGTTGGAGGGTTTCAATGTGATTTTTCTTGAGAAATCCTACATTGAAAAACGTCCCTGTGAACTAAATGCTTTTTCATAGAGGTAAATTAATTGCTCTTGAATGCTATTCCAGTGAGGGATTATGATATCAGTATATGGTAGTATTGTGGAGCAGCTTATAGGACTATTTCTTGGATTCTAAAAAAGCATAATTGAGACTTTTGTCATGGACTTCATAGGGCTCTATGTTCAAGTGAGGCCATTGTTTTAAAATGATACAAACATGATCAATTATACATAATTATCATATTTGACCTGAACTTCACCAAGGAAAATGCCATAAATCGTAAATAAACTGGGGGAGAGGGTCTTCTAGAGATAAGTGAAAATATGCATGTCAAATATATCCATGATACTTATTACCTACTATATCTAAAAAACTACGATTCTGGTAGTATCTGCTTGGACTTCTGCCCGCACATAAGGACAGAGTGAACCAGACTTAGGCTTGGAGAGTGAGGGGCCACCAGAGTGAGAATCTCCACTCTCCCCCTAGATCGTTCGCGGCGCTAGCACTTGCTTAGTCTCTGCCCCAACCCAGTGACGTCATACACTGGTTCTCAGGCTATCCACTAAGGACTAGGGAACCAGCCCACATTTCGGATTCAAAACAAGGCAACTGTTAAAAGTTATACAAGTCAAACAACTCACATATCATGAGTATAGAATATGGGAATTGTTAAAGGAGCTTCACAGACAATCTGGTTGTTTCTTTTTCATACTTAATCCATTTTCTAATGGGAATCCACAGTTGATTAGACTGCCCCTTCAGAGGAGCACATGTCATTGTTGACAAAACAAAGCCCTGCAACACATGAGGTGCTTTCCACTGTAGAAGGTAATCCCAGAGACTGTGTCTGGTTTGAATTAGATAATAACAGAAATGAGAGTATTTTATTTACCATATAGATATGTTCATCTCTATTTACAAGTGGAACACAAAATACCTCCAAAAAGCCCTCAGAATTTTGGATTTTTTAAAAACTGGCGCATGGGCCAGATTTGAGCCCAAACAGGCAGGTTGGGGCAGAGATACAAAGCGACCACAGGAAGTAGAGTGCAGGATATCTGCTGGGTGAGTGGAGAATCTCGTGGAGGAAAATATTAGAATCTGTTCTTCTTTTTTGTAGATCTATTGGCAGAAATATCTTTTCTCTTATGATTTATTTCGAGCCATGCCGAAATTGATGTTCAGTAGTGTAGTTTTCTTATCTACTTTTCTCGTGAGAAACCAATGAGATCTCAACTTTCGCTGGTCGCCCCACTTTCAAAGCTCCGCTGATTCCCTCCACCCAGCAACAGCCTAAGTATTTGAGCCTATTAGAGCATCTGACTTTGTGGAGTAGTGGGCAGGGTGTTTCCCTGGCAATGTGAGTGTCGGGTGTTCGAACCCAGCAATAGGCAGCCCATAATTTCATTTTTCAATATTCTCCCCTTAACTCGGACTCGATGAAGTCGCTTAATATATCCATGATATTTATGAAAGATAGATAAAAGAAGCAAAAGGAACCAAACTGATTTGTTCCTGCTATATTTTGAGCATACCAATCTCTGATCACTTTAAAGTTTGCCTATAATGGATGGATAGCAAACCATTCCTGTTGAGGAAGCATTTGTTTCACCCCGTCTCCACCAGGTGGCAAGCCTGTACCATGACTTGACCAGTCTCTCCTCACTGGTAGGGTTCCCTACACAGCATGTTGCAGGGTTTGCCCTGTAGAGGAATCACGTGCATCTTGTCCTGTATAACAAATTCAGAATACTCTCATCAGCAATGTTTAGCAAGACACATACTGATATTACATTATCTACCAATGACAAAGGGTTGGAGGGTTTCAATGTGATTTTTCTTGAGAAATCTTACATTGAAAAACGTCCCTGTGAACTAAATGCTTTTTCATAGAGGTAAATTAATTGCTCTTGAATGCTATTCCAGTGAGGGATTATAATATCAGTATATGGTAGTATTGTGGAGCAGCTTATAGGACTATTTCTTGGATTCTAAAAAAGCATAATTGAGACTTTTGTCATGGACTTCATAGGGCTTTATGTTCAAGTGAGGCCATTGTTTTAAAATGATACAAACATGATCAATTATACATAATTATCATATTTGACCTGAACTTCACCAAGGAAAATGCCATAAATCGTAAATAAACTGGGGGAGAGGGTCTTCTAGAGATAGGTGTAAATATGCATGTCAAATATATCCATGATACTTATTACCTACTATATCTAAAAAACTACGATTCTGGTAGTATCTGCTTGGACTTCTGCCCGCACATAAGGACAGAGTGAACCAGACTTAGGCTTGGAGAGTGAGGGGCCACCAGAGTGAGAATCTCCACTCTCCCCCCAGATCGTTCGCGGCGCTAGCACTTGCTTAGTCTCTGCCCCAACCCAGTGACGTCATACACTGGTTCTCAGGCTATCCACTAAGGACTAGGGAACCAGCCCACATTTCGGATTCAAAACAAGGCAACTGTTAAAAGTTATACAAGTCAAACAACTCACATATCATGAGTATAGAATATGGGAATTGTTAAAGGAGCTTCACAGACAATCTGGTTGTTTCTTTTTCATACTTAATCCATTTTCTAATGGGAATCCACAGTTGATTAGACTGCCCCTTCAGAGGAGCACATGTCATTGTTGACAAAACAAAGCCCTGCAACACATGAGGTGCTTTCCACTGTAGAAGGTAATCCCAGAGACTGTGTCTGGTTTGAATTAGATAATAACAGAAATGAGAGTATTTTATTTACCATATAGATATGTTCATCTCTATTTACAAGTGGAACACAAAATACCCCCCAAAAGCCCTCAGAATTTTGGATTTTTTAAAAACTGGCGCATGGGCCAGATTTGAGCCCAAACAGGCAGGTTGGGGCAGAGATACAAAGCGACCACAGGAAGTAGAGTGCAGGATATCTGCTGGGTGAGTGGAGAATCTCGTGGAGGAAAATATTAGAATCTGTTCTTCATTTTTGTAGATCTATTGGCAGAAATATCTTTTCTCTTATGATTTATTTTCGAGCCATGCAGAAATCAATGTTTAGTAGTGAAGTTTTCTTATCTACTTTTCTTGTGAGAAACCAATGAGATCTCAACTTTCGCTGGTCGCCCCACTTTCAAAGCTCCGCTGATTCCCTCCACCCAGCAACAGCCTAAGTATTTGACCCTATTAGAGCATCTGCCTTTGTGGAGTAGTGGGCAGGGTGTTTCCCTGGCGATGCGAGTGTCGGGTGTTCGAACCCAGCAATAGGCAGCCCATAATTTCATTTTTCAATATTCTCCCCTTAACTCGGACTCGATGAAGTCGCTAAATATACTATAGAATTTATGAAAGATAGATAAAAGAAGCAAAAGGAACCAAACTGATTTGTTCCTGCTATATTTTGAGCGTACCAATCTCTGATCACTTTAAAGTTTGCCTATAATGGATGGATAGCAAACCATTCCTGTTGAGGAAGCATTTGTTTCACACCGTCTCCACCAGGTGGCAAGCCTGTACCATGACTTGACCAGTCTCTCCTCACTGGTAGGGTTCCCTACACAGCATGTTGCAGGGCTTGCCCTGTAGAGGAATCATGTGCATCTTGTCCTGTATAACAAATTCAGAATACTCTCATCAGCAATGTTTAGCAAGACACATACTGATATTACATTATCTACCAATGACAAAGGGTTGGAGGGTTTCAATGTGATTTTCCTTGGGAAATCCTACATTGAAAAACGTCCCTGTGAACTAAATGCTTTTTCATAGAGGTAAATTAATTGCTCTTGAATGCTATTCCAGTGAGGGATTATGATATCAGTATATGGTAGTATTGTGGAGCAGCTTATAGGACTATTTCTTGGATTCTAAAAAAGCATAATTGAGACTTTTGTCATGGACTTCATAGGGCTCTATGTTCAAGTGAGGCCATTGTTTTAAAATGATACAAACATGATCAATTATACATAATTATCATATTTGACCTGAACTTCACCAAGGAAAATGCCATAAATCGTAAATAAACTGGGGGAGAGGGTCTTCTAGAGATAAGTGAAAATATGCATGTCAAATATATCCATGATACTTATTACCTACTATATCTAAAAAACTACAATTCTGGTAGTATCTGCTTGGACTTCTGCCCGCACATAAGGACAGAGTGAACCAGACTTAGGCTTGGAAAGTGAGGGGCCACCAGAGTGAGAATCTTGTGGAGGAAAATATTAGAATCTGTTCTTCTTTTTTGTAGATCTATTGGCAGAAATATCTTTTCTCTTATGATTTATTTCGAGCCATGCAGAAATCAATGTTTAGTAGTGTAGTTTTCTTATCTACTTTTCTCGTGAGAAACCAATGAGATCTCAACTTTCGCTGGTCGCCCCACTTTCAAAACTCCGCTGATTCCCTCCACCCAGCAACAGCCTAAGTATTTGACCCTATTACAGCATCTGACTTTGTGGAGTAGTGGGCAGGGTGTTTCCCTGGCAATGCGAGTGTCGGGTGTTCGAACCCAGCAATAGGCAGCCCAGAATTTCATTTTTCAATATTCTCCCCTTAACTCGGACTCGATGAAGTCCCTTAATATATCCATGATATTTATGAAAGATAGATAAAAGAAGCAAAAGGAACCAAACTGATTTGTTCCTGCTATATTTTGAGCATACCAATCTCTGATCACTTTAAAGTTTGCCTATAATGGATGGATAGCAAACCATTCCTGTTGAGGAAGCATTTGTTTCACACCGTCTCCACCAGGTGGCAAGCCTGTACCATTACTTGACCAGTCTCTCCTCACTGGTAGGGTTCCCTACAAAGCATGTTGCAGGGCTTGCCCTGTAGAGGAATCATGTGCATCTTGTCCTGTATAACAAATTCAGAATACTCTCATCAGCAATGTTTAGCAAGACACATACTGATATTACATTATCTACCATTGACAAAGGGTTGGAGGGTTTCAATGTGATTTTTCTTGAGAAATCTTACATTGAAAAACGTCCCTGTGAACTAAATGCTTTTTCATAGAGGTAAATTAATTGCTCTTGAATGCTATTCCAGTAAGGGATTATGATATCAGTATATGGTAGTATTGTGGAGCAGCTTATAGGACTATTTCTTGGATTCTAAAAAAGCATAATTGAGACTTTTGTCATGGACTTCATAGGGCTCTATGTTCAAGTGAGGCCATTGTTTTAAAATGATACAAACATGATCGATTATACATAATTATCATATTTGACCTGAACTTCACCAAGGAAAATGCCATAAATCGTAAATAAACTGGGGGAGAGGGTCTTCTAGAGATAAGTGAAAATATGCATGTCAAATATATCCATGATACTTATTACCTACTATATCTAAAAAACTACGATTCTGGTAGTATCTGCTTGGACTTCTGCCCGCACATAAGGACAGAGTGAACCAGACTTAGGCTTGGAGAGTGAGGGGCCACCAGAGTGAGAATCTCCACTCTCCCCCCAGATCGTTCGCGGCGCTAGCACTTGCTTAGTCTCTGCCCCAACCCAGTGACGTCATACACTGGTTCTCAGGCTATCCACTAAGGACTAGGGAACCAGCCCACATTTCGGATTCAAAACAAGGCAACTGTTAAAAGTTATACAAGTCAAACAACTCACATATCATGAGTATAGAATATGGGAATTGTTAAAGGAGCTTCACAGACAATCTGGTTGTTTCTTTTTCATACTTAATCCATTTTCTAATGGGAATCCACAGTTGATTAGACTGCCCCTTCAGAGGAGCACATGTCATTGTTGACAAAACAAAGCCATGCAACATATGAGGTGCTTTCCACTGTAGAAGGTAATCCCAGAGACTGTGTCTGGTTTGAATTAGATAATAACAGAAATGAGAGTATTTTATTTACCATATAGATATGTTCATCTCTATTTACAAGTGGAACACAAAATACCCCCGAAAAGCCCTCAGAATTTTGGATTTTTTAAAAACTGGCACATGGGCTAGATTTGAGCCCAAACAGGCAGGTTGGGGCAGAGATACAAAGCGACCACAGGAAGTAGAGTGCAGGATATCTGCTGGGTGAGTGGAGAATCTCGTGGAGGAAAATATTAGAATCTGTTCTTCTTTTTTGTAGATCTATTGGCAGAAATATCTTTTCTCTTATGATTTATTTTCGAGCCATGCAGAAATCAATGTTTAGTAGTGAAGTTTTCTTATCTACTTTTCTTGTGAGAAACCAATGAGATCTCAACTTTCGCTGGTCGCCCCACTTTCAAAGCTCCGCTGATTCCCTCCACCCAGCAACAGCCTAAGTATTTGACCCTATTAGAGCATCTGACATTGTGGAGTAGTGGGCAGGGTGTTTCCCTGGCAATGCCAGTGTCGGGTGTTCGAACCGAGCAATAGGCAGCCCATAATTTCATTTTTCAATATTCTCCCCTTAACTCGGACTCGATGAAGTCGCTAAATATACTATGGTATTTATGAAAGATAGATAAAAGAAGCAAAAGGAACCAAACTGATTTGTTCCTGCTATATTTTGAGCGTACCAATTTCTGATCACTTTAAAGTTTGCCTATAATGGATGGATAGCAAACCATTCCTGTTGAGGAAGCATTTGTTTCACACCGTCTCCACCAGGTGGCAAGCCTGTACCATGACTTGACCAGTCTCTCCTCACTGGTAGGGTTCCCTACACAGCATGTTGCAGGGTTTGCCCTGTAGAGGAATCATGTGCATCTTGTCCTGTATAACAAATTCAGAATACTCTCATCAGCAATGTTTAGCAAGACACATACTGATATTACATTATCTACCAATGACAAAGGGTTGGAGGGTTTCAATGTGATTTTTCTTGAGAAATCCTACATTGAAAAACGTCCCTGTGAACTAAATGCTTTTTCATAGAGGTAAATTAATTGCTCTTGAATGCTATTCCAGTAAGGGATAATGATATCAGTATATGGTAATATTGTGGAGCAGCTTATAGGACTATTTCTTGGATTCTAAAAAAGCATAATTGAGACTTTTGTCATGGACTTCATAGGGCTCTATGTTCAAGTGAGGCCATTGTTTTAAAATGATACAAACATGATCAATTATACATAATTATCATATTTGACCTGAACTTCACCAAGGAAAATGCCATAAATCGTAAATAAACTGGGGGAGAGGGTCTTCTAGAGATAAGTGAAAATATGCATGTCAAATATATCCATGATACTTATTACCTACTATATCTAAAAAACTACGATTCTGGTAGTATCTGCTTGGACTTCTGTCCGCACATAAGGACAGAGTGAACCAGACTTAGGCTTGGAGAGTGAGGGGCCACCAGAGTGAGAATCTCGTGGAGGAAAATATTAGAATCTGTTCTTCTTTTTTGTAGATCTATTGGCAGAAATATCTTTTCTCTTATGATTTATTTCGAGCCATGCAGAAATCAAAGTTTAGTAGTGTAGTTTTCTTATCTACTTTTCTTGTGAGAAACCAATGAGATCTCAACTTTCGCTGGTCGCCCCACTTTCAAAACTCCGCTGATTCCCTCCACCCAGCAACAGCCTAAGTATTTGACCCTATTAGAGCAACTGACTTTGTGGAGTAGTGGGCAGGGAGTTTCCCTGGCAATGCGAGTGTCGGGTGTTCGAACCCAGCAATAGGCAGCCCAGAATTTCATTTTTCAATATTCTCCCCTTAACTCGGACTCGATGAAGTCCCTTAATATATCCATGATATTTATGAAAGATAGATAAAAGAAGCAAAAGGAACCAAACTGATTTGTTCCTGCTATATTTTGAGCGTACCAATCTCTGATCACTTTAAAGTTTGCCTATAATGGATGGATAGCAAACCATTCCTGTTGAGTAAGCATTTGTTTCACACCGTCTACACCAGGTGGCAAGCCTGTACCATGACTTGACCAGTCTCTCCTCACTGGTAGGGTTCCCTACACAGCATGTTGCAGGGCTTGCCCTGTAGAGGAATCATGTGCAGCTTGTCCTGTATAACAGATTCAGAATACTCTCATCAGCAATGTTTAGCAAGACACATACTGATATTACATTATCTACCAATGACAAAGGGTTGGAGGGTTTCAATGTGATTTTTCTTGAGAAATCCTACATTGAAAAACGTCCCTGTGAACTAAATGCTTTTTCATAGAGGTAAATTAATTGCTCTTGAATGCTATTCCAGTGAGGGATTGTAATATCAGTATATGGTAGTATTGTGGAGCAGCTTATAGGACTATTTCTTGGATTCTAAAAAAGCATAATTGAGACCTTTGTCATGGACTTCATAGGGCTCTATGTTCAAGTGAGGCCATTGTTTTAAAATGATACAAACATGATCAATTATACATAATTATCATATTTGACCTGAACTTCACCAAGGAAAATGCCATAAATCATAAATAAACTGGGGGAGAGGGTCTTCTAGAGATAAGTGAAAATATGCATGTCGAATATATCCATGATACTTATTACCTACTATATCTAAAAAACTACGATTCTGGTAGTATCTGCTTGGACTTCTGCCCGCACATAAGGACAGAGTGAACCAGACTTAGGCTTGGAGAGTGAGGGGCCACCAGAGTGAGAATCTCCACTCTCCCCCCAGATCGTTCGCGGCGCTAGCACTTGCTTAGTCTCTGCCCCAACCCAGTGACGTCATACACTGGTTCTCAGGCTATCCACTAAGGACTAGGGAACCAGCCCACATTTCGGATTCAAAACAAGGCAACTGTTAAAAGTTATACAAGTCAAACAACTCACATATCATGAGTATAGAATATGGGAATTGTTAAAGGAGCTTCACAGACAATCTGGTTGTTTCTTTTTCATACTTAATCCATTTTCTAATGGGAATCCACAGTTGATTAGACTGCCCCTTCAGAGGAGCACATGTCATTGTTGACAAAACAAAGCCCTGCAACACATGAGGTGCTTTCCACTGTAGAAGGTAATCCCAGAGACTGTGTCTGGTTTGAATTAGATAATAACAGAAATGAGAGTATTTTATTTACCATATAGATATGTTCATCTCTATTTACAAGTGGAACACAAAATACCCCCAAAAAGCCCTCAGAATTTTGGATTTTTTAAAAACTGGCGCATGGGCCAGATTTGAGCCCAAACAGGCAGGTTGGGGCAGAGATACAAAGCGACCACAGGAAGTAGAGTGCAGGATATCTGCTGGGTGAGTGGAGAATCTCGTGGAGGAAAATATTAGAATCTGTTCTTCTTTTTTGTAGATCTATTGGCAGAAATATCTTTTCTCTTATGATTTATTTTCGAGCCATGCAGAAATCAATGTTTAGTAGTGAAGTTTTCTTATCTACTTTTCTTGTGAGAAACCAATGAGATCTCAACTTTCGCTGGTCGCCCCACTTTCAAAGCTCCGCTGATTCCCTCCACCCAGCAACAGCCTAAGTATTTGACCCTATTAGAGCATCTGACTTTGTGGAGTAGTGGGCAGGGTGTTTCCCTGGCGATGCGAGTGTCGGGTGTTCGAACCCAGCAATAGGCAGCCCATAACTTCATTTTTCAATATTCTCCCCTTAACTCGGACTCGATGAAGTCGCTTAATATATCCATCATATTTATGAAAGATAGATAAAAGAAGCAAAAGGAACCAAACTGATTTGTTCCTGCTATATTTTGAGCATACCAATCTCTGATCACTTTAAAGTTTGCCTATAATGGATGGATAGCAAACCATTCCTGTTGAGGAAGCATTTGTTTCACCCCGTCTACACCAGGTGGCAAGCCTGTACCATGACTTGACCAGTCTCTCCTCACTGGTAGGGTTCCCTACACAGAATGTTGCAGGGCTTGCCCTGTAGAGGAATCATGTGCATCTTGTCCTGTATAACAAATTCAGAATACTCTCATCAGCAATGTTTAGCAAGACACATACTGATATTACATTATCTACCAATGACAAAGGGTTGGAGGGTTTCAATGTGATTTTTCTTGAGAAATCCTACATTGAAAAACGTCCCTGTGAACTAAATGCTTTTTCATAGAGGTAAATTAATTGCTCTTGAATGCTATTCCAGTGAGGGATTATAATATCAGTATATAGTAGTATTGTGGAGCAGCTTATAGGACTATTTCTTGGATTCTAAAAAAGCATAATTGAGACTTTTGTCATGGACTTCATAGGGCTCTATGTTCAAGTGAGGCCATTGTTTTAAAATGATACAAACATGATCAATTATACATAATTATCATATTTGACCTGAACTTCACCAAGGAAAATGCCATAAATCGTAAATAAACTGGGGGAGAGGGTCTTCTAGAGATAAGTGAAAATATGCATGTCAAATATATCCATGATACTTATTACCTACTATATCTAAAAAACTACGATTCTGGTAGTATCTGCTTGGACTTCTGCCCGCACATAAGGACAGAGTGAACCAGACTTAGGCTTGGAGAGTGAGGGGCCACCAGAGTGAGAATCTCGTGGAGGAAAATATTAGAATCTGTTCTTCTTTTTTGTAGATCTATTGGCAGAAATATCTTTTCTCTTATGATTTATTTCGAGCCATGCAGAAATCAATGTTTAGTAGTGTAGTTTTCTTATCTACTTTTCTCGTGAGAAACCAATGAGATCTCAACTTTCGCTGGTCGCCCCACTTTCAAAACTCCGCTGTTTCCCTCCACCCAGCAACAGCCTAAGTATTTGACCCTATTAGAGCATCTGACTTTGTGGAGTAGTGGGCAGGGTGTTTCCCTGGCAATGCGAGTGTTGGGTGTTCGAACCCAGCAATAGGCAGCCCATAATTTCATTTTTCAATATTCTCCCCTTAACTCGGACTCGATGAAGTCGCTTAATATATCCATGATATTTATGAAAGATAGATAAAAGAAGCAAAAGGAACCAAACTGATTTGTTCCTGCTATATTTTGAGCATACCAATCTCTGATCACTTTAAAGTTTGCCTATAATGGATGGATAGCAAACCATTCCTGTTGAGGAAGCATTTGTTTCACACCGTCTACACCAGGTGGCAAGCCTGTACCATGACTTGACCAGTCTCTCCTCACTGGTAGGGTTCCCTACACAGCATGTTGCAGGGCTTGCCCTCCAGAGGAATCATGTGCATCTTGTCCTGTATAACAAATTCAGAATACTCTCATCAGCAATGTTTAGCAAGACACATACTGATATTACATTATCTACCAATGACAAAGGGTTGGAGGGTTTCAATGTGATTTTTCTTGAGAAATCTTACATTGAAAAACGTCCCTGTGAACTAAATGCTTTTTCATAGAGGTAAATTAATTGCTCTTGAATGCTATTCCAGTGAGGGATTATGATATCAGTATATGGTAGTATTGTGGAGCAGCTTATAGGACTATTTCTTGGATTCTAAAAAAGCATAATTGAGACTTTTGTCATGGACTTCATAGAGCTCTATGTTCAAGTGAGGCCATTGTTTTAAAATGATACAAACATGATCAATTATACATAATTATCATATTTGACCTGAACTTCACCAAGGAAAATGCCATAAATCGTAAATAAACTGGGGGAGAGGGTCTTCTAGAGATAAGTGAAAATATGCATGTCAAATATATCCATGATACTTATTACCTACTATATCTAAAAAATACGATTCTGGTAGAATCTGCTTGGACTTCTGCCCGCACATAAGGACAGAGTGAACCAGACTTATGCTTGGAGAGTGAGGGGCCACCAGAGTGAGAATCTCGTGGAGGAAAATATTAGAATCTGTTCTTCTTTTTTGTAGATCTATTGGCAGAAATATCTTTTCTCTTATGATTTATTTCGAGCCATGCAGAAATCAATGTTTAGTAGTGTAGTTTTCTTATCTACTTTTCTCGTGAGAAACCAATGAGATCTCAACTTTCGCTGGTCGCCCCACTTTCAAAACTCCGCTGATTCCCTCCACCCAGCAACAGCCTAAGTATTTGACCCTATTAGAGCATCTGACTTTGTGGAGTAGTGGGCAGGGTGTTTCCCTGGCAATGTGAGTGTCGGGTGTTCGAACCCAGCAATAGGCAGCCCATAATTTCATTTTTCAATATTCTCCCCTTAACTCGGACTCAAAGAAGTCGCTAAATATATCCATGATATTTATGAAAGATAGATAAAAGAAGCAAAAGGAACCAAACTGATTTGTTCCTGCTATATTTTGAGCGTACCAATCTCTGATCACTTTAAAGTTTGCCTATAATGGATGGATAGCAAACCATTCCTGTTGAGGAAGTATTTGTTTCACACCGTCTCCACCAGGTAGCAAGCCTGTACCATGACTTGACCAGTCTCTCCTCACTGGTAGGGTTCCCTACACAGCATGTTGCAGGGCTTGCCATGTAGAGGAATCATGTGCATCTTGTCCTGTATAACAAATTCAGAATACTCTCATCAGCAATGTTTAGCAAGACACATACTGATATTACATTATCTACCAATGACAAAGGGTTGGAGGGTTTCAATGTGATTTTTCTTGAGAAATCCTACATTGAAAAACGTCCCTGTGAACTAAATGCTTTTTCATAGAGGTAAATTAATTGCTCTTGAATGCTATTCCAGTGAGGGATTATAATATCAGTATATGGTAGTATTGTGGAGCAGCTTATAGGACTATTTCTTGGATTCTAAAAAAGCATAATTGAGACTTTTGTCATGGACTTCATAGGGCTCTATGTTCAAGTGAGGCCATTGTTTTAAAATGGGTTACTCATGGGCTTTGCTCAGGGGTAGTCATTGCCACCTCTGGTGTCCCCCTCTACCGCGCTTCACAGGCGCCCCTCCTGCCCCCTCGCGGCTTTCACACGTACCACGCAGTCAAGTGGTCGACCCCGGTCCGGACCCCGGTCTCACTTCTACTCTACCCGCCATACAGTACACACGTACTCCACACCTTTCTCGTCATCCTTGGCACGTGCGCGCAGCCTTTGTACTGCACGAGTCACAAGGCCCGCACCCCATCACACCACACGAGAACGGAACAGGGATAACGAGTAGAAAATGCCGAAAACGAGAGCCTCCCCCGAAGCCGGACCGTCTAACGCCCCCGAGGCTGAAGACGGGTCCGAAACGACGGTTAAAGAATCCACCACGCAGGGAACCGCCGAACACGTGGCCTCGGTCTCGGAGCACGGTTCGTCCGTTAAGACGTCTCGCATCGTGGCACTGGAGGAGAATGTAAAGTCCATCCTCACGGCTATTACAAAGATGTCCCGCGAACGGTCGCCATCACGACGGTCAGCTTCACGGGCGTCGAGACCCCCAACGGAACCATCTGCGGCGGAAGACAGGACAAGGGACTGGGCGCACGACCAGGCCTCACGGCTTCCACCCCCACGGCAACTTCGCGACCGATACGTCTCTGAGGACTACATCCAGTGCGAGATTGAACGGGAGACCCTACGGCACGACAGGACGGCCGGTAAGCTTTCAACCGATTTGCATACAAACCGTCTTATATCGAAACCATACATGTATATTGACCGTGAGGGTGTGTATACCATAAGCCAGAAGCTCGAGGTCCGGAGCACTCTCGGACCACTAGAGTACATCGGAGCATTCCTGAACATGATGGAGGACCACCGGGCCGTACGTGAGGAGGACCGCCGCGACCTGTATTGCCACCTTACACAGGTCACAACCGATGCCCAGACACGGCCGTGGGCCGGGGTACGGAGGTGGTCCAACCATGTCTTTGATCAAGTCGAAGCCGGACGCCTGTATTGGTCTGACCACGTCAGAATACAGGACGAGCGCGTCCGGCTCGCCATGACGGCCACGACAACAACCACGAACGGCCAAGATGTCTCGAAGTCCGGGGCACGGGAGTTGCCTTGCCGGGCATTCAACTCAGAGAAGGGGTGCCGCCAACGTAACGGCCACCAGGACGGAGCTATAAAGTGGGTACACGTGTGCTCTTTTTGCAACTCCGTAGGCAGGATGTGCACGCACTCTATCCACGCGTGTAACAGGAAGCTGTCCTACGGAGTCGGTTACGAGAGTGCTGTACCCACACCGACAGCGGCCCCACGCCGAGCCCCACCGGCCGGACACGCACAAGTGCTCCCACAACAGCCCAGTTCAAAAAACGCACCCGCCGCGCCCCTGGAGTAGGCGCGGCGCGAGACACCACCCCTGCACTCGGTACGCATGCACTCCCGGGCAGGGGGACGACCAACCTCAGTGAGTGCCACATGTATGACGTAACACCTCCCGGGCACGTGACAACAACACCGCGTGTCAAACACGTGGGGCGTGTAGGCAGTGACAGCGACCCCGGGGAATACACTCCCACCGCTGACAGCGCAAAGGGAGTGGACGAGCAATTGCCTCGGCAATTACCCCGGGGAGGAATGGATATTGTAGACACACCCGACTTCGCCGTACTCAGGGAGGTGTGTGAGACCGGGGTGCCGGTCCCCGGGGTACGGACCGACCCGGCCGCCTTCGCCGGACACAGGCGGGCCCTCTGGCCCCAGTTCGCCGGGCCCGGGCCGCCGGGACACGCCTACATCTACGGTGAGGTAAGGGACACCGGACTGCTTAACGCTTTAGGTGCACGCATTGAGCTTCCCACGGACCTGAACATTCCGGCTTGGGTCCGGTACCTCTCCGGAATGCCCGGAAAACACGAACTGCTCGACTTCATCCGGTTCGGGTTCCCCCTCGGGTACCTCGGGCCAGTGAGCGACACCCAGGAGGCACTCAACCATCCCAGTGCTACGGGATTCCCGGAACAAGTCGACAACTTCATAAGGAAGGAACGCACACACAGCAACCTCATAGGTCCCTTCAACGAGGCCCCGTTTTCTCCATGGTGTCACGTGTCGCCGTTGATGACACGCGAGAAGCGGGGGGGATTGAGCGTCGTGTCATTACCGACATGACGTATCCGAAGGAGAGCAGTGTCAATGCATACATAATAAAGAACTCTGTCTTCGGTCAGGAGCGGGAACACGGCCTGCCGACCGTTGACGGCTTCGTCGGCCGCCTGGTGGCTTCGGGGCCAGGGAGTTATATGAGCACTATAGACATTGCTAGAGCGTACAAGAACTTTCGGTGCGATCCTCTGGGCCACAGACAAGGCACAGCCCCCCGCGCAGGTGGTCACGTGGCTCAGGATCATCATAAATGCCCCCGAGATGTCCATCACCATTCCCGAGGACAAACTGCAGGATGTACGGGAACACGTCAGAACGGTCGCCCGGAAGCGGTCTCTCACCAAACGTCAACTGCAGTCGGTCCTCGGCAAGATACTTCACGTCTCGAAATGCATACGCCCGGCCCGGCCGTTCGTCAGCAAGTTGCTGGAGGCGCTGAGGGGCATGTCCGGCTACTATCTTAACATCAACGCCGATATGAGACAAGATCTGGACTGGTTCCTACGGTTCGCCGACGGCTGGAACGGCCATGCCCTCATCCCTCGAGGCCCCCCCACGAAGTGTATCATAGTGGATGCGTGCCTCTCAGGAATCGGCGGGACGGACGGCACGTATTTCTACGCGGGACGGGTGTGCCCTACCGTCGACCCCGTGTCCTGCATCTCGGAACTCGAGGCCCTTAACACGGTGTACGCCATGAACACGTTCCTCACGAATCGCGACCGTGGTACACGTGTGGAGATGTTCTGTGACAACCTGGGGACCGTCCAGGCACTCACCAGTGGGAGGGCACGTAATTCAGTCCTGGCCGAATGTGCCCGCCAGGCCTGGATGGTCCAGGCGAAATTGCAGGTCGAACTCATCTACACCCACGTGCCTGGAGTTCTTAATACCGTGGCCGATGCACTGAGCAGGGCGCATCTGACCTCGAGGGACTACAATACTGCTGCTATGTTCATCACATACCATTCTCTTACAGAGGTCATACCGTGTACACATGCCTCGTTTATACCAGTCTTGCGTCTTCCATGCAGATCCGGCTCTACTCTCACTCCAGACGAGGGCATCTGTGCGGCAATCAGAGGCACGTGCCCGCGGAACGGTCGCCAACCAGAGGAGCGCCGTCGCCACGTACCTCGCGTTTTGTCGACGGATGCGAGCCGATCCACAGAGACCTACAGTCAGCTTCACCAAGGCGTACCTCGAAAACGTCGCGGAACACGCCCCGTCGCCGGCAACGGTCGCCAACCAGCTCTCCCATGTGCGGTCGCACCTGCGACTGACGGGGGGCGACGTCGCGCCAACCGAGGATTTCCGTGTGAAGCGGGCACTGGAGGCTATGAAACGCAACAAAGACTACCGGCCCAACGTCAAGCCTCCGGTGCCGATGGCGGTCCTCCAGGCCGCCCTCGGGGCCCTAACGGACTCGCCCATGCACATCATTCTGCGGGCAGCCATCCTGATCATATACTATGCGGCACTGCGACAGAGCGAGGTCGCACCCCCGACGGCGGCCCCACACGATCCAGCGCAACACCTGTCACGCCGAGACGTGGTGGTCACGGCCACCAGCGTGACAGTCCAAGTCAAGGCGGCAAAGAACCTCCAACTGGCGGGGGAGGAGAAAACGGCAACACTACAGGCGTCGCCGACCCCCGCCACCTGCCCGCTGGTAGCCATACGACGGATGCTAGCGGCCGCCCCCACGGCCACCCCCGAGGACCCGTTCCTCATGCTCGAGGACCGAACCACGGTGACAACGCGTATGCTTACCAAGGCATGGAAGCAGCTTCTCGTGGCCGCACGACAGGACTCGAACTATACGCTGCACAGCCTTCGCAAGGCAGCGGCAACACAGGCATTCCAGGCCGGGATGCCTGAAATATCCATACAACAGTACGGAGGGTGGAAGTCAAATGCCCACCGCTCTTATATCAAGGATGACAACGAGAAAGCGGTGAACCTCACCCTCCTCAAATCCCTAAACCAAAAGGACTCATAAATTCTTCCCCCCCTCCCTCTCCTTTTTTTTTTTTTTTTACTTGGCTTCTTGGCCTTTTTATTATCATACAATTATCATTGTATTACCTATAATACAATTCAACATTGTATTCTTATCTTATAACTTCATCATAATTGACTTTTATTCTAATGTCAATTATTCCATGTATTCTTACTTACCTCATATTATTATTTCATTTAACATGTCGTCCAGTAAGGTCGACATAAAATTTTATCTACTACTTTACTACATAAAATTCAATAAAATTTTATTTTCCCAGCTACTGCTTTCTACTTTCATCCAGGGGTAGGGTAATGATACAAACATGATCAATTATACATAATTATCATATTTGACCTGAACTTCACCAAGGAAAATGCCATAAATCGTAAATAAACTGGGGGAGAGGGTCTTCTAGAGATAAGTGAAAATATGCATGTCAAATATATCCATGATACTTATTACCTACTATATCTAAAAAACTACGATTCTGGTAGTATCTGCTTGGACTTCTGCCCGCACATAAGGACAGAGTGAACCAGACTTAGGCTTGGAGAGTGAGAGGCCACCAGAGTGAGAATCTCCACTCTCCCCCCAGATCGTTCGCGGCGCTAGCACTTGCTTAGTCTCTGCCCCAACCCAGTGACGTCATACACTGGTTCTCAGGCTATCCACTAAGGACTAGGGAACCAGCCCACATTTCGGATTCAAAACAAGGCAACTGTTAAAAGTTATACAAGTCAAACAACTCACATATCATGAGTATAGAATATGGGAATCGTTAAAGGAGCTTCACAGACAATCTGGTTGTTTCTTTTTCATACTTAATCCATTGTCTAATGGGAATCCGCAGTTGATTAGACTGCCCCTTCAGAGGAGCACATGTCATTGTTGACAAAACAAAGCCCTGCAACACATGAGGTGCTTTCCACTGTAGAAGGTAATCCCAGAGACTGTGTCTGGTTTGAATTAGATAATAACAGAAATGAGAGTATTTTATTTACCATATAGATATGTTCATCTCTATTTACAAGTGGAACACAAAATACCCCCAAAAAGCCCTCAGAATTTTGGATTTTTTAAAAACTGGCGCATGGGCCAGATTTGAGCCCAAACAGGCAGGTTGGGGCAGAGATACAAAGCGACCACAGGAAGTAGAGTGCAGGATATCTGCTGGGTGAGTGGAGAATCTCGTGGAGGAAAATATTAGAATCTGTTCTTCTTTTTTGTAGATCTATTGGCAGAAATATCTTTTCTCTTATGATTTATTTTCGAGCCATGCAGAAATCAATGTTTAGTAGTGAAGTTTTCTTATCTACTTTTCTTGTGAGAAACCAATGAGATCTCAACTTTCGCTGGTCGCCCCACTTTCAAAGCTCCGCTGATTCCCTCCACCCAGCAACAGCCTAAGTATTTGACCCTATTAGAGCATCTGACTTTGTGGAGTAGTGGGCAGGGTGTTTCCCTGGCGATGCGAGTGTCGGGTGTTCGAACCCAGCAATAGGCAGCCCATAATTTCATTTTTCAATATTCTCCCCTTAACTTGGACTCGATGAAGTCGCTAAATATACTATGGTATCTATGAAAGATAGATAAAAGAAGCAAAAGGAACCAAACTGATTTGTTCCTGCTATATTTTGAGCGTACCAATTTCTGATCACTTTAAAGTTTGCCTATAATGGATGGATAGCAAACCATTCCTGTTGAGGAAGCATTTGTTTCACACCGTCTCCACCAGGTGGCAAGCCTGTACCATGACTTGACCAGTCTCTCCTCACTGGTAGGGTTCCCTACACAGCATGTTGCAGGGCTTGCCCTGTAGAGGAATCATGTGCATCTTGTCCTGTATAACAAATTCAGAATACTCTCATCAGCAATGTTTAGCAAGACACATACTGATATTACATTATCTACCAATGACAAAGGGTTGGAGGGTTTCAATGTGATTTTTCTTGAGAAATCCTACATTGAAAAACGTCCATGTGAACTAAATGCTTTTTCATAGAGGTAAATTAATTGCTCTTGAATGCTATTCCAGTGAGGGATTATGATATCAGTATATGGTAGTATTGTGGAGCAGCTTGTAGGACTATTTCTTGGATTCTAAAAAAGCATAATTGAGACTTTTGTCATGGACTTCATAGTGCTCTATGTTCAAGTGAGGCCATTGTTTTAAAATGATACAAACATGATCAATTATACATAATTATCATATTTGACCTGAACTTCACCAAGGAAAATGCCATAAATCTAAATAAACTGGGGGAGAGGGTCTTCTAGAGATAAGTGAAAAGATGCATGTCAAATATATCCATGATACTTATTACCTACTATATCTAAAAAACTACGATTCTGGTAGAATCTGCTTGGACTTCTGTCCGCACATAAGGACAGAGTGAACCAGACTTAGGCTTGGAGAGTGAGGGGCCACCAGAGTGAGAATCTCGTGGAGGAAAATATTAGAATCTGTTCTTCTTTTTTGTAGATCTATTGGCAGAAATATCTTTTCTCTTATGATTTATTTCGAGCCATGCCGAAATCGATGTTCAGTAGTGTAGTTTTCTTATCTACTTTTCTCGTGAGAAACCAATGAGATCTCAACTTTCGCTGGTCGCCCCACTTTCAAAGCTCCGCTGATTCCCTCCACCCAGCAACAGCCTAAGTATTTGACCCTATTAGAGCAACTGACTTTGTGGAGTAATGGGCAGGGTGTTTCCCTGGCGATGCGAGTGTCGGGTGTTCAAACTGAGCAATAGGCAGCCCATAATTTCATTTTTCAATATTCTCCCCTTAACTTGGACTCGATGAAGTCGCTAAATATACTATGGTATTTATGAAAGATAGATAAAAGAAGCAAAAGGAACCAAACTGATTTGTTCCTGCTATATTTTGAGCGTACCAATTTCTGATCACTTTAAAGTTTGCCTATAATGGATGGATAGCAAACCATTCCTGTTGAGGAAGCATTTGTTTCACACCGTCTCCACCAGGTGGCAAGCCTGTACCATGACTTGACCAGTCTCTCCTCACTGGTAGGGTTCCCTACACAGCATGTTGCAGGGCTTGCCCTGTAGAGGAATCATGTGCATCTTGTCCTGTATAACAAATTCAGAATACTCTCATCAGCAATGTTTAGCAAGACACATACTGATATTACATTATCTACCAATGACAAAGGGTTGGAGGGTTTCAATGTGATTTTTCTTGAGAAATCTTACATTGAAAAACGTACCTGTGAACTAAATGCTTTTTCATAGAGGTAAATTAATTGCTCTTGAATGCTATTCCAGTGAGGGATTATGATATCAGTATATGGTAGTATTGTGGAGCAGCTTATAGGACTATTTCTTGGATTCTAAAAAAGCATAATTGAGACTTTTGTCATGGACTTCATAGGGCTCTATGTTCAAGTGAGGCCATTGTTTTAAAATGATACAAACATGATCAATTATACATAATTATCATATTTGACCTGAACTTCACCAAGGAAAATGCCATAAATCTAAATAAACTGGGGGAGAGGGTCTTCTAGAGATAAGTGAAAATATGCATGTCAAATATATCCATGATACTTATTACCTACTATATCTAAAAAACTACGATTCTGGTAGAATCTGCTTGGACTTCTGTCCGCACATAAGGACAGAGTGAACCAGACTTAGGCTTGGAGAGTGAGGGGCCACCAGAGTGAGAATCTCGTGGAGGAAAATATTAGAATCTGTTCTTCTTTTTTGTAGATCTATTGGCAGAAATATCTTTTCTCTTATGATTTATTTCGAGCCATGCCGAAATCGATGTTCAGTAGTGTAGTTTTCTTATCTACTTTTCTCGTGAGAAACCAATGAGATCTCAACTTTCGCTGGTCGCCCCACTTTCAAAGCTCCGCTGATTCCCTCCACCCAGCAACAGCCTAAGTATTTGACCCTATTAGAGCATCTGACTTTGTGGAGTAGTGGGCAGGGTGTTTCCCTGGCGATGCGAGTGTCGGGTGTTCAAACCGAGCAATAGGCAGCCCATAATTTCATTTTTCAATATTCTCCCCTTAACTTGGACTCGATGAAGTCGCTAAATATACTATGGTATTTATGAAAGATAGATAAAAGAAGCAAAAGGAACCAAACTGATTTGTTCCTGCTATATTTTGAGCGTACCAATTTCTGATCACTTTAAAGGTTTGCCTATAATGGATGGATAGCAAACCATTCCTGTTGAGGAAGCATTTGTTTCACACCGTCTCCACCAGGTGGCAAGCCTGTACCATGACTTGACCAGTCTCTCCTCACTGGTAGGGTTCCCTACACAGCATGTTGCAGGGCTTACCCTGTAGAGGAATCATGTGCATCTTGTCCTGTATAACAAATTCAGAATACTCTCATCAGCAATGTTTAGCAAGACACATACTGATATTACATTATCTGCCAATGACAAAGGGTTGGAGGGTTTCAATGTGATTTTTCTTGAGAAATCTTACATTGAAAAACGTCCCTGTGAACTAAATGCTTTTTCATAGAGGTAAATTAATTGCTCTTGAATGCTATTCCAGTGATGGATTATGATATCAGTATATGGTAGTATTGTGGAGCAGCTTATAGGACTATTTCTTGGATTCTAAAAAAGCATAATTGAGACTTTTGTCATGGACTTCATAGGGCTCTATGTTCAAGTGAGGCCATTGTTTTAAAATGATACAAACATGATCAATTATACATAATTATCATATTTGACCTGAACTTCACCAAGGAAAATGCCATAAATCTAAATAAACTGGGGGAGAGGGTCTTCTAGAGATAAGTGAAAATATGCATGTCAAATATATCCATGATACTTATTACCTACTATATCTAAAAAACTACGATTCTGGTAGAATCTGCTTGGACTTCTGTCCGCACATAAGGACAGAGTGAACCAGACTTAGGCTTGGAGAGTGAGGGGCCACCAGAGTGAGAATCTCGTGGAGGAAAATATTAGAATCTGTTCTTCTTTTTTGTAGATCTATTGGCAGAAATATCTTTTCTCTTATGATTTATTTCGAGCCATGCCGAAATCGATGTTCAGTAGTGTAGTTTTCTTATCTACTTTTCTCGTGAGAAACCAATGAGATCTCAACTTTCGCTGGTCGCCCCACTTTCAAAGCTCCGCTGATTCCCTCCACCCAGCAACAGCCTAAGTATTTGACCCTATTAGAGCATCTGACTTTGTGGAGTAGTGGGCAGGGTGTTTCCCTGGCGATGCGAGTGTCGGGTGTTCGAACCCAGCAATAGGCAGCCCATAATTTCATTTTTCAATATTCTCCCCTTAACTTGGACTCGATGAGGTCGCTAAATATACTATGGTATTTATGAAAGATAGATAAAAGAAGCAAAAGGAACCAAACTGATTTGTTCCTGCTATATTTTGAGCGTACCAATTTCTGATCACTTTAAAGTTTGCCTATAATGGATGGATAGCAAACCATTCCTGTTGAGGAAGCATTTGTTTCACACCGTCTCCACCAGGTGGCAAGCCTGTACCATGACTTGACCAGTCTCTCCTCACTGGTAGGGTTCCCTACACAGCATGTTGCAGGGCTTGCCCTGTAGAGGAATCATGTGCATCTTGTCCTGTATAACAAATTCAGAATACTCTCATCAGCAATGTTTAGCAAGACACATACTGATATTACATTATCTGCCAATGACAAAGGGTTGGAGGGTTTCAATGTGATTTTTCTTGAGAAATCTTACATTGAAAAACGTCCCTGTGAACTAAATGCTTTTTCATAGAGGTAAATTAATTGCTCTTGAATGCTATTCCAGTGATGGATTATGATATCAGTATATGGTAGTATTGTGGAGCAGCTTATAGGACTATTTCTTGGATTCTAAAAAAGCATAATTGAGACTTTTGTCATGGACTTCATAGGGCTCTATGTTCAAGTGAGGCCATTGTTTTAAAATGATACAAACATGATCAATTATACATAATTATCATATTTGACCTGAACTTCACCAAGGAAAATGCCATAAATCGTAAATAAACTGGGGGAGAGGGTCTTCTAGAGATAAGTGAAAATATGCATGTCAAATATATCCATGATACTTATTACCTACTATATCTAAAAAACTACGATTCTGGTAGTATCTGCTTGGACTTCTGCCCGCACATAAGGACAGAGTGAACCAGACTTAGGCTTGGAGAGTGAGGGGCCACCAGAGTGAGAATCTCGTGGAGGAAAATATTAGAATCTGTTCTTCTTTTTTGTAGATCTATTGGCAGAAATATCTTTTCTCTTATGATTTATTTTCGAGCCATGCAGAAATCAATGTTTAGTAGTGAAGTTTTCTTATCTACTTTTCTTGTGAGAAACCAATGAGATCTCAACTTTCGCTGGTCGCCTCACTTTCAAAGCTCCGCTGATTCCCTCCACCCAGCAACAGCCTAAGTATTTGACCCTATTAGAGCAACTGACTTTGTGGAGTAATGGGCAGGGTGTTTCCCTGGCGATGCGAGTGTCGGGTGTTCAAACTGAGCAATAGGCAGCCCATAATTTCATTTTTCAATATTCTCCCCTTAACTTGGACTCGATGAAGTCGCTAAATATACTATGGTATTTATGAAAGATAGATAAAAGAAGCAAAAGGAACCAAACTGATTTGTTCCTGCTATATTTTGAGCGTACCAATTTCTGATCACTTTAAAGTTTGCCTATAATGGATGGATAGCAAACCATTCCTGTTGAGGAAGCATTTGTTTCACACCGTCTCCACCAGGTGGCAAGCCTGTACCATGACTTGACCAGTCTCTCCTCACTGGTAGGGTTCCCTACACAGCATGTTGCAGGGCTTGCCCTGTAGAGGAATCATGTGCATCTTGTCCTGTATAACAAATTCAGAATACTCTCATCAGCAATGTTTAGCAAGACACATACTGATATTACATTATCTACCAATGACAAAGGGTTGGAGGGTTTCAATGTGATTTTTCTTGAGAAATCTTACATTGAAAAACGTACCTGTGAACTAAATGCTTTTTCATAGAGGTAAATTAATTGCTCTTGAATGCTATTCCAGTGAGGGATTATGATATCAGTATATGGTAGTATTGTGGAGCAGCTTATAGGACTATTTCTTGGATTCTAAAAAAGCATAATTGAGACTTTTGTCATGGACTTCATAGGGCTCTATGTTCAAGTGAGGCCATTGTTTTAAAATGATACAAACATGATCAATTATACATAATTATCATATTTGACCTGAACTTCACCAAGGAAAATGCCATAAATCTAAATAAACTGGGGGAGAGGGTCTTCTAGAGATAAGTGAAAAGATGCATGTCAAATATATCCATGATACTTATTACCTACTATATCTAAAAAACTACGATTCTGGTAGAATCTGCTTGGACTTCTGTCCGCACATAAGGACAGAGTGAACCAGACTTAGGCTTGGAGAGTGAGGGGCCACCAGAGTGAGAATCTCGTGGAGGAAAATATTAGAATCTGTTCTTCTTTTTTGTAGATCTATTGGCAGAAATATCTTTTCTCTTATGATTTATTTCGAGCCATGCCGAAATCGATGTTCAGTAGTGTAGTTTTCTTATCTACTTTTCTCGTGAGAAACCAATGAGATCTCAACTTTCGCTGGTCGCCCCACTTTCAAAGCTCCGCTGATTCCCTCCACCCAGCAACAGCCTAAGTATTTGACCCTATTAGAGCATCTGACTTTGTGGAGTAGTGGGCAGGGTGTTTCCCTGGCGATGCGAGTGTCGGGTGTTCAAACCGAGCAATAGGCAGCCCATAATTTCATTTTTCAATATTCTCCCCTTAACTTGGACTCGATGAAGTCGCTAAATATACTATGGTATTTATGAAAGATAGATAAAAGAAGCAAAAGGAACCAAACTGATTTGTTCCTGCTATATTTTGAGCGTACCAATTTCTGATCACTTTAAAGGTTTGCCTATAATGGATGGATAGCAAACCATTCCTGTTGAGGAAGCATTTGTTTCACACCGTCTCCACCAGGTGGCAAGCCTGTACCATGACTTGACCAGTCTCTCCTCACTGGTAGGGTTCCCTACACAGCATGTTGCAGGGCTTACCCTGTAGAGGAATCATGTGCATCTTGTCCTGTATAACAAATTCAGAATACTCTCATCAGCAATGTTTAGCAAGACACATACTGATATTACATTATCTGCCAATGACAAAGGGTTGGAGGGTTTCAATGTGATTTTTCTTGAGAAATCTTACATTGAAAAACGTCCCTGTGAACTAAATGCTTTTTCATAGAGGTAAATTAATTGCTCTTGAATGCTATTCCAGTGATGGATTATGATATCAGTATATGGTAGTATTGTGGAGCAGCTTATAGGACTATTTCTTGGATTCTAAAAAAGCATAATTGAGACTTTTGTCATGGACTTCATAGGGCTCTATGTTCAAGTGAGGCCATTGTTTTAAAATGATACAAACATGATCAATTATACATAATTATCATATTTGACCTGAACTTCACCAAGGAAAATGCCATAAATCTAAATAAACTGGGGGAGAGGGTCTTCTAGAGATAAGTGAAAATATGCATGTCAAATATATCAATGATACTTATTACCTACTATATCTAAAAAACTACGATTCTGGTAGTATCTGCTTGGACTTCTGTCCGCACATAAGGACAGAGTGAACCAGACTTAGGCTTGGAGAGTGAGGGGCCACCAGAGTGAGAATCTCGTGGAGGAAAATATTAGAATCTGTTCTTCTTTTTTGTAGATCTATTGGCAGAAATATCTTTTCTCTTATGATTTATTTCGAGCCATGCCGAAATCGATGTTCAGTAGTGTAGTTTTCTTATCTACTTTTCTCGTGAGAAACCAATGAGATCTCAACTTTCGCTGGTCGCCCCACTTTCAAAGCTCCGCTGATTCCCTCCACCCAGCAACAGCCTAAGTATTTGACCCTATTAGAGCATCTGACTTTGTGGAGTAGTGGGCAGGGTGTTTCCCTGGCGATGCGAGTGTCGGGTGTTCGAACCCAGCAATAGGCAGCCCATAATTTCATTTTTCAATATTCTCCCCTTAACTTGGACTCGATGAGGTCGCTAAATATACTATGGTATTTATGAAAGATAGATAAAAGAAGCAAAAGGAACCAAACTGATTTGTTCCTGCTATATTTTGAGCGTACCAATTTCTGATCACTTTAAAGTTTGCCTATAATGGATGGATAGCAAACCATTCCTGTTGAGGAAGCATTTGTTTCACACCGTCTCCACCAGGTGGCAAGCCTGTACCATGACTTGACCAGTCTCTCCTCACTGGTAGGGTTCCCTACACAGCATGTTGCAGGGCTTGCCCTGTAGAGGAATCATGTGCATCTTGTCCTGTATAACAAATTCAGAATACTCTCATCAGCAATGTTTAGCAAGACACATACTGATATTACATTATCTGCCAATGACAAAGGGTTGGAGGGTTTCAATGTGATTTTTCTTGAGAAATCTTACATTGAAAAACGTCCCTGTGAACTAAATGCTTTTTCATAGAGGTAAATTAATTGCTCTTGAATGCTATTCCAGTGAGGGATTATGATATCAGTATATGGTAGTATTGTGGAGCAGCTTATAGGACTATTTCTTGGATTCTAAAAAAGCATAATTGAGACTTTTGTCATGGACTTCATAGGGCTCTATGTTCAAGTGAGGCCATTGTTTTAAAATGATACAAACATGATCAATTATACATAATTATCATATTTGACCTGAACTTCACCAAGGAAAATGCCATAAATCGTAAATAAACTGGGGGAGAGGGTCTTCTAGAGATAAGTGAAAATATGCATGTCAAATATATCCATGATACTTATTACCTACTATATCTAAAAAACTACGATTCTGGTAGTATCTGCTTGGACTTCTGCCCGCACATAAGGACAGAGTGAACCAGACTTAGGCTTGGAGAGTGAGGGGCCACCAGAGTGAGAATCTCGTGGAGGAAAATATTAGAATCTGTTCTTCTTTTTTGTAGATCTATTGGCAGAAATATCTTTTCTCTTATGATCTATTTTCGAGCCATGCAGAAATCAATGTTTAGTAGTGAAGTTTTCTTATCTACTTTTCTTGTGAGAAACCAATGAGATCTCAACTTTCGCTGGTCGCCCCACTTTCAAAGCTCCGCTGATTCCCTCCACCCAGCAACAGCCTAAGTATTTGACCCTATTAGAGCATCTGACTTTGTGGAGTAGTGGGCAGGGTGTTTCCCTGGCGATGCGAGTGTCGGGTGTTCGAACCCAGCAATAGGCAGCCCATAATTTCATTTTTCAATATTCTCCCCTTAACTCGGACTCGATGAAGTCGCTAAATATACTATGGTATTTATGAAAGATAGATAAAAGAAGCAAAAGGAACCAAACTGATTTGTTCCTGCTATATTTTGAGCGTACCAATTTCTGATCACTTTAAAGTTTGCCTATAATGGATGGATAGCAAACCATTCCTGTTGAGGAAGCATTTGTTTCACACCGTCTCCACCAGGTGGCAAGCCTGTACCATGACTTGACCAGTCTCTCCTCACTGGCAGGGTTCCCTACACAGCATGTTGCAGGGCTTGCCCTGTAGAGGAATCATGTGCATCTTGTCCTGTATAACAAATTCAGAATACTCTCATCAGCAATGTTTAGCAAGACACATACTGATATTACATTATCTACCAATGACAAAGGGTTGGAGGGTTTCAATGTGATTTTTCTTGAGAAATCTTACATTGAAAAACGTCCCTGTGAACTAAATGCTTTTTCATAGAGGTAAATTAATTGCTCTTGAATGCTATTCCAGTGAGGGATTATGATATCAGTATATGGTATTATTGTGGAGCAGCTTATAGGACTATTTCTTGGATTCTAAAAAAGCATAATTGAGACTTTTGTCATGGACTTCATAGGGCTCTATGTTCAAGTGAGGCCATTGTTTTAAAATGATACAAACATGATCAATTATACATAATTATCATATTTGACCTGAACTTCACCAAGGAAAATGCCATAAATCTAAATAAACTGGGGGAGAGGGTCTTCTAGAGATAAGTGAAAATATGCATGTCAAATATATCCATGATACTTATTACCTACTATATCTAAAAAACTACGATTCTGGTAGTATCTGCTTGGACTTCTGTCCGCACATAAGGACAGAGTGAACCAGACTTAGGCTTGGAGAGTGAGGGGCCACCAGAGTGAGAATCTCGTGGAGGAAAATATTAGAATCTGTTCTTCTTTTTTGTAGATCTATTGGCAGAAATATCTTTTCTCTTATGATTTATTTCGAGCCATGCCGAAATCGATGTTCAGTAGTGTAGTTTTCTTATCTACTTTTCTCGTGAGAAACCAATGAGATCTCAACTTTCGCTGGTCGCCCCACTTTCAAAGCTCCGCTGATTCCCTCCACCCAGCAACAGCCTAAGTATTTGACCCTATTAGAGCATCTGACTTTGTGGAGTAGTGGGCAGGGTGTTTCCCTGGCAATGTGAGTGTCGGGTGTTCGAACCCAGCAATAGGCAGCCCATAATTTCATTTTTCAATATTCTCCCCTTAACTCGGACTCAAAGAAGTCGCTAAATATATCCATGATATTTATGAAAGATAGATAAAAGAAGCAAAAGGAACCAAACTGATTTGTTCCTGCTATATTTTGAGCGTACCAATTTCTGATCACTTTAAAGTTTGCCTATAATGGATGGATAGCAAACCATTCCTGTTGAGGAAGCATTTGTTTCACACCGTCTCCACCAGGTGGCAAGCCTGTACCATGACTTGACCAGTCTCTCCTCACTGGTAGGGTTCCCTACACAGCATGTTGCAGGGCTTGCCCTGTAGAGGAATCATGTGCATCTTGTCCTGTATAACAAATTCAGAATACTCTCATCAGCAATGTTTAGCAAGACACATACTGATATTACATTATCTACCAATGACAAAGGGTTGGAGGGTTTCAATGTGATTTTTCTTGAGAAATCTTACATTGAAAAACGTCCCTGTGAACTAAATGCTTTTTCATAGAGGTAAATTAATTGCTCTTGAATGCTATTCCAGTGATGGATTATGATATCAGTATATGGTAGTATTGTGGAGCAGCTTATAGGACTATTTCTTGGATTCTAAAAAAGCATAATTGAGACTTTTGTCATGGACTTCATAGGGCTCTATGTTCAAGTGAGGCCATTGTTTTAAAATGATACAAACATGATCAATTATACATAATTATCATATTTGACCTGAACTTCACCAAGGAAAATGCCATAAATCGTAAATAAACTGGGGGAGAGGGTCTTCTAGAGATAAGTGAAAATATGCATGTCAAATATATCCATGATACTTATTACCTACTATATCTAAAAAACTACGATTCTGGTAGTATCTGCTTGGACTTCTGCCCGCACATAAGAACAGAGTGAACCAGACTTAGGCTTGGAGAGTGAGGGGCCACCAGAGTGAGAATCTCCACTCTCCCCCCAGATCGTTCGCGGCGCTAGCACTTGCTTAGTCTCTGCCCCAACCCAGTGACGTCATACACTGGTTCTCAGGCTATCCACTAAGGACTAGGGAACCAGCCCACATTTCGGATTCAAAACAAGGCAACTGTTAAAAGTTATACAAGTCAAACAACTCACATATCATGAGTATAGAATATGGGAATTGTTAAAGGAGCTTCACAGACAATCTGGTTGTTTCTTTTTCATACTTAATCCATTTTCTAATGGGAATCCACAGTTGATTAGACTGCCCCTTCAGAGAAGCACATGTCATTGTTGACAAAACAAAGCCCTGCAACACATGAGGTGCTTTCCACTGTAGAAGGTAATCCCAGAGACTGTGTCTGGTTTGAATTAGATAATAACAGAAATGAGAGTATTTTATTTACCATATAGATATGTTCATCTCTATTTACAAGTGGAACACAAAATACCCCCAAAAAGCCCTCAGAATTTTGGATTTTTTAAAAACTGGCGCATGGGCCAGATTTGAGCCCAAACAGGCAGGTTGGGGCAGAGATACAAAGCGACCACAGGAAGTAGAGTGCAGGATATCTGCTGGGTGAGTGGAGAATCTCGTGGAGGAAAATATTAGAATCTGTTCTTCTTTTTTGTAGATCTATTGGCAGAAATATCTTTTCTCTTATGATTTATTTTCGAGCCATGCAGAAATCAATGTTTAGTAGTGAAGTTTTCTTATCTACTTTTCTTGTGAGAAACCAATGAGATCTCAACTTTCGCTGGTCGCCCCACTTTCAAAGCTCCGCTGATTCCCTCCACCCAGCAACAGCCTAAGTATTTGACCCTATTAGAGCATCTGACTTTGTGGAGTAGTGGGCAGGGTGTTTCCCTGGCGATGCGCTTGTCGGGTGTTCTAACCCAGCAATAGGCAGCCCATAATTTCATTTTTCAATATTCTCCCCTTAACTCAGACTCGATGAAGTCGCTTAATATATCCATGATATTTATGAAAGATAGATAAAAGAAGCAAAAGGAACCAAACTGATTTGTTCCTGCTATATTTTGAGCGTACCAATCTCTGATCACTTCAAAGTTTGCCTATAATGGATGGATAGCAAACCATTCCTGCTGAGGAAGCATTTGTTTCACACCGTCTCCACCAGGTGGCAAGCCTGTACCATGACTTGACCAGTCTCTCCTCACTGGTAGGGTTCCCTACACAGCATGTTGCAGGGTTTGCCCTGTAGAGGAATCATGTGCATCTTGTCCTGTATAACAAATTCAGAATACTCTCATCAGCAATGTTTAGCAAGACACATACTGATATTACATTATCTACCAATGACAAAGGGTTGGAGGGTTTCAATGTGATTTTTCTTGAGAAATCCTACATTGAAAAACGTCCCTGTGAACTAAATGCTTTTTCATAGAGGTAAATTAATTGCTCTTGAATGCTATTCCAGTGAGGGATTATGATATCAGTATATGGTAGTATTGTGGAGCAGCTTATAGGACTATTTCTTGGATTCTAAAAAAGCATAATTGCGACTTTTGTCATGGACTTCATAGGACTCTATGTTCAAGTGAGGCCATTGTTTTAAAATGATACAAACATGATCAATTATACATAATTATCATATTTGACCTGAACTTCACCAAGGAAAATGCCATAAATCGTAAATAAACTGGGGGAGAGGGTCTTCTAGAGATAAGTGAAAAGATGCATGTCAAATATATCCATGATACTTATTGCCTACTATATCTAAAAAACTACGATTCTGGTAGAATCTGCTTGGACTTCTGCCCACACATAAGGACAGAGTGAACCAGACTTAGGCTTGGAGAGTGAGGGGCCACCAGAGTGAGAATCTCGTGGAGGAAAATATTAGAATCTGTTCTTCTTTTTTGTAGATCTATTGGCAGAAATATCTTTTCTCTTATGATTTATTTTCGAGCCATGCAGAAATCAATGTTTAGTAGTGAAGTTTTCTTATCTACTTTTCTTGTGAGAAACCAATGAGATCTCAACTTTCGCTGGTCGCCCCACTTTCAAAGCTCCGCTGATTCCCTCCACCCAGCAACAGCCTAAGTATTTGACCCTATTAGAGCATCTGACTTTGTGGAGTAGTGGGCAGGGTGTTTCCCTGGCGATGCGAGTGTCGGGTGTTCGAACCCAGCAATAGGCAGCCCATAATTTCATTTTTCAATATTCTCCCCTTAACTTGGACTCGATGAGGTCGCTAAATATACTATGGTATTTATGAAAGATAGATAAAAGAAGCAAAAGGAACCAAACTGATTTGTTCCTGCTATATTTTGAGCGTACCAATTTCTGATCACTTTAAAGTTTGCCTATAATGGATGGATAGCAAACCATTCCTGTTGAGGAAGCATTTGTTTCACACCGTCTCCACCAGGTGGCAAGCCTGTACCATGACTTGACCAGTCTCTCCTCACTGGTAGGGTTCCCTACACAGCATGTTGCAGGGCTTGCCCTGTAGAGGAATCATGTGCATCTTGTCCTGTATAACAAATTCAGAATACTCTCATCAGCAATGTTTAGCAAGACACATACTGATATTACATTATCTGCCAATGACAAAGGGTTGGAGGGTTTCAATGTGATTTTTCTTGAGAAATCTTACATTGAAAAACGTCCCTGTGAACTAAATGCTTTTTCATAGAGGTAAATTAATTGCTCTTGAATGCTATTCCAGTGAGGGATTATGATATCAGTATATGGTAGTATTGTGGAGCAGCTTATAGGACTATTTCTTGGATTCTAAAAAAGCATAATTGAGACTTTTGTCATGGACTTCATAGGGCTCTATGTTCAAGTGAGGCCATTGTTTTAAAATGATACAAACATGATCAATTATACATAATTATCATATTTGACCTGAACTTCACCAAGGAAAATGCCATAAATCTAAATAAACTGGGGGAGAGGGTCTTCTAGAGATAAGTGAAAATATGCATGTCAAATATATCCATGATACTTATTACCTACTATATCTAAAAAACTACGATTCTGGTAGTATCTGCTTGGACTTCTGCCCGCACATAAGAACAGAGTGAACCAGACTTAGGCTTGGAGAGTGAGAGGCCACCAGAGTGAGAATCTCCACTCTCCCCCCAGATCGTTCGCGGCGCTAGCACTTGCTTAGTCTCTGCCCCAACCCAGTGACGTCATACACTGGTTCTCAGGCTATCCACTAAGGACTAGGGAACCAGCCCACATTTCGGATTCAAAACAAGGCAACTGTTAAAAGTTATACAAGTCAAACAACTCACATATCATGAGTATAGAATATGGGAATTGTTAAAGGAGCTTCACAGACAATCTGGTTGTTTCTTTTTCATACTTAATCCATTGTCTAATGGGAATCCACAGTTGATTAGACTGCCCCTTCAGAGAAGCACATGTCATTGTTGACAAAACAAAGCCCTGCAACACATGAGGTGCTTTCCACTGTAGAAGGTAATCCCAGAGACTGTGTCTGGTTTGAATTAGATAATAACAGAAATGAGAGTATTTTATTTACCATATAGATATGTTCATCTCTATTTACAAGTGGAACACAAAATACCCCCAAAAAGCCCTCAGAATTTTGGATTTTTTAAAAACTGGCGCATGGGCCAGATTTGAGCCCAAACAGGCAGGTTGGGGCAGAGATACAAAGCGACCACAGGAAGTAGAGTGCAGGATATCTGCTGGGTGAGTGGAGAATCTCGTGGAGGAAAATATTAGAATCTGTTCTTCTTTTTTGTAGATCTATTGGCAGAAATATCTTTTCTCTTATGATTTATTTTCGAGCCATGCAGAAATCAATGTTTAGTAGTGAAGTTTTCTTATCTACTTTTCTTGTGAGAAACCAATGAGATCTCAACTTTCGCTGGTCGCCCCACTTTCAAAGCTCCGCTGATTCCCTCCACCCAGCAACAGCCTAAGTATTTGACCCTATTAGAGCATCTGACTTTGTGGAGTAGTGGGCAGGGTGTTTCCCTGGCGATGCGCTTGTCGGGTGTTCTAACCCAGCAATAGGCAGCCCATAATTTCATTTTTCAATATTCTCCCCTTAACTCGGACTCGATGAAGTCGCTTAATATATCCATGATATTTATGAAAGATAGATAAAAGAAGCAAAAGGAACCAAACTGATTTGTTCCTGCTATATTTTGAGCGTACCAATCTCTGATCACTTCAAAGTTTGCCTATAATGGATGGATAGCAAACCATTCCTGCTGAGGAAGCATTTGTTTCACACCGTCTCCACCAGGTGGCAAGCCTGTACCATGACTTGACCAGTCTCTCCTCACTGGTAGGGTTCCCTACACAGCATGTTGCAGGGTTTGCCCTGTAGAGGAATCATGTGCATCTTGTCCTGTATAACAAATTCAGAATACTCTCATCAGCAATGTTTAGCAAGACACATACTGATATTACATTATCTACCAATGACAAAGGGTTGGAGGGTTTCAATGTGATTTTTCTTGAGAAATCCTACATTGAAAAACGTCCCTGTGAACTAAATGCTTTTTCATAGAGGTAAATTAATTGCTCTTGAATGCTATTCCAGTGAGGGATTATGATATCAGTATATGGTATTATTGTGGAGCAGCTTATAGGACTATTTCTTGGATTCTAAAAAAGCATAATTGCGACTTTTGTCATGGACTTCATAGGACTCTATGTTCAAGTGAGGCCATTGTTTTAAAATGATACAAACATGATCAATTATACATAATTATCATATTTGACCTGAACTTCACCAAGGAAAATGCCATAAATCGTAAATAAACTGGGGGAGAGGGTCTTCTAGAGATAAGTGAAAATATGCATGTCAAATATATCCATGATACTTATTACCTACTATATCTAAAAAACTACGATTCTGGTAGAATCTGCTTGGACTTCTGCCCGCACATAAAGACAGAGTGAACCAGACTTAGGCTTGGAGAGTGAGGGGCCACCAGAGTGAGAATCTCGTGGAGGAAAATATTAGAATCTGTTCTTCTTTTTTGTAGATCTATTGGCAGAAATATCTTTTCTCTTATGATTTATTTCGAGCCATGCCGAAATCGATGTTCAGTAGTGTAGTTTTCTTATCTACTTTTCTCGTGAGAAACCAATGAGATCTCAACTTTCGCTGGTCGCCCCACTTTCAAAGCTCCGCTGATTCCCTCCACCCAGCAACAGCCTAAGTATTTGACCCTATTAGAGCATCTGACTTTGTGGAGTAGTGGGCAGGGTGTTTCCCTGGCAATGTGAGTGTCGGGTGTTCGAACCGAGCAATAGGCAGCCCATAATTTCATTTTTCAATATTCTCCCCTTAACTCGGACTCAAAGAAGTCGCTAAATATATCCATGATATTTATGAAAGATAGATAAAAGTAGCAAAAGGAACCAAACTGATTTGTTCCTGCTATATTTTGAGCGTACCAATTTCTGATCACTTTAAAGTTTGCCTATAATGGATGGATAGCAAACCATTCCTGTTGAGGAAGCATTTGTTTCACACCGTCTCCACCAGGTGGCAAGCCTGTACCATGACTTGACCAGTCTCTCCTCACTGGTAGGGTTCCCTACACAGCATGTTGCAGGGCTTGCCCTGTAGAGGAATCATGTGCATCTTGTCCTGTATAACAAATTCAGAATACTCTCATCAGCAATGTTTAGCAAGACACATACTGATATTACATTATCTACCAATGACAAAGGGTTGGAGGGTTTCAATGTGATTTTTCTTGAGAAATCTTACATTGAAAAACGTCCCTGTGAACTAAATGCTTTTTCATAGAGGTAAATTAATTGCTCTTGAATGCTATTCCAGTGATGGATTATGATATCAGTATATGGTAGTATTGTGGAGCAGCTTATAGGACTATTTCTTGGATTCTAAAAAAGCATAATTGAGACTTTTGTCATGGACTTCATAGGGCTCTATGTTCAAGTGAGGCCATTGTTTTAAAATGATACAAACATGATCAATTATACATAATTATCATATTTGACCTGAACTTCACCAAGGAAAATGCCATAAATCGTAAATAAACTGGGGGAGAGGGTCTTCTAGAGATAAGTGAAAATATGCATGTCAAATATATCCATGATACTTATTACCTACTATATCTAAAAAACTACGATTCTGGTAGTATCTGCTTGGACTTCTGCCCGCACATAAGGACAGAGTGAACCAGACTTAGGCTTGGAGAGTGAGGGGCCACCAGAGTGAGAATCTCCACTCTCCCCCCAGATCGTTCGCGGCGCTAGCACTTGCTTAGTCTCTGCCCCAACCCAGTGACGTCATACACTGGTTCTCAGGCTATCCACTAAGGACTAGGGAACCAGCCCACATTTCGGATTCAAAACAAGGCAACTGTTAAAAGTTATACAAGTCAAACAACTCACATATCATGAGTATAGAATATGGGAATTGTTAAAGGAGCTTCACAGACAATCTGGTTGTTTCTTTTTCATACTTAATCCATTTTCTAATGGGAATCCACAGTTGATTAGACTGCCCCTTCAGAGAAGCACATGTCATTGTTGACAAAACAAAGCCCTGCAACACATGAGGTGCTTTCCACTGTAGAAGGTAATCCCAGAGACTGTGTCTGGTTTGAATTAGATAATAACAGAAATGAGAGTATTTTATTTACCATATAGATATGTTCATCTCTATTTACAAGTGGAACACAAAATACCCCCAAAAAGCCCTCAGAATTTTGGATTTTTTAAAAACTGGCGCATGGGCCAGATTTGAGCCCAAACAGGCAGGTTGGGGCAGAGATACAAAGCGACCACAGGAAGTAGAGTGCAGGATATCTGCTGGGTGAGTGGAGAATCTCGTGGAGGAAAATATTAGAATCTGTTCTTCTTTTTTGTAGATCTATTGGCAGAAATATCTTTTCTCTTATGATTTATTTTCGAGCCATGCAGAAATCAATGTTTAGTAGTGAAGTTTTCTTATCTACTTTTCTTGTGAGAAACCAATGAGATCTCAACTTTCGCTGGTCGCCCCACTTTCAAAGCTCCGCTGATTCCCTCCACCCAGCAACAGCCTAAGTATTTGACCCTATTAGACCATCTGACTTTGTGGAGTAGTGGGCAGGGTGTTTCCCTGGCGATGCGCTTGTCGGGTGTTCGAACCCAGCAATAGGCAGCCCATAATTTCATTTTTCAATATTCTCCCCTTAACTCGGACTCGATGAAGTCGCTTAATATATCCATGATATTTATGAAAGATAGATAAAAGAAGCAAAAGGAACCAAACTGATTTGTTCCTGCTATATTTTGAGCGTACCAATCTCTGATCACTTCAAAGTTTGCCTATAATGGATGGATAGCAAACCATTCCTGCTGAGGAAGCATTTGTTTCACACCGTCTCCACCAGGTGGCAAGCCTGTACCATGACTTGACCAGTCTCTCCTCACTGGTAGGGTTCCCTACACAGCATGTTGCAGGGTTTGCCCTGTAGAGGAATCATGTGCATCTTGTCCTGTATAACAAATTCAGAATACTCTCATCAGCAATGTTTAGCAAGACACATACTGATATTACATTATCTACCAATGACAAAGGGTTGGAGGGTTTCAATGTGATTTTTCTTGAGAAATCCTACATTGAAAAACGTCCCTGTGAACTAAATGCTTTTTCATAGAGGTAAATTAATTGCTCTTGAATGCTATTCCAGTGAGGGATTATGATATCAGTATATGGTAGTATTGTGGAGCAGCTTATAGGACTATTTCTTGGATTCTAAAAAAGCATAATTGCGACTTTTGTCATGGACTTCATAGGACTCTATGTTCAAGTGAGGCCATTGTTTTAAAATGATACAAACATGATCAATTATACATAATTATCATATTTGACCTGAACTTCACCAAGGAAAATGCCATAAATCGTAAATAAACTGGGGGAGAGGGTCTTCTAGAGATAAGTGAAAATATGCATGTCAAATATATCCATGATACTTATTGCCTACTATATCTAAAAAACTACGATTCTGGTAGAATCTGCTTGGACTTCTGCCCACACATAAGGACAGAGTGAACCAGACTTAGGCTTGGAGAGTGAGGGGCCACCAGAGTGAGAATCTCGTGGAGGAAAATATTAGAATCTGTTCTTCTTTTTTGTAGATCTATTGGCAGAAATATCTTTTCTCTTATGATTTATTTTCGAGCCATGCAGAAATCAATGTTTAGTAGTGAAGTTTTCTTATCTACTTTTCTTGTGAGAAACCAATGAGATCTCAACTTTCGCTGGTCGCCCCACTTTCAAAGCTCCGCTGATTCCCTCCACCCAGCAACAGCCTAAGTATTTGACCCTATTAGAGCATCTGACTTTGTGGAGTAGTGGGCATGGTGTTTCCCTGGCGATGCAAGTGTCGGGTGTTCGAACCCAGCAATAGGCAGCCCATAATTTCATTTTTCAATATTCTCCCCTTAACTTGGACTCGATGAAGTCGCTAAATATACTATGGTATTTATGAAAGATAGATAAAAGTAGCAAAAGGAACCAAACTGATTTGTTCCTGCTATATTTTGAGCGTACCAATTTCTGATCACTTTAAAGTTTGCCTATAATGGATGGATAGCAAACCATTCCTGTTGAGGAAGCATTTGTTTCACACCGTCTCCACCAGGTGGCAAGCCTGTACCATGACTTGACCAGTCTCTCCTCACTGGTAGGGTTTCCTACACAGCATGTTGCAGGGCTTGCCCTGTAGAGGAATCATGTGCATCTTGTCCAGTATAACAAATTCAGAATACTCTCATCAGCAATGTTTAGCAAGACACATACTGATATTACATTATCTACCAATGACAAAGGGTTGGAGGGTTTCAATGTGATTTTTCTTGAGAAATCTTACATTGAAAAACGTCCCTGTGAACTAAATGCTTTTTCATAGAGGTAAATTAATTGCTCTTGAATGCTATTTCAGTGAGGGATTATGATATCAGTATATGGTAGTATTGTGGAGCAGCTTATAGGACTATTTCTTGGATTCTAAAAAAGCATAATTGAGACTTTTGTCATGGACTTCATAGGGCTCTATGTTCAAGTGAGGCCATTGTTTTAAAATGATACAAACATGATCAATTATACATAATTATCATATTTGACCTGAACTTCACCAAGGAAAATGCCATAAATCGTAAATAAACTGGGGGAGAGGGTCTTCTAGAGATAAGTGAAAATATGCATGTCAAATATATCCATGATACTTATTACCTACTATATCTAAAAAACTACGATTCTGGTAGTATCTGCTTGGACTTCTGCCCGCACATAAGGACAGAGTGAACCAGACTTAGGCTTGGAGAGTGAGGGGCCACCAGAGTGAGAATCTCCACTCTCCCCCCAGATCGTTCGCGGCGCTAGCACTTGCTTAGTCTCTGCCCCAACCCAGTGACGTCATACACTGGTTCTCAGGCTATCCACTAAGGACTAGGGAACCAGCCCACATTTCGGATTCAAAACAAGGCAACTGTTAAAAGTTATACAAGTCAAACAACTCACATATCATGAGTATAGAATATGGGAATTGTTAAAGGAGCTTCACAGACAATCTGGTTGTTTCTTTTTCATACTTAATCCATTTTCTAATGGGAATCCACAGTTGATTAGACTGTCCCTTCAGAGAAGCACATGTCATTGTTGACAAAACAAAGCCCTGCAACACATGAGGTGCTTTCCACTGTAGAAGGTAATCCCAGAGACTGTGTCTGGTTTGAATTAGATAATAACAGAAATGAGAGTATTTTATTTACCATATAGATATGTTCATCTCTATTTACAAGTGGAACACAAAATACCCCCCAAAAGCCCTCAGAATTTTGGATTTTTTTAAAACTGGCGCATGGGCCAGATTTGAGCCCAAACAGGCATGTTGGGGCAGAGATACAAAGCGACCACAGGAAGTAGAGTGCAGGATATCTGCTGGGTGAGTGGAGAATCTCGTGGAGGAAAATATTAGAATCTGTTCTTCTTTTTTGTAGATCTATTGGCAGAAATATCTTTTCTCTTATGATTTATTTTCGAGCCATGCAGAAATCAATGTTTAGTAGTGAAGTTTTCTTATCTACTTTTCTTGTGAGAAACCAATGAGATCTCAACTTTCGCTGGTTGCCCCACTTTCAAAGCTCCGCTGATTCCCTCCACCCAGCAACAGCCTAAGAATTTGACCCTATTAGACCATCTGACTTTGTGGAGTAGTGGGCAGGGTGTTTCCCTGGCAATGTGAGTGTAGGGTGTTCGAACCGAGCAATAGGCAGCCCATAATTTCATTTTTCAATATTCTCCCCTTAACTCGGACTCGATGAAGTCGCTTAATATATCCATGATATTTATGAAAGATAGATAAAAGAAGCAAAAGGAACCAAACTGATTTGTTCCTTCTATATTTTGAGCGTACCAATCTCTGATCACTTTAAAGTTTGCCTATATTGGATGGAGGGCAAACCATTCCTGTTGAGGAAGCATTTGTTTCACACCGTCTCCACCAGGTGGCAAGCCTGTACCATGACTTGACCAGTCTCTCCTCACTGGTAGGGTTCCCTACACAGCATGTTGCAGGGCTTGCCCTGTAGAGGAATCATGTGCATCTTGTCCTGTATAACAAATTCAGAATACTCTCATCAGCAATGTTTAGCAAGACACATACTGATATTACATTATCTACCAATGACAAAGGTTTGGAGGGTTTCAATGTGATTTTTCTTGAGAAATCCTACATTGAAAAACGTCCCTGTGAACTAAATGCTTTTTCATAGAGGTAAATTAATTGCTCTTGAATGCTATTCCAGTGATGGATTATGATATCAGTATATGGTAGTATTGTGGAGCAGCTTATAGGACTATTTCTTGGATTCTAAAAAAGCATAATTGAGACTTTTGTCATGGACTTCATAGGGCTCTATGTTCAAGTGAGGCCATTGTTTTAAAATGATACAAACATGATCAATTATACATAATTATCATATTTGACCTGAACTTCACCAAGGAAAATGCCATAAATCGTAAATAAACTGGGGGAGAGGGTCTTCTAGAGATAAGTGAAAATATGCATGTCAAATATATCCATGATACTTATTACCTACTATATCTAAAAAACTACGATTCTGGTAGTATCTGCTTGGACTTCTGCCCGCACATAAGGACAGAGTGAACCAGACTTAGGCTTGGAGAGTGAGGGGCCACCAGAGTGAGAATCTCCACTCTCCCCCCAGATCGTTCGCGGCGCTAGCACTTGCTTAGTCTCTGCCCCAACCCAGTGACGTCATACACTGGTTCTCAGGCTATCCACTAAGGACTAGGGAACCAGCCCACATTTCGGATTCAAAACAAGGCAACTGTTAAAAGTTATACAAGTCAAACAACTCACATATCATGAGTATAGAATATGGGAATTGTTAAAGGAGCTTCACAGACAATCTGGTTGTTTATTTTTCATACTTAATCCATTTTCTAATGGGAATCCACAGTTGATTAGACTGCCCCTTCAGAGAAGCACATGTCATTGTTGACAAAACAAAGCCCTGCAACACATGAGGTGCTTTCCACTGTAGAAGGTAATCCCAGAGACTGTGTCTGGTTTGAATTAGATAATAACAGAAATGAGAGTATTTTATTTACCATATAGATATGTTCATCTCTATTTACAAGTTGAACACAAAATACCCCCAAAAAGCCCTCAGAATTTTGAATTTTTTTAAAACTGGCGCATGGCCAGATTTGAGCCCAAACAGGCAGGTTGGGGCAGAGATACAAAGCGACCACAGGAAGTAGAGTGCAGGATATCTGCTGGGTGAGTGGAGAATCTCGTGGAGGAAAATATTAGAATCTGTTCTTCTTTTTTGTAGATCTATTGGCAGAAATATCTTTTCTCTTATGATTTATTTTCGAGCCATGCAGAAATCAATGTTTAGTAGTGAAGTTTTCTTATCTACTTTTCTTGTGAGAAACCAATGAGATCTCAACTTTCGCTGGTCACCCCACTTTCAAAGCTCCGCTGATTCCCTCCACCCAGCAACAGCCTAAGTATTTGACCCTATTAGAGCATCTGACTTTGTGGAGTAGTGGGCAGGGTGTTTCCCTGGCGATGCGCTTGTTGGGTGTTCTAACCCAGCAATAGGCAGCCCATAATTTCATTTTTCAATATTCTCCCCTTAACTCGGACTCGATGAAGTCGCTTAATATATCCATGATATTTATGAAAGATAGATAAAAGAAGCAAAAGGAACCAAACTGATTTGTTCCTGCTATATTTTGAGCGTACCAATCTCTGATCACTTCAAAGTTTGCCTATAATGGATGGATAGCAAACCATTCCTGCTGAGGAAGCATTTGTTTCACACCGTCTCCACCAGGTGGCAAGCCTGTACCATGACTTGACCAGTCTCTCCTCACTGGTAGGGTTCCCTACACAGCATGTTGCAGGGTTTGCCCTGTAGAGGAATCATGTGCATCTTGTCCTGTATAACAAATTCAGAATACTCTCATCAGCAATGTTTAGCAAGACACATACTGATATTACATTATCTACCAATGACAAAGGGTTGGAGGGTTTCGATGTGATTTTTCTTGAGAAATCCTACATTGAAAAACGTCCCTGTGAACTAAATGCTTTTTCATAGAGGTAAATTAATTGCTCTTGAATGCTATTCGAGTGAGGGATTATGATATCAGTATATGGTAGTATTGTGGAGCAGCTTATAGGACTATTTCTTGGATTCTAAAAAAGCATAATTGCGACTTTTGTCATGGACTTCATAGGACTCTATGTTCAAGTGAGGCCATTGTTTTAAAATGATACAAACATGATCAATTATACATAATTATCATATTTGACCTGAACTTCACCAAGGAAAATGCCATAAATCGTAAATAAACTGGGGGAGAGGGTCTTCTACAGATAAGTGAAAATATGCATGTCAAATATATCCATGATACTTATTACCTACTATATCTAAAAAACTACGATTCTGGTAGAATCTGCTTGGACTTCTGCCCACACATAAGGACAGAGTGAACCAGACTTAGGCTTGGAGAGTGAGGGGCCATCAGAGTGAGAATCTCGTGGAGGAAAATATTAGAATCTGTTCTTCTTTTTTGTAGATCTATTGGCAGAAATATCTTTTCTCTTATGATTTATTTTCGAGCCATGCAGAAATCAATGTTTAGTAGTGAAGTTTTCTTATCTACTTTTCTTGTGAGAAACCAATGAGATCTCAACTTTCGCTGGTCGCCCCACTTTCAAAGCTCCGCTGATTCCCTCCACCCAGCAACAGCCTAAGTATTTGACCCTATTAGACCATCTGACTTTGTGGAGTAGTGGGCAGGGTGTTTCCCTGGCAATGTGAGTGTAGGGTGTTCGAACCGAGCAATAGGCAGCCCATAATTTCATTTTTCAATATTCTCCCCTTAACTCGGACTCGATGAAGTCGCTTAATATATCCATGATATTTATGAAAGATAGATAAAAGAAGCAAAAGGAACCAAACTGATTTGTTCCTTCTATATTTTGAGCGTACCAATCTCTGATCACTTTAAAGTTTGCCTATATTGGATGGAGGGCAAACCATTCCTGTTGAGGAAGCATTTGTTTCACACCGTCTCCACCAGGTGGCAAGCCTGTACCATGACTTGACCAGTCTCTCCTCACTGGTAGGGTTCCCTACACAGCATGTTGCAGGGTTTGCCCTGTAGAGGAATCATGTGCATCTTGTCCTGTATAACAAATTCAGAATACTCTCATCAGCAATGTTTAGCAAGACACATACTGATATTACATTATCTACCAATGACAAAGGGTTGGAGGGTTTCAATGTGATTTTTCTTGAGAAATCCTACATTGAAAAACGTCCCTGTGAACTAAATGCTTTTTCATAGAGGTAAATTAATTGCTCTTGAATGCTATTCCAGTGATGGATTATGATATCAGTATATGGTAGTATTGTGGAGCAGCTTATAGGACTATTTCTTGGATTCTAAAAAAGCATAATTGAGACTTTTGTCATGGACTTCATAGGGCTCTATGTTCAAGTGAGGCCATTGTTTTAAAATGATACAAACATGATCAATTATACATAATTATCATATTTGACCTGAACTTCACCAAGGAAAATGCCATAAATCGTAAATAAACTGGGGGAGAGGGTCTTCTAGAGATAAGTGAAAATATGCATGTCAAATATATCCATGATACTTATTACCTACTATATCTAAAAAACTACGATTCTGGTAGTATCTGCTTGGACTTCTGCCCGCACATAAGGACAGAGTGAACCAGACTTAGGCTTGGAGAGTGAGGGGCCACCAGAGTGAGAATCTCCACTCTCCCCCCATATCGTTCGCGGCGCTAGCACTTGCTTAGTCTCTGCCCCAACCCAGTGACGTCATACACTGGTTCTCAGGCTATCCACTAAGGACTAGGGAACCAGCCCACATTTCGGATTCAAAACAAGGCAACTGTTAAAAGTTATACAAGTCAAACAACTCACATATCATGAGTATAGAATATGGGAATTGTTAAAGGAGCTTCACAGACAATCTGGTTGTTTCTTTTTCATACTTAATCCATTTTCTAATGGGAATCCACAGTTGATTAGACTGCCCCTTCAGAGAAGCACATGTCATTGTTGACAAAACAAAGCCCTGCAACACATGAGGTGCTTTCCACTGTAGAAGGTAATCCCAGAGACTGTGTCTGGTTTGAATTAGATAATAACAGAAATGAGAGTATTTTATTTACCATATAGATATGTTCATCTCTATTTACAAGTGGAACACAAAATACCCCCAAAAAGCCCTCAGAATTTTGGATTTTTTTAAAACTGGCGCATGGGCCAGATTTGAGCCCAAACAGGCAGGTTGGGGCAGAGATACAAAGCGACCACAGGAAGTAGAGTGCAGGATATCTGCTGGGTGAGTGGAGAATCTCGTGGAGGAAAATATTAGAATCTGTTCTTCTTTTTTGTAGATCTATTGGCAGAAATATCTTTTCTCTTATGATTTATTTTCGAGCCATGCAGAAATCAATGTTTAGTAGTGAAGTTTTCTTATCTACTTTTCTTGTGAGAAACCAATGAGATCTCAACTTTCGCTGGTCACCCCACTTTCAAAGCTCCGCTGATTCCCTCCACCCAGCAACAGCCTAAGTATTTGACCCTATTAGAGCATCTGACTTTGTGGAGTAGTGGGCAGGGTGTTTACCTGGCGATGCGCTTGTCGGGTGTTCTAACCCAGCAATAGGCAGCCCATAATTTCATTTTTCAATATTCTCCCCTTAACTCGGACTCGATGAAGTCGCTTAATATATCCATGATATTTATGAAAGATAGATAAAAGAAGCAAAAGGAACCAAACTGATTTGTTCCTGCTATATTTTGAGCGTACCAATCTCTGATCACTTCAAAGTTTGCCTATAATGGATGGATAGCAAACCATTCCTGCTGAGGAAGCATTTGTTTCACACCGTCTCCACCAGGTGGCAAGCCTGTACCATGACTTGACCAGTCTCTCCTCACTGGTAGGGTTCCCTACACAGCATGTTGCAGGGTTTGCCCTGTAGAGGAATCATGTGCATCTTGTCCTGCATAACAAATTCAGAATACTCTCATCAGCAATGTTTAGCAAGACACATACTGATATTACATTATCTACCAATGACAAAGGGTTGGAGGGTTTCAATGTGATTTTTCTTGAGAAATCCTACATTGAAAAACGTCCCTGTGAACTAAATGCTTTTTCATAGAGGTAAATTAATTGCTCTTGAATGCTATTCCAGTGAGGGATTATGATATCAGTATATGGTAGTATTGTGGAGCAGCTTATAGGACTATTTCTTGGATTCTAAAAAAGCATAATTGAGACTTTTGTCATGGACTTCATAGGACTCTATGTTCAAGTGAGGCCATTGTTTTAAAATGATACAAACATGATCAATTATACATAATTATCATATTTGACCTGAACTTCACCAAGGAAAATGCCATAAATCGTAAATAAACTGGGGGAGAGGGTCTTCTACAGATAAGTGAAAATATGCATGTCAAATATATCCATGATACTTATTACCTACTATATCTAAAAAACTACGATTCTGGTAGAATCTGCTTGGACTTCTGCCCGCACATAAGGACAGAGTGAACCAGACTTAGGCTTGGAGAGTGAGGGGCCACCAGAGTGAGAATCTCGTGGAGGAAAATATTAGAATCTGTTCTTCTTTTTTGTAGATCTATTGGCAGAAATATCTTTTCTCTTATGATTTATTTTCGAGCCATGCAGAAATCAATGTTTAGTAGTGAAGTTTTCTTATCTACTTTTCTTGTGAGAAACCAATGAGATCTCAACTTTAGCTGGTCGCCCCACTTTCAAAGCTCCGCTGATTCCCTCCACCCAGCAACAGCCTAAGTATTTGACCCTATTAGACCATCTGACTTTGTGGAGTAGTGGGCAGGGTGTTTCCCTGGCAATGTGAGTGTCGGGTGTTCGAACCGAGCAATAGGCAGCCCATAATTTCATTTTTCAATATTCTCCCCTTAACTCAGACTCGATGAAGTCGCTTAATATATCCATGATATTTATGAAAGATAGATAAAAGAAGCAAAAGGAACCAAACTGATTTGTTCCTGCTATATTTTGAGCGTACCAATCTCTGATCACTTTAAAGTTTGCCTATATTGGATGGAGGGCAAACCATTCCTGTTGAGGAAGCATTTGTTTCACACCGTCTCCACCAGGTGGCAAGCCTGTACCATGACTTGACCAGTCTCTCCTCACTGGTAGGGTTCCCTACACAGCATGTTGCAGGGTTTGCCCTGTAGAGGAATCATGTGCATCTTGTCCTGCATAACAAATTCAGAATACTCTCATCAGCAATGTTTAGCAAGACACATACTGATATTACATTATCTACCAATGACAAAGGGTTGGAGGGTTTCAATGTGATTTTTCTTGAGAAATCCTACATTGAAAAACGTCCCTGTGAACTAAATGCTTTTTCATAGAGGTAAATTAATTGCTCTTGAATGCTATTCCAGTGAGGGATTATGATATCAGTATATGGTAGTATTGTGGAGCAGCTTATAGGACTATTTCTTGGATTCTAAAAAAGCATAATTGCGACTTTTGTCATTGACTTCATAGGACTCTATGTTCAAGTGAGGCCATTGTTTTAAAATGATACAAACATGATCAATTATACATAATTATCATATTTGACCTGAACTTCACCAAGGAAAATGCCATAAATCGTAAATAAACTGGGGGAGAGGGTCTTCTAGAGATAAGTGAAAATATGCATGTCAAATATATCCATGATACTTATTACCTACTATATCTAAAAAACTACGATTCTGGTAGTATCTGCTTGGACTTCTGTCCGCACATAAGGACAGAGTGAACCAGACTTAGGCTTGGAGAGTGAGGGGCCACCAGAGTGAGAATCTCGTGGAGGAAAATATTAGAATCTGTTCTTCTTTTTTGTAGATCTATTGGCAGAAATATCTTTTCTCTTATGATTTATTTCGAGCCATGCCGAAATCGATGTTCAGTAGTGTAGTTTTCTTATCTACTTTTCTCGTGAGAAACCAATGAGATCTCAACTTTCGCTGGTCGCCCCACTTTCAAAGCTCCGCTGATTCCCTCCACCCAGCAACAGCCTAAGTATTTGACCCTATTAGAGCATCTGACTTTGTGGAGTAGTGGGCAGGGTGTTTCCCTGGCAATGTGAGTGTCGGGTGTTCGAACCGAGCAATAGGCAGCCCATAATTTCATTTTTCAATATTCTCCCCTTAACTCGGACTCAAAGAAGTCGCTAAATATATCCATGATATTTATGAAAGATAGATAAAAGAAGCAAAAGGAACCAAACTGATTTGTTCCTGCTATATTTTGAGCGTACCAATTTCTGATCACTTTAAAGTTTGCCTATAATGGATGGATAGCAAACCATTCCTGTTGAGGAAGCATTTGTTTCACACCGTCTCCACCAGGTGGCAAGCCTGTACCATGACTTGACCAGTCTCTCCTCACTGGTAGGGTTCCCTACACAGCATGTTGCAGGGCTTGCCCTGTAGAGGAATCATGTGCATCTTGTCCTGCATAATAAATTCAGAATACTCTCATCAGCAATGTTTAGCAAGACACATACTGATATTACATTATCTACCAATGACAAAGGGTTGGAGGGTTTCAATGTGATTTTTCTTGAGAAATCTTACATTGAAAAACGTCCCTGTGAACTAAATGCTTTTTCATAGAGGTAAATTAATTGCTCTTGAATGCTATTCCAGTGAGGGATTATGATATCAGTATATGGTATTATTGTGGAGCAGCTTATAGGACTATTTCTTGGATTCTAAAAAAGCATAATTGAGACTTTTGTCATGGACTTCATAGGGCTCTATGTTCAAGTGAGGCCATTGTTTTAAAATGATACAAACATGATCAATTATACATAATTATCATATTTGACCTGAACTTCACCAAGGAAAATGCCATAAATCGTAAATAAACTGGGGGAGAGGGTCTTCTAGAGATAAGTGAAAATATGCATGTCAAATATATCCATGATACTTATTACCTACTATATCTAAAAAACTACGATTCTGGTAGTATCTGCTTGGACTTCTGTCCGCACATAAGGACAGAGTGAACCAGACTTAGGCTTGGAGAGTGAGGGGCCACCAGAGTGAGAATCTCCAATCTCCCCCCAGATCGTTCGCGGCGCTAGCACTTGCTTAGTCTCTGCCCCAACCCAGTGACGTCATACACTGGTTCTCAGGCTATCCACTAAGGACTAGGGAACCAGCCCACATTTCGGATTCAAAACAAGGCAACTGTTAAAAGTTATACAAGTCAAACAACTCACATATCATGAGTATAGAATATGGGAATTGTTAAAGGAGCTTCACAGACAATCTGGTTGTTTATTTTTCATACTTAATCCATTTTCTAATGGGAATCCACAGTTGATTAGACTGCCCCTTCAGAGAAGCACATGTCATTGTTGACAAAACAAAGCCCTGCAACACATGAGGTGCTTTCCACTGTAGAAGGTAATCCCAGAGACTGTGTCTGGTTTGAATTAGATAATAACAGAAATGAGAGTATTTTATTTACCATATAGATATGTTCATCTCTATTTACAAGTGGAACACAAAATACCCCCAAAAAGCCCTCAGAATTTTGGATTTTTTTAAAACTGGCGCATGGGCCAGATTTGAGCCCAAACAGGCAGGTTGGGGCAGAGATACAAAGCGACCACAGGAAGTAGAGTGCAGGATATCTGCTGGGTGAGTGGAGAATCTCGTGGAGGAAAATATTAGAATCTGTTCTTCTTTTTTGTAGATCTATTGGCAGAAATATCTTTTCTCTTATGATTTATTTTCGAGCCATGCAGAAATCAATGTTTAGTAGTGAAGTTTTCTTATCTACTTTTCTTGTGAGAAACCAATGAGATCTCAACTTTCGCTGGTCGCCCCACTTTCAAAGCTCCGCTGATTCCCTCCACCCAGCAACAGCCTAAGTATTTGACCCTATTAGACCATCTGACTTTGTGGAGTAGTGGGCAGGGTGTTTCCCTGGCGATGCGCTTGTCGGGTGTTCTAACCCAGCAATAGGCAGCCCATAATTTCATTTTTCAATATTCTCCCCTTAACTCGGACTCGATGAAGTCGCTTAATATATCCATGATATTTATGAAAGATAGATAAAAGAAGCAAAAGGAACCAAACTGATTTGTTCCTGCTATATTTTGAGCGTACCAATCTCTGATCACTTCAAAGTTTGCCTATAATGGATGGATAGCAAACCATTCCTGCTGAGGAAGCATTTGTTTCACACCGTCTCCACCAGGTGGCAAGCCTGTACCATGACTTGACCAGTCTCTCCTCACTGGTAGGGTTCCCTACACAGCATGTTGCAGGGTTTGCCCTGTAGAGGAATCATGTGCATCTTGTCCTGTATAACAAATTCAGAATACTCTCATCAGCAATGTTTAGCAAGACACATACTGATATTACATTATCTACCAATGACAAAGGGTTGGAGGGTTTCAATGTGATTTTTCTTGAGAAATCCTACATTGAAAAACGTCCCTGTGAACTAAATGCTTTTTCATAGAGGTAAATTAATTGCTCTTGAATGCTATTCCAGTGAGGGATTATGATATCAGTATATGGTAGTATTGTGGAGCAGCTTATAGGACTATTTCTTGGATTCTAAAAAAGCATAATTGCGACTTTTGTCATGGACTTCATAGGACTCTATGTTCAAGTGAGGCCATTGTTTTAAAATGATACAAACATGATCAATTATACATAATTATCATATTTGACCTGAACTTCACCAAGGAAAATGCCATAAATCGTAAATAAACTGGGGGAGAGGGTCTTCTAGAGATAAGTGAAAATATGCATGTCAAATATATCCATGATACTTATTACCTACTATATCTAAAAAACTACGATTCTGGTAGAATCTGCTTGGACTTCTGCCCACACATAAGGACAGAGTGAACCAGACTTAGGCTTGGAGAGTGAGGGGCCACCAGAGTGAGAATCTCGTGGAGGAAAATATTAGAATCTGTTCTTCTTTTTTGTAGATCTATTGGCAGAAATATCTTTTCTCTTATGATTTATTTTCGAGCCATGCAGAAATCAATGTTTAGTAGTGAAGTTTTCTTATCTACTTTTCTTGTGAGAAACCAATGAGATCTCAACTTTCGCTGGTCGCCCCACTTTCAAAGCTCCGCTGATTCCCTCCACCCAGCAACAACCTAAGTATTTGACCCTATTAGAGCATCTGACTTTGTGGAGTAGTGGGCAGGGTGTTTCCCTGGCGATGCGAGTGTCGGGTGTTCGAACCCAGCAATAGGCAGCCCATAATTTCATTTTTCAATATTCTCCCCTTAACTTGGACTCGATGAAGTCGCTAAATATACTATGGTATTTATGAAAGATAGATAAAAGTAGCAAAAGGAACCAAACTGATTTGTTCCTGCTATATTTTGAGCGTACCAATTTCTGATCACTTTAAAGTTTGCCTATAATGGATGGATAGCAAACCATTCCTGTTGAGGAAGCATTTGTTTCACACCGTCTCCACCAGGTGGCAAGCCTGTACCATGACTTGACCAGTCTCTCCTCACTGGTAGGGTTCCCTACACAGCATGTTGCAGGGCTTGCCCTGTAGAGGAATCATGTGCATCTTGTCCTGTATAACAAATTCAGAATACTCTCATCAGCAATGTTTAGCAAGACACATACTGATATTACATTATCTACCAATGACAAAGGGTTGGAGGGTTTCAATGTGATTTTTCTTGAGAAATCTTACATTGAAAAACGTCCCTGTGAACTAAATGCTTTTTCATAGAGGTAAATTAATTGCTCTTGAATGCTATTCCAGTGAGGGATTATGATATCAGTATATGGTATTATTGTGGAGCAGCTTATAGGACTATTTCTTGGATTCTAAAAAAGCATAATTGCGACTTTTGTCATGGACTTCATAGGGCTCTATGTTCAAGTGAGGCCATTGTTTTAAAATGATACAAACATGATCAATTATACATAATTATCATATTTGACCTGAACTTCACCAAGGAAAATGCCATAAATCGTAAATAAACTGGGGGAGAGGGTCTTCTAGAGATAAGTGAAAATATGCATGTCAAATATATCCATGATACTTATTACCTACTATATCTAAAAAACTACGATTCTGGTAGTATCTGCTTGGACTTCTGTCCGCACATAAGGACAGAGTGAACCAGACTTAGGCTTGGAGAGTGAGGGGCCACCAGAGTGAGAATCTCCACTCTCCCCCCAGATCGTTCGCGGCGCTAGCACTTGCTTAGTCTCTGCCCCAACCCAGTGACGTCATACACTGGTTCTCAGGCTATCCACTAAGGACTAGGGAACCAGCCCACATTTCGGATTCAAAACAAGGCAACTGTTAAAAGTTATACAAGTCAAACAACTCACATATCATGAGTATAGAATATGGGAATTGTTAAAGGAGCTTCACAGACAATCTGGTTGTTTCTTTTTCATACTTAATCCATTTTCTAATGGGAATCCACAGTTGATTAGACTGCCCCTTCAGAGAAGCACATGTCATTGTTGACAAAACAAAGCCCTGCAACACATGAGGTGCTTTCCACTGTAGAAGGTAATCCCAGAGACTGTGTCTGGTTTGAATTAGATAATAACAGAAATGAGAGTATTTTATTTACCATATAGATATGTTCATCTCTATTTACAAGTGGAACACAAAATACCCCCAAAAAGCCCTCAGAATTTTGGATTTTTTAAAAACTGGCGCATGGGCCAGATTTGAGCCCAAACAGGCAGGTTGGGGCAGAGATACAAAGCGACCACAGGAAGTAGAGTGCAGGATATCTGCTGGGTGAGTGGAGAATCTCGTGGAGGAAAATATTAGAATCTGTTCTTCTTTTTTGTAGATCTATTGGCAGAAATATCTTTTCTCTTATGATTTATTTTCGAGCCATGCAGAAATCAATGTTTAGTAGTGAAGTTTTCTTATCTACTTTTCTTGTGAGAAACCAATGAGATCTCAACTTTCGCTGGTCGCCCCACTTTCAAAGCTCCGCTGATTCCCTCCACCCAGCAACAGCCTAAGTATTTGACCCTATTAGACCATCTGACTTTGTGGAGTAGTGGGCAGGGTGTTTCCCTGGCGATGCGCTTGTCGGGTGTTCTAACCCAGCAATAGGCAGCCCATAATTTCATTTTTCAATATTCTCCCCTTAACTCGGACTCGATGAAGTCGCTTAATATATCCATGATATTTATGAAAGATAGATAAAAGAAGCAAAAGGAACCAAACTGATTTGTTCCTGCTATATTTTGAGCGTACCAATCTCTGATCACTTCAAAGTTTGCCTATAATGGATGGATAGCAAACCATTCCTGCTGAGGAAGCATTTGTTTCACACCGTCTCCACCAGGTGGCAAGCCTGTACCATGACTTGACCAGTCTCTCCTCACTGGTAGGGTTCCCTACACAGCATGTTGCAGGGTTTGCCCTGTAGAGGAATCATGTGCATCTTGTCCTGTATAACAAATTCAGAATACTCTCATCAGCAATGTTTAGCAAGACACATACTGATATTACATTATCTACCAATGACAAAGGGTTGGAGGGTTTCAATGTGATTTTTCTTGAGAAATCCTACATTGAAAAACGTCCCTGTGAACTAAATGCTTTTTCATAGAGGTAAATTAATTGCTCTTGAATGCTATTCGAGTGAGGGATTATGATATCAGTATATGGTAGTATTGTGGAGCAGCTTATAGGACTATTTCTTGGATTCTAAAAAAGCATAATTGCGACTTTTGTCATGGACTTCATAGGACTCTATGTTCAAGTGAGGCCATTGTTTTAAAATGATACAAACATGATCAATTATACATAATTATCATATTTGACCTGAACTTCACCAAGGAAAATGCCATAAATCGTAAATAAACTGGGGGAGAGGGTCTTCTAGAGATAAGTGAAAATATGCATGTCAAATATATCCATGATACTTATTGCCTACTATATCTAAAAAACTACGATTCTGGTAGAATCTGCTTGGACTTCTGCCCACACATAAGGACAGAGTGAACCAGACTTAGGCTTGGAGAGTGAGGGGCCACCAGAGTGAGAATCTCGTGGAGGAAAATATTAGAATCTGTTCTTCTTTTTTGTAGATCTATTGGCAGAAATATCTTTTCTCTTATGATTTATTTTCGAGCCATGCAGAAATCAATGTTCAGTAGTGAAGTTTTCTTATCTACTTTTCTTGTGAGAAACCAATGAGATCTCAACTTTCGCTGGTCGCCCCACTTTCAAAGCTCCGCTGATTCCCTCCACCCAGCAACAGCCTAAGTATTTGACCCTATTAGAGCATCTGACTTTGTGGAGTAGTGGGCAGGGTGTTTCCCTGGCGATGCGAGTGTCGGGTGTTCGAACCCAGCAATAGGCAGCCCATAATTTCATTTTTCAATATTCTCCCCTTAACTTGGACTCGATGAAGTCGCTAAATATACTATGGTATTTATGAAAGATAGATAAAAGTAGCAAAAGGAACCAAACTGATTTGTTCCTGCTATATTTTGAGCGTACCAATTTCTGATCACTTTAAAGTTTGCCTATAATGGATGGATAGCAAACCATTCCTGTTGAGGAAGCATTTGTTTCACACCGTCTCCACCAGGTGGCAAGCCTGTACCATGACTTGACCAGTCTCTCCTCACTGGTAGGGTTCCCTACACAGCATGTTGCAGGGCTTGCCCTGTAGAGGAATCATGTGCATCTTGTCCTGTATAACAAATTCAGAATACTCTCATCAGCAATGTTTAGCAAGACACATACTGATATTACATTATCTACCAATGACAAAGGGTTGGAGGGTTTCAATGTGATTTTTCTTGAGAAATCTTACATTGAAAAACGTCCCTGTGAACTAAATGCTTTTTCATAGAGGTAAATTAATTGCTCTTGAATGCTATTCCAGTGAGGGATTATGATATCAGTATATGGTATTATTGTGGAGCAGCTTATAGGACTATTTCTTGGATTCTAAAAAAGCATAATTGCGACTTTTGTCATGGACTTCATAGGGCTCTATGTTCAAGTGAGGCCATTGTTTTAAAATGATACAAACATGATCAATTATACATAATTATCATATTTGACCTGAACTTCACCAAGGAAAATGCCATAAATCGTAAATAAACTGGGGGAGAGGGTCTTCTAGAGATAAGTGAAAATATGCATGTCAAATATATCCATGATACTTATTACCTACTATATCTAAAAAACTACGATTCTGGTAGTATCTGCTTGGACTTCTGTCCGCACATAAGGACAGAGTGAACCAGACTTAGGCTTGGAGAGTGAGGGGCCACCAGAGTGAGAATCTCCACTCTCCCCCCAGATCGTTCGCGGCGCTAGCACTTGCTTAGTCTCTGCCCCAACCCAGTGACGTCATACACTGGTTCTCAGGCTATCCACTAAGGACTAGGGAACCAGCCCACATTTCGGATTCAAAACAAGGCAACTGTTAAAAGTTATACAAGTCAAACAACTCACATATCATGAGTATAGAATATGGGAATTGTTAAAGGAGCTTCACAGACAATCTGGTTGTTTCTTTTTCATACTTAATCCATTTTCTAATGGGAATCCACAGTTGATTAGACTGCCCCTTCAGAGAAGCACATGTCATTGTTGACAAAACAAAGCCCTGCAACACATGAGGTGCTTTCCACTGTAGAAGGTAATCCCAGAGACTGTGTCTGGTTTGAATTAGATAATAACAGAAATGAGAGTATTTTATTTACCATATAGATATGTTCATCTCTATTTACAAGTGGAACACAAAATACCCCCAAAAAGCCCTCAGAATTTTGGATTTTTTAAAAACTGGCGCATGGGCCAGATTTGAGCCCAAACAGGCAGGTTGGGGCAGAGATACAAAGCGACCACAGGAAGTAGAGTGCAGGATATCTGCTGGGTGAGTGGAGAATCTCGTGGAGGAAAATATTAGAATCTGTTCTTCTTTTTTGTAGATCTATTGGCAGAAATATCTTTTCTCTTATGATTTATTTTCGAGCCATGCAGAAATCAATGTTTAGTAGTGAAGTTTTCTTATCTACTTTTCTTGTGAGAAACCAATGAGATCTCAACTTTCGCTGGTCGCCCCACTTTCAAAGCTCCGCTGATTCCCTCCACCCAGCAACAGCCTAAGTATTTGACCCTATTAGACCATCTGACTTTGTGGAGTAGTGGGCAGGGTGTTTCCCTGGCGATGCGCTTGTCGGGTGTTCTAACCCAGCAATAGGCAGCCCATAATTTCATTTTTCAATATTCTCCCCTTAACTCGGACTCGATGAAGTCGCTTAATATATCCATGATATTTATGAAAGATAGATAAAAGAAGCAAAAGGAACCAAACTGATTTGTTCCTGCTATATTTTGAGCGTACCAATCTCTGATCACTTCAAAGTTTGCCTATAATGGATGGATAGCAAACCATTCCTGCTGAGGAAGCATTTGTTTCACACCGTCTCCACCAGGTGGCAAGCCTGTACCATGACTTGACCAGTCTCTCCTCACTGGTAGGGTTCCCTACACAGCATGTTGCAGGGTTTGCCCTGTAGAGGAATCATGTGCATCTTGTCCTGTATAACAAATTCAGAATACTCTCATCAGCAATGTTTAGCAAGACACATACTGATATTACATTATCTACCAATGACAAAGGGTTGGAGGGTTTCAATGTGATTTTTCTTGAGAAATCCTACATTGAAAAACGTCCCTGTGAACTAAATGCTTTTTCATAGAGGTAAATTAATTGCTCTTGAATGCTATTCGAGTGAGGGATTATGATATCAGTATATGGTAGTATTGTGGAGCAGCTTATAGGACTATTTCTTGGATTCTAAAAAAGCATAATTGCGACTTTTGTCATGGACTTCATAGGACTCTATGTTCAAGTGAGGCCATTGTTTTAAAATGATACAAACATGATCAATTATACATAATTATCATATTTGACCTGAACTTCACCAAGGAAAATGCCATAAATCGTAAATAAACTGGGGGAGAGGGTCTTCTAGAGATAAGTGAAAATATGCATGTCAAATATATCCATGATACTTATTGCCTACTATATCTAAAAAACTACGATTCTGGTAGAATCTGCTTGGACTTCTGCCCACACATAAGGACAGAGTGAACCAGACTTAGGCTTGGAGAGTGAGGGGCCACCAGAGTGAGAATCTCGTGGAGGAAAATATTAGAATCTGTTCTTCTTTTTTGTAGATCTATTGGCAGAAATATCTTTTCTCTTATGATTTATTTTCGAGCCATGCAGAAATCAATGTTCAGTAGTGAAGTTTTCTTATCTACTTTTCTTGTGAGAAACCAATGAGATCTCAACTTTCGCTGGTCGCCCCACTTTCAAAGCTCCGCTGATTCCCTCCACCCAGCAACAGCCTAAGTATTTGACCCTATTAGAGCATCTGACTTTGTGGAGTAGTGGGCAGGGTGTTTCCCTGGCGATGCGAGTGTCGGGTGTTCGAACCCAGCAATAGGCAGCCCATAATTTCATTTTTCAATATTCTCCCCTTAACTTGGACTCGATGAAGTCGCTAAATATACTATGGTATTTATGAAAGATAGATAAAAGTAGCAAAAGGAACCAAACTGATTTGTTCCTGCTATATTTTGAGCGTACCAATTTCTGATCACTTTAAAGTTTGCCTATAATGGATGGATAGCAAACCATTCCTGTTGAGGAAGCATTTGTTTCACACCGTCTCCACCAGGTGGCAAGCCTGTACCATGACTTGACCAGTCTCTCCTCACTGGTAGGGTTCCCTACACAGCATGTTGCAGGGCTTGCCCTGTAGAGGAATCATGTGCATCTTGTCCTGTATAACAAATTCAGAATACTCTCATCAGCAATGTTTAGCAAGACACATACTGATATTACATTATCTACCAATGACAAAGGGTTGGAGGGTTTCAATGTGATTTTTCTTGAGAAATCTTACATTGAAAAACGTCCCTGTGAACTAAATGCTTTTTCATAGAGGTAAATTAATTGCTCTTGAATGCTATTCCAGTGAGGGATTATGATATCAGTATATGGTATTATTGTGGAGCAGCTTATAGGACTATTTCTTGGATTCTAAAAAAGCATAATTGAGACTTTTGTCATGGACTTCATAGGGCTCTATGTTCAAGTGAGGCCATTGTTTTAAAATGATACAAACATGATCAATTATACATAATTATCATATTTGACCTGAACTTCACCAAGGAAAATGCCATAAATCGTAAATAAACTGGGGGAGAGGGTCTTCTAGAGATAAGTGAAAATATGCATGTCAAATATATCCATGATACTTATTACCTACTATATCTAAAAAACTACGATTCTGGTAGTATCTGCTTGGACTTCTGCCCGCACATAAGGACAGAGTGAACCAGACTTAGGCTTGGAGAGTGAGGGGCCACCAGAGTGAGAATCTCCACTCTCCCCCCAGATCGTTCGCGGCGCTAGCACTTGCTTAGTCTCTGCCCCAACCCAGTGACGTCATACACTGGTTCTCAGGCTATCCACTAAGGACTAGGGAACCAGCCCACATTTCGGATTCAAAACAAGGCAACTGTTAAAAGTTATACAAGTCAAACAACTCACATATCATGAGTATAGAATATGGGAATTGTTAAAGGAGCTTCACAGACAATCTGGTTGTTTCTTTTTCATACTTAATCCATTTTCTAATGGGAATCCACAGTTGATTAGACTGTCCCTTCAGAGAAGCACATGTCATTGTTGACAAAACAAAGCCCTGCAACACATGAGGTGCTTTCCACTGTAGAAGGTAATCCCAGAGACTGTGTCTGGTTTGAATTAGATAATAACAGAAATGAGAGTATTTTATTTACCATATAGATATGTTCATCTCTATTTACAAGTGGAACACAAAATACCCCCCAAAAGCCCTCAGAATTTTGGATTTTTTTAAAACTGGCGCATGGGCCAGATTTGAGCCCAAACAGGCAGGTTGGGGCAGAGATACAAAGCGACCACAGGAAGTAGAGTGCAGGATATCTGCTGGGTGAGTGGAGAATCTCGTGGAGGAAAATATTAGAATCTGTTCTTCTTTTTTGTAGATCTATTGGCAGAAATATCTTTTCTCTTATGATTTATTTTCGAGCCATGCAGAAATCAATGTTTAGTAGTGAAGTTTTCTTATCTACTTTTCTTGTGAGAAACCAATGAGATCTCAACTTTCGCTGGTCGCCCCACTTTCAAAGCTCCGCTGATTCCCTCCACCCAGCAACAGCCTAAGTATTTGACCCTATTAGACCATCTGACTTTGTGGAGTAGTGGGCAGGTTGTTTCCCTGGCAATGTGAGTGTAGGGTGTTCGAACCGAGCAATAGGCAGCCCATAATTTCATTTTTCAATATTCTCCCCTTAACTCGGACTCGATGAAGTCGCTTAATATATCCATGATATTTATGAAAGATAGATAAAAGAAGCAAAAGGAACCAAACTGATTTGTTCCTTCTATATTTTGAGCGTACCAATCTCTGATCACTTTAAAGTTTGCCTATATTGGATGGAGGGCAAACCATTCCTGTTGAGGAAGCATTTGTTTCACACCGTCTCCACCAGGTGGCAAGCCTGTACCATGACTTGACCAGTCTCTCCTCACTGGTAGGGTTCCCTACACAGCATGTTGCAGGGTTTGCCCTGTAGAGGAATCATGTGCATCTTGTCCTGTATAACAAATTCAGAATACTCTCATCAGCAATGTTTAGCAAGACACATACTGATATTACATTATCTACCAATGACAAAGGGTTGGAGGGTTTCAATGTGATTTTTCTTGAGAAATCCTACATTGAAAAACGTCCGTGTGAACTAAATGCTTTTTCATAGAGGTAAATTAATTGCTCTTGAATGCTATTCCAGTGATGGATTATGATATCAGTATATGGTAGTATTGTGGAGCAGCTTATAGGACTATTTCTTTGATTCTAAAAAAGCATAATTGAGACTTTTGTCATGGACTTCATAGGGCTCTATGTTCAAGTGAGGCCATTGTTTTAAAATGATACAAACATGATCAATTATACATAATTATCATATTTGACCTGAACTTCACCAAGGAAAATGCCATAAATCGTAAATAAACTGGGGGAGAGGGTCTTCTAGAGATAAGTGAAAATATGCATATCAAATATATCCATGATACTTATTACCTACTATATCTAAAAAACTACGATTCTGGTAGTATCTGCTTGGACTTCTGCCCGCACATAAGGACAGAGTGAACCAGACTTAGGCTTGGAGAGTGAGGGGCCACCAGAGTGAGAATCTCCACTCTCCCCCCAGATCGTTCGCGGCGCTAGCACTTGCTTAGTCTCTGCCCCAACCCAGTGATGTCATACACTGGTTCTCAGGCTATCCACTAAGGACTAGGGAACCAGCCCACATTTAGGATTCAAAACAAGGCAACTGTTAAAAGTTATACAAGTCAAACAACTCACATATCATGAGTATAGAATATGGGAATTGTTAAAGGAGCTTCACAGACAATCTGGTTGTTTCTTTTTCATACTTAATCCATTTTCTAATGGGAATCCACAGTTGATTAGACTGCCCCTTCAGAGAAGCACATGTCATTGTTGACAAAACAAAGCCCTGCAACACATGAGGTGCTTTCCACTGTAGAAGGTAATCCCAGAGACTGTGTCTGGTTTGAATTAGATAATAACAGAAATGAGAGTATTTTATTTACCATATAGATATGTTCATGTCTATTTACAAGTGGAACACAAAATACCCCCAAAAAGCCCTCAGAATTTTGGATTTTTTTAAAACTGGCGCATGGGCCAGATTTGAGCCCAAACAGGCAGGTTGGGGCAGAGATACAAAGCGACCACAGGAAGTAGAGTGCAGGATATCTGCTGGGTGAGTGGAGAATCTCGTGGAGGAAAATATTAGAATCTGTTCTTCTTTTTTGTAGATCTATTGGCAGAAATATCTTTTCTCTTATGATTTATTTTCGAGCCATGCAGAAATCAATGTTTAGTAGTGAAGTTTTCTTATCTACTTTTCTTGTGAGAAACCAATGAGATCTCAACTTTCGCTGGTCACCCCACTTTCAAAGCTCCGCTGATTCCCTCCACCCAGCAACAGCCTAAGTATTTGACCCTATTAGAGCATCTGACTTTGTGGAGTAGTGGGCAGGGTGTTTCCCTGGCGATGCGCTTGTCGGGTGTTCTAACCCAGCAATAGGCAGCCCATAATTTCATTTTTCAATATTCTCCCCTTAACTTGGACTCGATGAAGTCGCTAAATATACTATGGTATTTATGAAAGATAGATAAAAGAAGCAAAAGGAACCAAACTGATTTGTTCCTGCTATATTTTGAGCGTACCAATTTCTGATCACTTTAAAGTTTGCCTATAATGGATGGATAGCAAACCATTCCTGTTGAGAAAGCATTTGTTTCACACCGTCTCCACCAGGTGGCAAGCCTGTACCATGACTTGACCAGTCTCTCCTCACTGGTAGGGTTCCCTACACAGCATGTTGCAGGGCTTGCCCTGTAGAGGAATCATGTGCATCTTGTCCTGTATAACAAATTCAGAATACTCTCATCAGCAATGTTTAGCAAGACACATACTGATATTACATTATCTACCAATGACAAAGGGTTGGAGGGTTTCAATGTGATTTTTCTTGAGAAATCTTACATTGAAAAATGTCCCTGTGAACTAAATGCTTTTTCATAGAGGTAAATTAATTGCTCTTGAATGCTATTCCAGTGAGGGATTATGATATCAGTATATGGTAGTATTATGGAGCAGCTTATAGGACTATTTCTTGGTTTCTAAAAAAGCATAATTGAGACTTTTGTCATGGACTTCATAGGGCTCTATGTTCAAGTGAGGCCATTGTTTTAAAATGATACAAACATGATCAATTATACATAATTATCATATTTGACCTGAACTTCACCAAGGAAAATGCCATAAATCGTAAATAAACTGGGGGAGAGGGTCTTCTAGAGATAAGTGAAAATATGCATGTCAAATATATCCATGATACTTATTACCTACTATATCTAAAAAACTACGATTCTGGTAGAATCTGCTTGGACTTCTGCCCGCACATAAGGACAGAGTGAACCAGACTTAGGCTTGGAGAGTGAGGGGCCACCAGAGTGAGAATCTCGTGGAGGAAAATATTAGAATCTGTTCTTCTTTTTTGTAGATCTATTGGCAGAAATATCTTTTCTCTTATGATTTATTTCGAGCCATGCCGAAATCGATGTTCAGTAGTGTAGTTTTCTTATCTACTTTTCTCGTGAGAAACCAATGAGATCTCAACTTTCGCTGGTCGCCCCACTTTCAAAGCTCCGCTGATTCCCTCCACCCAGCAACAGCCTAAGTATTTGACCCTATTAGAGCATCTGACTTTGTGGAGTAGTGGGCAGGGTGTTTCCATGGCAATGTGAGTGTCGGGTGTTCGAACCGAGCAATAGGCAGCCCATAATTTCATTTTTCAATATTCTCCCCTTAACTCGGACTCAAAGAAGTCGCTAAATATATCCATGATATTTATGAAAGATAGATAAAAGAAGCAAAAGGAACCAAACTGATTTGTTCCTGCTATATTTTGAGCGTACCAATTTCTGATCACTTTAAAGTTTGCCTATAATGGATGGATAGCAAACCATTCCTGTTGAGGAAGCATTTGTTTCACACCGTCTCCACCAGGTGGCAAGCCTGTACCATGACTTGACCAGTCTCTCCTCACTGGTAGGGTTCCCTACACAGCATGTTGCAGGGCTTGCCCTGTAGAGGAATCATGTGCATCTTGTCCTGTATAACAAATTCAGAATACTCTCATCAGCAATGTTTAGCAAGACACATACTGATATTACATTATCTACCAATGACAAAGGGTTGGAGGGTTTCAATGTGATTTTTCTTGAGAAATCTTACATTGAAAAACGTCCCTGTGAACTAAATGCTTTTTCATAGAGGTAAAGTAATTGCTCTTGAATGCTATTCCAGTGATGGATTATGATATCAGTATATGGTAGTATTGTGGAGCAGCTTATAGGACTATTTCTTGGTTTCTAAAAAAGCATAATTGAGACTTTTGTCATGGACTTCATAGGGCTCTATGTTCAAGTGAGGCCATTGTTTTAAAATGATACAAACATGATCAATTATACATAATTATCATATTTGACCTGAACTTCACCAAGGAAAATGCCATAAATCGTAAATAAACTGGGGGAGAGGGTCTTCTAGAGATAAGTGAAAATATGCATGTCAAATATATCCATGATACTTATTACCTACTATATCTAAAAAACTACGATTCTGGTAGTATCTGCTTGGACTTCTGTCCGCACATAAGTACAGAGTGAACCAGACTTAGGCTTGGAGAGTGAGGGGCCACCAGAGTGAGAATCTCCACTCTCCCCCCAGATCGTTCGCGGCGCTAGCACTTGCTTAGTCTCTGCCCCAACCCAGTGACGTCATACACTGGTTCTCAGGCTATCCACTAAGGACTAGGGAACCAGCCCACATTTCGGATTCAAAACAAGGCAACTGTTAAAAGTTATACAAGTCAAACAACTCACATATCATGAGTATAGAATATGGGAATTGTTAAAGGAGCTTCACAGACAATCTGGTTGTTTCTTTTTCATACTTAATCCATTTTCTAATGGGAATCCACAGTTGATTAGACTGCCCCTTCAGAGAAGCACATGTCATTGTTGACAAAACAAAGCCCTGCAACACATGAGGTGCTTTCCACTGTAGAAGGTAATCCCAGAGACTGTGTCTGGTTTGAATTAGATAATAACAGAAATGAGAGTATTTTATTTACCATATAGATATGTTCATCTCTATTTACAAGTGGAACACAAAATACCCCCAAAAAGCCCTCAGAATTTTGGATTTTTTTAAAACTGGCGCATGGGCCAGATTTGAGCCCAAACAGGCAGGTTGGGGCAGAGATACAAAGCGACCACAGGAAGTAGAGTGCAGGATATCTGCTGGGTGAGTGGAGAATCTCGTGGAGGAAAATATTAGAATCTGTTCTTCTTTTTTGTAGATCTATTGGCAGAAATATCTTTTCTCTTATGATTTATTTTCGAGCCATGCAGAAATCAATGTTTAGTAGTGAAGTTTTCTTATCTACTTTTCTTGTGAGAAACCAATGAGATCTCAACTTTCGCTGGTCGCCCCACTTTCAAAGCTCCGCTGATTCCCTCCACCCAGCAACAGCCTAAGTATTTGACCCTATTAGAGCATCTGACTTTGTGGAGTAGTGGGCAGGGTGTTTCCCTGGCGATGCGCTTGTCGGGTGTTCTAACCCAGCAATAGGCAGCCCATAATTTCATTTTTCAATATTCTCCCCTTAACTTGGACTCGATGAAGTCGCTTAATATATCCATGATATTTATGAAAGATAGATAAAAGAAGCAAAAGGAACCAAACTGATTTGTTCCTGCTATATTTTGAGCGTACCAATCTCTGATCACTTCAAAGTTTGCCTATAATGGATGGATAGCAAACCATTCCTGCTGAGGAAGCATTTGTTTCACACCGTCTCCACCAGGTGGCAAGCCTGTACCATGACTTGACCAGTCTCTCCTCACTGGTAGGGTTCCCTACACAGCATGTTGCAGGGTTTGCCCTGTAGAGGAATCATGTGCATCTTGTCCTGCATAACAAATTCAGAATACTCTCATCAGCAATGTTTAGCAAGACACATACTGATATTACATTATCTACCAATGACAAAGGGTTGGAGGGTTTCAATGTGATTTTTCTTGAGAAATCCTACATTGAAAAACGTCCCTGTGAACTAAATGCTTTTTCATAGAGGTAAATTAATTGCTCTTGAATGCTATTCCAGTGAGGGATTATGATATCAGTATATGGTAGTATTGTGGAGCAGCTTATAGGACTATTTCTTGGATTCTAAAAAAGCATAATTGAGACTTTTGTCATGGACTTCATAGGACTCTATGTTCAAGTGAGGCCATTGTTTTAAAATGATACAAACATGATCAATTATACATAATTATCATATTTGACCTGAACTTCACCAAGGAAAATGCCATAAATCGTAAATAAACTGGGGGAGAGGGTCTTCTAGAGATAAGTGAAAATATGCATGTCAAATATATCCATGATACTTATTACCTACTATATCTAAAAAACTACGATTCTGGTAGAATCTGCTTGGACTTCTGCCCGCACATAAGGACAGAGTGAACCAGACTTAGGCTTGGAGAGTGAGGGGCCACCAGAGTGAGAATCTCGTGGAGGAAAATATTAGAATCTGTTCTTCTTTTTTGTAGATCTATTGGCAGAAATATCTTTTCTCTTATGATTTATTTTCGAGCCATGCAGAAATCAATGTTTAGTAGTGAAGTTTTCTTATCTACTTTTCTTGTGAGAAACCAATGAGATCTCAACTTTAGCTGGTCGCCCCACTTTCAAAGCTCCGCTGATTCCCTCCACCCAGCAACAGCCTAAGTATTTGACCCTATTAGACCATCTGACTTTGTGGAGTAGTGGGCAGGGTGTTTCCCTGGCAATGTGAGTGTCGGGTGTTCGAACCGAGCAATAGGCAGCCCATAATTTCATTTTTCAATATTCTCCCCTTAACTCGGACTCGATGAAGTCGCTTAATATATCCATGATATTTATGAAAGATAGATAAAAGAAGCAAAAGGAACCAAACTGATTTGTTCCTGCTATATTTTGAGCGTACCAATCTCTGATCACTTTAAAGTTTGCCTATATTGGATGGAGGGCAAACCATTCCTGTTGAGGAAGCATTTGTTTCACACCGTCTCCACCAGGTGGCAAGCCTGTACCATGACTTGACCAGTCTCTCCTCACTGGTAGGGTTCCCTACACAGCATGTTGCAGGGTTTGCCCTGTAGAGGAATCATGTGCATCTTGTCCTGCATAACAAATTCAGAATACTCTCATCAGCAATGTTTAGCAAGACACATACTGATATTACATTATCTACCAATGACAAAGGGTTGGAGGGTTTCAATGTGATTTTTCTTGAGAAATCCTACATTGAAAAACGTCCCTGTGAACTAAATGCTTTTTCATAGAGGTAAATTAATTGCTCTTGAATGCTATTCCAGTGAGGGATTATGATATCAGTATATGGTAGTATTGTGGAGCAGCTTATAGGACTATTTCTTGGATTCTAAAAAAGCATAATTGAGACTTTTGTCATGGACTTCATAGGACTCTATGTTCAAGTGAGGCCATTGTTTTAAAATGATACAAACATGATCAATTATACATAATTATCATATTTGACCTGAACTTCACCAAGGAAAATGCCATAAATCGTAAATAAACTGGGGGAGAGGGTCTTCTAGAGATAAGTGAAAATATGCATGTCAAATATATCCATGATACTTATTACCTACTATATCTAAAAAAACTACGATTCTGGTAGTATCTGCTTGGACTTCTGTCCGCACATAAGGACAGAGTGAACCAGACTTAGGCTTGGAGAGTGAGGGGCCACCAGAGTGAGAATCTCGTGGAGGAAAATATTAGAATCTGTTCTTCTTTTTTGTAGATCTATTGGCAGAAATATCTTTTCTCTTATGATTTATTTCGAGCCATGCCGAAATCGATGTTCAGTAGTGTAGTTTTCTTATCTACTTTTCTCGTGAGAAACCAATGAGATCTCAACTTTCGCTGGTCGCCCCACTTTCAAAGCTCCGCTGATTCCCTCCACCCAGCAACAGCCTAAGTATTTGACCCTATTAGAGCATCTGACTTTGTGGAGTAGTGGGCAGGGTGTTTCCCTGGCAATGTGAGTGTCGGGTGTTCGAACCGAGCAATAGGCAGCCCATAATTTCATTTTTCAATATTCTCCCCTTAACTCGGACTCAAAGAAGTCGCTAAATATATCCATGATATTTATGAAAGATAGATAAAAGAAGCAAAAGGAACCAAACTGATTTGTTCCTGCTATATTTTGAGCGTACCAATTTCTGATCACTTTAAAGTTTGCCTATAATGGATGGATAGCAAACCATTCCTGTTGAGGAAGCATTTGTTTCACACCGTCTCCACCAGGTGGCAAGCCTGTACCATGACTTGACCAGTCTCTCCTCACTGGTAGGGTTCCCTACACAGCATGTTGCAGGGCTTGCCCTGTAGAGGAATCATGTGCATCTTGTCCTGCATAACAAATTCAGAATACTCTCATCAGCAATGTTTAGCAAGACACATACTGATATTACATTATCTACCAATGACAAAGGGTTGGAGGGTTTCAATGTGATTTTTCTTGAGAAATCTTACATTGAAAAACGTCCCTGTGAACTAAATGCTTTTTCATAGAGGTAAATTAATTGCTCTTGAATGCTATTCCAGTGATGGATTATGATATCAGTATATGGTAGTATTGTGGAGCAGCTTATAGGACTATTTCTTGGATTCTAAAAAAGCATAATTGAGACTTTTGTCATGGACTTCATAGGGCTCTATGTTCAAGTGAGGCCATTGTTTTAAAATGATACAAACATGATCAATTATACATAATTATCATATTTGACCTGAACTTCACCAAGGAAAATGCCATAAATCGTAAATAAACTGGGGGAGAGGGTCTTCTAGAGATAAGTGAAAATATGCATGTCAAATATATCCATGATACTTATTACCTACTATATCTAAAAAACTACGATTCTGGTAGTATCTGCTTGGACTTCTGTCCGCACATAAGGACAGAGTGAACCAGACTTAGGCTTGGAGAGTGAGGGGCCACCAGAGTGAGAATCTCCACTCTCCCCCCAGATCGTTCGCGGCGCTAGCACTTGCTTAGTCTCTGCCCCAACCCAGTGACGTCATACACTGGTTCTCAGGCTATCCACTAAGGACTAGGGAACCAGCCCACATTTCGGATTCAAAACAAGGCAACTGTTAAAAGTTATACAAGTCAAACAACTCACATATCATGAGTATAGAATATGGGAATTGTTAAAGGAGCTTCACAGACAATCTGGTTGTTTCTTTTTCATACTTAATCCATTTTCTAATGGGAATCCACAGTTGATTAGACTGCCCCTTCAGAGAAGCACATGTCATTGTTGACAAAACAAAGCCCTGCAACACATGAGGTGCTTTCCACTGTAGAAGGTAATCCCAGAGACTGTGTCTGGTTTGAATTAGATAATAACAGAAATGAGAGTATTTTATTTACCATATAGATATGTTCATCTCTATTTACAAGTGGAACACAAAATACCCCCAAAAAGCCCTCAGAATTTTGGATTTTTTTAAAACTGGCGCATGGGCCAGATTTGAGCCCAAACAGGCAGGTTGGGGCAGAGATACAAAGCGACCACAGGAAGTAGAGTGCAGGATATCTGCTGGGTGAGTGGAGAATCTCGTGGAGGAAAATATTAGAATCTGTTCTTCTTTTTTGTAGATCTATTGGCAGAAATATCTTTTCTCTTATGATTTATTTTCGAGCCATGCAGAAATCAATGTTTAGTAGTGAAGTTTTCTTATCTACTTTTCTTGTGAGAAACCAATGAGATCTCAACTTTCGCTGGTCGCCCCACTTTCAAAGCTCCGCTGATTCCCTCCACCCAGCAACAGCCTAAGTATTTGACCCTATTAGAGCATCTGACTTTGTGGAGTAGTGGGCAGGGTGTTTCCCTGGCGATGCGCTTGTCGGGTGTTCTAACCCAGCAATAGGCAGCCCATAATTTCATTTTTCAATATTCTCCCCTTAACTCGGACTCGATGAAGTCGCTTAATATATCCATGATATTTATGAAAGATAGATAAAAGAAGCAAAAGGAACCAAACTGATTTGTTCCTGCTATATTTTGAGCGTACCAATCTCTGATCACTTCAAAGTTTGCCTATAATGGATGGATAGCAAACCATTCCTGCTGAGGAAGCATTTGTTTCACACCGTCTCAACCAGGTGGCAAGCCTGTACCATGACTTGACCAGTCTCTCCTCACTGGTAGGGTTCCCTACACAGCATGTTGCAGGGTTTGCCCTGTAGAGGAATCATGTGCATCTTGTCCTGTATAACAAATTCAGAATACTCTCATCAGCAATGTTTAGCAAGACACATACTGATATTACATTATCTACCAATGACAAAGGGTTGGAGGGTTTCAATGTGATTTTTCCTGAGAAATCCTACATTGAAAAACGTCCATGTGAACTAAATGCTTTTTCATAGAGGTAAATTAATTGCTCTTGAATGCTATTCCAGTGAGGGATTATGATATCAGTATATGGTAGTATTGTGGAGCAGCTTATAGGACTATTTCTTGGATTCTAAAAAAGCATAATTGCGACTTTTGTCATGGACTTCATAGGACTCTATGTTCAAGTGAGGCCATTGTTTTAAAATGATACAAACATGATCAATTATACATAATTATCATATTTGACCTGAACTTCACCAAGGAAAATGCCATAAATCGTAAATAAACTGGGGGAGAGGGTCTTCTAGAGATAAGTGAAAATATGCATGTCAAATATATCCATGATACTTATTGCCTACTATATCTAAAAAACTACGATTCTGGTAGAATCTGCTTGGACTTCTGCCCACACATAAGGACAGAGTGAACCAGACTTAGGCTTGGAGAGTGAGGGGCCACCAGAGTGAGAATCTCGTGGAGGAAAATATTAGAATCTGTTCTTCTTTTTCGTAGATCTATTGGCAGAAATATCTTTTCTCTTATGATTTATTTTCGAGCCATGCAGAAATCAATGTTTAGTAGTGAAGTTTTCTTATCTACTTTTCTTGTGAGAAACCAATGAGATCTCAACTTTCGCTGGTCGCCCCACTTTCAAAGCTCCGCTGATTCCCTCCACCCAGCAACAGCCTAAGTATTTGACCCTATTAGAGCATCTGACTTTGTGGAGTAGTGGGCAGGGTGTTTCCCTGGCGATGCGAGTGTCGGGTGTTCGAACCCGGCAATAGGCAGCCCATAATTTCATTTTTCAATATTCTCCCCTTAACTTGGACTCGATGAAGTCGCTAAATATACTATGGTATTTATGAAAGATAGATAAAAGTAGCAAAAGGAACCAAACTGATTTGTTCCTGCTATATTTTGAGCGTACCAATTTCTGATCACTTTAAAGTTTGCCTATAATGGATGGATAGCAAACCATTCCTGTTGAGGAAGCATTTGTTTCACACCGTCTCCACCAGGTGGCAAGCCTGTACCATGACTTGACCAGTCTCTCCTCACTGGTAGGGTTCCCTACACAGCATGTTGCAGGGCTTGCCCTGTAGAGGAATCATGTGCATCTTGTCCTGTATAACAAATTCAGAATACTCTCATCAGCAATGTTTAGCAAGACACATACTGATATTACATTATCTACCAATGACAAAGGGTTGGAGGGTTTCAATGTGATTTTTCTTGAGAAATCTTACATTGAAAAACGTCCCTGTGAACTAAATGCTTTTTCATAGAGGTAAATTAATTGCTCTTGAATGCTATTCCAGTGATGGATTATGATATCAGTATATGGTAGTATTGTGGAGCAGCTTATAGGACTATTTCTTGGATTCTAAAAAAGCATAATTGAGACTTTTGTCATGGACTTCATAGGGCTCTATCTTCAAGTGAGGCCATTGTTTTAAAATGATACAAACATGATCAATTATACATAATTATCATATTTGACCTGAACTTCACCAAGGAAAATGCCATAAATCGTAAATAAACTGGGGGAGAGGGTCTTCTAGAGATAAGTGAAAATATGCATGTCAAATATATCCATGATACTTATTACCTACTATATCTAAAAAACTACGATTCTGGTAGTATCTGCTTGGACTTCTGCCCGCACATAAGGACAGAGTGAACCAGACTTAGGCTTGGAGAGTGAGGGGCCACCAGAGTGAGAATCTCCACTCTCCCCCCAGATCGTTCGCGGCGCTAGCACTTGCTTAGTCTCTGCCCCAACCCAGTGACGTCATACACTGGTTCTCAGGCTATCCACTAAGGACTAGGGAACCAGCCCACATTTCGGATTCAAAACAAGGCAACTGTTAAAAGTTATACAAGTCAAACAACTCACATATCATGAGTATAGAATATGGGAATTGTTAAAGGAGCTTCACAGACAATCTGGTTGTTTCTTTTTCATACTTAATCCATTTTCTAATGGGAATCCACAGTTGATTAGACTGCCCCTTCAGAGAAGCACATGTCATTGTTGACAAAACAAAGCCCTGCAACACATGAGGTGCTTTCCACTGTAGAAGGTAATCCCAGAGACTGTGTCTGGTTTGAATTAGATAATAACAGAAATGAGAGTATTTTATTTACCATATAGATATGTTCATCTCTATTTACAAGTGGAACACAAAATACCCCCAAAAAGCCCTCAGAATTTTGGATTTTTTAAAAACTGGCGCATGGGCCAGATTTGAGCCCAAATAGGCAGGTTGGGGCAGAGATACAAAGCGACCACAGGAAGTAGAGTGCAGGATATCTGCTGGGTGAGTGGAGAATCTCGTGGAGGAAAATATTAGAATCTGTTCTTCTTTTTTGTAGATCTATTGGCAGAAATATCTTTACTCTTATGATTTATTTTCGAGCCATGCAGAAATCAATGTTTAGTAGTGAAGTTTTCTTATCTACTTTTCTTGTGAGAAACCAATGAGATCTCAACTTTCGCTGGTCGCCCCACTTTCAAAGCTCCGCTGATTCCCTCCACCCAGCAACAGCCTAAGTATTTGACCCTATTAGAGCATCTGACTTTGTGGAGTAGTGGGCAGGGTGTTTCCCTGGCGATGCGCTTGTCGGGTGTTCTAACCCAGCAATAGGCAGCCCATAATTTCATTTTTCAATATTCTCCCCTTAACTCGGACTCGATGAAGTCGCTTAATATATCCATGATATTTATGAAAGATAGATAAAAGAAGCAAAAGGAACCAAACTGATTTGTTCCTGCTATATTTTGAGCGTACCAATCTCTGATCACTTCAAAGTTTGCCTATAATGGATGGATAGCAAACCATTCCTGCTGAGGAAGCATTTGTTTCACACCGTCTCAACCAGGTGGCAAGCCTGTACCATGACTTGACCAGTCTCTCCTCACTGGTAGGGTTCCCTACACAGCATGTTGCAGGGTTTGCCCTGTAGAGGAATCATGTGCATCTTGTCCTGTATAACAAATTCAGAATACTCTCATCAGCAATGTTTAGCAAGACACATACTGATATTACATTATCTACCAATGACAAAGGGTTGGAGGGTTTCAATGTGATTTTTCCTGAGAAATCCTACATTGAAAAACGTCCATGTGAACTAAATGCTTTTTCATAGAGGTAAATTAATTGCTCTTGAATGCTATTCCAGTGAGGGATTATGATATCAGTATATGGTAGTATTGTGGAGCAGCTTATAGGACTATTTCTTGGATTCTAAAAAAGCATAATTGCGACTTTTGTCATGGACTTCATAGGACTCTATGTTCAAGTGAGGCCATTGTTTTAAAATGATACAAACATGATCAATTATACATAATTATCATATTTGACCTGAACTTCACCAAGGAAAATGCCATAAATCGTAAATAAACTGGGGGAGAGGGTCTTCTAGAGATAAGTGAAAATATGCATGTCAAATATATCCATGATACTTATTGCCTACTATATCTAAAAAACTACGATTCTGGTAGAATCTGCTTGGACTTCTGCCCACACATAAGGACAGAGTGAACCAGACTTAGGCTTGGAGAGTGAGGGGCCACCAGAGTGAGAATCTCGTGGAGGAAAATATTAGAATCTGTTCTTCTTTTTCGTAGATCTATTGGCAGAAATATCTTTTCTCTTATGATTTATTTTCGAGCCATGCAGAAATCAATGTTTAGTAGTGAAGTTTTCTTATCTACTTTTCTTGTGAGAAACCAATGAGATCTCAACTTTCGCTGGTCGCCCCACTTTCAAAGCTCCGCTGATTCCCTCCACCCAGCAACAGCCTAAGTATTTGACCCTATTAGAGCATCTGACTTTGTGGAGTAGTGGGCAGGGTGTTTCCCTGGCGATGCGAGTGTCGGGTGTTCGAACCCAGCAATAGGCAGCCCATAATTTCATTTTTCAATATTCTCCCCTTAACTTGGACTCGATGAAGTCGCTAAATATACTATGGTATTTATGAAAGATAGATAAAAGTAGCAAAAGGAACCAAACTGATTTGTTCCTGCTATATTTTGAGCGTACCAATTTCTGATCACTTTAAAGTTTGCCTATAATGGATGGATAGCAAACCATTCCTGTTGAGGAAGCATTTGTTTCACACCGTCTCCACCAGGTGGCAAGCCTGTACCATGACTTGACCAGTCTCTCCTCACTGGTAGGGTTCCCTACACAGCATGTTGCAGGGCTTGCCCTGTAGAGGAATCATGTGCATCTTGTCCTGTATAACAAATTCAGAATACTCTCATCAGCAATGTTTAGCAAGACACATACTGATATTACATTATCTACCAATGACAAAGGGTTGGAGGGTTTCAATGTGATTTTTCTTGAGAAATCCTACATTGAAAAACGTCCCTGTGAATTAAATGCTTTTTCATAGAGGTAAATTAATTGCTCTTGAATGCTATTCCAGTGATGGATTATGATATCAGTATATGGTAGTATTGTGGAGCAGCTTATAGGACTATTTCTTGGATTCTAAAAAAGCATAATTGAGACTTTTGTCATGGACTTCATAGGGCTCTATGTTCAAGTGAGGCCATTGTTTTAAAATGATACAAACATGATCAATTATACATAATTATCATATTTGACCTGAACTTCACCAAGGAAAATGCCATAAATCGTAAATAAACTGGGGGAGAGGGTCTTCTAGAGATAAGTGAAAATATGCATGTCAAATATATCCATGATACTTATTACCTACTATATCTAAAAAACTACGATTCTGGTAGTATCTGCTTGGACTTCTGCCCGCACATAAGGACAGAGTGAACCAGACTTAGGCTTGGAGAGTGAGGGGCCACCAGAGTGAGAATCTCCACTCTCCCCCCAGATCGTTCGCGGCGCTAGCACTTGCTTAGTCTCTGCCCCAACCCAGTGACGTCATACACTGGTTCTCAGGCTATCCACTAAGGACTAGGGAACCAGCCCACATTTCGGATTCAAAACAAGGCAACTGTTAAAAGTTATACAAGTCAAACAACTCACATATCATGAGTATAGAATATGGGAATTGTTAAAGGAGCTTCACAGACAATCTGGTTGTTTCTTTTTCATACTTAATCCATTTTCTAATGGGAATCCACAGTTGATTAGACTGCCCCTTCAGAGAAGCACATGTCATTGTTGACAAAACAAAGCCCTGCAACACATGAGGTGCTTTCCACTGTAGAAGGTAATCCCAGAGACTGTGTCTGGTTTGAATTAGATAATAACAGAAATGAGAGTATTTTATTTACCATATAGATATGTTCATCTCTATTTACAAGTGGAACACAAAATACCCCCAAAAAGCCCTCAGAATATTGGATTTTTTTAAAACTGGCGCATGGGCCAGATTTGAGCCCAAATAGGCAGGTTGGGGCAGAGATACAAAGCGACCACAGGAAGTAGAGTGCAGGATATCTGCTGGGTGAGTGGAGAATCTCGTGGAGGAAAATATTAGAATCTGTTCTTCTTTTTTGTAGATCTATTGGCAGAAATATCTTTTCTCTTATGATTTATTTTCGAGCCATGCAGAAATCAATGTTTAGTAGTGAAGTTTTCTTATCTACTTTTCTTGTGAGAAACCAATGAGATCTCAACTTTCGCTGGTCGCCCCACTTTCAAAGCTCCGCTGATTCCCTCCACCCAGCAACAGCCTAAGTATTTGACCCTATTAGACCATCTGACTTTGTGGAGTAGTGGGCAGGGTGTTTCCCTGGCGATGCGCTTGTCGGGTGTTCTAACCCAGCAATAGGCAGCCCATAATTTCATTTTTCAATATTCTCCCCTTAACTCGGACTCGATGAAGTCGCTTAATATATCCATGATATTTATGAAAGATAGATAAAAGAAGCAAAAGGAACCAAACTGATTTGTTCCTGCTATATTTTGAGCGTACCAATCTCTGATCACTTCAAAGTTTGCCTATAATGGATGGATAGCAAACCATTCCTGCTGAGGAAGCATTTGTTTCACACCGTCTCCACCAGGTGGCAAGCCTGTACCATGACTTGACCAGTCTCTCCTCACTGGTAGGGTTCCCTACACAGCATGTTGCAGGGTTTGCCCTGTAGAGGAATCATGTGCATCTTGTCCTGTATAACAAATTCAGAATACTCTCATCAGCAATGTTTAGCAAGACACATACTGATATTACATTATCTACCAATGACAAAGGGTTGGAGGGTTTCAATGTGATTTTTCTTGAGAAATCCTACATTGAAAAACGTCCCTGTGAACTAAATGCTTTTTCATAGAGGTAAATTAATTGCTCTTGAATGCTATTCCAGTGAGGGATTATGATATCAGTATATGGTAGTATTGTGGAGCAGCTTATAGGACTATTTCTTGGATTCTAAAAAAGCATAATTGCGACTTTTGTCATGGACTTCATAGGACTCTATGTTCAAGTGAGGCCATTGTTTTAAAATGATACAAACATGATCAATTATACATAATTATCATATTTGACCTGAACTTCACCAAGGAAAATGCCATAAATCGTAAATAAACTGGGGGAGAGGGTCTTCTAGAGATAAGTGAAAATATGCATGTCAAATATATCCATGATACTTATTGCCTACTATATCTAAAAAACTACGATTCTGGTAGAATCTGCTTGGACTTCTGCCCACACATAAGGACAGAGTGAACCAGACTTAGGCTTGGAGAGTGAGGGGCCACCAGAGTGAGAATCTCGTGGAGGAAAATATTAGAATCTGTTCTTCTTTTTTGTAGATCTATTGGCAGAAATATCTTTTCTCTTATGATTTATTTTCGAGCCATGCAGAAATCAATGTTTAGTAGTGAAGTTTTCTTATCTACTTTTCTTGTGAGAAACCAATGAGATCTCAACTTTCGCTGGTCGCCCCACTTTCAAAGCTCCGCTGATTCCCTCCACCCAGCAACAGCCTAAGTATTTGACCCTATTAGAGCATCTGACTTTGTGGAGTAGTGGGCAGGGTGTTTCCCTGGCGTTGCGCTTGTCGGGTGTTCTAACCCAGCAATAGGCAGCCCATAATTTCATTTTTCAATATTCTCCCCTTAACTTGGACTCGATGAAGTCGCTAAATATACTATGGTATTTATGAAAGATAGATAAAAGTAGCAAAAGGAACCAAACTGATTTGTTCCTGCTATATTTTGAGCGTACCAATTTCTGATCACTTTAAAGTTTGCCTATAATGGATGGATAGCAAACCATTCCTGTTGAGGAAGCATTTGTTTCACACCGTCTCCACCAGGTGGCAAGCCTGTACCATGACTTGACCAGTCTCTCCTCACTGGTAGGGTTCCCTACACAGCATGTTGCAGGGCTTGCCCTGTAGAGGAATCATGTGCATCTTGTCCTGTATAACAAATTCAGAATACTCTCATCAGCAATGTTTAGCAAGACACATACTGATATTACATTATCTACCAATGACAAAGGGTTGGAGGGTTTCAATGTGATTTTTCTTGAGAAATCTTACATTGAAAAACGTCCCTATGAACTAAATGCTTTTTCATAGAGGTAAATTAATTGCTCTTGAATGCTATTCCAGTGAGGGATTATGATATCAGTATATGGTAGTATTGTGGAGCAGCTTATAGGACTATTTCTTGGATTCTAAAAAAGCATAATTGAGACTTTTGTCATGGACTTCATAGGGCTCTATGTTCAAGTGAGGCCATTGTTTTAAAATGATACAAACATGATCAATTATACATAATTATCATATTTGACCTGAACTTCACCAAGGAAAATGCCATAAATCGTAAATAAACTGGGGGAGAGGGTCTTCTAGAGATAAGTGAAAATATGCATGTCAAATATATCCATGATACTTATTACCTACTATATCTAAAAAACTACGATTCTGGTAGAATCTGCTTGGACTTCTGCCCACACATAAGGACAGAGTGAACCAGACTTAGGCTTGGAGAGTGAGGGGCCACCAGAGTGAGAATCTCGTGGAGGAAAATATTAGAATCTGTTCTTCTTTTTTGTAGATCTATTGGCAGAAATATCTTTTCTCTTATGATTTATTTTCGAGCCATGCAGAAATCAATGTTTAGTAGTGAAGTTTTCTTATCTACTTTTCTTGTGAGAAACCAATGAGATCTCAACTTTCGCTGGTCGCCCCACTTTCAAAGCTCCGCTGATTCCCTCCACCCAGCAACAGCCTAAGTATTTGACCCTATTAGAGCATCTGACTTTGTGGAGTAGTGGGCAGGGTGTTTCCCTGGCGATGTGAGTGTCGGGTGTTCAAACCCAGCAATAGGCAGCCCATAATTTCATTTTTCAATATTCTCCCCTTAACTTGGACTCGATGAAGTCGCTAAATATACTATGGTATTTATGAAAGATAGATAAAAGTAGCAAAAGGAACCAAACTGATTTGTTCCTGCTATATTTTGAGCGTACCAATTTCTGATCACTTTAAAGTTTGCCTATAATGGATGGATAGCAAACCATTCCTGTTGAGGAAGCATTTGTTTCACACCGTCTCCACCAGGTGGCAAGCCTGTACCATGACTTGACCAGTCTCTCCTCACTGGTAGGGTTCCCTACACAGCATGTTGCAGGGCTTGCCCTGTAGAGGAATCATGTGCATCTTGTCCTGTATAACAAATTCAGAATACTCTCATCAGCAATGTTTAGCAAGACACATACTGATATTACATTATCTACCAATGACAAAGGGTTGGAGGGTTTCAATGTGATTTTTCTTGAGAAATCTTATATTGAAAAACGTCCCTGTGAACTAAATGCTTTTTCATAGAGGTAAATTAATTGCTCTTGAATGCTATTCCAGTGAGGGATTATGATATCAGTATATGGTATTATTGTGGAGCAGCTTATAGGACTATTTCTTGGATTCTAAAAAAGCATAATTGAGACTTTTGTCATGGACTTCATAGGGCTCTATGTTCAAGTGAGGCCATTGTTTTAAAATGATACAAACATGATCAATTATACATAATTATCATATTTGACCTGAACTTCACCAAGGAAAATGCCATAAATCGTAAATAAACTGGGGGAGAGGGTCTTCTAGAGATAAGTGAAAATATGCATGTCAAATATATCCATGATACTTATTACCTACTATATCTAAAAAACTACGATTCTGGTAGTATCTGCTTGGACTTCTGCCCGCACATAAGGACAGAGTGAACCAGACTTAGGCTTGGAGAGTGAGGGGCCACCAGAGTGAGAATCTCGTGGAGGAAAATATTAGAATCTGTTCTTCTTTTTTGTAGATCTATTGGCAGAAATATCTTTTCTCTTATGATTTATTTTCGAGCCATGCAGAAATCAATGTTTAGTAGTGAAGTTTTCTTATCTACTTTTCTTGTGAGAAACCAATGAGATCTCAACTTTCGCTGGTCGCCCCACTTTCAAAGCTCCGCTGATTCCCTCCACCCAGCAACAGCCTAAGTATTTGACCCTATTAGAGCATCTGACTTTGTGGAGTAGTGGGCAGGGTGTTTCCCTGGCGATGCGAGTGTCGGGTGTTCGAACCCAGCAATAGGCAGCCCATAATTTCATTTTTCAATATTCTCCCCTTAACTCGGACTCGATGAAGTCGCTTAATATATCCATGATATTTATGAAAGATAGATAAAAGAAGCAAAAGGAACCAAACTGATTTGTTCCTGCTATATTTTGAGCGTACCAATCTCTGATCACTTCAAAGTTTGCCTATAATGGATGGATAGCAAACCATTCCTGCTGAGGAAGCATTTGTTTCACACCGTCTCCACCAGGTGGCAAGCCTGTACCATGACTTGACCAGTCTCTCCTCACTGGTAGGGTTCCCTACACAGCATGTTGCAGGGTTTGCCCTGTAGAGGAATCATGTGCATCTTGTCCTGCATAACAAATTCAGAATACTCTCATCAGCAATGTTTAGCAAGACACATACTGATATTACATTATCTACCAATGACAAAGGGTTGGAGGGTTTCAATGTGATTTTTCTTGAGAAATCTTACATTGAAAAACGTCCCTGTGAACTAAATGCTTTTTCATAGAGGTAAATTAATTGCTCTTGAATGCTATTCCAGTGAGGGATTATGATATCAGTATATGGTAGTATTGTGGAGCAGCTTATAGGACTATTTCTTGGATTCTAAAAAAGCATAATTGAGACTTTTGTCATGGACTTCATAGGGCTCTATGTTCAAGTGAGGCCATTGTTTTAAAATGATACAAACATGATCAATTATACATAATTATCATATTTGACCTGAACTTCACCAAGGAAAATGCCATAAATCGTAAATAAACTGGGGGAGAGGGTCTTCTAGAGATAAGTGAAAATATGCATGTCAAATATATCCATGATACTTATTGCCTACTATATCTAAAAAACTACGATTCTGGTAGTATCTGCTTGGACTTCTGCCCACACATAAGGACAGAGTGAACCAGACTTAGGCTTGGAGAGTGAGGGGCCACCAGAGTGAGAATCTCCACTCTCCCCCCAGATCGTTCGCGGCGCTAGCACTTGCTTAGTCTCTGCCCCAACCCAGTGACGTCATACACTGGTTCTCAGGCTATCCACTAAGGACTAGGGAACCAGCCCACATTTCGGATTCAAAACAAGGCAACTGTTAAAAGTTATACAAGTCAAACAACTCACATATCATGAGTATAGAATATGGGAATTGTTAAAGGAGCTTCACAGACAATCTGGTTGTTTCTTTTTCATACTTAATCCATTTTCTAATGGGAATCCACAGTTGATTAGACTGTCCCTTCAGAGAAGCACATGTCATTGTTGACAAAACAAAGCCCTGCAACACATGAGGTGCTTTCCACTGTAGAAGGTAATCCCAGAGACTGTGTCTGGTTTGAATTAGATAATAACAGAAATGAGAGTATTTTATTTACCATATAGATATGTTCATCTCTATTTACAAGTGGAACACAAAATACCCCCCAAAAGCCCTCAGAATTTTGGATTTTTTTAAAACTGGCGCATGGGCCAGATTTGAGCCCAAACAGGCAGGTTGGGGCAGAGATACAAAGCGACCACAGGAAGTAGAGTGCAGGATATCTGCTGGGTGAGTGGAGAATCTCGTGGAGGAAAATATTAGAATCTGTTCTTCTTTTTTGTAGATCTATTGGCAGAAATATCTTTTCTCTTATGATTTATTTTCGAGCCATGCAGAAATCAATGTTTAGTAGTGAAGTTTTCTTATCTACTTTTCTTGTGAGAAACCAATGAGATCTCAACTTTCGCTGGTCGCCCCACTTTCAAAGCTCCGCTGATTCCCTCCACCCAGCAACAGCCTAAGTATTTGACCCTATTAGACCATCTGACTTTGTGGAGTAGTGGGCAGGGTGTTTCCCTGGCAATGTGAGTGTAGGGTGTTCGAACCGAGCAATAGGCAGCCCATAATTTCATTTTTCAATATTCTCCCCTTAACTCGGACTCGATGAAGTCGCTTAATATATCCATGATATTTATGAAAGATAGATAAAAGAAGCAAAAGGAACCAAACTGATTTGTTCCTGCTATATTTTGAGCGTACCAATTTCTGATCACTTTAAAGTTTGCCTATAATGGATGGATAGCAAACCATTCCTGTTGAGGAAGCATTTGTTTCACACCGTCTCCACCAGGTGGCAAGCCTGTACCATGACTTGACCAGTCTCTCCTCACTGGTAGGGTTCCCTACACAGCATGTTGCAGGGCTTGCCCTGTAGAGGAATCATGTGCATCTTGTCCTGTATAACAAATTCAGAATACTCTCATCAGCAATGTTTAGCAAGACACATACTGATATTACATTATCTACCAATGACAAAGGGTTGGAGGGTTTCAATGTGATTTTTCTTGAGAAATCTTACATTGAAAAACGTCCCTGTGAACTAAATGCTTTTTCATAGAGGTAAATTAATTGCTCTTGAATGCTATTCCAGTGATGGATTATGATATCAGTATATGGTAGTATTGTGGAGCAGCTTATAGGACTATTTCTTGGTTTCTAAAAAAGCATAATTGAGACTTTTGTCATGGACTTCATAGGGCTCTATGTTCAAGTGAGGCCATTGTTTTAAAATGATACAAACATGATCAATTATACATAATTATCATATTTGACCTGAACTTCACCAAGGAAAATGCCATAAATCGTAAATAAACTGGGGGAGAGGGTCTTCTAGAGATAAGTGAAAATATGCATGTCAAATATATCCATGATACTTATTACCTACTATATCTAAAAAACTACGATTCTGGTAGTATCTGCTTGGACTTCTGTCCGCACATAAGTACAGAGTGAACCAGACTTAGGCTTGGAGAGTGAGGGGCCACCAGAGTGAGAATCTCCACTCTCCCCCCAGATCGTTCGCGGCGCTAGCACTTGCTTAGTCTCTGCCCCAACCCAGTGACGTCATACACTGGTTCTCAGGCTATCCACTAAGGACTAGGGAACCAGCCCACATTTCGGATTCAAAACAAGGCAACTGTTAAAAGTTATACAAGTCAAACAACTCACATATCATGAGTATAGAATATGGGAATTGTTAAAGGAGCTTCACAGACAATCTGGTTGTTTCTTTTTCATACTTAATCCATTTTCTAATGGGAATCCACAGTTGATTAGACTGCCCCTTCAGAGAAGCACATGTCATTGTTGACAAAACAAAGCCCTGCAACACATGAGGTGCTTTCCACTGTAGAAGGTAATCCCAGAGACTGTGTCTGGTTTGAATTAGATAATAACAGAAATGAGAGTATTTTATTTACCATATAGATATGTTCATCTCTATTTACAAGTGGAACACAAAATACCCCCAAAAAGCCCTCAGAATTTTGGATTTTTTTAAAACTGGCGCATGGGCCAGATTTGAGCCCAAACAGGCAGGTTGGGGCAGAGATACAAAGCGACCACAGGAAGTAGAGTGCAGGATATCTGCTGGGTGAGTGGAGAATCTCGTGGAGGAAAATATTAGAATCTGTTCTTCTTTTTTGTAGATCTATTGGCAGAAATATCTTTTCTCTTATGATTTATTTTCGAGCCATGCAGAAATCAATGTTTAGTAGTGAAGTTTTCTTATCTACTTTTCTTGTGAGAAACCAATGAGATCTCAACTTTCGCTGGTCGCCCCACTTTCAAAGCTCCGCTGATTCCCTCCACCCAGCAACAGCCTAAGTATTTGACCCTATTAGAGCATCTGACTTTGTGGAGTAGTGGGCAGGGTGTTTCCCTGGCGTTGCGCTTGTCGGGTGTTCTAACCCAGCAATAGGCAGCCCATAATTTCATTTTTCAATATTCTCCCCTTAACTTGGACTCGATGAAGTCGCTTAATATATCCATGATATTTATGAAAGATAGATAAAAGAAGCAAAAGGAACCAAACTGATTTGTTCCTGCTATATTTTGAGCGTACCAATCTCTGATCACTTCAAAGTTTGCCTATAATGGATGGATAGCAAACCATTCCTGTTGAGGAAGCATTTGTTTCACACCGTCTCCACCAGGTGGCAAGCCTGTACCATGACTTGACCAGTCTCTCCTCACTGGTAGGGTTCCCTACACAGCATGTTGCAGGGTTTGCCCTGTAGAGGAATCATGTGCATCTTGTCCTGTATAACAAATTCAGAATACTCTCATCAGCAATGTTTAGCAAGACACATACTGATATTACATTATCTACCAATGACAAAGGGTTGGAGGGTTTCAATGTGATTTTTCCTGAGAAATCCTACATTGAAAAACGTCCATGTGAACTAAATGCTTTTTCATAGATGTAAATTAATTGCTCTTGAATGCTATTCCAGTGAGGGATTATGATATCAGTATATGGTAGTATTGTGGAGCAGCTTATAGGACTATTTCTTGGATTCTAAAAAAGCATAATTGCGACTTTTGTCATGGACTTCATAGGACTCTATGTTCAAGTGAGGCCATTGTTTTAAAATGATACAAACATGATCAATTATACATAATTATCATATTTGACCTGAACTTCACCAAGGAAAATGCCATAAATCGTAAATAAACTGGGGGAGAGGGTCTTCTAGAGATAAGTGAAAATATGCATGTCAAATATATCCATGATACTTATTACCTACTATATCTAAAAAACTACGATTCTGGTAGAATCTGCTTGGACTTCTGCCCGCACATAAGGACAGAGTGAACCAGACTTAGGCTTGGAGAGTGAGGGGCCACCAGAGTGAGAATCTCGTGGAGGAAAATATTAGAATCTGTTCTTCTTTTTTGTAGATCTATTGGCAGAAATATCTTTTCTCTTATGATTTATTTTCGAGCCATGCAGAAATCAATGTTTAGTAGTGAAGTTTTCTTATCTACTTTTCTTGTGAGAAACCAATGAGATCTCAACTTTCGCTGGTCGCCCCACTTTCAAAGCTCCGCTGATTCCCTCCACCCAGCAACAGCCTAAGTATTTGACCCTATTAGAGCATCTGACTTTGTGGAGTAGTGGGCAGGGTGTTTCCCTGGCGATGCGAGTGTCGGGTGTTCGAACCCAGCAATAGGCAGCCCATAATTTCATTTTTCAATATTCTCCCCTTAACTTGGACTCCATGAAGTCGCTAAATATACTATGGTATTTATGAAAGATAGATAAAAGAAGCAAAAGGAACCAAACTGATTTGTTCCTGCTATATTTTGAGCGTACCAATTTCTGATCACTTTAAAGTTTGCCTATAATGGATGGATAGCAAACCATTCCTGTTGAGAAAGCATTTGTTTCACACCGTCTCCACCAGGTGGCAAGCCTGTACCATGACTTGACCAGTCTCTCCTCACTGGTAGGGTTCCCTACACAGCATGTTGCAGGGCTTGCCCTGTAGAGGAATCATGTGCATCTTGTCCTGTATAACAAATTCAGAATACTCTCATCAGCAATGTTTAGCAAGACACATACTGATATTACATTATCTACCAATGACAAAGGGTTGGAGGGTTTCAATGTGATTTTTCTTCAGAAATCTTACATTGAAAAACGTCCCTGTGAACTAAATGCTTTTTCATAGAGGTAAATTAATTGCTCTTGAATGCTATTCCAGTGAGGGATTATGATATCAGTATATGGTATTATTGTGGAGCAGCTTATAGGACTATTTCTTGGATTCTAAAAAAGCATAATTGAGACTTTTGTCATGGACTTCATAGGGCTCTATGTTCAAGTGAGGCCATTGTTTTAAAATGATACAAACATGATCAATTATACATAATTATCATATTTGACCTGAACTTCACCAAGGAAAATGCCATAAATCGTAAATAAACTGGGGGAGAGGGTCTTCTAGAGATAAGTGAAAATATGCATGTCAAATATATCCATGATACTTATTACCTACTATATCTAAAAAACTACGATTCTGGTAGTATCTGCTTGGACTTCTGCCCGCACATAAGGACAGAGTGAACCAGACTTAGGCTTGGAGAGTAAGGGGCCACCAGAGTGAGAATCTCCACTCTCCCCCCAGATCGTTCGCGGCGCTAGCACTTGCTTAGTCTCTGCCCCAACCCAGTGACGTCATACACTGGTTCTCAGGCTATCCACTAAGGACTAGGGAACCAGCCCACATTTCGGATTCAAAACAAGGCAACTGTTAAAAGTTATACAAGTCAAACAACTCACATATCATGAGTATAGAATATGGGAATTGTTAAAGGAGCTTCACAGACAATCTGGTCGTTTCTTTTTCATACTTAATCCATTTTCTAATGGGAATCCACAGTTGATTAGACTGTCCCTTCAGAAAAGCACATGTCATTGTTGACAAAACAAAGCCCTGCAACACATGAGGTGCTTTCCACTGTAGAAGGTAATCCCAGAGACTGTGTCTGGTTTCAATTAGATAATAACAGAAATGAGAGTATTTTATTTACCATATAGATATGTTCATCTCTATTTACAAGTGGAACACAAAATACCCCCCAAAAGCCCTCAGAATTTTGGATTTTTTTAAAACTGGCGCATGGGCCAGATTTGAGCCCAAACAGGCAGGTTGGGGCAGAGATACAAAGCGACCACAGGAAGTAGAGTGCAGGATATCTGCTGGGTGAGTGGAGAATCTCGTGGAGGAAAATATTAGAATCTGTTCTTCTTTTTTGTAGATCTATTGGCAGAAATATCTTTTCTCTTATGATTTATTTTCGAGCCATGCAGAAATCAATGTTTAGTAGTGAAGTTTTCTTATCTACTTTTCTTGTGAGAAACCAATGAGATCTCAACTTTCGCTGGTCGCCCCACTTTCAAAGCTCCGCTGATTCCCTCCACCCAGCAACAGCCTAAGTATTTGACCCTATTAGAGCATCTGACTTTGTGGAGTAGTGGGCAGGGTGTTTACCTGGCGATGCGCTTGTCGGGTGTTCTAACCCAGCAATAGGCAGCCCATAATTTCATTTTTCAATATTCTCCCCTTAACTCGGACTCGATGAAGTCGCTTAATATATCCATGATATTTATGAAAGATAGATAAAAGAAGCAAAAGGAACCAAACTGATTTGTTCCTGCTATATTTTGAGCGTACCAATCTCTGATCACTTCAAAGTTTGCCTATAATGGATGGATAGCAAACCATTCCTGCTGAGGAAGCATTTGTTTCACACCGTCTCCACCAGGTGGCAAGCCTGTACCATGACTTGACCAGTCTCTCCTCACTGGTAGGGTTCCCTACACAGCATGTTGCAGGGTTTGCCCTGTAGAGGAATCATGTGCATCTTGTCCTGCATAACAAATTCAGAATACTCTCATCAGCAATGTTTAGCAAGACACATACTGATATTACATTATCTACCAATGACAAAGGGTTGGAGGGTTTCAATGTGATTTTTCTTGAGAAATCCTACATTGAAAAACGTCCCTGTGAATTAAATGCTTTTTCATAGAGGTAAATTAATTGCTCTTGAATGCGATTCCAGTGAGGGATTATGATATCAGTATATGGTAGTATTGTGGAGCAGCTTATAGGACTATTTCTTGGATTCTAAAAAAGCATAATTGCGACTTTTGTCATGGACTTCATAGGACTCTATGTTCAAGTGAGGCCATTGTTTTAAAATGATACAAACATGATCAATTATACATAATTATCATATTTGACCTGAACTTCACCAAGGAAAATGCCATAAATCGTAAATAAACTGGGGGAGAGGGTCTTCTACAGATAAGTGAAAATATGCATGTCAAATATATCCATGATACTTATTACCTACTATATCTAAAAAACTACGATTCTGGTAGAATCTGCTTGGACTTCTGCCCGCACATAAGGACAGAGTGAACCAGACTTAGGCTTGGAGAGTGAGGGGCCACCAGAGTGAGAATCTCGTGGAGGAAAATATTAGAATCTGTTCTTCTTTTTTGTAGATCTATTGGCAGAAATATCTTTTCTCTTATGATTTATTTTCGAGCCATGCAGAAATCAATGTTTAGTAGTGAAGTTTTCTTATCTACTTTTCTTGTGAGAAACCAATGAGATCTCAACTTTCGCTGGTCGCCCCACTTTCAAAGCTCCGCTGATTCCCTCCACCCAGCAACAGCCTAAGTATTTGACCCTATTAGAGCATCTGACTTTGTGGAGTAGTGGGCAGGGTGTTTCCCTGGCGTTGCGCTTGTCGGGTGTTCTAACCCAGCAATAGGCAGCCCATAATTTCATTTTTCAATATTCTCCCCTTAACTTGGACTCGATGAAGTCGCTTAATATATCCATGATATTTATGAAAGATAGATAAAAGAAGCAAAAGGAACCAAACTGATTTGTTCCTGCTATATTTTGAGCGTACCAATCTCTGATCACTTCAAAGTTTGCCTATAATGGATGGATAGCAAACCATTCCTGTTGAGGAAGCATTTGTTTCACACCGTCTCCACCAGGTGGCAAGCCTGTACCATGACTTGACCAGTCTCTCCTCACTGGTAGGGTTCCCTACACAGCATGTTGCAGGGTTTGCCCTGTAGAGGAATCATGTGCATCTTGTCCTGTATAACAAATTCAGAATACTCTCATCAGCAATGTTTAGCAAGACACATACTGATATTACATTATCTACCAATGACAAAGGGTTGGAGGGTTTCAATGTGATTTTTCCTGAGAAATCCTACATTGAAAAACGTCCATGTGAACTAAATGCTTTTTCATAGATGTAAATTAATTGCTCTTGAATGCTATTCCAGTGAGGGATTATGATATCAGTATATGGTAGTATTGTGGAGCAGCTTATAGGACTATTTCTTGGATTCTAAAAAAGCATAATTGCGACTTTTGTCATGGACTTCATAGGACTCTATGTTCAAGTGAGGCCATTGTTTTAAAATGATACAAACATGATCAATTATACATAATTATCATATTTGACCTGAACTTCACCAAGGAAAATGCCATAAATCGTAAATAAACTGGGGGAGAGGGTCTTCTAGAGATAAGTGAAAATATGCATGTCAAATATATCCATGATACTTATTACCTACTATATCTAAAAAACTACGATTCTGGTAGAATCTGCTTGGACTTCTGCCCGCACATAAGGACAGAGTGAACCAGACTTAGGCTTGGAGAGTGAGGGGCCACCAGAGTGAGAATCTCGTGGAGGAAAATATTAGAATCTGTTCTTCTTTTTTGTAGATCTATTGGCAGAAATATCTTTTCTCTTATGATTTATTTTCGAGCCATGCAGAAATCAATGTTTAGTAGTGAAGTTTTCTTATCTACTTTTCTTGTGAGAAACCAATGAGATCTCAACTTTCGCTGGTCGCCCCACTTTCAAAGCTCCGCTGATTCCCTCCACCCAGCAACAGCCTAAGTATTTGACCCTATTAGAGCATCTGACTTTGTGGAGTAGTGGGCAGGGTGTTTCCCTGGCGATGCGAGTGTCGGGTGTTCGAACCCAGCAATAGGCAGCCCATAATTTCATTTTTCAATATTCTCCCCTTAACTTGGACTCGATGAAGTCGCTAAATATACTATGGTATTTATGAAAGATAGATAAAAGAAGCAAAAGGAACCAAACTGATTTGTTCCTGCTATATTTTGAGCGTACCAATTTCTGATCACTTTAAAGTTTGCCTATAATGGATGGATAGCAAACCATTCCTGTTGAGAAAGCATTTGTTTCACACCGTCTCCACCAGGTGGCAAGCCTGTACCATGACTTGACCAGTCTCTCCTCACTGGTAGGGTTCCCTACACAGCATGTTGCAGGGCTTGCCCTGTAGAGGAATCATGTGCATCTTGTCCTGTATAACAAATTCAGAATACTCTCATCAGCAATGTTTAGCAAGACACATACTGATATTACATTATCTACCAATGACAAAGGGTTGGAGGGTTTCAATGTGATTTTTCTTCAGAAATCTTACATTGAAAAACGTCCCTGTGAACTAAATGCTTTTTCATAGAGGTAAATTAATTGCTCTTGAATGCTATTCCAGTGAGGGATTATGATATCAGTATATGGTATTATTGTGGAGCAGCTTATAGGACTATTTCTTGGATTCTAAAAAAGCATAATTGAGACTTTTGTCATGGACTTCATAGGGCTCTATGTTCAAGTGAGGCCATTGTTTTAAAATGATACAAACATGATCAATTATACATAATTATCATATTTGACCTGAACTTCACCAAGGAAAATGCCATAAATCGTAAATAAACTGGGGGAGAGGGTCTTCTAGAGATAAGTGAAAATATGCATGTCAAATATATCCATGATACTTATTACCTACTATATCTAAAAAACTACGATTCTGGTAGTATCTGCTTGGACTTCTGCCCGCACATAAGGACAGAGTGAACCAGACTTAGGCTTGGAGAGTAAGGGGCCACCAGAGTGAGAATCTCCACTCTCCCCCCAGATCGTTCGCGGCGCTAGCACTTGCTTAGTCTCTGCCCCAACCCAGTGACGTCATACACTGGTTCTCAGGCTATCCACTAAGGACTAGGGAACCAGCCCACATTTCGGATTCAAAACAAGGCAACTGTTAAAAGTTATACAAGTCAAACAACTCACATATCATGAGTATAGAATATGGGAATTGTTAAAGGAGCTTCACAGACAATCTGGTCGTTTCTTTTTCATACTTAATCCATTTTCTAATGGGAATCCACAGTTGATTAGACTGTCCCTTCAGAAAAGCACATGTCATTGTTGACAAAACAAAGCCCTGCAACACATGAGGTGCTTTCCACTGTAGAAGGTAATCCCAGAGACTGTGTCTGGTTTCAATTAGATAATAACAGAAATGAGAGTATTTTATTTACCATATAGATATGTTCATCTCTATTTACAAGTGGAACACAAAATACCCCCCAAAAGCCCTCAGAATTTTGGATTTTTTTAAAACTGGCGCATGGGCCAGATTTGAGCCCAAACAGGCAGGTTGGGGCAGAGATACAAAGCGACCACAGGAAGTAGAGTGCAGGATATCTGCTGGGTGAGTGGAGAATCTCGTGGAGGAAAATATTAGAATCTGTTCTTCTTTTTTGTAGATCTATTGGCAGAAATATCTTTTCTCTTATGATTTATTTTCGAGCCATGCAGAAATCAATGTTTAGTAGTGAAGTTTTCTTATCTACTTTTCTTGTGAGAAACCAATGAGATCTCAACTTTCGCTGGTCGCCCCACTTTCAAAGCTCCGCTGATTCCCTCCACCCAGCAACAGCCTAAGTATTTGACCCTATTAGAGCATCTGACTTTGTGGAGTAGTGGGCAGGGTGTTTACCTGGCGATGCGCTTGTCGGGTGTTCTAACCCAGCAATAGGCAGCCCATAATTTCATTTTTCAATATTCTCCCCTTAACTCGGACTCGATGAAGTCGCTTAATATATCCATGATATTTATGAAAGATAGATAAAAGAAGCAAAAGGAACCAAACTGATTTGTTCCTGCTATATTTTGAGCGTACCAATCTCTGATCACTTCAAAGTTTGCCTATAATGGATGGATAGCAAACCATTCCTGCTGAGGAAGCATTTGTTTCACACCGTCTCCACCAGGTGGCAAGCCTGTACCATGACTTGACCAGTCTCTCCTCACTGGTAGGGTTCCCTACACAGCATGTTGCAGGGTTTGCCCTGTAGAGGAATCATGTGCATCTTGTCCTGCATAACAAATTCAGAATACTCTCATCAGCAATGTTTAGCAAGACACATACTGATATTACATTATCTACCAATGACAAAGGGTTGGAGGGTTTCAATGTGATTTTTCTTGAGAAATCCTACATTGAAAAACGTCCCTGTGAATTAAATGCTTTTTCATAGAGGTAAATTAATTGCTCTTGAATGCGATTCCAGTGAGGGATTATGATATCAGTATATGGTAGTATTGTGGAGCAGCTTATAGGACTATTTCTTGGATTCTAAAAAAGCATAATTGCGACTTTTGTCATGGACTTCATAGGACTCTATGTTCAAGTGAGGCCATTGTTTTAAAATGATACAAACATGATCAATTATACATAATTATCATATTTGACCTGAACTTCACCAAGGAAAATGCCATAAATCGTAAATAAACTGGGGGAGAGGGTCTTCTAGAGATAAGTGAAAATATGCATGTCAAATATATCCATGATACTTATTACCTACTATATCTAAAAAACTACGATTCTGGTAGAATCTGCTTGGACTTCTGCCCGCACATAAGGACAGAGTGAACCAGACTTAGGCTTGGAGAGTGAGGGGCCACCAGAGTGAGAATCTCGTGGAGGAAAATATTAGAATCTGTTCTTCTTTTTTGTAGATCTATTGGCAGAAATATCTTTTCTCTTATGATTTATTTTCGAGCCATGCAGAAATCAATGTTTAGTAGTGAAGTTTTCTTATCTACTTTTCTTGTGAGAAACCAATGAGATCTCAACTTTCGCTGGTCGCCCCACTTTCAAAGCTCCGCTGATTCCCTCCACCCAGCAACAGCCTAAGTATTTGACCCTATTAGAGCATCTGACTTTGTGGAGTAGTGGGCAGGGTGTTTCCCTGGCGATGCGAGTGTCGGGTGTTCGAACCCAGCAATAGGCAGCCCATAATTTCATTTTTCAATATTCTCCCCTTAACTTGGACTCGATGAAGTCGCTAAATATACTATGGTATTTATGAAAGATAGATAAAAGAAGCAAAAGGAACCAAACTGATTTGTTCCTGCTATATTTTGAGCGTACCAATTTCTGATCACTTTAAAGTTTGCCTATAATGGATGGATAGCAAACCATTCCTGTTGAGAAAGCATTTGTTTCACACCGTCTCCACCAGGTGGCAAGCCTGTACCATGACTTGACCAGTCTCTCCTCACTGGTAGGGTTCCCTACACAGCATGTTGCAGGGCTTGCCCTGTAGAGGAATCATGTGCATCTTGTCCTGTATAACAAATTCAGAATACTCTCATCAGCAATGTTTAGCAAGACACATACTGATATTACATTATCTACCAATGACAAAGGGTTGGAGGGTTTCAATGTGATTTTTCTTCAGAAATCTTACATTGAAAAACGTCCCTGTGAACTAAATGCTTTTTCATAGAGGTAAATTAATTGCTCTTGAATGCTATTCCAGTGAGGGATTATGATATCAGTATATGGTATTATTGTGGAGCAGCTTATAGGACTATTTCTTGGATTCTAAAAAAGCATAATTGAGACTTTTGTCATGGACTTCATAGGGCTCTATGTTCAAGTGAGGCCATTGTTTTAAAATGATACAAACATGATCAATTATACATAATTATCATATTTGACCTGAACTTCACCAAGGAAAATGCCATAAATCGTAAATAAACTGGGGGAGAGGGTCTTCTAGAGATAAGTGAAAATATGCATGTCAAATATATCCATGATACTTATTACCTACTATATCTAAAAAACTACGATTCTGGTAGTATCTGCTTGGACTTCTGCCCGCACATAAGGACAGAGTGAACCAGACTTAGGCTTGGAGAGTAAGGGGCCACCAGAGTGAGAATCTCCACTCTCCCCCCAGATCGTTCGCGGCGCTAGCACTTGCTTAGTCTCTGCCCCAACCCAGTGACGTCATACACTGGTTCTCAGGCTATCCACTAAGGACTAGGGAACCAGCCCACATTTCGGATTCAAAACAAGGCAACTGTTAAAAGTTATACAAGTCAAACAACTCACATATCATGAGTATAGAATATGGGAATTGTTAAAGGAGCTTCACAGACAATCTGGTCGTTTCTTTTTCATACTTAATCCATTTTCTAATGGGAATCCACAGTTGATTAGACTGTCCCTTCAGAAAAGCACATGTCATTGTTGACAAAACAAAGCCCTGCAACACATGAGGTGCTTTCCACTGTAGAAGGTAATCCCAGAGACTGTGTCTGGTTTCAATTAGATAATAACAGAAATGAGAGTATTTTATTTACCATATAGATATGTTCATCTCTATTTACAAGTGGAACACAAAATACCCCCCAAAAGCCCTCAGAATTTTGGATTTTTTTAAAACTGGCGCATGGGCCAGATTTGAGCCCAAACAGGCAGGTTGGGGCAGAGATACAAAGCGACCACAGGAAGTAGAGTGCAGGATATCTGCTGGGTGAGTGGAGAATCTCGTGGAGGAAAATATTAGAATCTGTTCTTCTTTTTTGTAGATCTATTGGCAGAAATATCTTTTCTCTTATGATTTATTTTCGAGCCATGCAGAAATCAATGTTTAGTAGTGAAGTTTTCTTATCTACTTTTCTTGTGAGAAACCAATGAGATCTCAACTTTCGCTGGTCGCCCCACTTTCAAAGCTCCGCTGATTCCCTCCACCCAGCAACAGCCTAAGTATTTGACCCTATTAGAGCATCTGACTTTGTGGAGTAGTGGGCAGGGTGTTTACCTGGCGATGCGCTTGTCGGGTGTTCTAACCCAGCAATAGGCAGCCCATAATTTCATTTTTCAATATTCTCCCCTTAACTCGGACTCGATGAAGTCGCTTAATATATCCATGATATTTATGAAAGATAGATAAAAGAAGCAAAAGGAACCAAACTGATTTGTTCCTGCTATATTTTGAGCGTACCAATCTCTGATCACTTCAAAGTTTGCCTATAATGGATGGATAGCAAACCATTCCTGCTGAGGAAGCATTTGTTTCACACCGTCTCCACCAGGTGGCAAGCCTGTACCATGACTTGACCAGTCTCTCCTCACTGGTAGGGTTCCCTACACAGCATGTTGCAGGGTTTGCCCTGTAGAGGAATCATGTGCATCTTGTCCTGCATAACAAATTCAGAATACTCTCATCAGCAATGTTTAGCAAGACACATACTGATATTACATTATCTACCAATGACAAAGGGTTGGAGGGTTTCAATGTGATTTTTCTTGAGAAATCCTACATTGAAAAACGTCCCTGTGAATTAAATGCTTTTTCATAGAGGTAAATTAATTGCTCTTGAATGCGATTCCAGTGAGGGATTATGATATCAGTATATGGTAGTATTGTGGAGCAGCTTATAGGACTATTTCTTGGATTCTAAAAAAGCATAATTGCGACTTTTGTCATGGACTTCATAGGACTCTATGTTCAAGTGAGGCCATTGTTTTAAAATGATACAAACATGATCAATTATACATAATTATCATATTTGACCTGAACTTCACCAAGGAAAATGCCATAAATCGTAAATAAACTGGGGGAGAGGGTCTTCTACAGATAAGTGAAAATATGCATGTCAAATATATCCATGATACTTATTACCTACTATATCTAAAAAACTACGATTCTGGTAGAATCTGCTTGGACTTCTGCCCGCACATAAGGACAGAGTGAACCAGACTTAGGCTTGGAGAGTGAGGGGCCACCAGAGTGAGAATCTCGTGGAGGAAAATATTAGAATCTGTTCTTCTTTTTTGTAGATCTATTGGCAGAAATATCTTTTCTCTTATGATTTATTTTCGAGCCATGCAGAAATCAATGTTTAGTAGTGAAGTTTTCTTATCTACTTTTCTTGTGAGAAACCAATGAGATCTCAACTTTCGCTGGTCGCCCCACTTTCAAAGCTCCGCTGATTCCCTCCACCCAGCAACAGCCTAAGTATTTGACCCTATTAGACCATCTGACTTTGTGGAGTAGTGGGCAGGGTGTTTCCCTGGCAATGTGAGTGTCGGGTGTTCCAACCGAGCAATAGGCAGCCCATAATTTCATTTTTCAATATTCTCCCCTTAACTCGGACTCGATGAAGTCGCTTAATATATCCATGATATTTATGAAAGATAGATAAAAGAAGCAAAAGGAACCAAACTGATTTGTTCCTGCTATATTTTGAGCGTACCAATTTCTGATCACTTTAAAGTTTGCCTATAATGGATGGATAGCAAACCATTCCTGTTGAGGAAGCATTTGTTTCACACCGTCTCCACCAGGTGGCAAGCCTGTACCATGACTTGACCAGTCTCTCCTCACTGGTAGGGTTCCCTACACAGCATGTTGCAGGGCTTGCCCTGTAGAGGAATCATGTGCATCTTGTCCTGTATAACAAATTCAGAATACTCTCATCAGCAATGTTTAGCAAGACACATACTGATATTACATTATCTACCAATGACAAAGGGTTGGAGGGTTTCAATGTGATTTTTCTTCAGAAATCTTACATTGAAAAACGTCCCTGTGAACTAAATGCTTTTTCATAGAGGTAAATTAATTGCTCTTGAATGCTATTCCAGTGATGGATTATGATATCAGTATATGGTAGTATTGTGGAGCAGCTTATAGGACTATTTCTTGGATTCTAAAAAAGCATAATTGAGACTTTTGTCATGGACTTCATAGGGCTCTATGTTCAAGTGAGGCCATTGTTTTAAAATGATACAAACATGATCAATTATACATAATTATCATATTTGACCTGAACTTCACCAAGGAAAATGCCATAAATCGTAAATAAACTGGGGGAGAGGGTCTTCTAGAGATAAGTGAAAATATGCATGTCAAATATATCCATGATACTTATTACCTACTATATCTAAAAAACTACGATTCTGGTAGTATCTGCTTGGACTTCTGCCCGCACATAAGGACAGAGTGAACCAGACTTAGGCTTGGAGAGTGAGGGGCCACCAGAGGGAGAATCTCCACTCTCCCCCCAGATCGTTCGCGGCGCTAGCACTTGCTTAGTCTCTGCCCCAACCCAGTGACGTCATACACTGGTTCTCAGGCTATCCACTAAGGACTAGGGAACCAGCCCACATTTCGGATTCAAAACAAGGCAACTGTTAAAAGTTATACAAGTCAAACAACGCACATATCATGAGTATAGAATATGGGAATTGTTAAAGGAGCTTCACAGACAATCTGGTTGTTTCTTTTTCATACTTAATCCATTTTCTAATGGGAATCCACAGTTGATTAGACTGTCCCTTCAGAGAAGCACATGTCATTGTTGACAAAACAAAGCCCTGCAACACATGAGGTGCTTTCCACTGTAGAAGGTAATCCCAGAGACTGTGTCTGGTTTGAATTAGATAATAACAGAAATGAGAGTATTTTATTTACCATATAGATATGTTCATCTCTATTTACAAGTGGAACACAAAATACCCCCAAAAAGCCCTCAGAATTTTGGATTTTTTTAAAACTGGCGCATGGGCCAGATTTGAGCCCAAACAGGCAGGTTGGGGCAGAGATACAAAGCGACCACAGGAAGTAGAGTGCAGGATATCTGCTGGGTGAGTGGAGAATCTCGTGGAGGAAAATATTAGAATCTGTTCTTCTTTTTTGTAGATCTATTGGCAGAAATATCTTTTCTCTTATGATTTATTTTCGAGCCATGCAGAAATCAATGTTTAGTAGTGAAGTTTTCTTATCTACTTTTCTTGTGAGAAACCAATGAGATCTCAACTTTCGCTGGTCGCCCCACTTTCAAAGCTCCGCTGATTCCCTCCACCCAGCAACAGCCTAAGTATTTGACCCTATTAGAGCATCTGACTTTGTGGAGTAGTGGGCAGGGTGTTTACCTGGCGATGCGCTTGTCGGGTGTTCTAACCCAGCAATAGGCAGCCCATAATTTCATTTTTCAATATTCTCCCCTTAACTCGGACTCGATGAAGTCGCTTAATATATCCATGATATTTATGAAAGATAGATAAAAGAAGCAAAAGGAACCAAACTGATTTGTTCCTGCTATATTTTGAGCGTACCAATCTCTGATCACTTCAAAGTTTGCCTATAATGGATGGATAGCAAACCATTCCTGCTGAGGAAGCATTTGTTTCACACCGTCTCCACCAGGTGGCAAGCCTGTACCATGACTTGACCAGTCTCTCCTCACTGGTAGGGTTCCCTACACAGCATGTTGCAGGGTTTGCCCTGTAGAGGAATCATGTGCATCTTGTCCTGCATAACAAATTCAGAATACTCTCATCAGCAATGTTTAGCAAGACACATACTGATATTACATTATCTACCAATGACAAAGGGTTGGAGGGTTTCAATGTGATTTTTCTTGAGAAATCCTACATTGAAAAACGTCCCTGTGAACTAAATACTTTTTCATAGAGGTAAATTAATTGCTCTTGAATGCTATTCCAGTGAGGGATTATGATATCAGTATATGGTAGTATTGTGGAGCAGCTTATAAGACTATTTCTTGGATTCTAAAAAAGCATAATTGCGACTTTTGTCATGGACTTCATAGGACTCTATGTTCAAGTGAGGCCATTGTTTTAAAATGATACAAACATGATCAATTATACATAATTATCATATTTGACCTGAACTTCACCAAGGAAAATGCCATAAATCGTAAATAAACTGGGGGAGAGGGTCTTCTAGAGATAAGTGAAAATATGCATGTCAAATATATCCATGATACTTATTACCTACTATATCTAAAAAACTACGATTCTGGTAGAATCTGCTTGGACTTCTGCCCGCACATAAGGACAGAGTGAACCAGACTTAGGCTTGGAGAGTGAGGGGCCACCAGAGTGAGAATCTCGTGGAGGAAAATATTAGAATCTGTTCTTCTTTTTTGTAGATCTATTGGCAGAAATATCTTTTCTCTTATGATTTATTTTCGAGCCATGCAGAAATCAATGTTTAGTAGTGAAGTTTTCTTATCTACTTTTCTTGTGAGAAACCAATGAGATCTCAACTTTCGCTGGTCGCCCCACTTTCAAAGCTCCGCTGATTCCCTCCACCCAGCAACAGCCTAAGTATTTGACCCTATTAGACCATCTGACTTTGTGGAGTAGTGGGCAGGGTGTTTCCCTGGCAATGTGAGTGTCGGGTGTTCGAACCGAGCAATAGGCAGCCCATAATTTCATTTTTCAATATTCTCCCCTTAACTCGGACTCGATGAAGTCGCTTAATATATCCATGATATTTATGAAAGATAGATAAAAGAAGCAAAAGGAACCAAACTGATTTGTTCCTGCTATATTTTGAGCGTACCAATCTCTGATCACTTTAAAGTTTGCCTATATTGGATGGAGGGCAAACCATTCCTGTTGAGGAAGCATTTGTTTCACACCGTCTCCACCAGATGGCAAGCCTGTACCATGACTTGACCAGTCTCTCCTCACTGGTAGGGTTCCCTACACAGCATGTTGCAGGGTTTGCCCTGTAGAGGAATCATGTCCATCTTGTCCTGTATAACAAATTCAGAATACTCTCATCAGCAATGTTTAGCAAGACACATACTGATATTACATTATCTACCAATGACAAAGGGTTGGAGGGTTTCAATGTGATTGTTCTTGAGAAATCCTACATTGAAAAACGTCCCTGTGAATTAAATGCTTTTTCATAGAGGTAAATTAATTGCTCTTGAATGCTATTCCAGTGAGGGATTATGATATCAGTATATGGTAGTATTGTGGAGCAGCTTATAGGACTATTTCTTGGATTCTAAAAAAGCATAATTGAGACTTTTGTCATGGACTTCATAGGGCTCTATGTTCAAGTGAGGCCATTGTTTTAAAATGATACAAACATGATCAATTATACATAATTATCATATTTGACCTGGACTTCACAAAGGAAAATGCCATAAATCGTAAATAAACTGGGGGAGAGGGTCTTCTAGAGATAAGTGAAAATATGCATGTCAAATATATCCATGATACTTATTACCTACTATATCTAAAAAACTACGATTCTGGTAGTATCTGCTTGGACTTCTGCCCGCACATAAGGACAGAGTGAACCAGACTTAGGCTTGGAGAGTGAGGAGCCACGAGAGTGAGAATCTCGTGGAGGAAAATATTAGAATCTGTTCTTCTTTTTTGTAGATCTATTGGCAGAAATATCTTTTCTCTTATGATTTATTTCGAGCCATGCAGAAATCAATGTTTATTAGTGTAGTTTTCTTATCTACTTTTCTCGTGAGAAACCAATGAGATCTCAACTTTCGCTGGTCGCCCCACTTTCAAAACTCCGCTGATTCCCTCCACCCAGCAACAGCCTAAGTATTTGACCCGATTAGAGCAACTGACTTTGTGGAGTAGTGGCCAGGGTGTTTCTCTGGCAATGCGAGTGTCGGGTGTTCGAACCGAGCAATAGGCAGCCCATAATTTCATTTTTCAATATTCTCCCCTTAACTCGGACTCGATGAAGTCGCTAAATATATCCATGATATTTATGAAAGATAGATAAAAGAAGCAAAAGGAACCAAACTGATTTGTTCCTGCTATATTTTGAGCGTACCAATCTCTGATCACTTTAAAGTTTGCCTATAATGGATGGATAGCAAACCATTCCTGTTGAGGAAGCATTTGTTTCACACCGTCTCCACCAGGTGGCAAGCCTGTACCATGACTTGACCAGTCTCTCCTCACTGGTAGGGTTCCCTACACAGCATGTTGCAGGGCTTGCCCTGTAGAGGAATCATATGCATCTTGTATATTATCATCTTAAGATTTTGCTGAATCCAAAAAAAATCCTGGTGGGTAAAACTGGAACTACAGTATCTTACTACGCCCCCTATCGTTTTTGCCCGGAATCGGCGATGTACCCGCGGAATCGGTCAAGCGTAGCCGAGACGATCATATCGTAGAACAAACACGGCTGTCGCTCACGTTGCCTATCCATGTATATAGGTCCGTGGTTTGAGTATGCAATTTCACTGAACCCCCCCCCCCCCCCCCACTTTTAACAAATACTTGAATATCTCAGTAAATATAGAATCCACCTAGAAAATTCCACTTCCTAGCACCTATTGTTTTTATTGTCTTTCAAATGAGGCATATTATATTACGATTGAACCAGTTTAAGGGGTAGAATATGTTCATAAAGGAGTTCTTAAAAATGGACTTGTGACTACAGAAACCCCCCCGACTGAATTCGACCAAAATATCAAAACTATAAGGCATTGTATCACCATAAAACCTTTTGTCCAAAACAGAAAAGATATTCCTATCTGTACTTAGTTAGCTATAAAAAGCAAAAATGTGGTCAGGTCGCCTAGTGACTCTACAAGCAATTGTACTACAGTAGGCTATAGCCATAACCTAAAGACCAACCGTCCACCTGCTAATAATATCATATTCATTGCGATTATATATCTATATGGGGCCTACCTAATTCCAGAAGTTCATAATTTTCTGCAAAGTATTTCAACCGCAAGAGTTATTTTCCCATTAAATCGGCTACAGTATGCTATGAAATATCCAACATGTTGGATTTTATCGGGAGCACTATTGGCGTTTTCAATAGCAGCCTATCAGTATCCAATAGTGAGCTATCGTAGAGTCAATCGCAGAAACCTGTTCCACTGCCACTATTTTTTCTGACCTGGCGATAAAATCTTTTTCAGTGGGGAATTCAATCGTAAGGCCTACCAGGACCTGATTTGACGTTGTTGGGGGTAAGCCTTTACTCTTATAATTAGAACACGCTATTTAGAGTATATGATCTTTCAAAATCAAAGTTATGTGGAGTAATTCATTTGTGAAATCCAAAACGAGGGAATCAAATAAGAAGTGAGCAAGTCGGCTTGTTAGCTTTGATAATAGATTGCACATAAAACTGAACATGCACGCTTGGCAAGACAATATTTAGTGTATACATTTAGATACTGGGCTAGATTTTACAGGTAATCAGAGAATGGCTTGGCTACCAAGGATCAATAGACTGGTACAAAGTATCATAGTACAGTGTTGAACACTATCATAGGAAAATAGGCTGGTACAAAGTGTACCTGGACACCAGCTATATCGCCAGCATGGTACGTTTCTCGCGTGGCAAGCTTCCACGCTGTGTCCTATAGAAACCCAAATGGATTCTTTTCATGGGTCCATATTGACTGGGAATACAAAATTAATTAATGCGAACCTTCACGGTATATCACAAATATCTGTGTGGGAGAGATGGAGAAACATTTTTCTCACACTTGGTAGGAAGACTAAGAGTGGAACATGTTTTTTCCAAATAATATATCACAAATATCGTTTTAGAAATGTTCGTCCCATGGTTTTTCTTTATAGAAAATCCGTGTAACCTTTTCTTTTAGTCAGTTTATTTATCCTGGAGAAGATAAGCCAAGACATGCCTGTTTACAATATGGTCCAGCCATTGTACTTGTTGAGTAATGACAGTTATATAGATACCTCCATGGCAACACAGCCGTTTCGCTAGCTAGCTAAAGCGGTTCAAATGAGAGTGATAAATACAATGCTTTACTGTACATAATAGTAGTAAATATAATACAGAGCTACAGTGACAGGCATACAGTATAAACATTAATATAGTAGTGATGTTAAGTTAACTTGTCGTACAGAACAATAAAGTAATACTAGCATATTGAGTACATTAGTAAACCGCGTATCACCATATCTTAAGAATCTGTTATCAACAGTAGATGATTCAAATAAAAACTTACATCTGTCGACTTGATAACCTGATGCTATAGGTCAACATACAGGCATAAAAGTATTCAGTTTATTTTAGATGTTATAGTTATTTCGACTATTTGATAGAAAGGTTTTCTCTTTATTTTTAAAACTAGGGTAGGTTGGTATTAGTCTATACTCGCTAGGAAGTTTATTCCCGAAGTAGGTGTACTTAAAAAGCATACATTGTCCCTGAGTACCATTTCAAGATCACAAGAAAAAGTATCATACTGTTCAATATCCAGGGCGTTGTGCCAGTGGTCTGGTAGCTACGTAGCATAGTGTCTTGTATTCCTGCAAAATATCATATGAATATATGCTGGGATAGCATAATGGGTCACGCCTCTAACGACCTGTATCTAGCGCCATGGAATAAGTTCTGTTTATAGCAGTTCTAGTTATAGCCATGTGTCACGCTATTCCCCCCATCTGTGCTCCCTTTGCATAACCCGGAAAACATGGCACGACGACGGCGCTATGACCCATGAGTGGTACCTTGATGCGACACTCCACTCTGAAAGTCCTGTCTCTTAGATCATAACTCTCCACCCTCTCAGCATCCTCGCCGCCTAGCACGTAGATGACATCATCAACAACAACGGCCGGCCCACACGCATCCTTGAAGGTGCCAAGTTTGGTGAGACGTAGCGTCTCCATGTCCAATTCTATGAGGTCCCGGATGTATGACCCGACCAGGTAGATCTTGGAGGCCACGGAGACGCATGTGTGGATGCCGATCTTAAAGGCCAGCGGCCAGGCAGGCGGCATTGGCACGCGAGTCCATGTGATATCAGTACTGGGGCAGTAGCATTGCACATCGTGTCTGATTACGTAGATAAGGTCACCATGACGACAGGCAGCAGCTGAGTAGACAGCACGGTTAAGGCACGGCGCAGTCGACCAATCACCTGGAGAAGAAGATACACGACTAATCTCACTCCAGTCCTAATGAAGGCCATACCCCACCTCTGGCCAAAACATAAGCAAATGCAGTATCTGATCAACATTGGCTCAACACACTTTAGAATAGATTCGCTATATAAATGGAACTGATAATGGGGACATCTACAACACGCATGCATTTCGACTATTTCGAGTTATTAATGTGAAAGAGTAACAGCACATCTAGGAAAGCTAAAGGCAGGTTATTTATCCTAAAACCAAATAATAGTGATGTCTTTAACCATTGGTTAGGTTTAAGTTGTATCCACTTTGATAGCAGTCATGACCTACCAGTGAGTGTGTCATATTTTTCTACACTGTCTAACATTATCCTGTGTCGACCAAAGCCACCAATCAGGTACAGGTCTGTTTCCATGGCAACCAGAGCTAGATGGCGCCTTGGCTGTGGGAGTTGTGAAACGACTTCCCATGTTTCCTCAAATGTGTCAAACTTCCAAACGTTGAGCTGCCAGCAGTTTCTACCCATAGAGAATTCACCTCCACAGAGATAGAGATCTTTTCCTGTCAAAAAGATAGAGAGAACGTTGTGTTACTGTTGGGGAGGGGAGCATGTTTACTAAAGGAAACTTGATATGAACATATGACATTTTTTTTCTATTTGCCTATCTCTTTTAACAAACACATTCTCCAATTGTTAAGTCTTTTTTATTACTTACATTATACTTATTACTTACATGAATATAAGATAAACTTATAAGGGTATATAAGTCTTATGATTGATAACGAAAAGAAAGGGCCCAATCCAAGTCTGAGTTAGTGAGAACATTTCTATCTCCTCAAATATAAGATAGTTTCAGGATACCTGGTACATAATATTTCATACAGGATCAAAATGAAAAGTAATACAAATTTTGAAACCAACTAGAATTAAGATGATTTTCAATGACAATGGATTCTAAGTTTATGGAGAATAGTGGAGTATTTAAATACGGATTACATATTCTGAAGTTAGCAGTCACCTTGTCTATTGACACTGCCGATGTCACCTTTTTTAAACGAGTTCCATCCAAAGAGAAGTGTCTATAGTCTCTGAGACTAAATGCAAGAAGATATCAATCTTCTTGAGCTTGACAATGCCCAAGGTCTTCAGCTTATTGTGAAAAAAGAAAAAAAAAGACAATGGCTTTGTTGTTCCGTTGATGGCTAGGCCATGACAACTCTGCGGACTCGTCCTTATATAAAGACCAAGTTATGGAATCCCGGCGACCCCGTAGCACTCTCATGCACAGGCCCACCGGAATCACCGCACAACAGGGATCGGCACTCGCGTCCTCTAGCAAAGACCGAACACACACCACATGGGTCCCTCTCATGACTAACTGCAATGAATTCATCACACTCAATGGCAATAAAACTTCAGCGTTTTCCCTCCTGTCAAATGGGACCGAATGGTCACAATGCTTGTGGTATCACCTATGATAAACAGGTCATATATTGTGGTACATGTGGCAGTTTGCTCGATTGTATTTTTTTAAATTCTAGACATTCACGTTAAATTTTAAAAAATGGTCAGCTTCAGCTGGTATTTCTCACCAATTATATGACGTTACCCATGCTGCACAACCACCAAATCAATGTGGTTATATGCGCCACATTAAAGCATCTTAGTAAAAGAATTTCCAGCATAGGACAAAGGAATAGTTTCTGATTACGTGATCTAGATTGGATACTTCGAATTGTGGGTTGAATGTGTGGGTTAGAGTTTTGGTTTTTATGTGAGATATAAGAAAATCTAGTATTTTCCATCAAATACCACCAAAGTTGGTGTATTATGGCTTGAACATTTCATTAATGGAATAATGCAGAGAGAGGGAATAACTCTCTATATTTAAAAGTTAGTGTTGTTATACCTGTAAATGTACTTACCGACAAGGCAGGAGCTGTAACCAAGGTAATCCTGCTTGGGACCCATCAGCGGGTCGAGCTTGTCGTATTTGGTGTTAAGTTTCTTGTCTTTTTTGTCAAACAAGATTATTTTGCTATGCTGAACGATTTTGTCGTGATAGAGCAATTTGCCTCCTATCAACCAGATTTCTTTATCAATGTGTCGTTCTTTGAAGAAATTCTGAAATAGAATTGTCCAAATCTTAAATAGACTGTACTTTACATGCAGAGTGAATATGAAAAAGACTCCTGCACTAGACATGGATGTATTAAGAGTGACGAATACAAGTCCATAGTCATTTGTCTAGGTCTAACTCTGAGGTCTAACTCTGAAAACTAACTCTGAGATACTTCTGCCAAACCATTATTGTAAATGATAAAATAAATGGCTTCATTCCCATTTAAATATCTTAACTTATAGCACCAATTTGTAGTATGAAGATTTCCTATACACAGTAATTTGTTGTAATGATATGAAGACACTTTTCGATAAAACAATTGTTATTCAAATCACCCCAGGCAACATTCCTTTGAGATCCTCGCTTTCGGTTTTACTCTTCAACACACGGTCGACAAACTCGGATGCCTCGGGCGACGCTTGCACGAATTCATCCTGGAGGACCTGTCTTAATTCCTCCTCAGTCATCAAGCCCAGTCTGACAGCATGCAGGGCTTTTGGAAAGTCCCCTAAACGATCATTGCTGCTATACATGACCCACATGTACACTGCCTCCAGCACCTCCCGTTCAGAGGCGATCCTCAGCATCTCACTGGAGAGGTAGTCCAACAGCGCCGCCAGCGGCAGCTGCCAGAACTCCTGCTGCGAACGCACCTCCTTGAAGTGCCAGAGGGCGCGACGTTTGGCACGGAAATACAGATGTTGTAGGTTGTTGCGGCTGGCGTTGAACATGACGCTGAGGTAGTTAGAAATTGACAGGTGACGTGTGAGATATTTGTTGCAAGCGTTGATGACACCTGTGAAGTGCAGCATACAGGCGGCGTCCAGCACATCGTAAACGGTTGACATGCTGAGGTAGATCGACTTCTTATATGTGAATCGGACAAGGGCTCTTAGTACATACGCGGGTACGGCGTGAATGGAGATTTCCTCCGAGAAGGACTCCCTCATCTTGCTTCGGAACATGGCACTGAAATAAGAGCTGGACTTGCACAGGGCAGCCTTGTTGGCCTTAATGGCTTCTCCCTCTGCGATAAGAATGATATCTGTTGATGGAGACTCCAGGTGGCCACTTATGTTGTCTGATCCTCCCTCATCCATTTTAGTGGTTGTTAATGTTAGACTTCAATGAATCCTAGGACAAAACACATACCGGTACAATATGTTACGGTACACATTACAATAGGTTATACTCGGAGCTTGATAAAAACATCCCAAAAGGATGGAACTATCAACTCCTTAGCAATACTTTTTAAAAAGTCATGATCTACTATTTATCCATGATTAGCTCTATTGCAATATAGTAGCACCCGTCTTTACAGGATTAAACAGTGAATTCGAGGCCCTATCGATGCACTAGGTTTGTGGTGTACTACAATACATGCAGGCATTAATTTCCCTAGAACCGTTGGCATTTGCCTACGTGAGCCGAACACATTTTTAGTCATACTTGTTCGACCCTATACATTTGTATAAGGGACTGTTAATTATTTATGGCAGAGGGGATGAGCTATTGGAGGGAGGGGTGCAAATTATATGAGGGTATTTGCCTGGGGGGGGGGGGGGCAATTTATTTAGAGGTATTTGCCGGTGGGGGGGGGGGGGGGATTTTATTTCGCAGTATTTGCCTGGGTGGGGCATTTCAATTTCAATGATTTACGTTTTTGTGATTCACCCACATAAGAGGTTCTAGAACTGTGTATTTTGGATAAGCTATACAATTTAGAGGTCAATAGTGTCTGATCTCTTCTAGCAGAATTAAGAAATTTACATATATATAAGCATGGCGATTGTGTCAGAGAAGATAATAAGTGAGGTACTGTAACACCTGGCAGTGCCATGTCTGTGGAATGGGAGCTCACCATACTAAGACTTCTTGTAATCTGTCATGCAAGATGGTCTAGTATTCGCAATCTTTTAAAAACTTCAAATATATGAAAAACAAGCCAGGACTATTTTCTGCACAAGAAATCTGCAATGATTTTAGAGTTTGTAGGTTGTGCATGAATACCGTATACCAAGACTATCAAGGGCAATACCGCTGTTAGGAGATTGCTCCATGACCCTATGCGGTGCAGCTCCACTGTATTAGTATCTATACTCAGTTCAATGGTCAATGTCAGGTGATCGCCGTGCAATGTAGCTTAGCACATACAAGTTGTCTTTTTGGTGCCTTCACTGTCTCAATAGAACACCCCTTAAGATAGGTCTCAGAGCAGCAGGTGCATAAGCTCCTATGCCAGCATGTCCTGACAGGCTAAGGGTTCACTTCCTAGATGGTGGATATCTAATCCTATAACTATTATATGCCAGTTTGCAGTCATTGCTCTTAAACTATCATTAACAGTCAACATTTCTCAAGGGCCGGATAGCTGCATATTAGAGGATTTGATTACAGATGTTTAGAATTTGCATGCCAGAATTCGAGGTTTTTCCGAGGGGGGGGGGGGGGCATTTTATTTTGAGGTATTTCCGAGGGGGGGGGGGCATTTCATATGGAGGTATTTCCGGGGGGGGGGGGGCAATTTATTTTGGAGGATTTGCCGATCAAAAAGCCACACACCCCTGCCATAAAAAATGAACGCTCCCTTACGGGACGTAGCTGTTTGGGTCGCCACGACTAAACACACTTGACACTAGATCAAGATCATCTATGATCTAGTAGATGATAGTTCTAGATCTAGATCTAGTCTTGACTCACCTCAAGGCTACATAGCTCAGTTACAAAGAGGATATCCTTGAATCAAAGCATGAGCTGTTGTTATATTGGAATTATACCGATGAGTGAATTACTGCTTAGAGTTACAGATGCAGGTATTTACAAAAGATAAGTGAATTACAGTCAGCAAACGAAGACGGTGAGCGATCATAACAAAAATGGACGATAATAGATGTATTGGTGCCTTCACGATGGCTGTCGAATTCCTAGCTAGTCAATTGCAGATATTGGACCTACCTGCTACTCCCAAAATGCATACCAGAGCTGAAATTCACCATTCTCGACTATAACCGGCAATAATTCTGCTCTGACATGAGTACACATTACGGTCATTTTTCAATTCCCGGCTTCTTCGATTAAAGCGACATCTTTGGGCTAGACTCACGCTACCCTGGTTCCCGGGTCATCCGCTAGAGGGCTCGGCGGAGATATCGTTAGTATCTTTCACGACCGCAAGCGGCGCATAGGGCAGCCTTGCGCCGTGTACACGCCGTCTGGTGAGTGGTGGCCGCACTACAGGCTAAGATATCGCACACTGCGCCGGTCCGGTTTATCGCTCCTCAAAACCTGTATAAATTGGACTTTGAAAAGCCCAAAATAGCCCTTTTTATTGCATTTTTGAATGTCCCAAGCTCATGGTACCTATTTCAGACTACTTCTTAACAGATCTATAATTATAATTGCATCATCTTTCATTCATATAAACACCTAGAGAAAACACATGAGAAATTACAATTTCTTTTTTTCATAGCCTGGAAAATATCAACAAAATAGCTTTTTCAAAGAGACAGTACTGTTTAAGGATGTTTTCTACGTTATCCAGATATTATTGGACCAGGAAGTTGTATAATTAAGGCCATTTTATTTTCAACAAGTCTTAAGTCACTTGACTATACTCAATGCATATTTCTATTTATAGTGTTATAATTATGGTAAATATTACCAGAGCGGACCTAAAATGTGTTATCTGTTTTCTACATTCTCCAAAGGTTATCAAACGTAGTGAACAATGGAACCCTCCACTGATTCCCCCCCCCCCCTACTTTTAACAAATACTTGAATATCTCAGCAGATATAGAATCTACTTAGAAAATTCCACTTCCTAGCACCTACTGTCTTTTATTCTTTCAAATGAGACATATCATATTATGATTCAACCAGTTTAATGGGTAGAAATATGTCCATAAAGAAGTTCTTAAAAATGAACCTGTGACTACCAAAGTCCCCCCCCTCCCCTCCCCCCCCCCCCAAAAAAAAAAAAAAAAAAAAAAAAAACAGCAACTGAAGTCACTGGTTTTTTTTTTCAAAATCCATGACAAAATACTAAATATCAAAATCGCAAGGCCTTGTATCACCATAAAACCTTCTTTGCAAAACAGAAATCATACTCCTATCTGTACTTGGTGAGCTATAAAAAGCAAAAATGTGGTCAGGTCGCCTAGTAACTCTATAAGCAGTTGTACTACAGTAGGCTATAGCCGTAACCTAAAGACCAACCGTCCACCTGTTAATAATGGTATTATACATACATTCTGTGAACATTTCATTAATGTTCCTCCATTATTTTTTTTGTTAAAAAAGATTTTGTAGATTTTTGAGAAATGATGCCTCAAGGCATCATTCGCCCTTAAAGGGTTAAGACTTCAAAATTATTAACAGAAAATAGATTTGATGTAAGCAACTGTCAGTGCCACTTATGGAGAGGGTATATGTTACACCAATGCTCAGTGTAAATCCATATTGTGTGAACATTTGTTTTAGTACCATGTATGCCCATTTCACCAAAAATCGGGACCTCCCTTCTACTAACAAATACTTGAATATCTCTGTACATATAGAATCTACCGAGAAAATTCCACTTCAAAGCACCTACTGTTTTTTATTCTTTCAAATGAGGCATATTATATTATGATTGAACCAGTTTTACAAGTAGCAATATGTCCATTTATATAGGAGTTTTTAAAAATGGACTTGGACTCAAAAAGTCCCCCTCCCGCCCCCCCCCCCCCCCCCCCAAAGAAATCTCTTTTTTTTTCTTCTAAAAATCCATTTAAAATACTAAAATTGTAATATACTGTATGACCATAAAACCTTCTGCCCAAAACAGAAATTATATTCTTATCTGTACTTATTTAGCTATAAAAGGCAAAAATATGGTCAGGTTACCCAGTGACTATACAAGCAGGTGTAGGCTATAGCCATAACCTAAAGATCAACCCACCACCCACTAACAAGAAGTTACATTCCTGATATATTAAGGCCATATATTAACATTGTGGGAATATTTGGTCAAGAATAGTGGCATTATTAATATATGGGCCTTAATTGTATATATTTTCTAATAGATATTTCAAGACTTGGCCTTATAATATATTGAGAATCCACCTAAAATTGCAAGTCTGTAAACCCTGAATATAAAATAATCGGAAGTACTTTGATCGTATAATGGAAACTAACGCCTCTCTTGCCGTTTAAAGTTCAATATGTAATTTATACTTGATTATACAATTGAGAGAAAGAATTGGGGCCATTTCAAAATCCTTTATTATCAACCTCAAATCATGAGAAAACATACGTGTGATTACAATACAGCATTGCATCTATTCTACATCAATTATACAGATTAAGTTGAGTTAGGAACTATAAGTGCCCCAATATTTTCACTGTATAGCATAATCTTTGTCAAAGACTGGCTTCTTTCAACACCTTGATAAATTGCACCAGTATCACCATCGTATAGATACATCCACGACATTTCAGAGGCAAAGTATGTATAGGCCTATTACCTTCAACACTGGATTTTAACTCGGAGTGCAATATACTTCACAAAGATGAAACCTACTAGTAACATGATTTAACTTGTCACATTCCACTTTCGTCTGCCTCACGTATATATATATATATATATATATATATATATATATATATATATATATATATATATATATATATATATATATATATATATATATATATATATATTGGACGATTTTAATTCCAACTGCATACAAGTTTTCCATAATACAGTGTCTGAATACATTTAAGTTTATCCGATTGTTATTCTTTGGCTCTCTTGTCGTATCTGTTAATATGTTGCTATTGTAAAGGGTTTTCTAAGTTGCATAAATCCTGATTTAAAATTTATAACGGAAGTCATGCAGAAGTATATCATCTCTAACTTCACGAACGATAAGATGTAAATGACGGACTTGATGGTCTGAAATAGAAATCAAATGTGTAATGGCATTATTTGATCAGGAAATTAACGTTTGAAAATCAAACGAGGCTCAAGACTTCCTTTGTGTAGCCGACACGGTTTTGTCAAGTAACATTTTCACTGGGCATACATATTAGAATATTGAAAGACGAACAATAAATATATAATTAGTAAATCAACAAGGAATACTTATAATTACCACCAATAAATATTCGAAACAACTTACCCAGCTCCACCACCAAAACCAGGACTGGCACCAAAGGAAGATCCTGAAAAAGATACATACATATATATATGTGATTACTGCACGTTGATCTATATTTATATAGAACGACCTGACCATGCTATACACGCTACAAAATGAGATGATAATTTACAGTTTGTACGGAACGAGGCGTCTAGTTAAATTATCATCGAGTCTTATAGCTTGTACAAGCATGGTAGGTCGTTATATTTACAACATACCCGACGTAAATACTATAAGTACCCTAATTCATCCTAACAATTAATGTTTTTGTTGATTCGTACGGTTCAGATTTCCGTATTTTGCCGTACGGAATAATCCTTTGTAATATTTTTTTTTTATCACAATCAATTTTCAAGTAAGTTAATCATACCACGGACCTCCATATAAAACATTGCTGCCCACGTCGGGATATATATAATACATATATACACGTCTAAGAGGCTCACCTAAGCTACATTGTCCAACCATTGCGTACGTGACCCATCATTCATTGATATATATATATGTATATATATATATATATATATATATATATATGTATATATATATATATATATATGTATATATATACATATACATATATGTATATACAGTAGAACCCCGCGTAAGCGGACACCCTTCGTTCCGGGCCAAAGTGCCCGCTTACGCGGGGTGCCCGCTTACGCGGGGTGTCCGCTTACACGGGGTTAAATAAACATCTAATATAGGGAACCGTTCCGACCAAAAGTGTCCGTTAACGCGGGGTGTCCGCTTACGCGGGGTGTCCGTTAGGCGGGGTTCTACTGTATATATACACATACATATATATATATGCATATACATATATATATATATCGTAATCGATATTCATAGCAGAGCTTCGTGTACAGGGTGCAGTGATAAAAATGTACGTACCTCCAAAAGTGGGAGCCGCGCCTCCTGCACCTGCACCACTTTGTCCAAAGAGACCAGAGGCGGGAGAACCGAAACTTCCACTGGGGGTGCCGAAGGGGGCGCCAGCTGCCGCCTGAGACATGTCTCCGAAGCTGGGCGCGTTCTGCTGGGCAATGCCACCGAACGTGGGCGCGCCACTACCGGCAAACCTACGAGGAGAAATCAGTCCTAAACATGAGGGTCCATTTTCTTTACAGGCTGGTGAGTTGGGGAGCAACTCCCCAGCTTGTAGCCATAATCTCAATCGGATATTCCGTCTGAAAAGTCATGTAGCGAATGTAAAAATTTGGACAATTCCACGTACAACACAGTGTCTAATACACACTAGTAGGATTATGGCCATGTTGCCTACTGAATAAACTTCCTGTATAACGTAATACAAAAAATACTTGAATTATATAGTCTGACACAGAGGACAGGACATGTATCACTACAGTACTACATTATATTTTCTGCTGTTAAAAGAACGACATCCGGAAATAACCTGTCGTTAAGGGTTCAGTCTCTGATTATCCTATTTAAAACAACTGTTCAAACTCACCCTGCAAATCCACCCGCGGCAGCTGGTGAGGCAGAGGGTTGACCGAGGGAGCTACCAAACGTTGCCCCACCCCCGAATCCCGGCGACCCCCCGAATGCGGGCGGGCTGCCAAATGCTGGAGCCCCTCCAAAAGCAGGTGATCCGCCAAAGCCAGGTGCTGAAATTCAAGAATACGTTATTACTGTAGCTTGCGTTTACTTTTACTGTACTACCTGGCCGAAGAGAAACACACTTCATTACACACATGTGACATAATACGGAGTCTCCATATTAAGCCTATGGAGCCTACAGATCGTTACTGAGGAGAATACGGAAAGCCATATTCTCCTTGGAGAATACAGCTTTTACGGCCACCTGACGGGCATTATAGGAACTATTTTATGTAATCAATATACGGAGGTCTAATAAGTACCCTACACCCATTAATGGAAACACAGATTCATCAGGAAATTTATTACTAACACAGAAATTCATAGAAATTCCTTTCTGAAGTGGCTCAACGGAACACCATGTGAGCTGATAGAGTATTAAAAATCATTCCTTTTCTTCCTTTATAATATTAAATCACAATTGACAATTTTATTTAGACCGCCCTATTTTGGTGAACGGGTTGTACCCATAAAGAGCACCCGCAATTTGAACTCGTTACATTTACATTCCTGTCCCGAGAAAGGCCAGGAACCCGCCGAAACATTTACATGTTGGAATAAATTGTGTCAAAACCGGAGTGGATGTTCTTTTACACAACAAGCTAAGAGTTAGACAGGCCTTACACTGTCTTTATAATATTTTTGTTCGAAATCTTTCCGTTCGAGAGGTGCGTAAAAGACGCATGTTCTCTCGTTTGAAAAATTCTGATTCTGACTGTCTTTATAATATTTGTTACGAGATTTGTTTCATCGTTTATACCGAAATTAAATACTAGAGGGGGACCACGATGTCATTTCGATACAGTTGGACATGTCAGGAAGAACAAGCATGATGCATCATTTCTCACTTTCTGTGGATTTTTGTTTCCAATTATGCCAGAATCCGACCTGTATGACAAACAGCGTTCTGCCACTCCTCTGAAATAGCGAATATGACAAGCCCCCAACACAATACTGTTATAGATAGGTGGATTCTATAGAGGAAACCTAAGAGAGTTTAGGGTCTGAGCTCGTATCCCATCGAGTTTGAATCGCATAGTAATCCACAAGGCGAAGCCGCGTGGATTACGTAGAGATTCAAACGAGATGGGATCGAGCTCTCACTCTAAACTTGAATAGGTTTCTGAATTTATCTCACCCCTCACATTGACTAATGGGCTAACTTTTGAGACTTCATCCCCCATTGGATATTTTTCCTAAATATCTAATGGGCGTTAGATACGAGTTTCCAATGTTAAGTCTATGGAGATAAAATACCAGGGGTGAGATAAAAGTCCATAGAGAATACATTGTCCATGGTTCTACCCTAAACCGCATAAAGCCGGATATTTTAAAATACAGATATTACATCTAAGGTAACCCAGTGATGTTAAGTCACAGCCGTGTCTCACCTGTAGGTGCTGCTGACGGCGTCTGCTGACCACCGAAATTACCAAATCCACTGGATGCGACCGAGCTGCCCTGTGACGCCCCCTGACTGAAGGCACCCCCGCCGAACCCGCCGCCGGGCGAGGCCGCGGTGCCGGCACCAAACAGACCTGAGAAGGCAAGACATGTCATGATTAGCCGAGTAGTAGACTCTGTTCTTAGAGGAACAGTACATGACCGAGACGTCCCTGTGCTGTCATGTTCTGATGCAGTGTGGCTCAGTGTTAAAAGGTTGCTCTATCTTGCTCATCTAATAGATATCGCAATTAGAGACGGGTCAATTGTATTCTATAGATTTTACTACAGCTTAGAAAAATTGAGCATTCTGTGTGGTCTTTATAGTAGGTTTACTATCCACATCATGGGCACTGCACATGCACGCACGTACATGTGTGTTAAACAATGCATTTCTAAAACCACCTGTAAGACCTCTAGGAGTCGAGGTCAATATATATGGCGAATGACCTTGAGTGAGAAAATTGTCAATGTACATTAGTAATTGATCATAGTGTGTGGTGATAAGGAGGTCAAAGATATCAATTTCATTCGAAACGAAGTACAACTAAATACATATAGTGATAATGTGCGACATGTAATATATCAATGCAATATTGAATGTTTATGTCATAGTGAAAAAGCTTTATTTGGCCACGTCTAGCGAAAAAGAGAACTAATGTTGAAATAGAATGTACAAGTCTTGCTTCAAACCTTGTACACTGAATTTGTTTTTTTAGCCTGAGACAAGGGGATCGGTGTCATAAGAGGTTTACAGACATAACATATTTTGTGAAAACATGGGAAGCCAGCGTTCATCGAATAGACATATAGTATATGTTCAAATCTCTCAAGATTCTCAGCATGAAGGACAGAGAGACCGTTGGGTTCAGTAATATCATCTGTATTCATCAAGAAAATATCTAGCCATAACAGCAGATGTTTTCTGATTAAATTTCTAAAATCCTGTATTTTTCACCATAGTTTATTGATCGAATTTCGAGATAGAAATCTATCCTACTCACCAGGACCAGAACCAGCAGCAGCAGCACTGCCGGCCGAGCCGAACGTTGTCGTCCCGAACACGTTTTTGTTGACGTTTTCTGCGCTGGGTTTCCCGCCAAGTCCCGAGAAGAACCCGCCGCCGCCGCCGCCGCCGCCGCCGCCGCCACCGCCGCCGCCGCCACCACCGCCTCCTGTGCTAGTTCCACTTCCAGCGCCTGCTCCAAACACACCGCTACTGGGGCTCTGTGTGGCTGGCTGGCCGAACACCGAGGAACTACAGTCACGAAGGAAACGTAGGAAATAAGACGGAACATCACTTTTCAAATCTTACTGGCATACATTTTTCCCTTTTATGCATTATGGCCATATCTTCAGTCTAATATACAAATACCTTTGCAAAAGTGAATGTCTAGACATAGGTTTGTTTATCTTTTTTGTTTAACGTCCGATATTAGAACACGGACCTGGATAAGTGATGACACTTAACCCTTTGGCGCCGGGTGATGCCTTAAGGCATCGCCGCCCGTGGCCGGATGATGCCTTAAGGCATCGCCGTGTGTGGCCGGATGATGCCTTAAGGCATCATTTTCTAAGACTTACAAAATCATAGTTTATGTGTAATAACTTTGTAAATAATTGATCAATAATGATGAAATTTTCACAGGATGTTGGTATAACATTAACCTTACAATTTTGAAATACTTATAAAATAATATTAAAGACCACGTGTTTTATCACGTGATCAAAAGTGAAATTATCATAATTGGCCTGAAAAGACCCCGTCCCCTGGCGGTATATACTAACACCCTACCCGGCCTTACCGACATTGCTTTGTCAGAAGTGCCCGGCGTGAAAGGGTTAAAAAGGAGTTCTTAAAATCAACCTGTGAGAAAACAGACAGGTCGAAACTGACATCAGATTTATACTAAAATTCCACTTTAAAATACGAATTATGAAAACTGTGGGATGGTATATTAGCATGACACCTTCTGAGCAATAGTAAAATGTTACCTTGATGTTGTGCTGGTTTGTCCTCCAAATAGTGGCTGAGACGCTTGGGTATCAAACACACTTGAAACAAAGTAGCATTCTCATTTAAAATTTAAATCTATTAAACAAAATTAATTTGATGTCTTTATCTTAATTGGTCACAAAAATAAGTATATGTATAATAGAGAATATTGAAATCTACAACCCTTAAAACTTTCATAAAGAACCTGATTAACTTCTCTTAATAATAATCACAATCGAAAAGGTTTTCACTCTTAAAGAGAATAAAAGTCTTAAATCTACAATCTATGACACTTACACACGATTTCTTATACCTATTTCTACACAAAATTGAAACCATGAATTAAAAACACATTTCCGAAGAATCACTTACGATGCAGGCTTTTGTCCAAACGATGCTGAGCCAAATCCACTAGTATTTGGCGAACCAAATCCAAAGCCGCTACTAGTTACTGCGGTCTGCCCACTGAAGGCCGGAGCGGCAGGGGGTACTGCAGCGGGGGTACTGCTTCCAAACACGGATCCCGTGGACTGTCCGAACACTGAGGCCGTGGTGGCAGGAGTAGTCTGTGTACTTCCGAATAGACCTGAGGATGCTGAGGTCGTGGAGGCCGTTTGAGAGCCTCCAAACAGCGGAGCGCCACCAGCGGTAGAAGAAGCCGGAAGAGGTGTATTGCCAAATGGAGACGTTGTTGCTGCAGCAGTGGTAGTAGATAATGGTGCACTGGTCGTCTGCGCGATTCCGAATGATGACGGTCCACTAGATGTTGGTGTTGTTGTTGCTGTGGCTGTTTCAGCTTGCTTACTACCGAAGAGTGGCGTTCCAGAACCAAAGAGCCCCGGGCTGGCGGTTGTGGATACTGTGCTCTGTGCACCAAACAGCGACGATGTCGTCGTGGTCGTGGCTGAGGCAGAACTTCCCACATTGCCGAACAAACCACCAGCAGTCTTGCCGAACAACCCACCAGAGGACGCAGTCGTCGTTGTGGTGGTTGTGGTGCTGGTGGCCGGAGTTGTAGACGTTACTGAATTATTCGCTGCGGCAGCTGCAGTAAAACTGAACTGCACTCCGGCGGTGGAATTGGCGGCGCCTTCGTCCGTCTTCCCAGCAACGCCTGCAGGAGTAGTGGATTGGGCACCAACTGCCGCCACCCCAAAGGCTGACGCTGTGCTAGTCGTGGATGGCTGACCGAACAGACTCTTGACGACAGATGGGGCTGCAGGTGACGCGCTGGGGGCCAGCGTGGCTCCCGCCGGTTTCCCGATGAGGGGCTTCGCTGCTGCACCCGCGGTGGAAGTGGCGGCAGTAGTTATAGCCGAGGAAGTCCCGATGGTCGCATCAGAGGCAGCAGCGGCTGCCGACACGGCTGAGGTACCTTTAAAAAGAGAAAATGTTTTCGTATTGAGAATATGATCTGTCGACAAGCAATAAGTTCACTGATCAGCTATGCTATACTGGTAATTTAGAAAAATCACATCTACGATTGTTCGCGCTGCAAAATAGATAATTGTGGCTTAGCTTCTGTGAGTATTGAAACCTAGGATTCCACTATCAGGGCAGGTAAGCTTTAGAAATTATTTTATTTCATCGCTGATTACTACTACTTCTACTACATTAGGAAATTTTACTGTAAACAATAATTAGAGTAAATTTCAATCTTCCGGGTCCCTGATGTGACTTTAGTTATCAAAACTTTTATTGTTTTCGGAGTTTTTCTGGACATTATAACATAATCAGAATAGTTCACTACAAATTTGTGTGTAGGAGATATTTCCTTATATTTCATTTGGCTCGTAGAATTCTTTTGATAATTTCAAAAATAGGATTTCTATTTTGGCTCCAGTAGTTCAATGATACATCAATATTGAGTGTAGATGAATTTTAAGTTTTGAATACATCTACTTTAAACTATCCTTTATTGATAAAAAGTACACAAGTTCATTACTGATAACGTGCAAAACCAACCTATAGTTGTGTCGGCTGCTGGCGTTGAGGATGTTACGATGGGCGGTGATGTGACTGGGACGGACGGAGCTGCGGCGCCCGATCCAAACACCGGAGTTCCTGATGTCAGCGACCCACCTTCATAAAAACAGTATAATTATCAAGTTTCAGTTTTATTTAACTGTTTTTATATATGGCATATAAGCTGTTGACATGAATTTTCATTACACTTTTTAGAAATCTATCATAGTTATTTTTGTCTGTTTTTATCTTTCATAAAGAAGACATTTGATAATTTTAGAGATCAACTCCAACTTCCTAATTCAAGTTAAATCCAAATGAGCTCGGGACCAATGTAAGGAGAAGAGTAGAAAGTTATAGTCATTCATTATATCATACATCCTACCTATAAAACCACATTATCTTTAAAGGGTTTTGTAAATATACTGAGTTATGGATAATGTAAAATAAAATTATTACTTCTGAATTTTTATAAGAGACCTTCATCGAATATACTTTTCTTTTATTTTTAGTGGACGTGCGATCGACAAAAAGATTTTTTTGCTAAAAGAAATCCGACCTTCCAAACCCCACCGAGACAGTGAAAGTTGATTGTAACACAAAAGGTTTTGCCAATTTTAATTTTCTTTTATTCTCGAATATAATTATAAATAGAAATCTAGTGGGGAAAACTACATAGAAAATCTGTATTACTTAGAAATGCAGATTTTCTATGTAGACTTTTGGTTTTGATCTAAACAACAATGGTCATTTTAGAAATTCTAGAATGGCCATCATTGTGCAGGGATGTCAGTTGGGGTCAGGAAAAAGAGTGGAAACATTTTTCATATTGATTTTTCTGCCTCAGAGAGACCGGGAAAACTAGGATATCATGTCGTTGTCGCCTATGGCATGAGGTTAAGGGTCTGTGTAGAGGTTGAAACCACTGTTTTACTGGAGTAAATGAGGCTAAATCAATATTATCTTTATTTAACACATGGAAAAGCAATTACATATATACTGAATATGAAAAAGTGGATTTCCATGGAAAAATGGAAAACTGACATCTCTGATTGTGTATTTCAGGTAGATATGCAATGCCTTATTAGCATAATCCATCACTGACAGACCCAACCCTACCTGTTATGGACGAGTTGGCACTGATGATCGGTTTCCACGACGAGGCCGGAACGCTGGTGGAGGCCGAGCTGGCAGAGCCGGCCCCAGAGACCACAGTCGCTCCAAAGGTGGACACCACGGAGGGCGCCGTGCTGGTGGTGCCTCCGAAGAGCGGTTTCGCAGGACCTGCTGCTGCAGCTGCTCCCCCACCAAAGGTGGTACTAGCTGTAGTTGTGCTCACGCCCCCAAAGTTAAAAGAGCCGGCTCCAGATCCACCTGAGATAAAATAGGGTTGAGATCTTGTTAGAATCCATAGAGATAGATCTCCACCCCCCGCCCCCGCTGCTGTCTTCTTAAGATCCATCTGACCAATAGTTAACCGTTGAACCAATATATACATTGGGGCTCGGGATCAGTCTGATCACTGCGGAAATCTTGTTTATGTATGAAGTTATGGAGCTGGTCGCTCTGTGATACAGATAAATATATTTAGATAGGGTCAGTGTCAGTTTACAGCGTGGCTGATACAGGTCCTTAAAAACATCAAAATAGGAAGTATTGTTGCGGTACAATTCCGATGTACGATTAATGGGGAAATAAAATAGTTGCTAATCTTTTATAGATAATGAAATACCTCTATGGCCAAATACCTCTATGACTAAAAAAAAAGAAGCGAAAAGTAATTTCTTTTATAATATTCCCTAAAGAAAAGACCACAAACCAGAAACACAGACATGTCTACTGACCAGTTGAAGTTGGTCCTCCAAATGTGAAACTTGAGAGGTTGAAGACACCTGTCCCTGAGCCGGCGGCTGTGGTGGCAGCGTCTCCACCTTCCTTCTTCTGTGTGGAGGTGGAGGGAGTAGAACTGGCCGCTGCAGCGAACGAGAACCCAGCACCACCTAACGTTGCTTGGTTATTTGACGGGGCTCCTACTGTGGTTGTGGAATCTGCTGCCTTTTTCACACCTACTTCATAAAACAATTAATAAAGCCTGTTAGGTGGAAGATAAACAAATATTTCCGGTTGATATTGGTCTGATACGGCCAACATGATTCAGATGTAGTATCCTCTATCCACTTAAAATGACGACTGCCATCAGCATCTCCATCCAATCCATATGCTACCTTTGCAGTTTTTACCAACCCACTTCATTCTCCTGCATACTTATTATTGAAACAAGGTGTATTTTTCAGTGTCGATTAGTGACAGAGTATTTCCATGCCCATATTCTTACTAGCGGGTTGACTTTTCTATACCTTCACCTGGTCCAGAATAGAAGCATTGATACCTCTGAGAAAATATTTATCTGGCAATGGCTACGGCGACTGCTAAAGTATTAAAACTACAGGAATAAGTAAGTCCCATCAGGGCAGACTCTCTACAGGAAAGAATAAAGTTGTGTTTTTTTACTGCACAATTCGCACCCTCCCTCGCCTCGTCCTAAACACAAAGAAATTAACAAATATAATTCTGGGTAAACCATCATTATAAAAAAGTGGAGAAATAAACAAATCATCGTGAGATCCAGAGAGTTTTAGTTGCAGCGGAATATGCAACTTCACGCTAATAAGAAAGTAACATAAGGCCCACGACGGTGATATAAATGTCTACCACTAACCTGCAGGTGCTCCGCTGAACAGACCTCCTCCCGTAGCTCCGGACGTGTCCTTCGGGGCTTGGTTGAAGCTGAAGATGCTCGGCTTGTTCCCCTCTCCTGGTGCTGGGGCCTGTACGGCACCTTTATTATCGCCACCCTTGGGTTTGACGGACTGCTCTGTGGCTGGAGTTCCTGGTGGGGTCACCTCGTCATAAACGTGAGGCTCTGAATTAACAGGAAACCATAATGTAGAGGTAGAATCCACTTATCGTCTGATCCTAGTTTACACCATTCACCCAGTTAGAGGTATTTGTTGTTTTCAAACGCCAAATTCCATTGAGACCGATTTGTAACGTTCAATTATAGATCATATAAGAATCTCAAGAATTGGATGAAGAACGTGTTCTCTTTGTATACTGTTTTGACTCAGCTGATTTAACTTTCTCAACACAGCCCACGTATACAAATATCCGAGGTATTTACAGAAATATTGAAGGGGAATTGCCGCTGTAACCTAACCTGACACTACAATATTGAGTTTCCGAGTATACTTGTAGTAAGGTTACTAGGCCTCATACTAGTCAAGAATACACATGCAATGGTTATTTCGAAAATCTTTAAGAATGACGTTTTAAACTGTTATTGGATAAAGGTATACAGATTAGCCTCACTATGGAAAACACATAATATTGCATCATGCTCGAAGTCGCTTAATCCAGCTTGGTTGAAACTCTAAGAGTCAGAGAACATTTGGAGTGCAAATTCAAAAGCTGTGGTTTAGAAGCGTTGTAGCAAACGACAATCTCCTCCCACTCCCCCATCAAAACTTGGGTTAGGACACACTGGTAGTACCAAATTCCTGGATGACAAAAATGGTTGTAAACGTTTGAAATGATCAACAGCATGGAACGCTAATGGATGTCCAAGTGATCATGGATCTCACTGTGATTAATTCGCTTGGAGCACCAATGATACAACAATAACACTGAACCACTTTTTGAAAAATAAGGTAAAAACATTTTAAAATGAAAATCTTCTGACCTTCTTCCTATTCAAAACCATACAATATGACTAGCTCAGGAATAAAAGTCTGTGTTAGTGAAACTTGTCAGAGTCGTCTACTTTGTTGAGTACAATGGAGTTAGCCGTTCTTCTATACTTTGAATATGCTGGTGTGTATACATATATAGGGAAAAAGACATCAATCTGAATGGACAGATCAAATGATCCGAAAATATAGGCTAAATAAATGTCGAAGCACGATAACCTTGTCCGGCGAGCCGTTCACACAGAAGAACCATTTTGCAAATGGGGAAAAACCGCAAAGACTGGTGAACTAGACTAGACTCTGAATTGATTACACTAGCCCGCTGGTGCATGACATATTTGCACTGTACATGGGATATTGTAGTCCAGGTATCATCACATCTATTACTAGACAATGACATATCTGTATCATCATAGCTGATTCCGCGGAAAAAAACAGAGAGAGAGGGGTCATTCAACTGTTTGCCAAATGTGGATGAGGATGTACACGAAACAGGACAAATACAGCAGTGTTAAGTCATTAATTATTCCAAAGCATGCCAAGCAGTGCATTGAGGTGACACACTGCGGAAATCAAACAGGCGATCTACCGTTAATGGCGACGGAGACTTTGGTGATAATTTCCCAATCCTCAGTGCCCGGGCGGATTGCATGGCCGGGGTCTATCAGCTCGGGTAGGTCTGTAGGGTCTGCGTATAGATTATGGCTAGTGAGTCCACGTTATCGAAGATCTAATAGTATCCACGAATTACGAGGTTTTGATTCTATCATTGGTTTGATTTGATATCAATATTGATTTGTTTATCTGTCATTTTCCTTTTACTTTTAATCTTCAGGTGTTTTGGGAAAAAAAAATTTAATTTTTTTTTTTTATTTGATGTGTCAAAAATGCTGTCCTTTTGGTGATTTTAAAAATTGTCATTGCCCTGTCCTAACTAGTCTCATCTGATCACCCTGTTATGATCATGTATCTTCATCAAGTTTACTTCTTTCCAGCGACTTTCTGACTAGCATCACTCACACACACATTTAGGTCAGTATACAGATGAACAGAAAGATGAAGATTGACATCAGAATCAACTCCGGACTTCATTTCCACGCACTCCAATGTATAATGCACAGCACATAGGACCTACACTGGCTCCAGTCCCTGCATCCTATGACTACCCTCCTCGCTGGGAGACAGGGTACAATTGGTAATGGTGTTGGATTTCTGGCGCTGTTTAGCTCCAGAATTCCCAACACTCTCCATACAGATATCCTGGCTACTGGCCAGGATATCTGCTTGGAGATTGACACCCTATCACTTTGATCTCAATCGGGTCACAGTCAGGAGCAGGCGAAATTTATTGCTATGACAACACAGGCGGCCAGAGAACTGGAGGAAGGGGAGGCAGAGGGGTAGAAGGAGGTATAGGGTTAGAGGGAGCGGCTTGGGGCTATAAACAGGAGATTCTGCTCATAGTGGACAAGTCTTTGATTCATGGGCCAGTCAGAGAAGGATACATACTATAAGGAACTTTATTCTGATTGTATTTAATCATTTAATGAATGTTCATAATCAAAGACTTGAGCAAGTCTACATAGGGCCTACCCTCGTCCCATAGTCATCCATAAGAATGGCGCCACCATTCGAGGGCGAAGTGCATAATAAACGCTCTGTCTGGAGAGGATGGTTTCTGGGGACTAATGACGGCGCCCACATGAGGATGACCATGTCCCCTAGAATTACACCGGTGGATATCAGATACCTCTTAATGTAAAAACATCTTAATTCCACAGATAGTGGTCGTACGCTACAGGGGTTCTACTATATCTACCGAACTGAGATTTTCGCCCTGGGGTTGCGACCTGCCCTCTAAATGAAGGCTATATTATAGGAGACACTCAGAGCTAGCAGTACTCCTTACTGGCATAAAAACTGAACTTACCAGTGGAGCTGGTAGCTGCTGAGCTTATAGACGTGATGGATGGGGGCGGTGCACTGGCCGCCATGCTGGACGCTGCCGCAAACTTCACGACACCAGGAGCGTTCCCCTGAGTGGCGGCTCCTGTCGGGGCTGAAGCTCCACCAAATGAGAAACCTGTGCGACAGAAGGCTGAGATATATCAAGCGAACTTTTACTCATTATCCATCTAATACACAGTGTCCATAGAGAACATATAGGGAGTGTGTATCACCATACCCGGAGCATACATATATGCTGTATGCTCTGGGATGCAAAAACTGGCGCATACAGAAAGGCAGTGCGTATGAAAAAAATAGTGCGTACCTATATGAACTAATATCGGTACCCCATTTGTCAGGAAAAGGGGATAATAAATACAATGTTGATTCTGTGCAATATCCTCGCTTGCGGTCAGATATTACTATGCGTCAACTCTTCGTCAACAAAAAAATGTTTGATATATAGGATTATATATCCTAATGATAATACTAACTCAGTTACCTGAGGCAATGCAGACAAGGGTATCTATTATATTGGATTAAAAATGTGCATGTACAATCAACAGCTTATCTATATGGGTAATGAGATTTTAACATAATATCTAAGAAAAAATTTCGATGGAGTCTTTGAACTATACCAAAATAACCACATCCTATTCATAATCAGTATATGGAAAGTGTGTAGATTAGAGTGAAAATTGTTCTAGTGTGACAGTTATCATATTCGTCCTCAATTTCATAAGAGTATTAGCTCATGCTGACCAGGTGTTGGTTTAGAACCGGCTGAGGAACCGGCGCCAACGAAGTTGAATGTGGCGCCACCACTCGTTGAGGGCTTCACGAAGCCAAACGGTGGCGGTGCGGCCGACACCGGCGTCGACGTGGAAATCCCACCTAGGCAAAAATAACAGATAATGATGAGTACGCACAGGCAAGTCCGTTTGCAGATATAAAATATAGGGTTCTTCTCGTATCGGCTACTGATTTGGCTTCTCTGTGGCACAATTTACATGGTAAAATAACTTTATGATATAACTCAGGTAATGGGGAATCAATTCTCAAAACTCATCGAATTGATCGTTTGGTAATGACCTGGATCTTATTGAGGGACACTTAGTGGGTCGGTTCCGCCCGCAGGCATAACGGACTCGCTATTTCCGAGGTTGAATTAGATTTATTCTACCCCCCCCCCCCCCCCCCCAAAAAAAACCAAAAAAAAACCAACATAATTAGGATAGTCTTGTCGTAGTTCAGAATCTTGAACCTAAATTAGAAAAAAGTCGTTAATTTTAACCGAGAAAATGAAATAGAAGCAGATTTAATACAACGACTTCGACCTTCTAAAACCATTTTGTCTTTGTAATTTTTTAAGGGCTAGATTGATGTCTGGTGTAATAAAATCCGTGGGAATGGGGAACTCGAAGTGAAAATGTATATACAGAGGAACTCAGCGTAGTGGACCACCGGCCGTTCAAGATACAAGTGCTCTGCGTTGTAAAGCGGTCTGCTTGACAGGCTAAGACATATACATATCATATATGAAACAGCGAATTCCGTGTCCAGGAAAGGTGTTCAGCTTACAGGGGTGATTCGCTTAACAGGGTGGTCTGCTACTGGTATTCTGCTGCTCAGTGTCGTTTGGCAATACAGTATTACAACCGACAAATGCTTACCTTGGAACCCAAAGCCACCAGCTGTAAACCCGGATGTGCCGCTGGGATCAGAAGACTGCAAAAAACAGACGACAGGATATCTTACGTTATCACTCCAATATGAAGTAACAGATTCTACAGTTCATTGAAAAGTTCTCGGAATGTTTTGTTTATATCGAAACTTAAGAGCCGTGGTAGTGTTCTGAATATATCGTTTTCTTTTAAAACAATTAAAATTTCTTTTAGAAAAAAAGAAGATAATTCATAATGACACGAATTTGTATACTTAAGGTCACCGAAGTCCTTGATAATGTGTATCAACATGGCAAGTGGGAATTATACTGCCAATACCGTCTACATCCATAACTGTCTGTATTACGGAGAATGACGAAACAGCACCTCACCTTCACACTGGCTGGGATAGAGAATGTTGATGCGGCAGCGTTTTGACTGATAACCTTTGCCGCTGGATCTGAAGGTCGCTCCTGTGTGACCTTGACTCTTGACCCCGCTGAGAGCGCCCCGCCACCAAACGTCTGCGTTTGACTAACAGCGGCACTGGTTTGATGTGCCGAGAAACTGAGCCCCATTTTACCATCCCCGGACACCATAGCGTTAGGAGGTGGTTTAGTCGTCATTAATGTTGGCTGGATGGGCTTTGGTGGGCTGGTGGTGAGAGCAGCTGGTTTATTCACCGGCATATTGGGCGACGGTTTAGAGATGGGCTTCATCGCCTAAAGAATAGAAGACATGCTTGTATTACATTGCATTTAAATTATCCTTTCTTTACCCTTGCTTCTGCTGAAAATCATTCCGATAATAGGAACGAGTCTATAAAGTATATCAGTCTCTGAGTGAATAAAGAAATTTTTTGAGTCCTGAGACAAATCTAACCTATACACTAGATGGGAAATTATGTCGTATATAGACAAGCTATAGACAAGCTTTCAGATTTTACAACTTAATACACTATACTGGTGAATTCAAGGTATATACAACGACATACGTATGCACTATATTGGTGAGTATTGACAACCTTATAGTTTATTGAGAAAACTATATTCGCGATATTCGTGAGTAAACATGGACTTTTGTGACAGATTTTTTTGCAATAGACCGGTCAGTATAGACAAACTTACAGAGTTCAGAGACACCTATTTGCACTATACGGATGAGATCTCGGACACATCTATGCACCATAAGGGTCAGTAGAGACAAACTTACCGAGTTCGGTGACTGCACGAGGGAGACCAGTCCTGGGGAAGGTGTCCCACTTGGAGGTTTCACGGCACCAGCGACCTTGCCTGACGCCGCCATCATCTGCTGAGGCTGAATTGAAAAGGATATATCTGGATTTAAAACTATTGTTGTGATAAATATCTTATATATCCTTGGCTATTACAGCCGCGGTATAATTTTTTTTGCCACGGCGTGATGCACCCCATGTTATTTTGCGAACCAATGATGATAGGGTATTATTGATGGCGGCGCGTTTGAACTTCGGAGACAGTAGTGGTTGCTTGATTGGATTGAAAGCCTTGTAAAGCAACTTACAACTTTGATGCTATTTTCTCTGATACAGAGTGTGTGATCGTTACCCATTTTAATGCAGACGTCGGCCTGGTGTTTTATATTCAGAGTTATGATTGGAGGCGCCCACTGCAGCCTGTAGATTGGGATCGGTTTTTGTGGTGGAATAATAAAGGGCTTGCCAGTTCTTGTGCATGCGTGGCTAGAAAGTATCTCCATACGGAATGGCATCAGGCGTAACATGTAAACAACCTACGCGCAGCCGTTTGTATAACACCTTATTTCATATTCAGACCATCTAAATACGATTTCCCATGTTGTCGAACGCCATATAACATGGGCTAGCATCTGGGGCGTTTTTGCTCATTGGTCTCGACCTAGATCTATCATTGTGCTTCTTTAAATTATACTCTAGCTTACCGGGACCTATCCATCTGGAGCTTTCGCAAAAAAAATCAAACTCAATATAATCTATAATAAGTGATAAACTTTTCAAATTCGATTGACATCTCCTACTAGTACTAGATCTAGTAGCCAGAGAGAGTGGCCGACCGACTGTCAGCCACCAGACACTTTCGTACTGCCAGCTAAAGATCGGGGGTTGTTTCTATAGTGAAACAACGCAAATAGCATGCGATCAGGCAAGTCAAACGATGGAAATATATGACTCAACCCGATCAGGCAAGTCGGAATAAGAAAACATGTGACAAAGCCCGATCCAGTATGGTTCCACAAGACCCAGCGCGGCAAAAGTATCAAGCCGGTGAAGCACGCACTTAAAACGTCATATTCATGTACTATCTTTACCCATAATGGGTTCCAAATGATAATACGGCTGATAAAATTTGCCACCAGAAGTTTTATTCATTGTGAATTCTGGAAACAACTAGACACCACAGCAGCACATGAGCGTACCTGGGGGCTGACCTGCACGGTTTTTGGTGGAGCTGCTGAGAGACGGGGCGGTGTTGCAGTCGGGGTGTGGAGGTCTTCATCCTCTGCTGACAACATCCGGCGCAAACTTGTTGCCGACACTATCTTCGACATAGACAAGTTGTCTGAAGAACACAATCAAAATAAATATATTGACTAACACGACTTCCACGATCACAAGCTAGATTTTATCAGATAATGCATATATGTGACTACTACTTGTTTTCGAAAAAAATCAATCAATTGAGACGTTTTAGGGGTTATATTAGCTTCACGACGGCTCATGGCATATTCCATTAGGATTTAATAAAAATCAAACACCATTTCTATAAACTGATGTCAGTATGAAAAAAAAACCAATGTAGGTTCTGTGTGAAGATACACTCTTAGACCCTAATATAGTTTATGGGATGTTCTCTGTGCAAATCCTCGCGATTATCCTCAATCTACAAGATTACAGAATGAGATTTATGTGTTATTCTTTTTTTTTCGTAGATATGATTGTAGTGGTATTATCAGTTCATAACATAGCAATAGCCTGGGTCATACCACTGAGATATTTGTAGTAATACCGGTTTATCAAGAGAAATACTACTCACGCGGGGTAGTTGACTTGACTGGAGTGACTCTTCGCTTGCTGAGCACATCCCGAAGTCGTGCCTGTTTTTCGGGGGAAATGGAACCTAGTGTATCTTGCGACGAGCACTTTGGTGGAGTCGCCACACTTTCAGAGTATAGGCCATCCCTGTAAACACAACGTAACTCTTTGTTACACATGTAAATGTACAAAGGAGTCGCCACACCCTCAGAATATAGGTTATAAGGCATTTTCCATTAACATATACAAATATATAAATGATTGACTCCAGCCTTAGAACATAGGCCATTCCATTAACCGCAGTTTAAGTATTACCATGGACCGTGTATCATGTCCATGGTTTCACTCATAATCCGAATATTTCATCACATAATATAGCACTTTCTCTTTCATATATTTTTCTTTCGTCAAAAATACAAAATATTTCATACTTACATTCTGTACCTATTTTATGCTTATAGGTATTTTTTTTTAAAGATCTTTATTGTATTTAATGTTGTACATTGTTCTTCCACATAATGTTGATGATTTTCTCACACAAAACAAATATTTCGTAAATTTCGGGGAAACCATGCTTCTATGCATCACTCGCCAAAACTGTGGTGATTAACAAGTAGCTTGTGTGCCTACCCTCTGTCGTTGAGATGGTGCGGCGGGGAACTGGCCTGCCATGATGACGTGGTGTTGTACATGCGCATCTCCTGAAGGTCTCCCACCAGGCGGTCTATGTTGTGCGACTGGCTGTGTAATACGTTGTTGTTATTGCGTAGAGTCTGGTAGAGAGCATCTGTGGCCGGCGTGCGAATCATCCTAAAAATACATGGTATTTTGTCATTAGAGACTTGGGTATTGTAATAAAAGTCGTGGAAGGAAGAAAGCTGTTTCGAGACTTAACCCACGAGCTCTCGCTATACAATCTACGGTATACAATCAATTTGACAATGACTATATACACAGGAATAAACATGTGACCAAAGACCTAATTTCTTCTTTTAAAAAGGTTTTATTGACCTTTTGGTGTCTAAAAAATTTGAACGAGATAATCACAATAGGTGAACATAATTACATCGTCTTATGGTTTAAATTCGATGATGAGAAGCCGAGTGAATTATATTTGGGGAATATATCTGGTCAACAATGTCAGCTAGGGTAAGAAAACGGTGTGGAAATATTCTTACTATGGTATTTGCTGCCTCAGAGAGATCAAGAAAAGATAGAAAACAAATTAGTTTCAGCCATGGCATGGAGAAGAGGGTGAGGGGGGAGTTTCAAACCCCTGTTTTATTGGCATGAATGAGGCTTCAATGATATTAGATTTACACAGGGACAAATAATTTATATACTGAAATGAAACAGTGAATTTCCTTGGAAAAGTAGAAAGCTGCCATAGACTGAGGCAGTGAAACAGAATGGCAAAGGGATGTAATAAAACATAGATGTCAGTTGGGGTCAGGGAAAAAGAGTGGAAATATTTTACATGTGGCATTTACTGCCTCAAAAAAACACACATCAGAATGGGGCTGTGGTATATATGGAGGTTTGAATCACTTTATTGGCATGAATGAGGCTCAATTCATACCAATTTTGTTTCACAAAATAATCTTATGAACGAAAACAAGGATTTCCATGGAAAAGTGGAAAACTGCTATCTCTGAATAAAAGCAGTACCTGGCGTTGTTCTTGCTGCGCTGGTACTCCTCCCACTCGGCGTCAAGGCGTAGGTCGACGCCGCGGATAGAGCTCTCCAGGTAGTGGTACTGCGAGTGGATGGACTTACTGAGGCGGGCGCTCGCAGGGTCCAGTGGCCGGGAGCGCAGTAACTGCTGGTAGGCCTTGTCGCCGTCCCGCTTCTCGCGGATCTGACATTCCTCCAACAGAGAGAACGACTCCAGGGACTGCGACTTGAGGTGCGTCACGTCGCTGTTCAGTGACTACACCAAATAAGTAAAATGTTGGCATTATTAATAGAGTGGGGATATTTTTCTTCATCTAGAATATATAATTTAGAGGAAGCCATGAGAGTGGGTAGACTTGTATAACATTCCATTTTTTTCCCGATTATGTTGCGCATCAAGCAAATAGTATATTGTCCAAGTCGACCTAATCGTATGGGTTTCTGATTTTAAACCTGCAATCTAGTAAGGTACATCAATAATAAATATATTAGACATTCTTCTATAGTTTACAATCTCGTCACCTTGTTGAATTCATTTTGTCAGTGTGTCACCTGGTGATTATGTTAAGAGATTAAAGGGGGTGTTCCATTGGGCTGGCTGTGAACCAGACGCTACCAGACGGCTGTACAAACAGGGAATTGCTTGGCGGCCATGTGGGCCACGTTTGTAGGGATCCGACAAAAGCTAATTTATTAGGTTTTATGGGCAATTTTACCTGATTGATGTCTTTGATGTCGGAGCAGAATTTGACCATCTTCTCTGTGTCACTGCGGAGTTTGGAACGTTCGTCATCAGAGCCAACTGTCTGCGTGTTGATGGACTTACACCGAGTTGCCAACTCTCGCAACTCAAGGTTAAAGTGCATCATCTGGAGACAAAAGCACCACAGATATGAAAGGCGGATTTACTAATGGCATGGACTGAATTTTAGGATTATATATCGGGCGCTATTACAATACAGTTGAAGTAAAAATTGATTTAGGAAAACGTGGCGAAGGCATGAGAAGTGGTAAGAGAGAGATTTAGGAAATCGTGGAGAATTAAAATTGATTAGTACAATGGAAATACCTCCTAGATTCGTGTCATCAAAGGTCTATAGGAGCCTGACATGCTAATCTATTCACGAGAACCTTTTAGATTTAACCAGTTCGGCATTTTTTAAATTACTTTTAAACATCGGAATCCATACGTAAAAACACTGTTTCCGTTTCGCCAGCGGCCTGGGCAGCTTTTTCATTAACGCGGATTGTTGGGTTTGTAAAATGCACTAGGACTTCCATGCACATATTTTAAAGGGGGCATTTTTTTATGCGCAAAATCTCTATTTGTTTGTTGCTGCGGAATGTAGTCTATGGTGGCTTACCTCATCCAAGATGCTTTTCACGAAGGGGTTGTCGACAGTGTTGGCAGGCGTCTCGAGACTGCGGCGGGCGGCGGTCTGTGGCCGCAGTGTGGGCCGGGACTGCGGCGACGTCTGAGGTTGGGTCGCCGGACTGCCGCCCTGCTGCAGCGCCACCGTGCTCGATGGCATCTGGGACCGCTTGGCGCCTGATATCACCAACGAAAGTGACATTAACATTTATCTGATATCCAGTCGAATGAATATTGGGTTCAATTGAAGAGGGTCACCTGTATGTTGTTTTCAAATTTGGTAGAATCAAGTTGTTTCTAAAACGTATTTTGGAGGTTCGTTTGTGAATTGAAATAAAAAACTGGTACACAATCTGCCAAGATTGGATTGATTCTAAAAGTCATTACATTCTTTTAGGACTCAAAAAGTCAGTAAATGCCAAATTACAATATATATGCGATATCAACAGGTCTGACTCCAAAATGACATACAAACATCAGTATAACTCATAGTATTTTGACGTCTCCCTCCCAGTCTAAGGGTGGTGTGTGCGTATGCGGGGGGGGGGGGGGGGGTTAAGGCAGAATATGACCAAGATCATAACAAAGCCACATCTTCAATCTTAATCTATGGATTAAGATGGAAGTGTAGTTCAGAAAATCCAACGTGGGTCAGAAGATATCAAATGCTGATACCTTACCATAATCCAACCACATTCCCTAGACACAGTTCGGAACGCACTGCTAGCCACACAAATTAAAACTCTTTTTTTTCATATCATCCCAAATAAAACCAAAGTAGCTACCAGCAGTGGACTGACTGGCCGAGAAAGCGCTGGATGACTTTTGCTGTGTGCTTGAAGCTGGGGCTGCGGCGTGGACCATGGTCGTCGCTGGCGCTGTGGGTTGAGCCGGCACGGCAGGCGCGGGTGCCGTTGGCTGTGCCGGGGTCCCCGTGCTTACAACTGATGGAGTGGGAGACGGTTTGACAACAGACACAGGAGCAGCAGAGACGGAAGGAGTAGCTGGCAATAAAAGAATAGAAAAAAATGGAACTTAATTCTAGAGAGCAAAACAAAGTAACAAAAAACCGAGGGGGTTCACTGGTTTTGTGGTTTATCTACTAAACCAAAGATAATCAGAGACTGACACTTGATGTTGCGAAATGAAAAATATATAAAAGCATGGATACGTGGCGTTTCAATTTCTTAGCACTGCATAATCTATTATGAATTTCAACTTTGCTGCCTTTCTATCGCAGCTATATTTTGGTAGAGAATATATCATACCATTTATCACTTGTCTTTTTCTCATATATAACTGAAAAGGAATAATAACTTTGCTGCTCTGCAGGAACGATGTAAACAAAGAATTTTTAGTGGCAAGTTTCGTCTAAAAAATCACTTATATAACGAAAGCAGTTGATGGCACTCCATATCAACATTTTGCTAGGGTACTCATGAATATAGACAAAGGAGTATACGTTACAAGATCAACATACTAGCTGGCTTGAAGGAAAAAGACGATACGGATGTTGGAGGAGCAGTAGATTGTGCTATTCCAGTAGATGGGGCCTCAAATAACGATCCTGTAGGTTTTGCTCCGATTGTTGCAGGTATGGCTTGTTGTGTGACTCCCATTCCCATTGTGCTGCCAAGTTTCCCTGTGAAGCTGAAGTTAGACGTCCCACTGGGCTGTGCCTGCGCCTGGCCCACTGAAGCCGGCACGGCCGTGCTGAAGCCGAATCCTGGGGCAGCAGCCGACTGCATCTTCGAGGCCTGGTCCACAGCCTTGTTGAAAGAGAAGGACTGGGCTCCGGTAGATTTCAATCCAAATAGTGAGGAGGACCCCTCCGGGGCCTGCGTAGTGGACACCGCTTGTGGTCCGCCTGGCGTGGTCTGGCTGAAGTCAAAGCCTTTAGTTGGTGTTGAAGTGTTCTGGCCCAGGTTCAGAGAACCGAAGATACTGGGTTTACTGCTGGCCGCCGGTGCTGGGTCTGAAGCAGATAATTATGCATAGAATGGAAATATTCAATCTGGCCTTTACCGTTATGAATTGTGTGAATGATGTCCGTTTATAGCACTGCAGAACTTATAAGGAGAGAGAAGTTACGTAACGTACTTCAACTTGCGTAAAGAAAACCAGTTTATAACAAGCTGACACGCTTGGCCTCTTGATTTGATGTCAAATCTAAAATGTACTTCTCATCGAAATATCTGCAAGTAGCCATGCACTACGTGACATCAATAAAGGAATTCAAAAAGAAAATTCTGTCCAGCTGTAATACCTATAAAGCTTTATGGTAATGAAATTTTTATCTGAGAGGATTCGGCAATGTTTAGCCAAATCGCAGTTAAAAACGTTTATCGAAGTTATGTTTGCTTGTACTAGACACTATCACAATTTCTGTGCCATATTGTAATGCATAATGTAGGTCTACATTGACAAACAAAACTCCCTTCATCATGTTGTAATCACATGATTCATGCTTACAAATACCGTATTATAACACTTTTGATTTTCTCAGCTTTTAACCGATAAAACTCCATGTTTATTAACTCCACATACCTGTCTGTGCTGGCGGGAAGAGAGCCTTGGCGACGGTCGTGGGGTTGGGAGCCGGCATCGTTAGCTGGGGAGGGGCTGCGTGTTGGGCAGGGATAGCACCGGCTACAAAAACAAAATACACACAGTAGAGAAATGCCACTGTTTACAATACCGATACTAGGGACTGTGGGGTGGGGATTGCGGTAGAGGAGGCATTACACAGGGCATGTCTGTTTACCACTCTCCAAGCATAGATGCAGCACCCTGTCTGTATCTCTCCGCCAAGGTACCTTTGAATTCATCCCATTCACCGAGACGACCTGGAAGTAGGTGGCACTATGCCGCAATCTTGCAGATTCATCTACTTAGGCTATACTGTGGGCCGTCTTAGGGGGTTATTTCTAATGGTATTTAGTTCCTTAAGTGCTGAACAAATTTTGTAACGAACAAACCGTTTGTCACCAAACTGACATCTAGCCTCGTCAAACCTTACAGCATAGCTATTTGGAATATATTTGTCCATTATTATGACAGAGTTGTTTTCAATAGTGCATTTTCTATGAAACAAAGGAAAGTATAAATATCAGGATAAAGGGGAAATGCCGTCTTCATTCTGAAATCGAGGTACTTACGCATGGGTTGCCTAGCGCCAGCTGCTGACAGCGCCTCTGGTGGGCGAGTGAGTGGTGGTGCGGTGGTGGAATAAATCATGTGGAACGAGATGAGCACGCCATCTGTGGACAGCAGCAGGAAAATCGGCGATGCCGGGTGCAACTGGTTCTCCCCTGTCATTCGAAATAAGAAAAGAATTGGATTATGACAGATTACGGTCTGCTGCATATTCATAATAGTACCTGTTCCATGTCTATGCATACGGATATACAATGAATCAAGGACCTAAAAGTCCCATACTGTATGAACAAAACAGATAAACCTCTCTTTCCAGCAATTAGAAAATTGAATAAGAGGACTCTGACATTATTCTGCGCATCTTTTTTTCTAGTTTGGGTTAAAGGGACTGGAACCCAAAGACCAAATTGCCCAAGTGTCCGTCGCTTAATTTACATTTTAGCTTGTATGATAGCTGTCTAATCATACTAGAGGAATTGGGTGAGTTTAAATCTCAAGTCAACAGTGCCCACTATTTTGGGCTGCACCGATCTGGAATAGTTTTTACAACAGAAGCCTCGGGTGATTATCCTTGCACTGGTCTATTCGTATATGGTCGATAAGTCAAATTAAAGTGACACTATATCGGTGGTGCCAGTAGAAATAGTTGCCAGGTTCTACCTTGTTAAAATAGGGGAGAAAATGATACTAGGTTGAACAATAATTTCCCTTCGGAACCACATACCTTTAGCAACGTTTATTAAACAATATTTTTAATAGATAGGACGGGGCTAGGAACACGTCGATTTGTCAGGAGAAAAAAGAATAAAATAAAATACAAAACAATGTCTTTCAGTGCGTTTCTTTAAACAAAGTCCCGCGGGGCACTGCTTCAGGCCTCACCTAGTGGTATATTCAGCTGTGACGTGAGTGAGACGGCCATGCCGCACGGCATCGTCTCGTCGTAGTCGTCGGTGAGCGGCAACTCAGCGCGTCCCGCGTCCTCCAGACTCCACCGCTCCCAGATGGCTTTCTGTTGCGGGTGTTTGCCCAGCACGGCCGCCTCCAGTGCGTTGGCTGACGCCAGAGTAATCATCTCCCTGGTGCAGAGAACGTGATTAAAAAAAAAATATATATCTAATGACGTCGTGGGGAAAAAACATTTAAAAAAATTGAACAACCGCCTTTTTGAATTTTTTTTTTTAAAGAAAAACGTCTTTTTTCAGCGATCAAATTATGGGATTGTGACCACAAACCACGTATCAACCCAAATGGATGGTTCTGACATTTTATTGTGAATAAACCGTTATTACAACAAACAACTTGTTTGGTTTTTCGTTTTTTAGGAGTCCATTGCTCAGCCAATATATTTCGACCTCTGGTCTTCGTCAGGGCCTGGACCTTAATGATTGGAGTGAGGAAGTTCAGCTGCTATGTAGGCAGTGCCTACCTATCACCTTAGTTAAAATGTTGGTATAGTTACAAGAGAGCATCATGGGAAAATTCGGTTGCAGAATTATTTTTTTTGGCAATTTTTGACAATTTTTTTGACAATTTTTTCAGCGATGTCACTATAGGAAAGACTACATAAGATCCTTCATGGGTAATTACTCGTCTTATATGGCCCTACACAAAATATTCAGTTTCATTCGTCTTATATTTATGGAGACATGAAACGTGGATTTACCGCGTTGGAATCGAGCACTTACTTTCTCTTATCATAACAATCATAAATGAAATCATACTCATTTTTTCTAAATCTTTATCTGGGTCCCACTCTTGTTTAACTTCCTACCCCAATGTTACAGATTTTGTCTCTGTTTAAACGGAATAACTGCGATTTACTGTACGTCCGGTTTTGTCCAGTAAACCCAGTATTTCGTATGTTATCCTGATCGCGAGGAGATATGTTGTGATTTGTGTGTGTGTATCTTCACATCTTCTTCGCTTGTAGATAATAAAAATATACGATCACTCACCAGTCAGCGAGCTGTAACATGTAGTACTTGTGTTTGCGGTCTTCCCCGCTTCCATAACACACATCTCCAAAGTTCACATAGCTGGGACCTTCTCCTTTCTGGAAATCAACAGAATTCGTACCTTCAAGTAAAACCGCTCACATGTGCAACATTATGCTTTATACCTGATTTGTGATCCCATTATTCATTGATTTCCCTAAACTGTCACTCAGACCTTCAACTAGATTCCAGTACATTGATTCTGTAGAACGCCGAGCGGAACACACATCAAAAAGGCCAAAACGCGACCAGACCAATTTCCTCAGATTAGAGTCAGACTGGGAATTTGTGTATACTACCCCGTAAAGCAGGGCAACCTGCAAATTGACCACCTTGACTCAGCACAAAGGATGCCTGATAAAACGGGCTGTGCAGGTTATTCATTATCTTGATCAGTTTACTGCAGGATTCATAATAAGATCGGATGTGGGGAAATCAACAGCCCAAAAGTGACAAGTCATCAGAGTAATGTAGATTTATTGGTGATCTAAGGCGCACTGCATGTTCGAACAATCTTGTAGATACAGAAGGAAGTGGGCTTACCGGTACTGTGGTTACAACGACGGTCGGCGGTTCAGTCTGATCCCCACTGGCCGCAGCAAACACAGCGATAAAGACATGCGTGCTCTGCCAGAAGAGGTCCAACACTGCCAAACAAAATATCCAGTTTTAGACTTTAAAGACGTGGCCATGTGATCAATTCAGGAAGAAATCTCGCCCCTACACCTTTACCGAGGTGAGAGTTGTTTTTCTTCCATAGAGATCCATGATGTTACATGAATGTGATATCATACCGGGAGCGATGGTTAGGAATAGGATATGCTAAACATTATCATCACTGGTAGACGTCCCATGCCTCGTTTCCATTTACTGCGTTTCATGATTTGACTGGTCAATTTTGTCAAAGGTAATATCCCAGCAAATATCAGAAGAAATAAACAGTCGTGACACGAACTAATCCAGCAAGAGCTTAGCGTGCATCTTAAAATAGAATTATTGGCCTCTATAGTCCAAATTAGTGGGTGGCCGCATTTAAAACTCAATACAAGTGCAAGTCTAAGCCTAAGTTATGGCGTTATCTGGTGTTAGTTGGCCATACTACAGGCTCCATGCTCCAACCAGATATTTAGTGTTCTTATAAGGATACAGGTATCAGACTTGTGCCAATGCTTGGAGAACACCAATGCTCATTGTCAATATTTAGTAAACATATCTTTTAGTATGCCCATTTCACTCAAAATAGCCCCCCCCCCCCACCCCAACATTTAACAAATATTTGAATATATTTTATACATCTCATGCATATATCATCATAGTATCTACTTAGAAAATTCCACTTCCTATCAACTATTATTTTTATCCTCTAAAACTATAAGATATTGTATGGCCATAAAACCCTCTGTCCAAAACAGGAATCATATTGCTATCTCTACTTAGTACTTAGCAAAACATGTGGGCAGGTCACCTAGTAACTCTACAAGTAAGTGTATTACAGTAGGCTACAGCCATAACCTATAAGACCAACCGCCCACCCGTTAATAAGTATGGGGAATATTGCCGAAAAATATTTTTTAAAAGAAACATTTACCTGACATGCTTCCCGGAGCGAAGTTGGGCGGGCATGGGATTTCCTTTTTCGGTTTCAGCTGCTGGTCATACTGCATCAGACTTCCGTTCTTTTTACCCACTACAAGCTGCTTGCCTTTTGGACTCCAACACACTGTCAAAACACACACACGGTTATACACATTAACATTTTATGTATGCGAATCTATGATCGCTACTGAAGAAGATAATAATATCACTTAAACCTTAAAGATACCCAACCAAAGTAATATCAGTATTCTGATTATCTGACGAGGCAAAATTAGTACGAACTCCAGCTAGATGAATGAGGTTATTTTCAATTGACAGTCATATACGTTTTCTTCAATTTGGTAACTTAACGTGACAATATAGTGGTCTACCAGCCAATTTGTACACAATACTCTTTTTCATCTAACTCATGTGATACTAAAGAAGAAACCAACAAGTTTTGGTCAAAGTCGTCGTTCTCCACGAGTTTGATGCGCAGTGATATGAACGAGGCGACAGCTGAGTAAATATCACATAGCATTCAAACGAGTTGGAGAATGACTTCTTTGACCAAAACGAGTTGCTTTCTGTTTTTATCTCACCCCTGCACACACTAAAATAATGACCACACACAGGATATAGACCATGAAGAACGGACTGCAAGGACTGAAGGGGCATGGGGAACGAGATCCCAATGTTAAGCCTATGGACATTTATTCCAGGGGTGAGATAAACGCTTCTTCTCTCCATCATCAATGATACATTATTTCAACCATTTTTATACATCCCATGCATATATCATCATAATGTAATAAGCCAGTCCTTCTACATTCTGTATGGCGTTACGGCAGACAAATCAATGGAAACTTACAAGTTTGTGCTGCGGTGGCGTCGGGGAGGGTGGCGACGATGGTGAGATTCTCCTTCACCTCATACAGGCTGAGGGCGCCGTTTGAAGTGCATGCTGCGAACATCGATGCGAATTCTGCTCCTGGGTTCCAGGCAAAGTCCAGAAGTGCTGCGCCGTTTACAGCTGACAGGCGGATCTCCATGAATGGCGCATAGTTACCACCCTGTGGGAGAATAGTAAACAGTATGATCCACCTGATACGAAGTCACCATTGAAAACACAGAGGCAGTTTGTATCGACATACATAGTGCATACAGACATGTGGAGAAAAACAAGTATGGAAAAAATAGTATACCTAGTGCATACAGATATGTGGAGAAAAATAGCAATATATTGTAATGGAATTATACGATTGCTCACCTTATTGGCGAAGCTCCTGATGTCGTACATTAGGGCGAACGGGGTGCCGCTCTTGGTGATGCAGACGGCGAGGTTGAGGTCGTTAGCACTGACGGCTAGGTGGCTGGGTGGTGACATGGTGACTGCTGAGCCCCAGAAGGGGAAATCTTCGACAATGGTCGTCAATTTATCAACTTCCTGGAACTTCTGGGACAGGTCCGCCTGGCGCAGTACCTTGAAACCTAAACAGGCCATAGGACGGAGAGGTTAGCAGAAGGAATGTGACTCTCTGCATCATATATCATATATTTTCTAAAGCAGTTTAAATTGAATGTCCAATACATCCCTGCCATTCCCTCCTCGCTAAATCAAATAATCTCATGTTCAGTAAAATTGTTTATTACTTACCTTCGGGTGTTCCTGTGAATACGAGTCCATATTTATTGGAGACAGCTAGTAGACTGCTTCGGGAAGTTGGGCAGGAGCTCGGCGAGGGATTCACTCGGATCTTTCCCTGGGTCTTGAAGAAGAACTCCTAAAGAAATGAACACCAGAATGTAACACTCCGTATAATTGCATTGAATGGAATGCCTCCCATTAAGAGCCAAAATGGTCAGACATACATGTGTTTGGCCCTGTGTAATATGATAAAACAACAACTGAAATGGGGGAGCGGGAAGGATTGCAGGTCTTTAGGGATCACGGCATGTAAGTCAGGTTTCTAGGGCCCACCGTCCCCTGATGTGTGAAAGTCTCGGCCACACCTCAGTTGCACGTGCGATGCCGTGGTCGCAGCTGCCGTGTCAGCACTGAGCAGGGGAAAAGAAGATATTATTAGGTACCTATGGTCGTATATTCTACGTATACCGCACGCACCTACCCATGTCGTGTGGGGTATGTACGTGGCATACAGAGTCTGAATAGTGGTAAAACGCAACAAGTAATCCAAAGCGAATGTAAAAAGTGGTTATTTTGAGGTAAATAGTAATACGAAAACAGGCATACTGTGTCCCAAATTTGATGATAAAATGAACCTCCGCCTGCGGCAATGGCTCATTCTATCATCAATTTTACCCATATTCATCACTTAAAGCCAAAGTAACCCTTTTTCCATATATCATTTATTTGTCAACATCACAAATACAAGTCACAAGTATTGATACCTCTCGACCATACGAAATGTAATATAACAGATAAAAATATATTAAGTAATTATTTGCTTAATATATTAAGTAATTATTTGCGAATTACATAATTAAGACGTGGCAGGTGTGCTTTCATAGGCAGCTACCGCATGAATGCACTGTCACCTAGGTTGACGGCGACGTCATCGCACACGATTGTCGTACAGTTACCAAGCGGATCAATGCATTCCTTAGTGAATTGCATGGCGATCACATGTTTGTATCATAGCAGGCGTGATGTCACTGCCAGGGTATGATGGGTTGTCAGGGGAAAGGGCCCAAACAACTGTCAATAAGCCGTTTCATCACTGGGAATCTTCAAGCTGCGCTTTTAGTTTTGTGAAGGCAGGAATTCTATTGTGTGATAGTAGGTATGACACTTTACAAGGCGGTATCCCCCCAATTATGATTGTAGGGAAATAAATATGTCTCAACGTTTTAGTTGGCCCAAAACATGTGTGTACAGGTGAGTAATGTTTATTAAACTATATTAGACTTTAAGTCAAGCCTGGAAATAAGTGACACAGGGTCCAACAAAAAAATTTATTTGCGAATTAGGAGTGATTACTTTAGCGTCATTAAGAGCATGGGTGGGAATGGAATTAAGGAAAAAGAAAACAGAAAATCGGCGGCGGTGGTGAGGGGGTAGCGTGGGCCGCCAAATTGCCTCCAGACCTGACCAGGGCAGCGACCCTGACGATCCTGAAATTATAGCTTTCTCTAGTGTTTTTGAGGGCATTTCTATGCATTTATCTAATCCCCCCCCCCCCCCCCTTCTCAATAGATTTAAACCAATTGCAGAAAGTCCGAAGAAAATGGAAATTCTCCGTTCGGGGACAGTGTTTATGCCAGAGAGATATCATGAATATTTGTTATATTCTTACCTTAACCTCCCGTTCTGGTGGATTGTCAGTCATGTTTACTTGCCGGTCTCACATGTAAAAGGCTGAAAGTAATAAATAAGTGGGTTTTGATTTTGAGGCTGCATAAAAACATTCTTGACACTAACAGAAGGGACATTTTAGGAGATGACATTACAGTCCGGTGCCATCAACTGTGCAGTGGCCCAGTGCAGGTTGGAGCATAGTCAGACATGGCCTGAGTCTCTGTAGTCTGTTAGTTCATTTGAATACGTAAAAACTACAGCTGTATAAATGGGTTTAAAGGGCTGGTTGCCCCAGCACGATGGATTTGCTGTATAGACCGAGTCATCTGGTGACTTCCGGTTTAAAATACCCTCCAATATATGCAAATTTCCCTGACAACGGACAAGGTCCACCATATTGCTGGTGACCACAAAGCGCTGTCAGTGTTAAATGGTGAAAAAATATTGTATGCCACGTTCTAATATGCAAGTTGTACATGGAATCGTTTAAAAAGGATTATACCCAACACCCAGACATGGTTTAAACGTGCCAACTCTATGTAAATCGGTTGTTTCTACGATTTGTTGATGTCATGTTTGAAGGCTAAATGGAGGCCATCACGTAATAATTTGATCTGAAATTGCCAGGGTAGTCTAGTATGTTCCAGAGAGTGGCTTAGGGGTTACTTAATACATCCCCACATATTAAATACTATCAGAAATGAACGTTTCAATTTTCCATAGACGTAGCACTGCATAGGTTCCTTGCCAAGATGGCCGCGGAGGGGGTTCGAAGTGCCACCTACTTCCAGGTTAACTCGACGATTGGTACCTTGGTATGTCTTGCTATATCTTATAGTATCGTGATATGTTTTACCTCCTTTGCCGCGATATGTCATGCGCAATTATGTGTATATTTTTTTGTGATAAGTGTGCATTATTTGGTGCTTCACATCTCACAATCTACAATCAAGAGCACCAAAATAGACATACGATATCGCGCGGCTATGAGGTACCGGTACGACATATCTGTAAGATAATTCAAGATATTCTACCAAGATATATCACGACAAATCCATTGTGTTGGTGGAATCAGTCCGTTGAGCCTGATTTAGCTAGTCCGAGAGACTTTGACTGCCTAGCAGACAGTCAGAGAGCACAACCGCTTATTCCCATAGTACAAAATATCAGGTCCTTGGTTCTATGTAATACTGTCAATGTAAGTGCATTTTTATGCTCCCTTACCTTCAGAAATTTATAATTCCTTTTTGATGATACAACTCCTGTTTTGTTCCTTTTTGTTACTTTCGAGAGCCTTTTTGTACAACTCATTTAACCACATTTCAACAGTTCCAACTCATGTCGGCCATATTTGTCATAAGCTGGTTCCTAGCAATCCCCTGTGATGGATTTCCTGCACTTTTGAAACCAGTTTTTTTGTTATTTTTGGCGCCTGCAGAATGCATAGACATGGATTTTACAAACACTGGCTGTTCTATTACTTAGAACTAATGCAAAAATAGGAAATTACTGTCATTTTACTGCATTTTGACTCAGGAAACTGTCTATCACAAAATCAGAAAGATTCAACATACAGTAGAACCTCGCCTAACGGACACCCCGCGTAAGCGGACACCCCGCTCGGAACGGGTCCCTCTATTAGATGTTTAGTTTAACCTCGCGTAAGCGGACACTTTTACCCGGAACGGTGGGTGTCCGCTAACGCGGGGTTCTACTGTATATCTATAAGGAAAACGGCTGCTGAGCTGAGATGTACATTTTTGGTCGACCAGTTAGCCTAGGCCTCTATGGGACTGCTCTCTGACTGTCTGCACCGCTTGCCAGTCAGAGCCTCTCGGACTATATTTAGCAAGAAAACCAAATCGTGACAATTCTCGCTTTATCTTGTTTGTCGATGGAATCAGCACTTTAGCAAGACAACCAAATCGTGCCTAATAAATTTTACTATATCTTGTGTGTTGGTGGAATCACGACATTCGATATTGAAATCAGAATAATGTAAAATAGCTAAACCTTATTTGGTATCGGTATCACATGAACCAGAATCTTACTGTCTAGGGTAGGCCTACCAGCGCGGGGGGTGTAGGCCGTAAGCAGCCGACGGGGGGACGTTGTGACCGGTTGATGACAACACTGCAAGTGAACTGTTACTGTGCTGCAGTGTGCACGACCAGAGCACGACCACAAGGGCTCAACAATAATACTCACGTCTCAATGATTCTGCATTAATTTCACTTATAAGCCTTCTCCCTTTAAGATAGGGTGACATTATCCATGTATCTGACCCATGCCTTAATTTCTAAATAAATCTTAGTACGTATGACAGACGTTTTATGCGTAATTTGCCTACCTATTCTTGCCGGCAAAACTCCCGGAAGTATCCTTTCAAAATATAGGAAACTGCAGAAGTTGTGATCGGCTTTTTAAAAATCTTCTCTGACGCTAGGTAGCAGCACAGATGTTATCAAGCTTAACGCATTTGAGAGGGATTTGTGTGGGTTTTAAATGTTGAAACTACAGAATCAACCATTAGAATTAGTCTTTACTCCATTCTCTATCTTTCTATCGAAAATTGACCGATCTTCTTGAATTAATAGCAGATAAAAGTGGTGCTACCTAGTGTTTGACTCAGAAACCCACCCCTAAACACTAGGCCAAAATGGCTACTCTTGACGTGGAAGATGAAAGCATTCTTTCAACAATATTCAAAGATTCATTCCCAGGTCAGTGAATACAGTTACGCTGCATATCAACGCTTATCTATTCATTTATTTCAGCAAAAATGTAATACACACAGACATGTTACATCGTGGAATTGGACGTCTTGTCGCCACTGAGTGAGTGAGTGTTAAGTCGTGGCGACTCAAACTAGCTCAAGTCAAGTGACTAGTAGTGAGTGTTAAGCCAGTGTAACCAGCCCTGTCCACAACGGGAATTGGACGCCTTGAGCCTTTTACCGTTTGAGCCTCCTGTCAGCGCGAAAACGTGGACGCCTTGAGCCTACCCCGTGGACGCCTTAAGCCTATCCCATTTCAGTGCCAATTGGCGGGTTAGGCTTAGAAAAGGGTTGGGTAAGGGTTAGGATTGAGTATACATGACTATAAATTAACCAATATAAGTGGACTTTTCAAAGTTTTTTACATCTAAATGCTCAAGGAAACCAAAATGGGGTAGGCTCAAGGCGCCCACATGGTAGGCTCAAGGCGTCCACAGAAAGGCTCAAGGCGTCCAGGGCTCGAATCGTCCCGGGCTCAAGGCGTCCATGAACCGTCCACAACAATGGAGATGAGGGGTGAAGGTTTTACCTTTAGTCCTGAGCATTTGATATTGGTAAAATCACAATATCTAGTTCAATCAAATGCAGCATTTGTAAAAGATAACATTTTCGAAAATTAAGTAGATAGAAATCAAGAGAACTTCATAAGACTTATGAAGTTCTCTTGATTTCTATCAACTTAAATCACTGTGAAGACAGGAAGGTAATATGTTTTAGTGTTTTTTACCTGAGAAATATCAAGGTTCAAACTACAAAGGGAAATCTTAGCCATGACACGGGTATATTAGGTATATACCAATAGATAGGCTTAGCTTTCTAATAATGTTTTGTTTATTAAAATCGCCCCAGTCTAGGACTGGGCGTACCGCTACCTATGTAGGCCTACCTAGAATCACACAGTGGAGACAGGGGTTTAGACAGTTTAGTAACCTCTGGAGGGTTTATTCAGGGATTTAAAGAAGGATTTTATAAAGAAAAAGATAACATCTGATGCTCATATGATGTGAGACTGATGATTGTGATGTAAGTTGTTGAATTCAACTGGGTATTTTTTTTCATGACACTTCCTTTACAAACGTGATTGTGCGAACCATTTTGGTTCACAAAGAATCTTAAAGTTTGCCTATGTCCTTAAGTTCAACGTCTGTGGTGAGTTATGGCGGACATAATGTTATAATACGTTTAACTAGATAATCTGAAAATGAGGGAATTCTGACTGCCGATCCCACGTACCCTTGTGTGGCACAAAATCTGTCGATTCTTTAGAAACGCCCAGCACACTTAATTCCAGGTACCGGTACCGGTATGTTCCTAGATAGAAAATATAAATTTGGGAAACCCTCACAACCCTGGGGAATGTGGGAAATCCCCACATGTTGACTTAGAACAGCTGTTTACCGCTTTAATATTGGAGATGGGAGTGTCCCAGCATCTGACTTCAGGGATTTCTCTCAAGGGATGCTGAAATCATTGCATTGAGAGCGTCACACGGCACCTGTATGGTGACCACACGGCAGTGGTTTGTCAGTTCCCTGTAGCAATTGCTGTAGTGGAGGAACCAACACACTCATTTGCGATCACCAAATGACGCTGTCACAGGCGACAGCCCATAAAACCTACTAAATTAGCTTTTGTTGGATGCCTACAAATGTAGCCCACAAGACTGCCTTTGTATAAACCCCTGTCGGTTTGCACACTATAAGTTGTCAACAGCTATCTGAAGGCATTCGATTCAAGTCCAACCCAATAGAACACCCCATGACCTAGTTCATGGATTGGGTCAGGGTTAAGGTTAGGGATAGGCTGAGATGATTAACCAAAATCATTAGTTTGGGATATTAGTGCTCATTTTTTTCATATTCATTAACACAAGTTACTTGTCATGATGCTGAAAATAGGAGTAGGCTGAATAGGTCCAGAGGGGTAGGCTCAGAGCATCTACAGAGTGGGATCAAGGCATCTACAGAGAGGCTCGAGGCGTCCGGGGCTCAAGTCATCCTGGGCTCAAGGTGTCTATAACTCGGAGTGGAGTGGACATCTTGAACCTAACCCTGATATCCACATAATCAACACCTCTATTGTCCTGTATGGGATGAAAGAACATGAACGGTCATCACTACTGGTTCAGTAACTACGTTTCCTCATAATACTGTTCAATTTCCCATGATTGATACTAAACGTTTCTTTTGGACAGATTACTGGCGGGAGAATCCTGACTTCGCACAGTATCTCTCAGAGTTAAGCTCATTCGGTGTGAATCAGCTCAGTAAGTTAACAGACATATCATAGAAAATAGATAGATAAGCTAACCTCAGGATCGCGGATAATAGTATTCCAAATTGATTTACATAATTATACCTTAGATAGATACAAAGACTAGTCTGTATATTTCTAATATAGAGTTCTCCAACGTTCTAGATTTGAAAAAAAATTATAGTTTGATAAATCACACAAAAAGACAGACACAGTAGTTTTATGTTGTGGATGTTATTATCAACCCAGGTGAACAATAAATGTGTAATTGTAACAAAATCTGTGGCTACGTTTGAACAATTGTACGAAATCATTTTGAATTTAGGTCGTGAGCCTGAAAGACTCGCCGAAGAACGTTCTCAAGTTCTAGATCAAACGCAAGATTTAGCGTTTCATAATTACAAGACCTTCATCCAGACTGCCGAATGTTCAAAAGAGATCTTCCAAGACGTAAGTATAACATAACATTAGTATATTCCATCACAGACCTGTACATCATTTAAGTCCATGACCCCGCCTGTTGTAAAATGGACACGAGAAGTAAAGCAATTACATTTTTGTATGAACATACAAAATATATATGGAAACCTTTATACAAAAGTGGTAATAGAAGGCAACTGCATTATTAAGTAGAGCAGGAATCAACAAAGCGTGCAGTGTTGCTAGGTATATGTTCGAAAATTGTAGCATAGTCAATCAGTCCTTTCTATTCGAGACATTTGCGTATGTTTATTTTCAGTTCCAAATCATCGAGCAACATGTCGGCGCCATGTTGGAAAAACTTCCACAGCTTTGCGAAACATGCAACGTGTTCATCTCACGCGCGCAGGAAATCAATACCAGGTAAGAGTGTATGTCATTGTAATCTTACAGCATTTTAATGAATTTGTACATTGGCCTATTTGAATAATTTAGTTTCCTGTAGTAAATTTCACAGGCTGTTCTTTTTTACATACTAGTGTTATATGTTGATGTATTAATGGATTTAAGATGCATGGGATATTAACACAACGTGTATAAGTATAACCACACCAAAGCCAAACTTCTTATCTTGCTGTTGGGTAGATGGTAAGTGCAGCCTGATCGAAGTTTATGAAGTATATGAATGTTCAAATTTTAGAGTAGAACCCATTTAAGGTACGGCGCAATCTTTGTCAAAGTGGTGTGAGTGGCGGGATACCCTGATTAACAGTTACAATAAATAGAAAATAGAGCATTCCGCTCCAGGCAAATTGGTCCAGTTGCAGGATGGTCTCCTTAACAGGATGCCCTGCTACTGGGATTCCATCGTATTACTAATGTAATTTGCATATGCCGTTGCAGTCGGAGGATGAACAACCTTACCCTGCAGAGACACACACAGTTATTGGAGATTTTGGAGATCCCGCAGTTAATGGACACATGTGTGCGAAATGGTTACTACGAGGAGGCCCTGGAATTGGCCGCACACGTCAAACGTATGGAGAAAAAGCATACGAATATACCTGTGATCATGGTAAGAAATACTGATAACTAATGAAGTTGTGGATACATTGAACATTAGGCAGTTGTACAGTAAAACATTTTCTCGTTATAAAACAAGTACATGTATACATTTGTTACATCCAAGACCGTAATGGCACATTTCACATACACGTACTAAATAAAATGCACTGTCAAAGATTCAGTAGGTGAAACCTTGTCTATTTCGACTTGGTGTTTGTGCTCAGATCTTATACATCAGACAGCTAGCTATGTTTTTTTCTAAGCCTTTTACTGTTGAAAAGATGTAGATGCTCTAATTAGAGGAAATTACCAAATGATCCAGCAGCGCCCAAAGTTCATGCTGTATAGATGTATACATGTTGGCCACGCCCGCCCATACCCCAATCGGACCCGGGCGGCATTAAGCCACCAACAGGCCATTAATTTATTTTTTATTTTTTATCTTCTTCATTGACATTATTAGGCAATTACATCAATCCATTTGATCCATGGTCACTTTGAAAGCAGGAATAATGATGCTCAATAAAGAGGTTCCGATATCTGCCGATATTTTTATTTTCGGTAAGGCCACTCAAAACCTCATCACCGCGCGCATCAGAAAAAACGATTTTAGAAGATTTTTTTTTTACAAATAAGCTGAACTTTGATAGAAATTATGAAAGGTATGTGTATTTAGTATCAAATTACCCAGTAAAAATCTGGAAATCCTGCGTAAGCGCACACCCCGCTTAGGCGCACACTTCGGCCCGGATCAGAGGCTGTCCACCAATGCGGGGTTTTACTGTATGTTTGAAGCCCATTTTATGACACTACAAAAGCCATCTTTGATCTAGCTTAAAAAAGAAAAAAGCACCCTCGTCATATTTTTCATGGCTTGGTGATGAGAAACATGTTTTTTTTTTTTTTAGTGACCTAAGCTAGTGGTTCTCCTTGACTGATCTACATACCAGTCCTGACACTCTCCAGTCATTTTCCCCTCTATATCGTATTTCCTTTTATCCTAACCAAAACTTGCACCCACAAAAAAATGCAAATACTGGAAAGTTAGGGAAGGGGAGGGGGGGTGTAGTATTTTATGTTTAAAAAGGCATACCTATATGACAGTCTCTTTGTTGAATTAACAATAGTCATCTATTTCAGAATATCGTGTCTGAGGTGAAGGGATCGCTACAGCTCATGCTGAACCAGTTGATCCACCAGCTGCGGACGAACGTGCAGCTGCCCGCGTGCCTTCGAGTTATCGGCTTCCTACGAAGGATGGACGTGTTCACAGAGCCCGAGCTACGTATTAAATTCTTACAGGTACGTTTACTCACAGAACAAAAAACAGCCAATTATTTTTGTCTACAATGTAAATTTGGTGTTGAATTAAACTAATACTTAAAATATTAATTTGGAAAATATGATTCCGCAGAAATCAATCAACCGCCGCTAATATATGAAACCATGTGGTTGGCCGCGGTATTTTAATTTTGCCTTGTATTATTACACTTCGTTAAGTTTGTTTTTATTTTTATCATCACGTTTAGGCTCGGGACGTGTGGTTCCAGAGTCTACTCAGAGGCATTCCAAATGATGATCGTGAGTACTAAATGTTAAACGAAGAGAAGCTTCAATTCCAAACTAATTACCTAAGAGAATATTTAGCAAGTAAATTCTGATGTATAAAAACATGCTTTAAGACTCTTTCAAAATGCGTCTTTATGCTTTTTTTACGACTATATTAACCCTTTCCCTACAGCACCCAGTTCCCCTACTTAGCATTACACAGCAGGCATTGTCTGTATAAACGACCCTGCAACAGCTGGCACCTTTTTGGAAAATAGCAATGTCACATGTTGTGTCATGTGATTTGAGTAATTTACCTTGGTAGCTGATGATATTTTGTTACACCAAATCAAAGGTCAATATGGCATTTTTACTATGTCAACATTTCTTTCAATTCAAACAATTAACTTTTTATATATTGAATTTTGTATATAAGTATCAATGATGCCTCTATGATGCCTGGAGGCATCATGTTGCGGTAGCCAGGGGAATGCCTGGAAGCATCATGCTGCTGTAGCCAGGGGAATGCCTGGAGGCATCATGCTGCAGTTAAAGGGCTAAATAGTCCTAAATAACTTACCATGAGACATAGACTGAACTGTATCGACTGCGAGAAGAAGGTTCAAACCATAAGTGGTACTAATTAAACTTATACGATCATCTTAATCAGCCTACTATCACATCAACAAGACAATTGAGACAAGTCGTGTGCACCTGTTTGACGTCATCACTCAGTACCGCGCCATCTTCTCGGACGAGGATCCCCTTCTCTCCATCTCACGTGATGACGTCATCAACGAGAGCGCCCTCTTTCACGGCTGGGTCGTACAAAAAGTAAGGAGTCCTCTAGTTGCCTCCTATCATGGTTTCGATGAGAGTATAGCTGAGTGGATCCTGATATTACATGTTCTTCAATTTTTTTAGAGGCTATGGGCAGTTCTATTACTGTCATTTTAGACTTCGCCTCGCCCTCTATTCTGATAATAGTTTTTTTTGTTTTTTTTTTAAATAACGGGAACAGACGATCTGCTCCTCACGCATTCGTGGGAGCTCGATCTGTACACCTCGCTACGTCTTTAGTAAATTGATATTAGATATGAACGTGTGAAAACGTACTCTTGTTTAGAGTGGAAGATATAATAGATTGTTTACACTTTGGAACAGTTTTGGAGACCGCTGCGACTGCTGGCGGCATCAAGGTCGAAAATAGAAACGAAATGTGCCGGTTTTTTTAACTTCCAAAAATGAGTCACTAAGGTACACCCAACTCTCAGCTCTGAACATGTTTTACTTCTCAGTCCATTTCATAACATTGTAAATTGATATATTCCTGTGTAGATCTCACAGTTCCTGGAGACTCTGAGACAAGACCTGGATCGCGGAGTTGGCAGTCGGCTCGACTCGGTGCTCGGTCAGTGCATGTACTTCGGTCTCTCCTTTAGTCGTGTCGGCGCCGACTTCCGTGGACTTCTTGTCCCAATATTCCAAAAGGCAGCTTTGAAGAACTTCAGAACCAGTGTGAAGGCCGCCAATGAAAGGTAAGGCGCCGATTAGTGATATTTATTAACATTATAATCTATTCATGTTGGAGCAATTTTTACTTGTCAAGTTAGATGTACCAAGCTTGTGTGTTGGGGGAGTTATTTTCTGAAAACACAATGAATTGATAGTTGACTTTATCGTAACCATTAATTCCATTTGTAAAATATTCTCAGTGTTGATCTCTTCTTGAACCATTATCATTCACCTTTATTAGATCCAATTTTATAAAATGCCAAAAATTCATTCATATACTTTCTGTGATGCAAAATCTACCTATGCCCTCATCCTCTGACTTACCGTGACTTTCCTTAATTTTCCTTTGCTTGATCCAGCATTGTTGAATGGTATAAAGACGGCGATGCTCTTTTTTGTAGGTTTGACCAGTCCATGCAGTCGTACACTCTTCTCAGCACGCCTTCTATGTTGCCTAGCAGCGCCTTCAGTCTTGCAACACAGGTACTTACTTCTATACTACCCTACTCATGGACCAATGCTTTGTCATTTCCACACCAGAAGGCAATCCCGTCGACCTACTGGACGCCATGGGCCGATCGAAACCACTCTATGCTAATTCTACATAGGAAATAATGCAAAGTTCGTTAACATTTTATATAAATAAACCATCGGGAATGGTTTTTAGATCTATTCTTGTTTGTGTCCCTTCGATTTGGCATAATGAGGAGTTGATATTTTTGTCTGTGTGTTTTACTTAGTGCCATACTTAGTAGAAACCAAACGAGAGTTAGCCTTGTCAATGTTTATGCCACGATGGGCAGGTCGTGTATTACTACACGAGGCGTTAGCCGAGTTTAGTGAGTAGCAGACCTGACCAGAGTGATAAACATTGACAAGGCTAACTCAAGTTCGGTTTCGTATTTATCCTACCCCATCTCACCAATATACAGAGAAAACTTTGTAATTATCCATGTCAGTAGCGTGTTGACACTCGTCCCTGATTGGTCCGTTTTTTTTAATCACCTCGGTGCATACATAATACTTTATTCAACGCTCAGTCAAATACACTGAGTCAATGTTAAACCTATGGCGTTTTTTATTAGGGGTAGGATAAATACACAATATTATGATGATTTTGATCTGCCTGGTCGTATTCTCCGTTTAGTTGACGCGTAGTATTGCACATTATCCTACCCCTAATAAAAAACGCCATAGGTATAACATTGACTCAATGTATTTGAAGGAGCGTTGAATAAAGTGTTATTTATGCACCGAGGTGAATAAAAAAACTGACCAATCAGGGACCAGATAACGAAAGTAGATCCGGCAGTGTCAACACGCTACTATCATGGATAATTACCAAATTTTCTCTGTATATCGGTGAGATGGGGTAGGATAAATACAAAACCAAACTCGAGTTAGCCTTCTCAATGTTTATGCTACTCTGGTCAGGTCTGCTACTCACTACACTCAGCTATCGCCTCGTGTAGTAATACACAACCTGCCCATCGTGGCATAAACATCTACAAGGCTGACTCTCGTTTGGTTTCTTCTAAGTGTCAACTACAAGGAGAATACGACCACGCAGATCAAATTCATGGTAATGTTGTATTTATTACCCACCTTTTGACTAATTAAATGGATTAGACAAAAAAAAGCATATAAATGATTAGAAACTCAACGTAAGCACGGTCTGTTGCTTATATAACATAGTAGTATAGAGACTCCGAATAAGGTGGGTAATAAAGCCATATATATCTTCACTAGCTTCGCTCCAAAATACGTTAGTCCGAGGAGATTACGACCGCTTTGAGCTGAAACCAGTATATTGTATTCATTACTCAGCATTGCAAACTTGAATTATCAAAAGAAAGACAAAATGGCTTCTTCTCACGCAATATATATTATACACAGGACTTTATTCTCGTAATCTCCGCTGTGTAGGGCGGAGATTACGAACACCTGTAATCTATGCCCGGTGAATAAAGCAGCCCCTGTGGGTTTAGTATGGATACTCCGTAATCAATGCCTAATAGATACATATGTATGATTGATATTCCCTGCAGTGGTATCAAAAATGACTGCTGCCTGTACAATGTGTGTATATGTCCTGTAATATAGAAAGACATGGTTAGTGTGGCCGAATGGAATCTGTTCAGAGATATTTTGGTCAGAAATACTCACCGAAGTCGTAGACTGAGGTGAGTATTTCTGACCATAATATCGAGGAACAGATGGAATTCGGCTACACTCACTATGTCTTTTTATTATTATATACCGATATTTGATTTAAATGCCATTTTGATGCTTACATAATCAACTCATTTCATACTCCGAAACGTTACCGCACTCAGCGAAAGTCAAGCTATGACGTTCGTCGACGTTCACGTGCACGCCGTCTGATAGAGGAACGAGCAATCTGATTGGTCCGTTAGTGCTCGACCAATGAACGCCTTACTTTTAAAGCGAGTACTCTCCCAGCATATTCTTTGTTGTTATTAACCTATTTAGCACCACGCTCAATGGCATTAGCGCCACGAAAGATCTGCTTGGAAAGTGAGCGGTAGTAATGACGTCATATAGTAACGTTTGCTCCGTAATCAAGTGTACGGGCGGGTTGTTTTTTTCATATATTCTATCGTGAAAATGTCTTCATTGGGTATGTATTTGCGATGGTTACTTTTTGTTTGTTTAATCTTAATGGATTTTGGGTGGGTGTGTAGGGCTGGGCAATCTTACTTTGCTTATACGAACCGTTATCGATACGAATCGAGGGGAACGGCCGCCATTTTGTTTGTTTATTTTTTTCCCGATAATGTCAACAGATCACGTGGTACAGTGAGGCGTAAAAATATTTTACGCCATGGTGCGGCCGAACGGAATCTTTTCTCCTATTGCGTAAAAGTGAGACATTCGTGCACCGGTATATAATAATATCCTTTTATTGTTTACGGCTAATAATGGAAGACTGCTGTAACAGGCAAATTGTTTGTCGCTATGTTTGTTTGATGAATAAAAAAACAAACTGTTAAAGACTTAATGTGTGCACTCATGTATATGTGAATGAGATAGACATGTAATGAATATGATGAACGTGCACACACAGGGGAGTGGATCACTACAGCCGCCCGTGTCGTTGCTGGAGTACCAGCCTGTGGCCGCCTACTGTAACGACCTGCTGACTGCCCTCAATGATCTGCGCCTGTGCGCACCTCTGTCCCTGGCCATCGACGTGGCCGACGAACTGCAGACATCACTGGAAGCTGCTGTGTCCGTGCTCCTCGCCTATCACAGGTGAGATATAGGATTCCTATGGCAGCAGCATGCCACAGACGGTGCACGCTGGCATGTAGATTGTAACATACTACCCGGTGTTTGGTAGTTTGTAACCATTGCTTGTGAATCAAGTTAGGCAATAGAAATATTCAGCGAGACTCTGTACAGATGCAAGAGGTCACACAACACCTATTATAAGTTATAGAATTATGGTTCCTTACGTATGTTGAAAGCAAACCGTTTCTGGTCAGTCGACTCCTCTTCGTAGCAGGCGATGCACAAGAGAAAAGAACTGATCAAACGGTGCTTGGACAATACATGAGAAATATTTACATTATGTGGCTCCCAACTGAATTGTTCATAATCAATGACACGTATAAATATATGTAGTATTAGAAACTTTTCAAACCTGCCCAGAAATCATTTTTATTTCAAAATTTCGCATGTTCGTTGAAATAATCTTGACTATGTGTTATTGTGTATATCACAGGGCAGAGGAGACCACCTTTAACACACAGGAGACGGAACGTTTCGGCGCGTTCACTGCTGCCTTCTGTGAAGACCTGGTGCCACACTTTAATCGTTGCCTCCAGTCACTCTTCCCGCCTGCTCACCTCTCCCAGATATTCGGAATTTCCGTCGTCGACCTCATGAAAATTGTGAGTTTTCAACTGGCTTGAACCCGCTACGAACTCCACCTATGTAGTGAACACATCAGGTCTATGAGTAGGCCAGTCCGAGAATAGATACTCAAGGCTTTAGCTGTAAATAACTCTCAATATACCGTGGTGACCTGACTGAGTGAACAACACTGAGACCTATATAAACTTTTTACTATACTTGCCAAATACTTTACCTGTCTACTCTGTCTATTCTATGTTTATAAGTGTATTGGAGTTTAGACATATCCAATACGGGCATTTATTATCATACATTTAGGCATCATTAAAGCTATAAGTCGGCAGTCACAGACACTTTTGCATTTTAGCTTTGCAAACTTGAGATTTCAGGTTCTTTAACTTTGGATATTTTGAAGATTCATCTCTCTGCATCCTTCGTATCATACTTTACCTTTTAAATCAGACATTTATTCATAGCACGGACCATATATACAAAACGGAAGTTAATGTATTAAGATGAAATAATATGTACCCTTTACTTGTCTTTAATTTTCAAGGGAAACCTTGGACTTGTTGACGTGAAGGAAGTCATCAAATCCATAGAACACCTTATACCAGAAAAGGTAGAAGAACCTGCGCCGGTAGCCGTTTTAAGTACTACTCAGCCTAGTCCATCGGTCAACAAAACTGATGACATCACTACTGATGACATCACTACTGAGACCCCGACCACAGAAACCCGGAACGTCAGAGAGGCCACAGAAATGTCACTACAAGAACAGGTTGTTGACGCAGATAGCAATAAAGTCACGGATGTAACACCAAGTACAACGGTACCGGTACCTAGCCCGGAGCCGGATGCAGAAACGGTCGACCAATCGGAATCTCTAACGCAAATGCTTGATGATGACCCAGTAGTAACGTCCGTTGCACACCTTGAAGAGAAATTACCACAGTTGGATTTAGCGGAGAACCTAGAAGAAATCACACTTGGCGAATGAAGTTCTGAACCAGTGGAACTCACAGTGAAGGACAGTGTATCGTGTTAACATGTACGCCAATATTAATGACATTGAATATCTTGGGGAAAACGTTCTTGGTTAATTTGGGAAACTCACCACATGCATGGATACGGGGGCCTATATGTTACAGAGTTTTTGTCAACTACTGTGAAGCATACCACTATATTGTACATTATACAGAATATACTAGAATCCAAAAGGGAAGAAAGCGGCTAATTCTGTCACACTAAAATGAATTGACGACTCCGACTATTTCCACTCACACAGACTTTATTCCTGAGCCAGAATACATTAGAGAAAAGTAAATTGGTGATATTTCAGCCATATATTCATCATTTAGGATCTATGAAATAACAAAGTTTCAATATAACACTTTAATGTCCTGTACATAACAGATGATATATAGCATTATCTTACGGTCATTCTGAATAGAGAGGTATGTAAATAAATGAATACAAATACGTATCGGTTTGCGGTTTTACTGGTAAAGTTTTATTGTATTTTGTCTGTCCAGCAACTGTGTTTGCAAGCATGTTATTGTGATTCACTTCAATGAAAGCTTTGCCTTGGCTAACAATGTGTATATCAATTGTATAATTCAATCTGAAACGCGTATAGATAGTGGCTTAATTCAGATTTGCATATACGCTGCAGAATTTTATTTCTAATAAAGGTCGCCTCCTGAATGAAGACGTCCTTCTTCGGATAATACTAAAAAGTTGTTGCCTCTCAGAAGTGCATGCACGAAAAATTATTCAGCTCCTTTCATTATATGATAAAGAATATTTATTAGCAGGTGGGCAGTTTGTCTTATAGGTTATAGCAAAAGCCTAGGAGACCTGACCACATTTTGCTATTTACAGCTAACTAAGTACATATAGCCATATGATTTCTGTTTTGGACAATAGAATTTATGGCAATACAAGATCTTACAGTTTGAATATTTAGTATTTTGACATGGATTTAAAAAGAAATGTAACATGCTGGAACTGGTCTAGGGATACATAATCTGCAAACTGAGACTTTTCAGTACACATGTGACGGGTAGCTCTGGAATCAATAATACACTTGTCAGATCCGGTGTTACAAGTTGACAACCCAACACACTCACTTTCAGAATCACTACTTTCCTTCTTCTTACTTTTGGTACTGTGTGCTTTGTGTGATCACTTTGACTTTCCTTTGTGCTTACCCTCAGCCTTATTCTTCAGCTCTGGGCAGTTATGTCCTACCCTTTGACACCAGTAGCATGTGGGTCCTATCCAGTGGCATCTAGCTTTCGTCACCTTGTCCCTGTCACCATCATTTCAAGACTCACTGTCCATGGATTTTCGCCCCTTGTGTATCCATCCTTGGCACCTCTGCACACACTTCTAGTGCAGTAACCAGCATACCATGTGAGTGAGGTAGACCGGCAAGCAGATGCACTGTGCGGTCCTCCTCAGTAATCATGTCACCGACCACTGACAGCGCATCATGGTCTGTATGTGCTCCTGCACTGAACCACCATCCTTGAGTTGCAAGGAATAAAGTTTCCTCCTTAGGTGTAGCATGTTGGCCCAGGTCTTCTTTTGAAACTGGTCCACCAGCTTCGTCCACACCTCAATGGGACTAGTCGGTTCCCCAACCAAGTACAACAGTGCAGGATCAACTGACAGTACAATAATGCAAGTGCCTTGTCTTACTGGTAAAGAAACTTCACAAGCTTTTCTGCATCAGCCAGGGCAGGGCTGGTTCCAGTCCTATTTATGATGCCCAACAAACCTTACTATGTGAGTGCCATTTGACACTCCACTTTCCATGTTGGATAGTTAACTCCTTTCATTGGAGAGATCATGTTGATAGTACTTGTCGCCATTTTGTTTAGTTCAACACAGGATAAGCCAAAACTCCTAAGTCACATAGAAGTTCCTTTCTAAACATTAAAGTTTCAAAATGTTTCACTATGTGTACACACAGATTGTTCATGCATCCACACCTTGCATTACTGGGCCCATAACCTATTGAAATACAGGCTAGAATTAACAAAACAACAGCCTCCATACTTTGTTAACAATTAGCTAAGCTAATAATATATTGAAGTGAGTGTTCAATCTTTATATTCCACAATGTCCCAAAAGTATACCCTGCTTCGAGATATCTCTGGCCAGAAAGCGATCGGACCTGACCAACCTCTAAGACGGAGACAGGGGCGGTGTCCAATCTATTCCTGTGAATATACCTATGCTTATTGGCATTAACACTAGGTGACAGGCCATTTCTGTTAATGAACTTTAGTTCTCCTGATATCCACCTAGTATCAGGTATGTCCTGAGACTTATCCAGTTTTACATTTGTATAGATGTATTGGTTGCCTTGCCTTCTCATGGTGCATGCCGGATATGCTTGCATACAAGCATTACTGAAGTGACCGGGATGGGGCGCTAACTCAGTGGTAAAGAGCACTGGACTAGTAATCCCAAAGTTGTCTGACTTGTGGGTTTCAGTACCACTGCAGCCACTTTTCTCCTTCACCCCCAGTAGATTCACTGTTATTATTTCGGTTTGACCTATAGGTCAAGACCGAAATATATTAGGGGAGACGGGGAACGGTTTTTGCGGCTTACATTATAATACATTACAGTAATGTATTCTGAATAATTAGAGTTTCGATACCTCCGATACCGGGTGCGGGCGGCGACAGCAGTGTATTTTTATATATTGTATAGGCACCCGTTGTGATTCAGTGTATTTATATATATTGCAACAGGCTTCCACCTCCCTCCCTCCCTCCCTCCCTCCCTCCCTCTAGCTCTAGACACCAGGTGCAGGCGCCGATATCAGGGGCCCGTTTCATATCTTATACCTATAAGACACCGACATGTATACTCTTCCCGACGACACCTCCTCCTTTTATAACCTCGTAAATTACGAGTTAAGATTAAAGTTAAGATCAAAGAGAGCTGCCGGGAGCCGAGCCGGGGTGAGCCATGGGCCGCTTGTGTAGAAATTAATTTAAAGTTTGATAACTTAAAATCCAAGTAGATTAAGAAACGGGCCCCAGTCAAATAGGTCACCAGCGCACCCGTTGCGGTCCAATGAATACCTACTACTACACTCTCCCCCCAGATCCTTTGGGGCGCTAGCGCTGGCTTAGATACAAAGCGACTACGTTGCGGTTCAATGAATACCTACTAGCGGTGGTCAGATGTGTTCCGCACCCGGCGACAGAAGACCTCCCTCCCTCCCTCCCTCCCTCCCTCAATACCAGGTCCGCACCCGGCGCCACCCTAGGCTAGCAGTAGTGTATTCTTATATATTGCGCAGGCATACCCTCTATATCGGGTCTGCACCCGGCAACAGACCCGTTGTGGTTAAATGGTTTGCTATTTTTGTATTGGTCAAGATTCTGTCTCCAAGTACGGTACCCTCCCTCCACTCCCTCCCTCCCTTATTACTTCTTGAAACCGAAATCATGGCAATGCCATGCCAACTTTTAATCCTTGTATCAAATACCAATCCTTCTCATACCATGTCTATGTGGTGTGGGAAGTAAAAGAACTCTCACCTCATGTTGTGTTCAAGCCGTTTAATACTAGTAAAGACATCTGGTGGTTGATACAAGAACTATAGCGTTATACTACAGTAGCGCCGACTAGCGGTTTAGATATACAACACTCCTCCACGCTTAATGGTTTTGACATCGTACTGGAATAAACATATAATTAGAACATGTTTAAAGTCTTTGGTCTCTTTGAGGTAGATGTCCATAACTATGAGTATACTGTTTATAAGTATGAATATGCTTAGTTCTTGTGAGTCTTTAAAATCCAATAAATCAACTTGTATTTAGATAGTCCTCTATCAACTAACCATAACTGTTTTCTTTACTTAATATTACTTTTAACATAACCAAAAGTGAGTGTCAGAAATCTTAGTCTCTGAAATAGAACAGTCTTTTAGTAACATAGTCATTAAACTTTGTGGGAGCTCTTCTGGCTCTCATTGGCACTCGTCTTGGTGACAGTGTTATAGGCCTAGGTGGTGTAGCAACCACCGGGGGTGGAACTCTGGATGGTTCCTCATGGGTAACCCCATGATCCGCTGGTGGCATTGCTTTGGGTGGTGTATCTGCAACCACAGAGTGATTTCCATCTTTTGGCATTTCGTTGATGATTGCGTCAGTTAATTGCCTTTCCATGGATTGATCATCATAATTGTCATTGTCATCTTCGTTGGTTTCCCCTGATTTCCGAAGATGGTCAACATGTACATATCTTAGGTTCCGGCCAAGTCTCACCAGGTATTGTACTGGACCCTTCCTTGACACGATCGAGCCAGGTACATACTTGATATCAGTGCCTCGACAGTTCTTTACCCGTACGCGCTCTCCTCGCTCGAACTCTCGAAGCTTTGGCACTCGTTCTTCTCTGTACTCTCTCATCTTCTCCTGTTTCCCCTCCACTGTCACATCAAGGTTGGGTTTTATCATCGCTAACCGGGTGCGAAGCTGTCTTTTTAGAAACAACTCAGATGGAGATACCCCGGTCACAGAATGTGGAGTTGAATTGTAGGACAACAGGAAACTACAAAGCTTTTTCTCTGTAGTCATGTCTCGTGTTGCATCCAGTGTGTGTCGTTTTAAAGCTGCTTTTAGGGTCTGCACCGCTCGCTCTGCAAGTCCGTTGGACGCTGGATGATAGGGAGCAGTAAGGGTATGCTTAACACCCTTATTGTGCAGAAACTCACGGAACACCTCTGCGATAAACTGTGGCCCGTTATCGCTTACAACCTCTCGTGGGAAACCGTTATGGGCGAACATCCACTCAAGCACCTCCCTGGTCTTTTCAGCCGTTGTAGACTTCATCAGGACCACATCCAACCACTTTGAGTGGGCGTCTACTACAACAAGAAACATTTCCGACTTGTACTCAGCAAAGTCTATATGTAGCCTGTCCCATGGCCTTTCCGGATATCGCCATGGATACATCGGAGAAGCTGGTGGATCATTTTTAAGACTCAAGCATGTTTTGCATGCCTTGGTTACTGCTTCTATCGCATTGTCAATGCCAGGAAACCACAAGTAGCTACGTGCTAATGCTTTCATGCGCACTATGCCGACATACTCAATATGCAACTCCTCAAGCATTCTTTCCTGTAGCTTCTGAGGAATGACCACTCTCATTCCCCAAAGAAGACATCCTTGATCACACGACAGCTCGTGTCTTCTTGTATAATAGGCTAGCAGTTCATCGTCATCCACATGGTTTGGCCAACCATTCATGGTAAACTCTAGCACTTTCGCTAGGATCCGATCTTTTCGGGTTGCTTCCTTTATGTCTCTAGCATTGATTGGTAGTTTGTCTGTATGACTAAAGTAGTTAACCTCAGCCTCCATGTTTTCTTTGGCTATGTCCACTGGTGCACGACTCAGATAGTCAGCGTTGGCATGATCCTCGGATCTTTTATACTTGACATCGTAGTCATATGACATGAGGATCAGCGCCCACCTTTGCAACCGTAGGGCTGCCAAGGTTGGCACGTCTGTTTTCGGACCGAGTATCTTCGTCAGTGGTTTATGGTCTGTCAGTAATGTGAATGTTCATCCATATAGGTATTTATGAAAATTTTTTTGTCAGCGTGACTGATGCATAGGCTATCGGTCTTTCCTCTCCCTTGTCATCGATGTGTGATAGTACTGCTCCGACTCTGTAAGGAGATGCGTCCGTAGCAAGCAGTAGCTTTTTGTTGACATCATAGTGGGTTAGGACTGTGTCACTTGTTAGGGCATCCCTGACTTTGTTGAATGCCTCTTCACACTGTGATGACCACTTCCACGGTACGTCGTCCCTCAGCAGGTTATTCAACGGAGCTAGGATGGTTGACAAATCCTTAACAAACCCACCGTAGTAATTGATCATCCCGAGGAAGGTGCGGAGTTCCGGGACACTTTCCGGTGCTTTTGCCTCTTTCACCGCACAAACTTTGTCTGGTACTGGCCTACGACCCTCCTTGTTGAGTACATGTCCTAGATATTGGACCTCGGGAGCCAAGAACGTACACTTTTCACGTTTGACTCGAATATTGTGCTTGCTCAGTCTCTGAAGTACCAGTTCAAGGTGCTTTAGATGCTCGTCCTTTGTGGGAGCAGTTATCAATATGTCATCGATATAGCAGCAAACTCCAGGAATTCCATGTAATACCTGGTCCATTATCCTCTGGAAAATGTGTGGTGCTGTTTTTACCCCGTAGGGCAACCTGAGTACTTCATAAAGTCCTTGCACAGTGTTGATGGTCAGGTACTTCCACGACTTTTCCTCTACCACCACTTGTGTATAGGCATTTGACAGGTCCAGTTTCGTAAACTGACTACCACCTGCCAGCGTCGCGAATATATCCTCTGCTGTAGGTAGCGTATACGGTTGGTCAATGACCGCACTGTTTATTGTCACTTTGTAGTCGCCACACAATCGTAGCTGCCCATCCCCCTTTGGAACCACTACTATAGGAGACTACTTTTTTCGACGCGACGATAGACTCCGTTATTTTCCAGCCTCTGTAACTCCTTCTTCACACCGTCTGTGAGGGCATAGACAATGGGGCGTGCTTTGTAGAACTTTGGTGTGGCATCCGGCTTCAACTCGATTGTAGCTTCAAAATCCTTTATTTCTCCTGTCTCTCTTTTGAACACGGACTGATACTCATGCAGGAGCTGCTCTAGGGGTGTTGCATGGATCGCAAAGACATTTTCCCAGTCTATACATATGGCTTTCAGCCAGGTCCGTCCGAATAACGGTGTACGCGCACCTTTCGCGATCACTAACGGCAAATGTCTCTTTTGACTCCCATACTCCACATGTACGTCTATCTCACCAAGTAGCTCGACTTTATGTCCAGTGTATGACTTTAAGTTGATAGACGCTTCGCGCAACTCAAAATCGGGAAAGAATTTTCGGTAGTCGTCCTCACCAACAATTGAAACTGCCGACGCTGTGTCCAAAGCAAATGTCATATTGTTGTTTTCGACTCGGGCCTTGACCGTTATTTCTCCATATTTTCCACTCTTAACTTCGAACAGCGACGCATAGCTGACTTCTTCCTCTGGTTTGTCGTTATCAACGTAATTTGCGCGACCTTGCCCACGGCCTCTTCCACGGCCATGGCCTCTATGCGAGCTACCTCTTGTTTGAGACTGACCTTGAGCATTTCCTTTTCATAGGGACACCGACCTTCGTGGTCGCCATCACACCGATAACACTTTTTGTTAGAGGGGGCTTTTCCCTTGTGCTTGTAACCTCCCCGCTGAACACGGTTTACATCCTGTGTGGGCCCCATGAGCTGATTACCATGGCAAGCGGTGTCCATTGACGTACTGACATTGACAGCTTTCTCCCATGTTAACGCTGCACCCACACCTAGCAGTCTGTTTTTAATTGCTGCGGACCTCAAACCAGTAACTAGGCGATTTCTTAACCTCTTTTTGACCTGGTCCTCATCACCAAACCCACAGTGTATGCTTATTTTCTTCAAAGCCACGGTATAATCTGCTACAGATTCATTATCTTCCTGCTTGCGCTCATCAAATTTGAAGCTCTCAATTAACTCATTGGATCTGGAGGTGTAGTGTTTACTAATTAATTCAGTCAGTTGAGCATATGTTTTGGTTTCAATTTCAGCAGGGGCACACAATGCAACTAACAAGTCCACAACCTCAGGCCCCACCATGGCTAATAAAGCATCAATTTTTTCATCATCCTGGATTTTGTTTATGCGCATCCAGGCATTGAACCTTCTTTGATAGTTAGCCCACTTTTCTTTATTGGGACTAAACTCACCTATGGCATTTACAACATTCCTAGCTTCAGCCATAATTTTTCTGGGTTATTCAGATTCACTGTCACTTTTTTTCTGATTCACTAATTTGTAGAGAGCCTAGCCTATATCAATACAGTCATTTAACTTTGAAGGCTTAATTCACTTTCACTACTGTGGACTGAAACCAGCTAGACCTAGATTTGTTTCAGGCCTAGAGAGTTTAGAAGTTAAAGTCACATGGGCTCTTTCCACACAACAAATTATCACTGTTTTTTCAATGAAAGTTCATCCAATTTGTAGTAAATGGCTTCTATGGCCTTGCACTTAGCTTGTGTTGACATCTGCAAGTAGAGACACTTTGTGTGCCAAGCAAGATGGTCTAATTTTCGAGCTGGGTGATTCTATCCCATACTCAGGTCGCCATACTGTTGTGTTCAAGCCGTTTAATACTAGTAAAGACATCTGGTGGTTGATACAAGAACTATAGCGTTATACTACAGTAGCGCCGACTAGCGGTTTAGATATACAACAAACAAACAGAGATATTCAAGTATTTGTTAAAAGGGGGGGGGGGGGGGGGTTCAGTGAAATTGGCATACTCAAACACATGTTTACTCAATATTGATATACATTTAGCATTAGTGTAACATTTACCATCTCCATATGTGGCACTGACAGTTGCTTACAACCTAGAAAGTGTCATTATTAAGGTGAAATGCATATTTGATGTGCTATTCATGTATTTTTGCCAAATCTCATAATGGGAGAGGGGGAGGCAGAAGGTGTATGAGAAGATATTTTATTCATCATATTTACACACAAACAGAAGTCAAAATGGTTCGTAACTTTGTTTTAGGAATGAGTCAAGACCCAGTCAAATGATATTGTTTTGTAAAATTATTTGTAATGTCATTTACCACCAGATATTGGCTTGACCTACTTTATTGGTGTACATAGGAATAGAGTCCCCCCCCCCCCCCCCCCCAGTTTGAGCCACATGGTCAGAGGGAAGGTGCACTCATCCATGAAGGTGAAACTGAATAACGTTTCCTATGTACTCAGGTCATTCTTGATTGGTAATGAATCCCATACAGGTAGCTAAATATAAGTGTGCATTGACTCATGACCTGCTGAGTTCACAGAGTGGTAGGGCTTTAAATATCCAATCAATGCAGGGCCTTCCCTATTCATAGATGCCCTCCCTCCCTCCCTCCCTCCCTCTGTATTGAGTTCTAAAGGCGTCCACCTGCTCATTTGGTCTTTAAAGGCCAATATTTCTATTTGATAATGCACTCTTAGCTCTTGTAATGATATCTTTGTGTTATAGAACAAATATCTAACTGAGAAATCGAGGGTCACCATACTAGTTTTTGGAGATCAATATTTTGATAATTTTATAGTAGAATATAATGAAATTCCAAAAGGTTGGTTTTTTTTTGCTCCTTATTAATCATCTATGAATACTAATCATACTGGTTTTGAGGGAATATCTTTCTATTATCACCCTGTTTTACATAGTAAACCCCATGTCATTTTCCTGAAGCTTTCACAGGATATTGTAGATAAGGAGGCAGTTCTGTTCAACAAATGAATAATTTGTATATCGTCTGAGATGTAATGATATCAATTCATAAATTATTCTTTTCACCATATCAGATTTTCTGAAAAAGTAGTTATCTTGTTTAAGTTTTGGGATCACTTTGGCCCAAGGGGTAACTTCAGCCCGTCAATTTTTTATCATGTTTTTAATAGTATTTTACTGTTTGTATGTATTTGATTATCACTCGCGCTGTGCATGAACCCTTTGATCATACCGGGTAGGCCTACCTTATTCAAAATACCCAAAACAAAAACTCAAATGAAATAAATCCGATAAAAAAAATGCTAAAAAAATAAGAATATTGGAATGAATAAAAAGAATTGTGTCACATCTCATAATATACATATATTCAGCTAATAAATCACAAATATGAAATAAAAAATTGGGTTAGGGGAGGGTAAAAATAGATAGCGAATACCCCGAAATAATGAAAGTGAATCAATTTGATTGAAATATAAAAACGAAAAGAATCTAGAGTAAAGAAAACCAGGCAAATGAGTGAAATAAGGAAAACAACTTCTTTGTCAAAACCCCAATTTGAGTTTAGATAGGTAAGACAATAATTGGGTCAAAGTTACCCCATGGCTAGGGTAACTTTGATTGCCTAGCCTTGCTTGATGTATTCAGTGTAAATTACTCTAACAAATAAATAAAAAAGGAAACAACACGTACATTGGAAAGATATCAATAAAAGAACTCGATCTAGCTTATAACAACAAATATTCCTATACACATCCTCATGCTTTATTATTCAAAATATCTAAAAAGTGGGCAAAAATAACCCCGTTTTACGGTACGGTACACATTTTAGTTTTTAAATGTATACCTTGAATGAACTGAAGAAAACCATATGTTGTCCAGTAGGACTACATTACTTATGTAATTTTCAATGTAAATCAAGCAAATGTAAATTGGCATGTTTTACCTATCAGGATTGGATAAACTTATTTTTTTAAAAAGCATTAGATTTATTCATTCAGAATTAGAATAAATCACAATGAACCAGATTTAGCTGAAAATTGGCAAATACAGTATAGAACCCCGCATTTATAAGCGATCACCCACCGTTCCAGGCCGAAGTGCCCACTTAAATTACGCGGGGTGTGCGCTTACACGGGGTTAAAATAAACATTTAATAGATGAATCCGTTCCGAGCAATAGTGTCCGTTAACGCGGGGTGTTTGCTTACGCGGGTTCTCCTGTAAAACTACTACCAGGTGACGCTACTGTGAATTGTAGGATATATGCCTTTAAATTTATTTTTATCCAAATAGACCGTTGTTAACCGTGCGCAACTCATACATTGACAGATCCATGTAAACAAGAAAGCTCAATGAATGTATTAGCTTCTTACGTATGGTTCCTCATAATTTTGTTTATCAAACAACAAGAATTACAGGTTCGTTTTTCTGGCGGGAAACTCGTTATCCAGTAAATGACTCAGCCTTGCACAACAACTTCTTTATTCGGTAGTTCTGCGGATAGCCACATAGTGGCGCTGCTAAAAGTAGTAAACAGTCGCCCGATCAAAAATAGAGTTCTGTATGATATCGACTATATCTCGCATATTCTATTATGTTTTTTTCATAAAACCTCAGACCTTTATAGCTTATAGAATCTGACTGAGTATTATCATCCCGAAATTTCATTTGTGTGTAGTTTACAAACATAAACAAATTTTGCGGAGGCATCTCAGGACTACATGATAAGGCCCATGAAGACCCAACATGGCGGGAGAACCTAAAGTTCTCTAATTCCGCTCAAGGTAAGTCATTGATTCCTCTCTACAGGTTGCTTGATTTTTTAATATAACCTGACAGTCAATAAGGCTATAAACTCTACTAATTTAGAATAAAGGTATTGTAGCTTTATAGACGATGGTCATCGTAGTTGCACTATTAATACTCCGTTAGCGTTGGGTCATTGCCATACAAACTGACAAATGGGTAAAACCACGAACTGCGTTATTCCTGGCACATGCACTTGTCGCACATCAGCTGATACTCATTCATTAAAGTGTGTTACAGCTAGTTCCCCCTAAAGGCTGAGATCAAGAAAAATACATAGGTTAGTATTAAAACTTAAGGAATGACAACTTTGTGAAGCTATCGCATCCTAAACTTTATTGTTTATCATTATCTCGGATGATTCAATTTTCTTGATCAATCCTATTCCGAAAATGCCAAGCTGATTTTGGTTTCTGAAAATTGTAACTTTAATTGACAGTTAAAAAAAAAGTTCAGAATTAGTGAAACTTGATAACTTATTTTAATTAAGGCTTCTTGTTCATTTATTGGTTTTAAGGTACTGATGCTGTGAATAGGCAACAGTGTTAATGAAAACTTGAAATATTTACATTGTTCAATTTGTTGTATTCTAATATCATTTTCTCGAAGCTTCAGAAGTTTTTATTTTCAATGCATCAATTCAGTATCCAATCACAACTCAGTTAAATATGCTATGCCCTCTCATTTTTAAAGTATTTTTTAGAGTAATTCCTAGCTTCCATCCCATCACTGAAGATGTAAATGAATCGGATTGCTACTAGACCGATTCTAGATCTAGATCAATACCCGCCCTATTCGGAAGTATTCCGAGAAACTCTGCCTACCTTAAGTTAAGTTTTTATGAAGTTCAGGGCAGGTTCCACCAAAATGTCTACCAGTCTCTTATCAGCCTCCCTTTAAGCGGTAATTCCACCAACACACAAGATATAGTGAGATTAGGCACGATTGGCTGTCTTGCTAAATCTTGCTAGGTTTGAATAATCGCATACATATTTGTTGTGATATGTCTTGAGGTGTCGCAGTGGTGGAGCACCAAAATAGACAAACGACATCGCGCGCTACGTATCGTGACAATGGAGGTCCTACACATCGCGAAACTGTAAGACATAACAAGATATACCAAGATCAGGGATGCCAGTTTGTAGGATTTTGCCTACATGTACGATTTTCATTTTAGTCTCAAAGAGATTAAAATTCAAAAAGTTGTATGTTTTGAGAACAATATAGACTGCAGGTTCCCTAAAATCTAAATCTTAGATAAACTTGTTCTGTTATCTTTCAAAATTCTGAATTCAGCTACCCACAGCACACTCAGTTAGAGGGCCTACCGATCTCAGTGCTCCAACCTACAGCTGTAGGATGGTAGGATTCCTGTAGGAAATGCTCCTACGGTTAAGGGCAAACTTGAATACTGACATCTGATTAGCTTAAGGTATGTCATGTGAGAATAGAGTTATTAAAGCATTACCAAGTCTAAAAGAAAATATCAGAGGAATGCCTAATGAACTTGTAAAGATATTCTGCTGAATGATATTCTGCAGAATATAGAAGTGATGTTGTGGTAATCTTTCTTAAATGATTTTCTTTGAAGAGTACCCCATTTAGTGCAGAACTACACATTTACCCACTCTCATAACAGATATCTAAATATCTTATACTGCCAGTCCTTGCTCAATGATCTGCTAGGAGGGGATGGGGCAAGTTTCCCTCCAGTCTGAGACTGGAGGTGCCGCATGTACCCCGGATTGCAAGCGTTTTTAAATTTCAAACATGTTTGATATTTGGTACGTCCAGTCTGAGACTGGGTGTACCTATGTACCTACGATCGCAATCGCTCCAGTCGCAAGCAGGGCAGTCTCCACACAGAATCAAAGTTACCTTGCGATCCGAGGTACATGCGGTACCCAGGATCGCAAGCTATATGGAACATCGTGCTTGTGATCTTGTACCTCTGAGGTATAGGATCGCAAGCTCCCCAATCGCACAGTGGAGAAAGGCCTTTAGGGTATTCCACCAGAGATGCTGTTACCAACCTGCAAGTGTGCAAATTAAATGCAAGTAGTCTGTAACTTGTTAGAGGCTAACCTATTCCAATGGCATGATGCCTGCCATTTTAACTCTCAAGGGGCCAGAGATGTCAGTTTTATATTTTTCCTGTGAAATCCACTTTTTTATATTCTGTATATGTAATTGCTTTTCAAACAAAGATATAATTGATTTGGCCTCATTTACACCAACAAAACAGTAGTTTCAACCTCCCCCCAAGGCCCTCAGCTCTATTCCCTGGCTGAATAGTGGACGCTACACTTGGTAGCCAGTGCATTTTAGATGCTACGCTTCGTAAATTGGAGGCTACGTTTTTTGGCGATGTTCTCACATTCGAGGCAAACTGTGCAACAAACAACAGCAAATGATCATACGTTGCCTGTCGTGAATCACAATATAAACTTACCAATTCCTTTCCGCACATCTCTAGATATCTAATGATCTTTTGGGTAGTTGGCCAGGTATGTAGACGTTAGGGCCCACCCCCCGAAAATCGGGACGTTAGGGCCTACACATCGGGACGTCAGGGCCCACCTAAAGCCAACCTAGGGCTAGGGTAAGGGTTAGGGTTAGGATTAGGGTTAGGGTTAGGATAAGGGTTAGGGTTAGGGTTAGGGATAGGGTTACTTATACTTACTACTAAATATAGTATTTATTCACAGTTGAGATGCTTGAGTAGGGAAGATTTAAAATGGGTCGAGTTCGTTACGGGTCGAGTTTTTTATGGGTCGAGTTCTCCAGTATTCAAACATTAACTAATTATGCAAAATTAGATGGGCCCTAACGTCTATTTATGCCACGTCTCCCTCCCGGCATCATAGGTGTGACCGCGGCATCGCAGTGCGGCTGAGGCGCGACTGAAGCTTTCACACCCCCGGTGTAGGGTGGGCCCTAACGTCCCGACTTTAAGGTGGTGGGCCCTAACGTCCTGCAACCGTTGGCCAGCATTAACAACCCCCTAGGTACTCTACTGTTAGTTGTTAGGCCGGAAAAACAAACGACACAAGAATGTACAAGACGACGGCCACACGCCCTCAGGTTGTTAGATTTGGAGGTCTGGTGGAATCTGGCCTTTACACAAGTTACACTCAGTTTCTCTGACTTGACCTGCCATAGTCCAAGTCTTTGCCAATCTGTTCATGATGTGATTATAGTTTTCTACAGCCTTGAGCCTTTTAATGTTTGAATCCCTGTAAGCGTGAAAACGTGGACGACTTGAGCCCACTTGCTGAACGCCTTGAGCCTACACCCACTTGATGATCCCACGTCTACTCACATGACATACCAAAATACCCTCCATATTCCCCTGACAAGGGGTTAGTCCGCCATCTTGCAGGTGGCAGCAAATTGCTGTCAATGTGTAAAATGATGAAAAAACTCTAATCGACTGTGTGCAATCTGTACATGTAATAGTTGAAATAGGATTTGTTATATCATATAAGTGTGCCAACTCGAAGAAAATCTGTTGTTTTAACAATTGGTTGACATCATGTTTATAGACTACATTGAGGGTATTACATAATCATTTAATCTGAAACTGCAAGAGAAATTCGACTTGGTCAAGAGAAAGGCTTGAGAATTACTTGATATATCCCCACACATAAAATAGTATAAAAAATAAAAGGCTTAGTATTACGTAGTTCCTTCACCAAAATGGCCACCCCAATGGCTAGAACGGGGTTTCATAGCGCTACCTTCTTTCAGGTCGACTCGATGAATTTAAGGAACATTTTCCAGAATAAATTTGGGAATTGCTGTGGTAGGAAACATAACAGCCTGGCAAAGTTTAGGGATGGGGTTTGTTTGTTGGTTTGATTTAACGTCCAGTCAACCATTGTAGGTTCTCACCGGACTTTCTCAAGTTTCTTTTACACCATAAGGGTGGTGATTGAATCTATGAAATGAATTTAGGTAGACACCTCGGCCCTACATATTTACCGAGGTGAGAGTTCTTTTACTTCCAACACCACATAGACATGGTATGAAAAGGATTGGCCTTTGAACAGTAAATCCACCACTGCTGGGGGTGAAGGAGAAAAGTTGCTGCAGTGGGACTCCTATCGACAAAGTCAAACAACCTTGGGATCACAAGTCCAGTGCTCCTTACCACTGAGCTAACTCCCCACCCTGGTCTCCTTTAATATGCTTGTGTGCAAGCATATCCAGTCTGCACCATGAGGAGGCAAGGCGACCAAGAGGATTGGTAATTGCTTTCCACCCCAGCATACCAGGGACGGGGTAAACATGAGGGTTAGGGAGGGATACTGGATAGCGTTAGGGTCATATGACTAACATATTTTAAAACAGGTCCAGTGTGTTATGGGCCAAGTTCTTCTTATCGTCATTCTCTATTTCTCATTAACTCAAATTACTTGTCAAAGATATGCATAAAGGTCCTGCTCCACTAGACCACAGGCCCATTTGCTCTTTTTGTGTTTGCAGAGATGGCGGCTTTCTATTTTCATTATTATTTCGGTTTGACCTATAGGTCAAGACCGAAATATATTAGGGAAGACAGGGAACAGTTTTTGCGGCTTATATTATAATACATTAAAATAATGTATTCAGAATAATTAGACCCTCGATACCGGTCCGGACCCGGCGACAGTAGTGTATTTTTATATATTGTATAGGCACCTGTTGCGGTTCAGTGTATTTATATATATTGCAACAGGCTTCCACCTCCCTCCCTCCCTCCCTCCCTCCCTCCCTCCCTCCCTCCCTCCCTCCCTCCCTCCCTCCCTCCCTCCCTCCCTCCCTCCCTCCCTCCCTCCCTCCCTCCCTCCCTCCCTCCCTCCCTCCCTCCCTCCCTCCCTCCCTCCCTCCCTCCCTCCCTCCCTCCCTCCCTCCCTCCCTCCCTCCCTCCCTCCCTCCCTCCCTCCCTCCCTCCCTCCCTCCCTCCCTCCCTCCCTCCCTCCCTCCCTCCCTCCCTCCCTCCCTATTTGTCGTGTATGTAAACCACCTACCTTAGGCGCCAAGCGCGTTGTTATTGTTACTACTGGAAATAGAAACTGATTTATAAATATTATCTTATTTGGACTGGTTTAAAAATCTATTTCTTTTTTTTATTTCTTAAAACATGTATACATTACTTCTTGAAACCGAAATCATGGCAATGCCATGCCAACTATTAATCCTTGTATAAACTTCCATTTTCTTCTGTAAAACAAAGATACTGTTAATTGTGCCTCATTCATACCATTTAAAAGATACTTTGAACCTCCTCATAGACCCATCCAATATCACGTAAAAAGGATACTCTTCCTTAGTTTAGGAAATGTATCGAGCCCTTTTTATAGAAAACTCTTCCTGAGTTTAGGAAAATTATCGAGCCCTTTTTATAAGGCCCCAAAGACTGACAATAAAAATTTTCTCTCGGGTGAACAACTGTTATGTACATTAAAACTCTGCATAAGCGGAAATGCTCTGTTGTTGGCCAAATGTGTCCGCTTACGCGGGGTTTTCAGATTTATGCTAGTTAGGCAGTGCTGAATTTCCTATTACATGTGTTCCTATAGTATAAGTATGAACAAACAATGATTATTAGCAGGTGGACGGTTGGTCTTTAGGTTATGGCTATAGCCTACTGTAGTACAACTGCTTGTAAAGTCACTAAGTGGCCTTTTATAGCTAACTAAGTACAGATAGGAATATGATTTCTGTTTTGGACAGAATGTTTTATGGTGGTTCAATGCCATACAGTTTTGATATTTAGTATTTTGGTATGGATTTTAGAATAATAGTGTAATCAGTTTTGTGGGGGGGGGGGGGGGGGGCGGGACATTTGTAGTCACAGGTCCATTTTTAAGAACTCCTTTATGCACATATTTCTACCCCTTAAACTGTTGAAAGAGAATAAAAAACAGTAGATGCTTTGAAGTGGAATTTTCAAGGTAGATTCTATATTTACTGAGATATTCAAGTATTTGTTGAAAGTGGGGCGGATTTTGAGTGAAATGGGCATACTCAAACAGATGTTTACACAATAATGATTTACATTGAGCATTGGTGTAACACTAACAGTTACCTACCCTCTAGGAAGTGTCATTATTTAGGTTAAACTTGTATATGGCATGATATTCATGTATTTTTGCCTAATTTCAGAGCATGGGGGGGGGGGGGGGGGGTGGTATCAGCCATCTTTGAATTTTAGTGCAGTCATGTTCCACCAGAGGACTCTAGTTCCTGTCACTCTCCAAGCATATTGGTACATGCCCTATACCTTTATCCTTATAAGAACACTAAATATCTGGTTGAAGCTCAGCCTCACTTTGAACATGGATCCTGTAGTATGTCAAACTAACACTAGATGGAACCATAACTAAGTACAGATAGGTATATGATTTTCTTTTTTTCTGGAGAAGTTTTATGGTAATGCAATATCCTAGTTTTATTATTTAGTATTTTGACATTGATTTAAAAAAGACAAACTACTTTATGAACTTCCCCAAACACCTGACAGGCCCAGTAATCAAAGACTTGTAAGATATGCACAAAACTTGTATAAGTTTCTCCTATGGTAACCCAACACCTCTCTTTCCCCCTCCCCTATACCTCCAATTCCTGCCAACTCCTGGGGGGCTTCCTTGATCTCATAGTAATTAATTATTAGTGGACCTGGTATTGAGTTCTAAATGCGTCCACCTGCTAATTTGGCCTTTAAAGGCCAATATTTCAAAATGCACTCTTAGCTCTTGTTATATGGAAGCTCTATCAAATACATATGTGATAATGAATAATGAGCGATTACATCTAGGAAATAGAGTCACCACAAAATGAATAAATTGATTGTTTTCTTCCTATTTAGTTACTACTCGATCTTCCCAGGGCGCTCGACAAATCAATCAAAACAGTTTCCATGAAGTCGGCACTTATCAATGGTGTATTTGAAAGACTTCCAGGAAGGCTCGATTTCAACTCCCCTCATTTTGATAATAAATACCTGTGTAGACAGGAATTGTTTGAAATTACACACCAACGCTGCTTCAGTACATGGTAATGCAATAGTCGTTAAACGATGTCAGGATGTATCATGCGTGGAGCGCTGGTTAAAGAATGTGTGTCCTTTTGTCATAATAATTTTCGATATTTGTATTAGGAGCGCTTTTTTATATTAGCAAGCATATGGGAATTTATCACCAGTATACATGTGGGAGTGAGACTGAAACCAATGTTGATTTTCCAAAAGCAACATGCATGAATCCAGCCTCGTTGGAAGCGCAAGTAGTAAGGCGTTTATGGTAGTGCCTGAATGTCTTGCTCCTCTTCAGACGGTGAGTCAAAATCATGACTAGGACGGGGGATCCCCTCATGATGCTTTTACCGAGAGACGAAAACCAGAATGTGTCAGCTCAGTGAGTTTAGTCTCTTTGCAGGCCGTACGTGTGAAAGGGCCCACTGCCATAGTTTTTATGTTTCCATTCTGCTACCCTCAGAGGTGGCAGCTTTCAATTCGTCCATGGAAATACACTTTTTCATCATCGGTATATATGAAATGAGTTTTCTTGGTAATGTTAATTGAGCCTCATTCAGTACTGGCCTGTTTTCCCTGTTTTCTCGGTTTTCCTAGGCAGCCGATTTCAAATGAAACATATTTCCGCTTTTTCTCTGTCCTCAAATGACATCCGTGTGTAACAGTAGAGAGATTGATTAAAAAAAATTACTCGACTTGACTCGAAATGGGCATTCACACGGTAGCGTCAGCGGTAAACAGATCGGCCTACCCACCTATTGCCAAGCAGATCTATAGATTACTTTGTTTTCAACTCGACTAGTCAGCGAATGAGGACGTGCAGTAGGAGGGTTGGAGACAGCATCTTTAGTACAGTCCAAAAAACGTATGTCTGTCTAGCGGAAGTTTAACAACTTACTTTGCAACCACCGAGCGATTTTATGGTTTGTTCCTCAACGTCTTTTCTTTTTTTATAGTTATGTATATTTTGGAGGGATGTACTAGGACATAATTGTCCTGTTGTACTTTTCTAGGATATACTTGGACATAATTGACCTATTTTCTTTATCAAGGTGCACTTAAGACATTGCGGGTTTTTTTCCATAATATTTTATATATGTAATATACAGGTAGACTGTTCCGGAACAAATTTGAAATTGCCTCTCACTAAAAAGAAAAATGGATATACCGAAGACGGCTATATTCGGCTCATCAGAGGCTAAACCGCGGTCATCCACAAAGTAAAGAATCTGAAGTAGCAGACATAAATGTGGATGATCCCTTTAATAATAGCATACCGTTATAAATAGCTACTATAGTTTCATTGGCGAGGTTGTGCTGACAGGTCCGACTCACCCGTGTCATATGAACCGCTGGTTTCTCTGAGCTGTGAGTCATAGGACCATCTTTTCCCTTGGCATATGTTATTTTTAACTACCGCATTGGACTTTCCCCACCATCATCCCAACCATAGTACATTGAGTTTAAATATATTGATTCAGTCAATACTGAATGGCCAAGATGTGTTTATGTACATGTATGTTGTTTGCACGCTTAAGGAAAGAGCCAGTTGAACCAACGGTAATCAATTTAAGTTACTATTTCGGGATTTACTCAAAGGCCAATCCTTCTCATACCATGTCTATGTGGTGTGGGAAATAAAAGATCTCTCACCTCAGTAAATATGTAGGGGTGTGATTTCTGCCTGAATTCATCTAATAGATTCGATCACCACCCTTGTAGTGTTAAACTAGTGAGAAAAGCTGAACCGTGAGCTCGTCCTTATATACCCTCAGGGTCCCCTGGGACGTTAAATAAACAAACAAACCAAACCAAACTATTTCGAGACAGGCTAATAGATAAGTCGCATATGATTGTACCTCTGTGTCGCAGTGTACATTAAATGGGATGCCCCCCCCTCCAAATAGTGGTCCCAATTAAGGGTTGCCCTGCTTACTGAGGCACAATAAACAAGGAAAAAATGACTACCTGGGCCACTAAAAAGGAGGGGTGAACGTCCCGCGAATCCACGAAGCAGGTTGAAATCCAGTGTGTAAAACTAGTCTAAGAGATACAAAGAATCACCGATTGTGAGCACGTTTTAGAGTGGTAGACTCACATCTGCCAAAGCAAACACAGAGGTGTGTGGACGTTATTCGAATAACGTGTCTACGGCTTGACCCTCTATTGTCATGAGGGGTCTCAAGTCACGTTTCTCTCACTGAGTAGTTTCCTCGCTACTCCACAATAACTGTTGCAAATGTCTAACAATATTAAGACCTATATCCATTATAGTTATGCAGAGGCTATGATAACTCTGATTCAGTATTTACTAGTAACATAGAAACACTTATATCTTATGAATGCGAGGCTTCTACACAACCGATGCCAAAAAAAAAAACACTTAAAATGACATTCCATGATTTTCCAACCTGCGGTGAATTGACTCATCTGCAGCATGGGTTTCAACAACATTGAGGTGTCAGGAATAAAATAAGGTATATGACAACGGTTTAGGTTCATAAAAAGTGCAATGGATAATAACTTGCAATATGGCGTCGATATACTAGGCTAATCAACATCAGCCCACCCAGTATTGGTGTGTAATCTGCTCGCATTTCATCCATGAATGAGATTGAAATTTCATAAACACCTCTATGCTGTAACATTATTCCCCCAGCAAAATGCAAGGAAAACACATCCAACTTCCAAGAAAAAGACACAGATATCCCCGAAACGTAACACCCCCCCCCCCCCCCCAAAAAAAAAAAAACACAAAAAAATACAAACGCATAACTACCAACAGGGAAAACCTTTACAGTTTCCATTTGATCTAACGCCGGTGACTTGACGGTGCCTGTCATTTTTAGGGTCCGTGAACACTGTGACGTTGGTCGTTACGTGACGTTAGCCGTTACCATGGCTCCCGCGAAGGGCGGCGCCAAGCGCAAGTTCTCGGAAAATCAGGATGTACTTGCCCGATGGAACGACGGGCTGTTCTACCTTGGGACGATCCTCCATGTAAATTATTACTCTTTACCTCGACGTCGAGACAAAAAATTCCAATCGTAATATTGTAACCAGTTAAATATTGATACTGAGTTCATAAAGTATAAAGTAAATTTTGATGGCAAAGCACAGGAAAATATTCAAGTAAGATCGAGATAGTCATAAAGCCATTGGTGCTAAATTTGGAATAAGTAAATGAGTCCTTGAGAGAAAAGAATTTAATACGGTCTTTTTTTAAAGTCATTGCTTAAAATAGAAGTAAGGATCACGTAAACTGTATTGATGATAGGGCGGTGTATTGGAATCTAAAGCAAGTGAATGATAATCAAGGGCAGGTTAATTACATACGATATGTAGACTAAAGTTTAAATCAAAGGCAGAAGAAGTCTGATTTAAAATGTGTTTGGTATTCATAATATTCATCACAGAAATGATGTAAAATGAAGTATTAGATAATATAGATAAAACTCAGCAGTGTTGATTTAAAGTAAAATTGGCCCAGGCGCCCTCTCTCTGGCATACTATTTAAGATATTTCAATGTAGCCTTTTTCTAATTAATTCCGTAACTTTTACATCTCTTGCAATCCTCTGGCCGTGTGAACACTGGACCCCAGGTGGATGAGTCGAAGGAGAGATGTTATATACGGTTTGAGGACGACTCGGAACACTGGACAATGTTCAAGGACATCCAGCAAGGTGAATAATGCCTGCTTCACAGGATCAAGTTCCATAAACACCCGTGTCTCTCCTGAACACCTCACCTGGTACCCGTCCCTCTGTTAAAACTGTGCCAGGTGCAAACACGACTCTATCACGGACACTTTTACAGGTGTAAAACTCGTCCGCAATAGAAACATCCTTATTCTATGTTGCTTATCCCCGTTTACTGGTTTCTATTGCAAATGTGCAAATTTATGTTGTTTCACACGAAAGCCTTGATATCAGGTCATTGTTGCAGAAATCTGAATGCAGTATAAAGTAAGGCGCATTGGATTAATATTACTAATCATAGTGGCTTTAGGGTTAATATTACTAAAGAAATAACAATATGGCATCATAAGTCTCGTATAATAATACTAACTATATTATGGCTGCGACAGCAGTTAATACTGGGGGGCATAATAATCGATGCGGGGAAAAAGTTGGAAAAATAGTCATTAGGGGTTCTTATAGCTTTCGAAAGAATTGTCCGGCAAACAGAATACTGCATGGTTAGCCCACCCAGTATTGATGTGTAATCTGCATGCATTATATATTCATGAATTGAAGGGGACACAAAGGCGAGAATGAATTTGAATTTCCAGATGTAGTAATAAGATTTTCAGTTATTGAGACCCCAAGCTTTCGGCCTGAAGTAAGAATGGGAAGCTGTTGTTGAAATCCATGTATTCAAATAAGGACATCCATTAATGAACGTATTGATTTGATAAAGCCTCATTGAAATATGTTTTAAATACAAAAATGGAATCTTAGTAGAAATTTATAAAACATCCCTGATTAAAGGAAGTATTAGAAATATTTATGTAATTCTAGGAATCCTAAGTTATATTTCCATGCAATGAGGGCAATAATGAGAATCTGTATTTGATTGAAATGTAATACGCAGATAGTTGCATTATAATTCCCTGCTGATACTTGCAGACCTTTAGATATTTACAGCGTGCTTTGGATAACAGATATGATTAAGATGACTCAGATTGTAGAACAGGGAAATAGTGTTTTTACTTTAATTAGAATTATATTGGCACAGGCAGGTAGGTAAGTCCCAAGAACACAGCATTTGTGCTACATCGGTGCCCAATAGAATTAACCTGTTCACTTTGTGAATAATGTATCTCTGCAAGGACTGTGGCACCCCATGGCCTGGAACACTAGGTCTTAATCACATTGTCTAAAACAGTGTCGACTTTCTATTGCTAAAAATAAAAGCGTGTTCATATCAGGATTTAAGGTTGAAAAGAAAAGAAAATATTGAAATTGATACGTTTGAGTTGAATACAACATACGTTAATTTTTGCCAGGACATCATGTATCTGTGCATCTGGATAGACTGGCACAGAGGGTTATATAACTGCTTTCACTTATACCAAGGGCACACGGCCAGCTGTCGGACGGTGGTATGTTACATACCATGAATGTGTTCCTGGTGACAGGTGACCTGACCTAATACTTGCCTGAGGTAGACGGCCCAAAATTTCGGGGATTTATTGTTCCTCGTTCTGCTTTCTCGTTTATGAAAATCGGGTTGCGTACTTTCTTTACCCGCTTAGATATGAATAATATTTTGAAAATTATTTTTCGATCCTTGTATTTTGTATAAAGTAGTTCTAGAATATTTTCATTTTATTTTGTTAGATCAAACCTTCTAAAAGCGCCCATGGTTTTCACCACGCTTTTAGAAAAAAAGAGAAAATATTTTAAAAAATCCCAAAATACTGAGTTCACGATACCAGATATTAGCCAATATGGCAGTTTGACTATTTTACAAGGAAATTCATGTTTTCATTTTCAGTTTATAAAATTCTTTTTTCTTGTGTAAAACAAAGAGAATACATATATATACCTCGCCACACACCCAGCCTTACTCTATGGCCAATAATGATGTGCTTTCCATGTTTTCTCAGTCTCCCTAAAGCAGTAAACTTTTCATGAAATATATTTCCTTTTTTCATGACCCCAACTGACATCCCTGTATTAGTAATGTACCACAAACAATTTGTTTACCTGGCTTATGTTCTATTGCTCATTGTAAGATATCAGTGGATTTTATTTGTAAGCACATATACACCAGGACACGGTACGGATTTCATCCAAAAAATTATAACGAAGCAGTATAAGGACATTAAAAACGGAACTTGCTCTCATGTGATCAGGGTGGATGCATTTCTGGCTGGTTGACTCAGGTTTTTCTTTTCCATGGTTTTCAGGTCCAACAAAGGGAGATATCATCTGCAGTTTGTGTCAAGGCGGCAAGTCTGAGCCGCCCAATGAGATAGTGCTGTGTGATAGCTGCGGGCTTGGTAAGACGAGATTAACAGGATACATATCCTCACTCACTGCTACTCAACACTTGCATCATAATCCTCTCACAACTCCTCTCACCCCCATGCACTTGTCAATGCTACTTTGAATGAATTTTTGGAGTGTATTTTTATCAGGGGTGCAAGTATTTCCATAAATTACGATATGACAGGGTTGCCACACGTCAGGGAAAAATGATAGAAATAAATGTTTATCAAGTTAAGTTAATTGTCAAGGAATTTTAGATTTGGTCAGGGATAAAAAAAATTTAAAGAATGCCAAAGAAAATGAATTCATGCAAGGGAAAAATGGAATTTCCTGATACACCTATTTAAAGAATTTGTGAATTCTTACATCCTCAAAACCTTTGTATATTGGAGAAAAGAAAACATACTTCATGTTTCAAAGGTTAGGGTCATTACAGTCTTTTAGTGCTATCACCTAGGTTACAGAAGTTACTAAGAAAGATTTATGATAAACTAATGTATTGTGTTTTATTAGTTTGGCTCTAAGATCATAAAAGTAATAATAGAAAAAAGAGCCATATGGCTGTTTATTATAGATATTCTATCGTTTTATTTGTCAGGGAAAAGTCAGGCAAATGTCAGGGAATTTTAACATTGCAAGTTTGTGGCAACCTTGTTGGGCCATAGAGAAAGTATCTTCACAGTGAGGGTGAATGGGGGTCCAAAGGATTGGACATTTTGCCTATGTCTCTTCTTTGATATGTTGTTTGCATGTAGATGTGGGTTGGAGGATAAGATTTTTCAGAAATTTTGCGTACATATATTATGAATAGCCGCCAACTACAAATTGGCTGCATCCGGTCGTACCGAAATGCGAGTCTCCTCAACTGATCTATAGAGTACATATATCATAATTCTGAGCATGTCTTACTACCGGTTCCCAAACTCCCCTTGATATTTTTTTGTCTAACCTTTACTTGCATCCCAGTATTACTTACTCTAAGTCTGGAAAAAAATATCAATATTTTGTAATAGTTTATGGATGGATGTTCAAGGACTAGATATTAGTTGAAACGCCTTTATCATGATGCCGATCATAGAATATAGGCATGTCTGTATCCCTTGTAACGCATTAGTTGTTGATGGGACTTTGATTAAGAAATTCACTTTGACACAACAGACACTGATACAACAGATTTACCTTTTGTGATATTTAGTGCAGTTAAGTTCTCGCCTTTAAATGTGATTCACAGCTAGCTATTTTATTATGCTATATTCATAGATATAGGGTTGCAGTTAGATTGTAGAACTAACACTACCCACCTTCATATACATTGACCACAGTTTTCTCTCAACTGGGTGTTAGAGGCTTGCCTTCGAGCACCCGGGATACTCTGCTGTAGATAGACAAGTTTGTAAGATGTTAGGAAATATTAGATTTCCCGTCCAGTAGATGTGGCAAAAAGTGTTTAGAGAGAAATATGCCAACTTGTACTAATACTCTTGGACCTTTCTGACCTAATATGTTTAGAAAACCAGAGATGCCAGTTTTCGGTTAATTCATGTTCCCGCTATTTATGGTGTATTCACTGTTCATCGTATTTGAGATAAAATGTGGGCTTTGGCAGAAATTAGAAGATTTCCGGCTTTCTCTCTTTTTTCAAGAACTCGCTGGCATCTCTGGCAAACAAAATTACATGACTATTTTTCATTAGATGTTTTGGTTCATATCGCGTCATTTGTTAACCTCAAAAAGTTCGATTGCATTGTCATTTGGAAAGGCAATAAATTGTCAAAATACACATTTTACATTGTGGTAATGATAAATCGAGCTATGAATAAATTATTTTACTTAACTAACCCAATTGTTTGTTAATAGAATCATGTCACTGTAAATATTTAGCTAACTCAAATGATTCATGAAATATTATTCGCTGGTTTTGATTATTCATGCAACTTGGGTAAGATAAGCATAAAGATAAGTTGCATTAACCGGCTTGTAGACGTTCACGTTTGTATGACCTGTTGTAGACCATGTAAGAGCTTTCTATGCCGCAACCCTCAGGTTATCATCAACACTGTCACACTCCTGTCATCGGCCAGTCGATACTCAATCCAGACGTCAACTGGAAGTGTCGACTTTGTGTGTTTGCCTCTTCAGCAAAGGTGGGGGTGAGATACGTTCCTTTGAGTTAAACTTAAAGTAGACCAGGGCTACCAGATTACTATTAATGTACAGATAGCCTAGTAGAATCCCTGTTTGTAGATGTGTGTAACCTTTGTGTGTGTAGACCCAGACCTTATTTATGTTTTAGTCTCAGCTCTTTAAACCTTATTTGGTACTGGTTTTCTAGACTAAACTTATTTGTGTGTGCACCCAAGTCCCTAGTAGATTCACGTCCTCATTATATTTCATTTAGTAAACCTTGTTCGTTAGATTTCGTACTCATCTGTAGATTTTGAAATCAATTCTGTTTGCTCACCTTGACAATTTGATATATATTTTTTAGAATTTCCTAGGTAATTGTTATGTTTTGCTGTGTCTCCCATCTAGTATGGCCCCCATTGAATTCTTTAGCTCCCGTCCCACTTTCATAGACTTGATACCCTAAATATTGACTGCATGTTCGTTGTGGAACGAGGTGTTTTTAACTCAACATTTTGAGAAAGCATGTATAACTAAACGTTTTAAGGCAGGGGATTAGCTAGCTATCTCTAGTTGCATGAATTTTGTGAAATAACATTAAAATTAACAGCTATATCATAACTTTTCTATGCCATCCATTAATCTCATGTTCGATATTTCGTTTGCAGAAGGGAGGAGCTACTAAAAAGGGACCGAATGGTGAGTATGCTGAATGTATTTTTCTTTCAGAATGTGTAACATTATTATCTCTTTTTTACAGCGATGATTGTCTTGTGAGTATGTCATCGAGATACACGTAGTGCCAAATAAAAAACAAGAGTGAAGTCTGGATAAATAAAATTGTATTTGGTCTGTGGTAATGTACATTTTTATGGTAAATATCTTAATGATAAAGTTTTATGAATATTATTAAAATGTGTGAAGGAGTAGGTGAAATGATAGTATTTGTAACGGAGGACTTAGTGAGTGATGGGAGATGGATAATTGGTTGATTTGTGTGGGGTGGGTGGGAAATTTGTGAATGAGTTGAATGGTGTTGACAGTGTCGGTAGCTAGGGTGAAGTGAGTGCGCGGTGGTTGATTGGTGAGGTGTAGAGTGGTGCAGTATATGTGTGTGTGTGAGATCACACTGCAGAGCTCAACGACGCATCAGATGAAAAAAAAACACCTTTGACGAACCATTTTGTTATAGTAGTGGTCTCATTGCTTTCTCTCGAGACTAGCAGATAAAAAAACTACATTACTAAACTTTGATTTCTGCATGGCTCGAAATAAATAATAAGAGAAAAGGTATTTCTGCCAATAGATCTACAAAAAAGGACAGATTCTACTTTTTCCTCCACGAGATTCTCACTCTCGTGGCCCCTCAGTCTCCAAGCCTTAGTTTGGTTCACTATATCTCTATGTGCGGGAGTCTCCAAGCGGATATCACAGAAATTCTAACGTTTTATATGTGGTAGGTAAATAGATCTCCAGTTGTAACTGAATCAATTTTACTTTCAGCACAAGCGTTTCAAGCCATGAAGCAGACGTTGCCATACGAAGTAAGTTTTTTGCCCACAATAGATGAAATACATGCAATTCTTACGTTCAGTGTTGAGATTATTCTTAGAGATTCAGTTCTCCTCTTTTCCAAGGAAATCCTTGTTTTCATTTTCAGTTAATGGAATTTATTTTTCTTGTATAAAATAAGAGAATAAATTGGGTCTCATTCACACCAACAAACAGTGATTCAAACTTCCACACACACGCCAGCCCCATTCCATGGCCAATACGATGTGTAATCCATGTTTTCTCAATCTCTCTAAGGCAGTAAATTCCACAGGAAAAATATTTTCTAGTTTTACATAATGCCAACTGCAATACCTTTCAAGTAGGATTCGTACTGACAAGTTTTGTTCTTGTAATTTGTGTATTCACCATTGATTGACTTAGGAAGAAGTGTGTAAGAAGATTTCTTTTCTTGTAGTTCAAGTTAATTTGTTAATTGATTACTATACAATAAGATATTCCCAATTATATATTTGCTCTACTTATTAGTATGGGCTAGGTTACAACTACGTTAATAATCAGGCTATGTAATACATTATGTTTGGGGTTGTATATTCAAACTGAAAACCCGAAAGATGAGCAAAAATTGCGCAATTCTCACGATTTTCTCTCAGATGAAGCCAGGGATTAACTTAAAAAGCTCAAAATGCAGGAGGTTCCAGGGGCTTTGCTCACTGGGCCCGTGCCCCTGGACCCCAGTAAGGCCCTGTCAGTGTCCCCGGACCCATCGGGGGCCTAAGCAACCTTCGCCGATTCTCCCTCCCAATCGCATGCCTGTATAAATGAGTACACAGGTTCGAAAAATACATTTTTACACTTATTCACTTTGAAATTTGATATGATTGATATTAATTTTGTCATATATATCGTTATTTATCCTACCCCTAATAAAAAACGCCATAGGTCTAACATTGAGTCAGTGTATTTGACTGAGCGTTGAATAAAGTGTTATTTATGCACCGAGGTGAATAAAAAAACGGACCAATCAGGGATGAGGTAACGAAAGTAGATCCAGCATCATTGAGGAGTGTCAACACGCTACTAACATGGATAATTACAAAGTTTTCTCTGTATATCCGTGATATGGGGTAGGATAAATACGAAACCAAACTCGAGTTAGCCTTGTCAATGTTTATACCACTCTGGTCAGGTCTGCTACTCACTACACTCGGCTAATGCCTCGTGTAGTAATACACAACCTGCCCATCGTGGTATAAACATTGACAAGGCTAACTCTCGTTTGGTTTCTACTAAGTATTCAATATCAGTGTATATATAAGGTTTTTTAATCATTGATTGATTTCAGGATTATTTTTATATTCCCGACTTGGAACTTCGCTAACATGATTTTCCCATTCTTTCTTTCACCCTTACTGTTTCACAACTTAAGACAGTTGCGTTAAGAGAGTTTTTGTCCAGTGTATAACAGTTCATTCACCCATTCTGCCTCACAAGTTTTGTTCTCTATAACATTTCCCCACCCTGACAGCATCACACCCTATGAGTCTTCCTTTAACATCTTTCAGCCCCTAATGAAAAGAGAGTTGTTCCGCGTATAGCATTGCCATTACCTTTAAATAGTTAAGTATATGTCCTTTTTTTTTTATTCTTTCAGCCCCACACTTTGACGTGGGACAGTCACCACAAAACCAACAAGGAGTCACTGTATTGTTACTGTGGCGGTCCTGGTGACTGGTATATGAAGATGCTCCAGTGCTGTCGATGTAAACAGTGGTTTCACGAAGGTAGGTCTGCAATACACTACATCACAGAAAAGAACACTGAAAGCACAATAACTTCTTTAATACTACACAGTACCTTGTAGAATCGTCTGATATTTTCTATAATCATTAAATGCAGCTAAACACAGAGATGCCAGTTTTCCATTTTCCCCTGGAAATCCACTTTTTCATATCCAGAATATGTTATTACGTTTCCTTGTGTAAAAAAAGGTTGATATTGATTTAGCCTCATTTACGCCAATGAAAGAGTGGTTAAAACCTCCCAGAGACCCTCGGCCCCATGCCATGGCCGAAAAGGGCATAATATCCAAGTTCTCACGGTCTCTCTGAAGCAGAAAATTCCACATACAAAATATTTCCACTTTTTTCCCTGACCCCAACTGACATCCCTGTAATAAAACAAAGATTTAAAATACGGGGCGAAAAGCACTTCTGGTCCCAATAAAACAATAACTGTAATAAAACAAAGAAAACAGTTTATAGTGAGCTACCTTCCGTTGATGTGGCCTTCAGTTGCTACATTTTCAAGTTAGTGAATTTCAAACCCACATCCTCTGCTCGATACACCACATCAATCTGATAATGCTATCATTTGTTACCTAACCACTGCCTCGGGAACGTCTGTGGCATAGTGACATGGTTTGTTGGTGGAAATCACACTCGTGCCAAAACTCTGAGGCATGAAGGCCACATCATCTCTACGTACTTATTTCCCACTCCGAGGAATGTTCACCCAACTGAACATAGGTCTCATGACCATCATTTGTGCTTAGTCTTTTAAGTTTTACCCGTTCGCTGAAATAAATTGCTCAGTCCCCTCTCAGCAGAACCGCCCTGGTTTCCTGGATCTATCAGAGGTCAGGAGCTCCTTCTAATGCATCCTCTCTATACCCGTCCTTATGTAGCCTCCAGACCTCTAGGGCTACTAAACTTTAGCTGGAATTGCCGAGGATCTAAACTAAGCCTACCATAGAGTTCCCGGCAACTTGAGAGAACGGGAGCTCTGAACACGTGAAACAGATTGTATACTGTCTCTTTACACATTTTCTCTTTTTTTGTGTGTGGGTTTTTCTTGTCGCTCAATTTCTTTGACCGGATTATCAAACTCGATGTTAAACTCAGTACTCGCCTGTATATCAAACCGAGTGACAGCAGCAACTACCGCCAATACGACTCAGCTTATCCCAAACACTGTATCAGAGGCATCACTTATGGTTGAATCCTTTGTTCGGCATTAGGCAGAACCTACGGGAACAGATATATAACATGAGCTGCTGCAGTTCAAACCTGATATATTTTGTCACATACAAACACTGTAGCAATAAATATGTCTGAATTCAAAATCCGCTTTGTAGCACATTTCAACAATATTACCAAAAAGAACTAGAAAAACAGTAAGGTAGCATGCCACTTCAACTCTACTCACCACATCGGTCTTGAAAACATCGTCATACATATTGTAGACATCGTCTATATAGCTGCTGAATCTTCTAAGGTGAAATGATCACGAGAAATGCTCGAATTCAACTGGGTTCAGCGTCTACTTACAAATTCTCCAGTGGGACTAAACGTAATGGTCCAAATCTAGCTAGCACATGCACTAACCCCAAATCTATCCACTGAAAAACATTTTCTAAACAATTTAGGCTGGTGCACGCTTCTCAATTTATAGCTGGTGATTTTCAACCTGATCAGATAACCACTTGACCACTCACATGTACCAATATCATAAGCTACCAAACACACTTTTTAATTATGATGATCACAGAGTTGACAGCCAAACTGGCACTGTCACATTGCGCTCACCTGATTTGAACACACAACTTTGAGTTCATTTTATTTTTCCACAACAACATGATGTGCAGCTGCACTACATTACAAACATTTGAATCTTCAAGCCTTACCAGCTTGGAAAATCTCTTGCCAGTTCTCCAATTAACCCCAAGGTCAAATGCCTGTAATAGGCTGAATCAATTTCACCTTGTTGTACAATGTTATTTAAGGGCAGAGATAACTAAGCTGTAGTAGGCTAGGTGCTCTAAGTGTAACTCCTCCACTGGCAACATGCAAGTAGTCAGGTCTATAACTTAGCTGTAGTAGGCTAGGTGCTCTATGTGTAACTCCTCCACTGGCAACATGTAAGTAGTCAGGTGGGACATGTTGTACAACCAGTAGATAGCCCAATTTTTTCAATATAAAAGGAAAGTTTGGCAGTCACCATAAATACAGCAAGTGTCAAAACCTAATAAACCAATTATGTCTGTGTGCTAGTATGTGGCTGGTGTGGTTGAACAGCAATGAAAAAAACCCCCAAACGATTATTCCAAATTGGAGTCTGTAGTGTGTATTGTTACATTTAACAGAATAATCTTTTAGTCATATGATTAACAGTGACCGTAAATACCACTCCATGGCTCATTGCTTTCCTTCCACATGCTTCTTGCTTAAATTGTTTTCCTATTTTGTTATTGAATTATGCCTTTCATGGTGTATTTTCATGAATATCAATGGAGACTGAAAAAAACCCACTAAGTTGAGATATAAGATGCAACCAGTGTAACTAAGGCTGAGTTCCAGTTCAAGCTATTTCTGAATTTAATGTTAAACTGATGATACCTGAATCACACCTGTATCTACTTCCGTTGCACGGAGACTTAAGTGAGATAAGTTATATATAGACGCGCAATAAGACAAGAATAACGCATGTCTCTCTGTATCCGACAGCCTGTTTGCAATGCCTCAACAAGCCGCTGGTGTATGGAGACCGCTTCTACGTATTTGCCTGTTCCTTCTGTAACTCCGGGCCAGAATATCTCACCCGCCTACAACTTAAATGGTACGTCACTTTTCTCATGTAGGCCTACAAATTAAATTGTCTAATTCCGTAGTTGTTGTCTAAACTGGCTGTTTTAATTGCTTTATTATAAATGATTACAGACAAGAATCGCTAGTTTTCCCAATTTTCAAGGCAATTTAAAAAAATCTCTACGTATATGTTATGTAATCTGTTGAACATATTTCAAAAATTCACATTAAACAAAGTTAATCCTATGTAACGTATAATTTCGATTTTTCTTTCAGGCACGATGTTGCTCAATTAGCCCTCTTCAATTTGACGGTCCTGACTCACAAAAAATACCACCACTTTGAAGAGAAAGTCGTAGATTATGTAAATACTAACTGGGATAAGCTGCAACTCGGAAAGGTTAGTACTGACAACACGTGTTCCTTATTCTCTGGAATATTATTTAAAATTATCCAGTGATGTACTCTATATCAGTTTTAGGTTATTTCAGGTTTTAAATATGTAAATGTAAATATATCTCTTTCTTGTAAATATCCTGACGAATGCAGCTTTTATATTGCCTAGTATATACATGTGTATGATACAGACACGGAATGTGCTGCGTTCTATGTTCCCGGCCATTGGTTCCCTGGACCCTCCGGTATCTAGAGTTACCCCCACACCAGATTTTTTTAGGGGGAGGGGGATGGGCTCTATATCATGATCAAAGTTGCAAAACATTTGAAATTAACGGAGTTCCACATTCGAGTTCTATGCTGCATAATATGATGGTGGTAATGGTACAAAACTCTGGTATTATGGTTTTCCAGTTTGCTTCGGGATGCCACTGGCATTTCTGTTTAATTTTAAGAGACTAATAGTATTATTTCTCCTTAGTACCACCCACATATTATAAATTTTACTTGATGATATCTCTCAAGGTACAGAGTATACACTCTTATATTTCTCAGTTGATTTGCAACATTGCATCCACAACGCACAGATATTTCGCATATCGCAAGGCCAAGTCCTCATGTATATGATTAAGACGGTCTTTATTCCTTCTTGCCAAAATATTTCAGAAAGGTTCATGTGTCATATTGGATGTACAAATATTCACATAGACTGTGGGTTGTTGAGTATCAGTAGAGACCTGCTCTGTTCAACCTGCTCTTTTAACTAATAGGTTCGAGGATGTGCATTTCAGCGAGTTCACTCGTTGCACTGAATATATGCAGCCATATCAGATGTTCCTACAACTGTCGAACAAAATCAGACAGTTACATAAAGTAAACAACTATCCCGGGATAAGAAAGCTTATATTAATAGACAACTAACTAGACATGCCACAGACCCCTGAACCTATTGGAGAGAAATAAACAGGGTAACCAAACCAGTGGGGGAGAAATTTGAGGTTTGCTTTAGAGGTAACGAAGGGGATATTCTGAATATCAATGACCGTGCCGAGTTTGCTAATAATTTCTTCTGTGGAATAGGTAAGGAGATAACTACAAATCTAGACAATTCTGCAATGTTCCAGGACACCGGCTTAAGACACCTAGATGGTTTTACAGTCATGAACATAACTAACTCAGAGAGACTGATGCAATTGTTTAAGGAATACAAATCTTCGGGAATACATGGTTTGAAATGTTCAGTGCTTAAGGATACCCTGTTAAATTCGTCTGAGTTATTTGCCGATTTATTCTGTGCACTGGTTGAGTATAGCAGTTTCCCCCAGGAATGGAAGGAAGGAGGGCTCGCTCCTCTGCCAAAAAATGGTGATCCACAGGCTATAATGAACTGGAGCCGGTGTGTGTACTACCTGTTCCAGGTAAGATTCTGGAACGGGTGGTTCACACTCGTCTACAAATTTCTCGAAGATTCAGGCTTTTTCAATCCAAGACAATTCGGGTTCAGGAAGAAAAGAAGCACTGGTGGCGCTGTCTTTAGCCTGGTCCACCACCTAGTGGGGGATGAAAACTCAAAAGCGATGGATGAAAACTTAATATTGATAGCTCTATATATAGATATATGCAAAGCATTCGACTGTGTAGATCACATAATTCTGCTTGTTAAACTGAGGGATGCAGGTGTCGGCCATGAGTTGGTAGATTGGTTTGCATCATATCTGAGTAATAGGCATTGTTACACTGAGTATGGTGGACGATCGTCTAACATGAAGCGAGTAGATTGCGGTATTCCACAGGGGTCAATATTAGACCCCTTACTGTTTTTGATCTTTGTTAATGATTTGATGTTATCGGAAGACTCCTTGTTTTTCTTAATGTACGCAGATGATCTGCTTGTTGTATCTACTAATCGAGAGGTTTTGGAGGTAAAATCAAACCTACAAGCAACTATCAACCTTTTTGAAAACTGGTACACATCGAATTGACTAGCGATAAACGTTTCAAAAACGAAAGCAGTATATCATGGTTCAAGAAATAAGTTGAAAAGTTTGACAAACATGTTCGTAAAAAAAGATTGAGAATAAAGCTACTCTATTTGCTAAAACTACAAAATATTTCGATGAAGACACTACAAAGAAAATCTTGAAAACATGTCTATTGCCTCTGGCAGACCACTGCTGTTTCCTCCTGGAAGGTGCCACTCTAAAATCCCAAAGACGACTTGAAGTCAGTTTAAAATGATGCCTACGAATAGCGTTAGGTAAGAAAGCATTTAAGGAAGGATTTTTATTAGTAATGACGAGCTTAGACGCAAATTTGGAGTGACACCTCCACGGGATAGGCGGCTGATGGTCCTAATGGGAGTCATCAGGAGCCTATACTCGACGAAATGTTTAACTGCCCAGACCAATGAAAAAGCAACTCGAGAAACAAGGCAAACAGTCAAACAAAATATGTACTTTAAGAAACCATGCACAGAAAAATTTCGTAAATCATGTACTTATACTGGTATAAAAATCTTGAAAACCCTGACCACCTATGCACAAAGGTCAAGTGGAGGAAGAACTTTTAAATTTAATGGTCTACCTATCCTAATAACCAGGTTAGAAACAGTATTCACCACTTGCACATAAGCGTGGCGCTGCAATCAGGTTGCGCTGGTTGCATGTGGCTAGCCACTGCTTTCCGGGAATCAGCCACAGACTCGGATTCGAAAACGAGGCGTGATACGTTACCTGGGTCAGCAGCATGGCTTCACAACTATAAGCACAGAGTTAACTAGAAATGTAATTTGTTGTTGTGTCGTGAATAAAAGGCCGAGCTTTATAAATAAGACCCTATTAGAAAGCCAAAACTTAAGCCTATCTGTCAATATAATATCATATACTTGTGTTTTGGCTAAGATTTCCAATCATTGATTGAACATCCAGATTATTTTGGTAAAAAAAACCCACAAACATGTTACCTTCCTGTTTTCACAGTGATTTAATGAAAAATCTATCGCGATGACCTATAGAAATAAACATCCTACCTTCTTAGGCACTTCAAGAAGATTAAAATGATACCAATATCACCAGGTTAAGGTAGATATTTCCTGAGATACTGGACTATTGAGACAAGGTGAAAAGTGTTCATAAGAGTGCAAAAATAAATGATTTTCTGATATTGTATTTTGGGCGAATTGTATAGCTGGGAACTGCAAATAATTACCTCTTAATTAAATTTACCAGCTGTATTCTATGGGGTTCTATCTTCAAAACACTTCAATTTTATCTTTAAATGTACGGTAACAGTGCAATCACAAGAAGTTAGATATCCATTCACACAAATGTAATAATATTGTAAAATCACATTATTTTACTCCGTCATGATGCTATGTTTCATCAAGAAATATCCATCACAGCCTGGCAATATAGGTATCAAATTAATCATCATGAGGTACCTAATAAGATATGATAGTTATTTCTATAGGTCATCAAGATAGATTTTTTTTATTAAATCACTGTGAAAACAGGAAGGTAACATATTTTAGTGGTTTTTTTACCTAAACAATTCCGATGTTCAATCTATGACAGGAGATCCTAGCCATAACACAGGTACATGTATATCATATATATATATCAACAGATTGGTCCAACTCTCAGCTTTCTAACAATGTTTTAATTATAAAATTCGGCCGTTTATTTATGACAGAAGTGTGATTATATATATTACTTCAGAATCAATATTAAGGAAATTGACATGGATTTGATTTTCAAGTTAAAATGTCCGATATGCCTTTAAGTATAAGAGGCATACAAATCTCCTCTGCAGATAATTCTCAAATAAGTTTTAGTTCATGAAAATCTCCTCTCCAAATAATTCTCAAAAACTTTAGTTTATGCAGACATATGTCATGTATAAGCACCCGTTGCACAGTGAAGCCGCTCCCGCACAGTGCACGCCTCGTTTTGGCGTGACCTACTTGCCGCCATTACAAGATGGCGCTAGTGTGAAGGGGGTCTATTAAATATAATTATATAGATATTTAAGAAATCTGGAGACAGTACCAAACGTGGTGCATGTGTTAATTGACGGGACTTCATCTTTGTTGATGTCAGCATTATTTGCCATCTGTCATCTACTACGGTTTTACTGTATTCAAAGGGCAATCAAGACCATGTAAATACCTATTGAAAGTGATGTTAGATTAAGATAATATCTTGGTTGTACGAAGATACGCTACGACGGGCAAAGTATCATATCATATACAAACTATCTATAGATCGCTGTAGCCTTAAGTTGTTTGGTAGAACACTATCATTTGTACAATACCATCTTTATCATTGTGTTTCCATGTTAGCATTATACCATTTCACCCACAGACGTGGAAGAATGACGATATATAGTAGAATGTCTTGTGAATAAACCAAATTAAAAAAAAATTAAAAATGGGGTTAACTTAGATTGGCTTGTACCCTGCCTTAGACTAGCACTCGTTCCCTAGTCATCTTATAGGGGGCATGGCAGCCTTTAATCTTTTTGCCCTACCCCAACTGTAAACCCATAAGACTCAGTATTTACATTTTAAGTTTTGTAATGTTATGCTTCTGTGCAATATTTCAAAGAAATGTTCTTTCTACCATTGCAGCTAGATAATGTAGACAAAGCAGACAGACCTCGGAAGTTACTTAAAGCCTTACAACTTAATGTACAGCGGTAAGTACAAATTTATTATTTGTGGAAATAATTGGCATGGATCTGTAGTTTAAAATATACCCGATATAAAGGTCACAAACATGAGAGCGTGCCTGAAAAAAAAGTATTACAGCCTGGAAAAGGCCTGAAATTTTGTTGGGCTGTTTATGTATGAACCCTGTCTTAAGCTACTTCTTTTGAGTTTTAAATGTGGCCACCCGCTCTTTTGGCATCTAAATGCCAATATTTCTATTTGAAAATGCGCATTTAGCTCTTGTTTATGGTATGTGTGTGTATGTTTGAGGCAGGTAGACTGGTGTCTAGACAATCACACACCAGGCAATGGCCTGCATAGGCTCCTGTGGGTGTCAGGTAGGGATCTGTGGGGTGTTTGTGTGATTGTTTAAAACAGTGTGTCAGTGTCTCTATGACATAGTATCACCTGTATAACGGCATTTTATAATATATAGCCTATCCATTGACAGACTGAAAGCCTCGTTTAAGGAGACACCCCGCTGAAGGGGACACTTTGTTTGGAATGGGGGCGGCTTCCTTAAGTGGGGTTTACTCTTGTCTATTCAAGGTGTAACAGAAAAGTGGAAGGAGAATCAACAAAATTATTTACTTAATTGTAGCTTTCACGGCAGGAAGAAATGGGCGTCTATCCAGGAAAAGTAAATCCACTATTTCTACAATGTATTTGTTCTGTTTTTGTTGTTCTGAAGAGTTGATATTGCTCTAATAACATGATGTATGCATACACATTTTACAGTATTTATACATAATACAACCGTCACATACTATTGTAAACATTGCTCGATGGTTCGGCGACTCATGGGTGTGTGTCCTAGTAACCTAATTTTTCTTAGGGATGCAAATATTCAGATATATTACTGGTATCTGAAATTTTACTATTGTAATTTATAGTAAAATTACCCTTTTTTCGAAACATTTATTTATCCTGGGTCATGCTCAATCTTGAAACTGGCTTCAATGCACGCCCAGTAGGCATTCCTTTATTTCCAAAAAAAATTGTCATACGTTTACGGGCATATAAGCAACATAAATATATGTAGGGTGTACATAATCATCTTAAAAAGAATAAATAATTTGAATATTCCAAAGAAAGATATCATCATTTATCCTACCCCTAATAAAAAACGCCATAGGCTCAGTTTGAGTCTGAGTTTATTTATGCCACTCATTTTGTTGGCTCTGTTATGTCACTCGTCTTCGACTCGTGAAATTATGGAGCCAACAAAATGCGTGGCATAAATAAACTCAGACTCAAACTTGTGACGTCTCTTGATAGTATTTGAAAGAGACAAATCTCTTTGATTGTACATAAGATATTTGAAAACATTGAAAAAAATGGACTAAAATAAGTCTACGAAAGTGAAAAGCTAAATCATTGACAGTCCCTATATACCCTCAGAGTCCCCTGGGACATTAAACCACAAACAAACAAACGATCATCTGGAAAGACTTCATTGATATTTTCGAGATCAGGTAGGATTTTTGTTTAAAGCGATCTTGAAAAAAGGAGCCATATTTGCTCTTGTAGTACGTAACTGGTCCTGAAGAAAAGCATCTTTTTTTTTTTTTACTTATTAGCAGGTGGACGGTTGGTCTTTAGGTTATGGCTATAGCCTACTGTAGTACACTGCTTGTAGAGTTACTAGGCGACTTGACCACTTTTTTGCTTTTTATAGCGAACTAAACACAGATAGGAATATGGTTTTTGTTTTGGAAAGGTTTTATGACCATACCATATCTGACAGTTTTAATTCTTAGTATTTTGACATGGATTTTTTAGAAAAAGAAATTCAGTTTTTGGGGGACTTTTTGAGTCACAGGTCCATTTTTAAGGACTCCTTTATGGACATATTTCTACCTGTAAAACTGGCAACAATCATGATATAATATGTCTATGTCTCATTTGAAAGAGAATGAAAAACAGGTGCTAGGAAGTGGAATTTTCTAGGTGGATTTTATATTTACAGAGATATTCAAGTATTTGTCAAAAGGGCGGATTGGGGGGGGGGGGGGGTGAAATGAGCATACTCAGACAGATGTTTACTCAATATTAATTTATATTGAGCATTAGTGTAACATTTACCATGTATATTTGATGTGCTATTCATGTATTTTTGCTAAATCTCATAATGGGAGGGGGGGGGGGAGGCTGCAGGTGTATGAGAGGATGGTTTATTCAGCATATTTACACAAATCAGAAGTCAAAATGGTTCATTACTTTGTTCTCGGAATCAGTCAAGACCCGGTCAAATAATACGGTTTTGCAAAATCATTTGCAATATCATTTACCATCAGATATTGGCTTGATCTACTTTATTCGTGTACATAGGAACAAGGTTTTGCCCCTAGCATATGGCCAGGCTGCATGCAGATCAGTCTGTGTGCACTCATCCATGAAACTATCACCATGAGGCCATTTTATATGTAGTTTGGGCACTGATGATTGCCAATTGAAATCGCCCTCAGGTAGCTAAATATATGTGTGCATTGATCCATGAACTCCTTAGTTCACAGAGAAGTAGGGCTTTAGATATACAATCAATGCAGGCCCTTCCCTATTCATGGATTCACACCCTACAAGTCTACAAGTTGACTACACCGTGAATTTAGATCACCTGTATAAATGTCCGAGACTACACGCAACCGGACCCCTTTCTTCTTTTTTTATGATAGCAGCTTTATTTTCATAATAGTTAAGTTTCAATAATATTTTTAAGTCTAGACTTATGACATTAAACAATCCGTAAATGAACGATATACTTACAGAGTTTGTTAGTTCATCACGTTTTCATTTAAAAAAAGGGTTAATTTCCACAACTGATGCATACTGATAAAAGAGACCTGTAGCATTCAGGGATCGTGTGTTTTATTGCACTTTTCACGACACGCCTGGGAGGGGCACAGTCGAAATAGGTTCGTCTAATATTCCATTAAAATTAGATACAAGGAGAAGCCATAAACCTGTAGACACTGCTTTGACAGCCTATCAACGTTACCCAGCTTAATGTTGGAGTAAACAACGCAGACGGTTTTACTCGAAACAGCCATTTTTCTATTTCTGTTTTCATTTCCGTTTTCTTCCCTAACCGTGGCTTTCATTAAAGAATTTGATTAGTTGGAACATCCAAACACTCAGTTTATGAGTTAGAGGGCTTATGGATCCCAGTGCTCCAACCTCGAGCTGTGGGATGGTAGGATTCCCGTAGGAAAAGCTGCTACGGACAAGGGCTAGAATACGTTATAAGGGACTCCCCCTTTTCTGATATCCTGTAATCCTAACCACCACACTGATGTGAAGAACGCAAGGGAAGCCACTCCTTTTTACTTAAATTGAATGAAATAAAAACAGAAAAAGGAATGTTTGTCGGTTAGTAACCCTCTAAAATTATTATCATTACAAATATTCAGTAAAGTCTAACCCTCTGATGAGATATAGACGAAGGGATCAAAAGGTGAAGTGCCAAGCTCTTTGAAAGTATGTGGCAGAATCTTTAGATAACAATTAAAATAAGAAATGGAGTAATGGAGTAATTAACCTCTTAGTTCATCATGTAAGTTGGATATGTGGAAGATCAACTGAAGATGCATCCTGTTAGAGAAAGTGGAAGTTAAGTACATGTAGTTAGCTTCGAAACCAACACCTAAGCAGTGTGTCTAGGAATAAGTTGTAGCTTGTTTATATAGACTGATGTTCTAAACTGTCTTGTTTGGTTTCTAATTCGGGGTTTGATTCACGGAAACACTGACTCATATTCGTCGGTCGGGCAGGCATTGACTCACAGTCAGCCAATCACTCCTGTTCCACTGAGAGAAGAAAACAAGACACCGTAAAGTCTGTGGTTAATACATTACGCACTGACCCGATCGTTAGAGACGACTACTTGTTTGATCTTACTGCAGACTTTAGAAGATAGCCTAAGCGTGTAATAATACCGTAGGAAAGATGTGATCTGATCGTAAGATTTATGAGTTTGCGCTACACTGGTAACTAATTGAACCATATTATTAAGTCTCCCCTGATATTGATATAGTTTTCATTTTAGACATTTCCTTTGTCAGTATATGTAGTATTAATGACCACTTAGGAGCTCCTGCAAAATTGATAATAGTAGCATAGCCCAATGGCTGTTACAATTAAGTGACACAGATGAAAAGAAAAAAACTATGGCACGAAACTAATAAACCAGAGAAGGTGAAGGCTTCGTCTGCGTGTGCTTTAGATCATTATTCAAACGGAAAAAAAGGAAACCTATTTCCTACTTTAGTTAAACACTAGCAGAGCAATCCAGTCACTGTCGGAATATCGTCTGCTCATGTTGTTTAGCGTACACAAATTGCAGAGCATTTACGACCCACGTCTGAATATAGGAGGAGACGCACGTTATGGCTATGACGTCATATGTCACGTGGTGAGCGCGGCTGAGCGTCTCTGGTGGCGGGGAACATTGGTTTGTCGGCTGGCCGTGAGAGGAGACTGTTTACAAACTGTGTTCATCGTAGTGTGACTGGTGTGTGGGCGTGGGATCAGGCGCCTGGGTTGACCGTGATGGGGATGGCAGGAAAACAAGCTCCATAAATATCAGCCCAATAGAAACTACGAACTCAGGAAAGACCCACTTAATTTCTAGTTGGATCTCAACGAGCGGGTGTGAATGGCGTGCGCTTATTTAGGCTGTTTAGTGAACCACGACTGATGATCGGACATAGCTAATTTAACATGTTCAGTGAACCATGACTGATGACTGGACGTTAACTGATCTGGGATCTCCTCTGAGATACTACGGCTAAAGTGTCACTTTTACGATGACCCAAGTTCGAAGATGGTTCCATCACTTCTGGTGGCACTTTTGATACAGCATATCATGAGAAATGATTATATAATTACATTACCGATAGTCATGCAAAAATATCATTGTGTCATGATAGCTGTATGATCTGATAGTCATATGAGAGTTGGCATCACCCGGCTTGTTATGGTGTATGTAATGCCACGTCTCACAGATATTGAAAGTTAGTATCAGAACCGAGATAGCACTCAGATTGATCACTGATATTTTACACCAGCAACCCAGGCTAGGTTCACTCAACCATGACGAATCGGGGATAACTACGATACTCCCATAATTCAGATATAGCAAAAATAGGGAGTATCCTCACCAACACATTGCAATATGTGTAAATTGAAACAATCTCTTTTGCAGGTTTCAAAATGCTCGCGAGAACAAGAAGTGTGGTAATTTGTGGGGTCTGCGCGTGAGAGTGCCGCCGCCAGCCCCGCAGATCGTAGTGCCCTCTAACGGCGTTATCACAGACGAAATATTCTACGGCATCGAGGCCAACAACTCCAAACGGAAACTGCTGTCAAAGTAAGACATCCTCAGTATTTATTGTTCTCTCTACCAAGTGCTATATGTAGTGTTCATCCGTTTGGTATCCCCTACCACACATTCTTTATGTGCTTTGTTATGTTATATGAAAAGATAATATGCAATGAATTTATATTTACTTGTATAGAATCTAACGCATCACTATTCATGATATTCAGATGAAAATAAGTTTTTTTATTCGTGAGTTAATTTATTTAATTGGAGAATCAAAATTTAATTGGGAAAAAAAATGATTGGAGAATTCTCAAGGTAATCGAAGACTATTTACTTAATCAGAAATACGATTCGTTTGACGTGACTAATAAAGTGCTTGCTAACAAAAGGTTAACATTAGAGTTCATGACATAAAGGATGGAGATTTCAACACTCGGCATTGAAGTACGCTCTGCTCCACATGATCTTGTTTCTTCATCCCCTTGTAAAGTTAGAATGGTTGAATCTACTCAATGCAAAGACTGTACACATTGACTAGATGAACTGTTTTACACCACCCTTTAAGATCACCTCAAAAGGATCGAAAGCGTAAGGCGACAGACAATTTGGATGAAGTGAAACTACGGAAATCCAAAAAAGCTAGAACGCTACTTAAGGTAGGTGACTTTTCCCATAACAAACGATGACAGTCCCTTATTTAAGGGGTCCCTTTGCTGGGGCTGCCACAGAATTTAACAATTTTTGTCTGCCTCGTATACTAAAATCAGAATTTATCACAAGATTGCTTAACCATCGATTTAAAAAGGGAGGTGCAAAACCACCACTTGAGGGGCTCCTTCTATCTTTGCAGAGCAGGTCCACAGTGCTAATTTTTACCAAAGCTATTGCTAGTAAATATTATGTGATTTCATACTGGACGGACTTAAGGGTTTGCAGAGTTAAAACATCAGTGATAACAATTTGTCTTTAAATACTATGTAATTTCATACCAGAAGGAACGGTGTATGATTTCACGGCAGGTGACTTTACGGGACTACCGAATTAAATAATCGTTGATAAAAATTACAGGCATGCCAGTTTTCGATGTTTCCGTTGAAATTCATGTTTTCATTTTCAGGATAAAAAATGTTTCATCCTTGTGTAATACTGACATACTAACTGCTAAATTACGCAATTCAGTCACTGAACCTCCCCACTGACGCATGTAAAAACTTGAGCTTTCCCTTGATTCTCTGATCTCCCACTGTAATGAGTATGTCATGCGTAAACCCTGTATTGCTATGTAAAATATTTCAATTTTTTCTGATCCTTACTGGCATCCCTGCAATTATTCTGTAAAGAAAAAGAAAATAAATTATAAAATGTTGTCTTTTTACACCTGCAGATGGACTCGGAGGACTACACGGACACGGACCAGAACTACAGCCCGGTGAACGGCCTGGAGCAGGCGGTGAACGGGCGCGAGGCGGCCGAGACGGAGAACCAGGGGCCGTCCACGCTCGACACCATCATCCCGTGGCCGAGCAGCTACGAGGGCCTCAACCACCCGTTTAAGACGGTGCTCGAGTGCAACGAGGAGATCCAGCACACGCAGATCAAGGCCAAACTGCTCAACTCGTACCAGAACGGCGCGCTGAGCGCCAGCGAGGAGAGCGACTCGCAGACGGAGACCACTGAGAGTGACAGTCAGTCCGTGTATATGGGCGAGGAGACAATGCCGGCAGCGCCCGCCTCCCACGCCGCCACCACCAGCACAGCCGCCGCCGCCGCTGCCGCCGCCGCCGTTGCCGCCTCCATGCCGGACAAACCCCTGAGGAAGAAGCGCGGGCGGAAATCTAAGGCCGAGCTGCTGGCCATCGCCGAGGCGGAGGCGCGGGCCAAGGCGCTGGCCAAGGAGAAGGAGCGCACACAGAAGAAGAAGCGGCTGGCGGCGGCAGCGGAGCTGAAGTTACCGGTGGTGAAGACGCCGCACCATGCTAAGAACGTGGTGGACAAGAGCACGCTGGACGGTATGCGGCAGCGCGAGGTGCCGCTTAACCAGCTGCGCTCCTCCGTGAGCTGCTACTTCGGCGCCGTCGACAGACTGAAGAACGGTGAGCGCTTCCAGGTGCTTGCCCGCAGAGTGACGCCCGATGGCAAGGTCCAGTACCTCATCGAGTGGGAAGGCTTTCTGGGCTGAAATGAATCTCTATTATTATTCTTAATGTTATTATTATTCTTATTATTATTATTGAAGGACAGACATGGTAGAGTAGGTTTTATTAATAATTGAACGAAGATCTGTTTCGATGTCTTCTCTGTATCCCACGGAGTCTTTTTTTAAAGTTTTTGTTTTTAGATTGACGAAGGGGTTTGGATTGGAAGCAGTTCTCACTCATTGAACGCAAACTGAGTTCACTTTCTTTTCGCAAGATTTTACTGTGTCGTCAGTGCCGAAGAGAGAAGAGACAGACGTGATGACAGCCATTGGGAAAAACACAAACATTGAAAAACCCAGATCTCTTCATCAATTGCCAATTTTAGTTTTTAATCATGTAAAAAAGGTGCATAAGCAATTCCCGAACTCGGTGATGTTTTTAGATAGAAATGTCCCGTTTTATATATTTTCGTTGGGAGAGTATCAGTCGGACAGGACATAATTAGATGGTTATACTATAGACAGGAGGCAATTCTGCCTGATTACAAACTGCCATTATGTAGTGTAGCACTTTATCTGATTCACAGATGTACGTACCGTTTGTAAAAATACAAATGAAAGTATTAGATTTATTGCGGTTTACATCATAAACTACCAAAAGAAACGTTTTTTCTTTTGAAGGTGAATGTATGTGATATGGTCTATATCGTCGTGAAATATGTTTTACCAATCAATTTACAAAAAGGAAACCCCGCAAATATGGTGAGGTTTACGTTGTGAGGGGCTTGAAATGCCCTCGCTAGATTTGATCAGTAAATAAGAACATCTACTGCCATGTGAGTGAGACGGTGAGTGAGTCAGTCGATGGGTGAGTCAGTCTGAAAGGGAATGAGGCGTTTCGTGGAGTGCACAACCCTATTTATAGGGTGAAGTTTGTATTGCTGAGTCATGTCCCTATTTTGTTGTACTTGAAGAGGGATTCCAGAAGAGAAATATGAAAGAGTCCTCTCCTTTCCTAACTTTTCTTCACGAAATGGTAGATTGGATATACATGTATACAACTTCGATGTTAAATGCAGGGATGCCAGTTGTCAATGTTTCCATTGAAATTCATTTTCAGAGTTAAAAAAAAAAAAAATCCTCGTGTGATATTGATAAACCAACTCCTAAATTACCCAATTCATCCATAGCCCACGCTCCTCCACTGAACCTCCCCACTGACCCATGTGAAAATTTGAGCTTTCCTTTGATTCCCCTTTGTAATGCATGTGTAATGATTAAACCCAGTATTGCAATAAAACATAATTTAATGTTTGTCTAACCAAACTGGCAACCCTGTAAATGAGTATACAGAGTCGTAGAAAGACCATAAACTAAAGAGTGAGCCGTGATACAGGGCATACGGTAACTGAATAAGAAACTCCCCATCTCTAAATGCGACATTTTGATGCATTCTAAACGTGTGGCCTTGTGCGTGAATCTTGCGAATGCTAGAAATTACAGTACATGTGTATTCTTGATCAGCGAAGGAGGGGAATATATGGAGACGGACCTAAAACTAACTCCTAAATATGTGGTCACTTTTTTAAATCTCGTTGCAGCATTTGTTTCTTCTTTTTTTTCCAAAAAGAAAGGGGAAGTTTTATCATCCACCAATAGCTAGTCTCGTTAGATATCGGTGATGCTGACGATACATCATCTAGCTATACAAAAAATACACGATTTACTCGTATGAATGAAGACGAACACGTCTGTGTGAGATTTTACAATGACCACAGCAACAGCAGCAGGAAATACGACCGTTGGCTCTAAGGATTCATTTACTATAATATCTCGCAAATCTCAGCAATACTGTTACCCCGCGTACATAAAATATCATTTAGTTGCTTTCATTTATGATCTTATAGTTGCAGAGATGGCAGGTTTCTACTTTTTCATGGAAGTCCATCTTTTTTCATTTACAGCAAATACATTTCTTTTTTGTAGGTAAGACCAAAAATAATATCAATTGAACCTCATTCACGCCAATAAAAGTGGACTGATTCTCGCCACATGCCCTCGATCCCACATCATGGTAGACACCACTGTATTTTTCATATTTTCTAGGTCTTTCTCAGGCAGCAAATTCCTTATGAAAAATATTTCCACTCTTTTTCTTCTTACCCTAACTGAAATCCCTAGACTGTTCCAATGTTATATTTTCTGGTTTTTTTATAACGTATATAAAATATATATATACAAGTCCTTATACAATAGTAAAGCCAAGAGAAGTGCAACTAACCACACTCCCGCAACAGATGCGAACCAATTGTCAGTGTGATTGTGACGTCATCTGAAGATCTCTTATTTATTGTCTTGTTCTCGGTCACATGGTTTGAGTGCAAAGACATGGAAACTGCTCGCCAGTAGTTTTATCCACTCGTACATGATATTGCTTTATCACTTTACTTAGAATGAATCGAGGCTACTCATAACTTGATTCAACTGTCAAAGGTTGTAACTGAAAGATTGGTGACTGTATATGTGTCGTGTGTTAGTATGTGGATGTCTGAGCATGGTGTGTGTGTGCCTGTGTCTTAATGTATGGATGTGTGAGTGTGCATCTCTGTTATTGTATCTGAATGTGTAATAATGAAGGTAATAATGTATAAAAGATGACTAGCGGCGTTGGGTTTTTATGTGGACAGAAATCGGCCCATTTTATTCATAACAACTTCAAATTTAATTGTCAGATATCGTCCGTTACTCTTTTTTTCAGCTTTGTCTGGGAGAGGGCGTAACGGAAGTTGCTGATTAATTAGGAAATAAACAACTAAGGAAATTAACTAATTTATAAGGTTGCGTAAAGAACCCTAAAAAAGAAGAAAAATACTTGGGCCATTTTATAGAAAAAGAATAGGTAATATTGATTACAAAACGTTTTATAATTTGTCTCGTCAGCATGTGTCTTCGTGCGTGTTGTACTGAAGTTGTGATTAAATTTATATATGACTATTTAGAGTGTCGGAAAGTGAAAGAGTTGATGTCACCATTGTATTCACAAGAAGAAAAAACAGGAATGCTCAAGTCTGCTCCATGCATTTCTTCCATTGTGTCAAAGTGAGCTTTAACGCCTGTTTAAGGTCTTCGTTTGTGCCTCAACATTTTTTTTACCGATTTCTTTTAAGAGAGCAAGAAATCTGCGAGTGTGGTTTGTGGAGGCGTTGCCTTGAATATAAAAGAGCGGATCTTATTATTTTTTTAGTTGGCGAGACTCCTGATCATAACAAACACTACCTTCGTCGAGTCTTAGCCATTACGGCTGTTTGTCAACTGTTCAGAATGTGTCTTGTAAAATATTCTTTGTGAAGACGGGCAGTCCATACTGGACCGGTGTGAATGGACATGAATGTAATTTAATTAGTGGGCTTTGTACAGCAGAAATGATGGTAGCCTTGGAGTAGTGGATAACCTGGCGAAAGTGATGGACAGCTCAGTAGAACAGCAGTAGCGGGGGCTAGGGTTAATCTACCACCCTACACCTCAGACCAGTTTGCTGGGAACAGACTCCTCTTTTTCTTGCTTACTGTATCCCGTTAAATAGGGCACTCCACAACGGAGTCCAGTTTGGCTTGCTACGGAGGGTGCACTACTCAACGGGTTTCTACTGTTATCGTTCTATGCGAAATGAATGGAAGTGAACTCAGAATATGGTGAGAACTGTAGTGAGATGAAAGTCTGATTATAAATAAATAAAAAAAAGACTAAGCTTTATAGGAATGAGAGAAGAGAATTGGCACTGTTTGGGAAGCCATGTTCAAATTAGAGAATGAATGGGGTTAAGAGGATGGATATTATTGGCTGACGGGAGGAGTATAGAGGAGATCCCATTCAGGTGCCCATCCTGTGCTGTAACATGTGAACACAGTCCACTGCACAATGCCTGTCCTGATGTTGTACCCATGTTGTAGCATTAATACACTGTAACATGTACACTGCTATGGCGTATTTGAAGACTTAACATTTAAAAGAAACAGATGTCCCAATCGCTAGTGATAGATGCCTTTGTCAGGACTATTTACCTGTACTTGTATAGAAAAAAAAGACGAAGCTTTTATACATATTTGTAAAATTAGAATAAATCGACATTTATGTACCCCTATACACTGTCCTCTTTTTAGTGTTTTTTGGAAACCACCATTCTTGTATAGTCGCTTCATGAACGTCCGATGCGCAGAGTCGTACCAGTCTCCATGTTATTTTCGGTTTCCGGGTTTTTAAACTAGTGTACCAAGTCGTAATCATGGAAGACATTAGTAGTGGATATAATCTGAATTCAGGTATTTCCCGGTTTTTCTAGACCTCACTGGTCTCTCTGAGACTGGAACTATGGGATTTTTCTAAAGGTTTTATTTACATTGGTTTACTATGAACGACGATACAAAATGAAGTAGTATCAACCTTTTGAAATTTGTTTTTATTGGATCCGATTAATTAATTCGCCACATGGGTGGCCTTCCATTATTTGCTCTTGGCGGAAATACAATTCTTACTGCATTTGGGCTCTTAACCAATTAACAACTGCCATAGGAAAATTCTTTTAACCGCGACAAATGACGCAAATTGCCAAAGATGAATAGCTTGTAATTAAACCTCTTCAGAGTTTTGCTTTGGTTTTCGAAATTTAAGCATTCATCTAGGGGTATGTTTCGTTAAAAACTGACAGACACTAGTACCATTAGTCCTAACCAGGGGTCCTCCAAGCTGTTTATGTGGCAAGTTAACCCTGTTGCGCAGGGTTGGGTGGAAGGCCAATTGATACTGCTAAGGGCCTGGTCCGAAGTCCGATTATATTAATTCTATTGTTTCTCATGTGGTATGTCACATGGTTGTTGATATTCGTGATTGCTGATACTATTTTTCATTTGACCTAAAGATCTTAAATAGGATGTTTCTACTCGACAAGGCCCAATTTTCATGCCTGGCGACGGGAAAAATCTATGCTGGAACTAGCCACTACCTACATTCTGCAAGGGGGTGGGAGTTGAAGCTCAGTGGTTAAAAGCACTGGACTTGTAATTCCAAGGTTGCAGGACTTTGTGAGTTTGAATCACTGCAGCCACTTTTCCCTTCATCCCCAGCAGCGGTAGATTTGCTGCCATATCAAAGGCTAGTCCTTCTCATACCATGTCTATGTGGTGTGGGGCATAAAAGAACTTTTATCACGGTAAATGTGAACGGGTGAGACTTTTACCTAAATTCATCTCATTGGTTCGATCACCCTTGTGTAAAAAGAATATTTGTAATGGTTAAAGGGGGTGTCCACTGTGCTCCCGACAAACTCCGACACACTCCGACAAGCCCTTCTGACACAGAATCAAATGTTTTGAATTTTTGTCATAGCAGTGGACACCCTGTTCTGACACGGCCTTCCGACACACCCCAACTTGGCTATGACACAGCACCCTTGAAGCTGTGTCATAGGCCTTTCGACAAATTCAAACATGTTTGAAAAATCGTAGAGGTCAGCTTTACGACACTCCAACACACTCCGACAGTGCCCTTCCGACAGGGATTTTCTTTGTCATAGTGTGTCGAAAGCAGTGGGTACCCCCTTAACTTGACATTAAATCAACAAATTCTGTAAAAAAAAAAGTTTATTGATAACATATTTCATATCACAATACAATAGTAAATAATATTGTAAAATATTGAAAACGATGCCTCATTGCATCACCCAGAGCAAATGCATTAGGTGAAAGCACGGACTTGCATAAAGGTCCATGAAAGTAGTATGAGTTCAGTCATATATATTTATTTTCAGTCTATCTTACACAATTGTCCCCTTTGATACAAGAAAATATGATCTATGCTTCATTGTTTAATTCCAAAACCTGTCGGCAGGTGTAAGTATACAGACTCATTCCAATGAGTTCCTCTAGTGGACGACCGTGTAACCAGCCTATAGTACCATCCATACTCACAATGTGGCGCCGCTGTTCTGTGATTGGAGTACGCTGGAAGCCAGACCTATATCAGTCCCTGTATCCTACCCCTCCCCACCTACCGCCACCATCTGCCTCCCCCCCCCCCCCCCTTCTGAGTGATACAGGAGTCATGGGCCAGTCAGAGAAGGACACGTACCGTACTAAAATGCATTCTAATTTTCTGTAATTATTTCATAAATGTCCATAATCAAAGACATGTGCAAGTCTAGCTGGAAGCCTGCACATGGACAGGAGAAAAATGGGCTTCTAGTGTGTGGTTGGAGGCACACAGAGCAGTACCACAATGGCTAGTAATTAAACTACAGTAGAACCCCACGTAAGCGGACATCCTTCATTCCGGGCCTAAGTGTTCGCTAACGTGGGGTATCCGCTTACGTGGGGGATCCGCTTACGAGAGGTTAAAATAAACATCTGATAGAGGGAACCATTCCTAGCAAAGGTGTCCGTTAAAGCAGAGTGTCTGCTTACGCGGGGTGTCCGTTAGGCGGGGTTCTACTGTACAATAGAATATACAGGCTATACCAAAAGGCATGTACAACCATACTGTCTCATAGCTATTGCTAGCTTCTTTGGAGAGAGAGTGGCTTCCTCGGGAAGAGAGGCTAGAGGGAGGAAGATCCACTTTTGACTGAAATTCCAAGATGCCGAGCCTTTCGCTGGTAATAGGTTACACTGTGATCTGACATTACATAGACGATAGTCAGTGGTTAAAAGCATATCGGACAATTCCCATACCGGTACCATTATTCCGTTATTGATTGATGATTTATAAGATTTGGTATACACAGGTCTACTTCCTGTAAACCAAGGACCAGGTATTTGACAAATCCCTGGAATAGTGGGAAGGCATTGGTCGAGAAGTGTTCTGATCAGAAGTTAAATCACACTTCGTATGAACAATAGTAGGTAATATAATTCTTAGAAAGTCGAGTTCCATCTCTAGGAAGAGGTAATTAGACCCAAAATCACAATCCAACTCTCCATACCAAAATCGAGAAGTGGAGAAGATGAATGGCATCCTGGTAGAAATGAACAATATGTATGATAAAGAATTCAATGTGTACGATAAGGAATTGGACCAGACAGAAAAAAACCTCAACCGAGTAATTATACACACTGAGATAGGCACGTACATACAACGATGATATTACTGCTAGCCTCGATTGGTAGTACGGTTATAGGTATGGTATGTCTTTCCAACAAAAGATTATAGCCTTACAGCGTGCTGGAAACCTTTTCGCCAATATGCACCACTAACAATTCAATGCAGATAAGAGATACAAGAGGACATACGGCAGGGGATTAACGAAGCGGAAAATCTGTAGATAAAGGGGGTATATCACTCTTGGTTTCCTCCCATAGAAATTTAGGCTCATGTCTGTGAATCTCATAAAAATGTCCTTTATGTTTTATTGCAATATTATACAAGACTACATAAAATGTCATATGAAGTTATTGGAAACATGAACGTCTTTAGAAAACAAACACGTAGAATACTATCCAAAACGTCTCAGATATGTGAATCCCGATATTTCTGAACATCTATCGTATTGTGGACAACACAAAAGTTTCGGCCAGACATAAAAATAGAAACGTGGAAAGATAGTTGGACTACCAGCCGACTCTTTGGCAACTGGCCTTCAACAACAGGATCTGCTTATAGTCATGGTCAATACGCCTCGAGCCTCAGACAGACCAGACGGTGGTTTCCCACCTGCTGTATCTGCGTTATGTCGCCTGTCTGTACACAATTAGCATAACCTTCAGGCATGTGAGAAGGACCAGGACGCCTGAAGGATGAGAGGCAATATTTAGGAGAGTAGAGGCCCATTTAGGCGTGACACCCTCCACTCTAAAACCATGTGGTCACAGTTGAAGGGCGCCCCGCTGGATAGTGTAAAATAAACAAGAAAAAGAGGATTCTGCATATATATTGATCCGAGACGCGGGGTGGTCCCCTTCACAGTGCGAAGAGGGAAATTATGTGACAGCTGCAGACCCGGGGCTGCTGACATGAACGTAAATAACGAGGTAGACAGCAGTCGACGCACTAGCCTCTTAGGTAAATGCAGTATAGACCGCTTATAACATAGTTATATGATTGGTACCTTCATGAATCTGCCGCCATCGCACATGTTGCCATACCTTAAATGGGATTCAAACGATGGGGCAAATGGACCTGAGACTGGTGTACTTCACACCTTTGCACCAGTCGGCTTCTTATTCCAGCTGGATACAAAGTTTCACAGATTGGGGTGTTCAAGAGTCTCAGGGTAACATGGCGGATTCAATTCACGTGGGAAGACTTAGCAGGTACATAGTCTCACCCCTACACTCCTACACAGGGTACGCAGGGTACACAGTTGCCGACTCATTACCCTACCCCCGGATGAAATTAGACAAGCAGTGGCTTGGGAGAATAAAATTTTATTAATTTTATGCAGTAAGAGGAATAAAATTATGTCGACCTTACTGGACGAGCATATTAATGATAAGATAATATGAAGGTAAGTATATGAAAATTGACAGGTAGAATATAAGTCAATTATGATAAGTAAAATATGAAATACAATAAACATGATAATTGTATGAGATACAATATAGGTTATTGGATACAATATATGTTATTGTATAAGTAATAAAAAGCCAAAAAGGCAAAAAAAGAGAGGGGGGGTGGGGAAATGTTTTTAGTCTTTGTGAAGTGAGTTGATCAAGGCCCTATTGACGGCCTTAGCGTCGTTGGCCTTGATGTAAGTCCGGTGGGCGTTGGACTTCCAACCACCGTACCACTGAATAGAAAGCTCTGGCATACCCGCTTGGTATGCCTGAGTGGCCGCGGCCTTACGTAGGCTGTGGAGCGTGTACGTGGAAGGATGATCGGCGGCATTCAGAAGGGACTTCCATTCTCGGGTGAGAAGTCTTGTGGTGAGGCCGCGAGGGTAAGGAACGGGGCCTCGGGGCTGGTCGTGGGGATGGCCGCGATCATAGAGGAGATGGCGCGTACAGGGCACGCCGCGACATCGGGTGACGCTTGGATCACCACAGTCTTCTCCTCCCCCGCCAGTTGCAGGTTCTTGGCTGCCTTGATCCACACCGTTACTTCCGTCGGCGTGACCACCACGTCGCGGCGCGACAGGTGTCGCGCAGGGTCGAACTTGGCGGCCGACGGTGGGGCGACCTCGCTCTGCCGCAGTGCCGCGCTGTATATGAGTAGTATGGCGGCCCGTAGCATGAGATGGGTCAGCGAGGGTGTGAGGGCCGCGAGGGCCGCCCTGAGGACCTCCATAGGGACCGGAGGTTTGACGTTTGGCACGTATGACTTGTTGCGCCTCATCGCCTCCAGGGCGCGCTTCACCCGGTAGTCCTCTGTCGGCGCGACGTCCCCTCCCGTCAGTCGCAGGTGCGACCGCACGTGGGATAGGTGATTCGCGACCGTCGCAGGGGAGGGGGCGTGGTCCGAGACGTACTCGAGGTACGCAGTGATGAAGCTGGTAGTGGGTTTCTGGGCGTCGGCACCCATCCACCGGCAGAACACGAGGTATGTCGCGACGGCGCTCCGCTGGTTCGCGACCGTTCCGGGGGCACGCGCCTCGCATTGCCGCGCAGATGCCCTCGTCTGGAGTAAGAGCAGCTCCCGATCTGCAGGCGAGACGCAAAACAGGGTTAAAGCAGACGTGGGTGCATGGAACGACCTCGAGGAGGGAATGGAAATTTCTGAACATCGAAGCCGTATCGTAGTCCCTCGAGGTCAGATGCGCCCGACTGAGTGGATCCGCGACGGTGTTGAGTTTGCCAGGGACGTGCGTGTAAATGAAGTCTACTTCCATTTTGGCTTGAACCATCCAGGCCTGGCGGGCACACTCGGCCAGGACGGGGTTCCTGGCACGCCCAGAGGTGAGTGCCTGGACGGTTCCCATGTTGCCGAGTAGACTTCCACGCGAGAACCTCTGTCCCGGTCTGTGATGAACGTGCACATCGCGAACACCGTATTTAGGGCCTCCAGCTCCGCGATGCAGCAGACCGGGTCGTTGACCGGGCAGACCTGTCCGGAGTAGCAGTAGGTGCCGTCCGTACCTCCGATGCCCGAGAGACATGCATCCACGATGAGGCACTTAGTCGGGGGTCCTCGTGGGATGAGGGCGTGGCCGTTCCATCCCTCGGCGAACCGCAGGAACCACCCGAGGTCCTGCCTCATCTCGGAATTAATGTTCAGGTAGTATCCGGTCATCCCTCGGAGGGCCTCGAGGAGTTTACTGACGAATGGGCGTGCCGGCCGGATACACTTTGAGACATGTAGTACCCGCCCGAGGACGGATTGAAGCTGGCGTTTCGTCAGTGACCGCTTCTGATACACCGCCCTCACGTGTTCTCGGACCTAGTGAAGCTTGCCCTCGGGGACGGTAAGAGACATCTCAGCCGCGTTGATGACGATCCCGAGCCAGGTAACGACCTGACTCGGGGGCTGGGCTTTCCCACGGGCCTCGGGGAGTCCGAGTTCCGTCAGCAGGTCTCGGGCCATCCGGAAGTCGGCCTCGGACTTCTCTCTGGTGGGCGAGAGAATGATGAGGTCGTCCAGATACATGCAGGCCTCGACCCCCTTCTGGCCGAGTATAGCGACGATGGCCTCCGCTACGCACTGCATGTGGTACGAGGAGGCACGGGCACCAAACGGCATCGCCGTGTCACAGAAGTACCCGTCCCTCCACGCGAAACACAGGAGGGGCCAGTCCAGGGGTCGCACCGAAAGTTTTTATACGCCCTCGCGATGTCGATCGAGCACATATAACTCCCGGGCCCCGAGGCCACCAGGCGGCCGACGAAACTGTCGACGGTCGGGAGGCCATGCTCCCTCTCTTCTCCATACACGGAATTCTTGACCACAAAACCGTTGACGCTGTCATCCCTCGGGTACGTCATGTCGGTAATGACACGACGGTCGTCCGTACCCCTTTTCTCGCGTGTCATTAACGGCGACACGTGGCACCAGGGTTCAAAAGGGGGAGCCTCGTACGGCCCTAGGAGATTGTTGAACCCTCTCTCCTTCTCGATGAATCTGTCTATCTGCTCAGGGTATCCCGTGGCACTGGGGTGGTTGGGCACGCCTCGCGTGTCGCTGACGGGACCGGTGTACCCTAAGGGAAAACCGTACCTGATAAAGCCGAGGAGCTCCTCCCTCCCGGGGAGGCCCGTTAGGTACAGCACCCACGCCGGGATGTGTAAGTCCGTGGGGAGGTTGATACGGGCGCCGAGCGCGTTGGGTAGGCCCGTGCCCTGTACCTCCTGGTAGATGTGGGCGTGCCCCGGCGGCCCGGGGGCCGAGAAGCACGGCCAGTGGACCCGTCGGTGTCCGGCGAACGCCTCGGGGTCCGTACGGACCCCGGGGGAGGCGACTCCGGTCTCACATACCTTCCTCACAGCGGCGAAGTCGATATTTTTTCCGGCGCTCACATCCTCCCGGGGCAATTGCCGAGCCAATTGCTCCCGTTCCCCGCTAACACGCATAACCACGGGAGTGGGTTCGTTGGTGGGCGGGTGTTCCTGTGTTTGATGAGAGCCCCCACGTGCGCCGCACGTGTTGTTGTTGTCACGTTGGGTGTTGCGTCATCCTGTGTGCACTCGCTACCCGTTTCCCCCTCTCCGAGTGCATCCGTCCTTAGTGCAGGGGGTTTACAACGCGCCATGCTCACTCGCGGGACGCGTCCGGGCCGTTTTTTGATGCCTGTTGTTTCAGCGGTTGAGGATCACTCAGGCGGAGTGAGTGCCCGGCGTGCAGCATCCGGTGTGTCGGGGGAGCAGATGTTTGGAGGAGCACTCTCATACCCGCCACCGTACAACAGTTTCCTGTTGCACGCGTGTATAGAGTGCGTGCACATCCGCCCCACAGAGTCACAGAACAAACACACGTGAATCCACTTTATGCTTCCCTCCTGGTGTCCGTTCCGCTGGCGGCATCCCCGCTCGGAGTTGTAGGCTCGGCAGGGGAGCTCCAGCCCCCCGGCCTTGCCGCCGTCGTGACCGTTGGTCGTTGTCGTGGTCGCAGTCATAGCCAGTCGTACGCGTTCATCTTGGATGCGCACATGATCCGACCAATACATCCTCCCAGCCTCGATTTGGTCAAATACGAAATCAGACCAGCGGCGAACACCCGCCCACGGTCGAGACTGGGCATCGATCGAGACCTGCGACAAATGCCTGTACATATCTCTCCTGTGTTCCTCGGGGACTGCTCTGTGGTCCTCCATCATCACGAGGAAGGCACTAACGTATTCCATTGGTCCGAGCGTGCCTCTGACCTCGAGTCTCTGCGCGAGTGTGTACAGACCCTCGCGCTCAACATACATATACGGCTTCGATATACCTTTAGATTGAAAGTCTGAAGGGGTCTTACCGGCCGTGCAGTCGTGGCGCATCGCCTCTCGGTCCATCTCCCGCTGCAGGTGGTCTTCCGGGAGGTAACGGTCGCGCAGAGCTCTGGGTGCGGGGAGGCGCGAGGCCTGGTCCTCGGCCCACTCCCATGTCCGATCTTCTGCCGGTGTCCGTACTTCGCGCACGGTCGGCGGGTGGTGCGAGGCCCGGCTGGGCGACCGTTGTCTGGACATCGCTGCTACTGTCGCCATCATGGTGTCCATCTTGGCCTCCAGTGCCGTCATTCGGGACGTCTTGACCGTTGATCCTCGCTCCGAGACGGATTCGATCTGGTCATTTGCCGCCTCGCTCCCTCTCGGCGTTCCTTCAGACTGTACTTGCGCAGCTACCTCCGGTGCCCTCGAGGTGCTGGGCACGGGGGTATTTCTCGTTGTTGGTCCTTTTCCTTTACTCGTGAATATACTTAATCGTGTAAATGGTGTGCTGGCCTATACTCGTGGAGTATAAGGCTGCGAGCACGTGGCCAAGAGATACGAAAAAGTAGTATAGTACGTGCGTACTGTAGGGAGGTTGAAGGAGAAGTGAGGCCGGGGTACGGACCGGGCTGTACCACGTGACCGTGTGGTGGGTGAGAAAGCCGCGAGGGGGCAGGAGGGGCGCCCAGGAGGCGCGGTAGAGGGGGACACCGGAGGTGGCAATGACTCCCCCTGAGCAGAGCTCATGAGAATACCAGGATACTTCCCTGTGGGAATAGGTGTTATTTGGAACCACTGAGACTCACAGATTGAGGGAGAACATGTGAAATACATTTGTCTCACCAAAATGCCCCTCTAGATTTTAAACCTGTTTAAAGTCAAAATCTCATGAGATTCTGTTCCTTGTAATGGGTGATTGTCGCCGACAATTGCAAGGGAAAACAGTTGTCTCAGCAAAATGGAACCCTATGATTCAGACGAGGAGATTCTATTCCAGTAGAGAATCTCAGCAGGAATTGTCTGAGATAAACACCTCGCTAGGTACATGAATCCCATCGTGTGCATCCCACTTTAAGTGTGATTCAGACAATGGGATTCATGTACCTCACAGGGTGTTTGTCTGAGATAAATCCTGCTGAGATTCTGTACTCGAACATAATTTCTCCGTCAGAACTGTAAGGTTCCATTTCCATGTTTTCCCTGCAATCTTTGGACCCCTGTCATTCACATAGAGGAGATTGTGTTCAAGTACCAAATCTCATCAGGATTTGTTTCAGACAAGTGGCCTGTGAGGCACTTGAATCCCACTTTAATTTTATATCCATTGAATATTTAATGATAATGCGATACAGTTTCCAAGTCATTACTGAATGCTCTGAGGTGGGATTGAAATAACGAAAGGTGATCTATTGCCTGTAATTTGACGCTTCTACACATATCAGGTTACTCCATGAGTCTCATGTAATGCTGGGTAAAAAAGATGAAAAGGGAGAGTAGTCCGTTTCAGTGAAGATGAGACAGGCATCAAATGTAACAAGACAACAGCCAAATCTCGCATTAGGCTTACTCCTAGTTCTGTCAATCGTGACAAAACTGGCAAATATGTTTTATTGTAATACAGTAGAACCTAGGTAAAGTATCCACCCCCAATCTGTTCGTTCTCTTCATTTAGGGGTGAACGGCTGTCCTTTGTAAACAGGCCCGGTTTTGCTAAGTTTGTGAAACATACCTTAATTTTGGACAGTTGTGGCAAATTGTGGCTTTTTAAGTTGAAGAACTAATAAACATCAGTAAATCCACTGTCTCTGAGGGTTGTTATACCAATATTATCAAGAAATGTCATGAAATTTCATACAATTGTCTATATGGCATGAGTTGTTTTCTCGGAATGATATCACAAAGCGGAGCTGAGTGATATCTGTAGTAGAAGACAACGAATGCCATGTAACAATTGTATGAAATTAAGTGACGTTTAGATTTTATCCTACCTCATCACATGTTTTTAACTTCATATGTCACCTGTGGCATATAAATATTATATGGCATAACCGTGGCATACAGTCACTTCATGTTAAGTCTATGGAGATTCATATGAGGTGTAGGATAAAAAGGTAAATTCCCAGTGATTTTACTCTCATGTGAGGCCACACAATTTTTCAGCCATTGTTTTTGAAATGAGGCCACTTCCAATCACTGCTGGTAATCCGTGACTTATATTCATTTATATTATGTCTGTTGGACAACCGGACTTCCTTTATAGAGCTGGTAACTGGTGTGTTATAGTGTGCAGTAGGGGGACAAGTAACAAAGATGGCTGAACTGAGAAGAAGGGGAGTTTTACTGGAAAATGGGTACCTCCAAGTCCACAGTTATAAAGCAACAGACACCTTGTTTTAACGTTGGCGAAGACAGATGGTTATGTATTTATTTGTTCTGTTTGTTTTCATAGATGTCAGACTGCATCCAGTATAGATCAACAAGACAGGGTTGGGATGTATGGAGTCAGCACCCGGCCCTGTTTGGGGACAGGGCTGCGTACACTGGCTAAGTAGAACCCTACCTTGGAAAGGCATTTTACTTGTTTGTACATCCTTTTACATACTTGAACACAGGGCCCATGGCTTAAGGCCCTAAATAATATAGAATAGCCTCATTTGGGCTCATAATCTACTCCATATAGGGTAATATTTACTCATGTCTTGACTCAATATACTTTTAGGCTCACATCATGGAGCAAGCAGATTTCAAGTAGTCACATATTCAAACTAACGTCATCTAATATGGGCCATAAACACATAATTATCCAAAATATCTTCATTACACAAATTCTGGGATACATCATTTTTGTAATACATATCTCTGTAGTACCTCAAAGGCCTTGGTAGTTACAAAAGAGGAGACATTTGATTTCTCACAGCTTTCCCAGCTTTGATTTGGATCCCCTAACATGATGGGATGTGATTCTACTTTTTTGTTACAATCACCAAACATAGACAAAACATAGATCATAGATCATGACTCACAAAAATTTGAATATTCAGATAGAAGTACACAAAAATTATGCAATATTAATATATCAAAAATAACTCGCACACTAGAGAGATCAAACTGTCAACAAGGCTCCTCAGAGCTAACAGGTCAAAGGAGGGGGAACAAAAACAAGTCCAATCTGAGCAAATTACATGGAATTACATGAAACTACCACAGGATTACACTCAAGAGGCAATGAGGGATGTATCCTGGTGTTTTTTGTAAGTTGACAAATAACCTTTTTCACTTCAATGTGAAAGATTCGCTCAAATCCCCTATTATCACTCAGCTGTGCGATCTGTGTTTTTACTAGTTCAGTACACCATGGCATTTTCAAATTCCCATGTCTATATACTACTCACGGACAAATATGGACGTTTTCCGAAAACTATGAAGTCACAACTAGAATTGTAGTAACTGTACGGCCCGGGAACAAATTACACGCGTATAACCACTGTTCAATTGTATGGTCGCAATGCATATATCTCATATAGCGTTCCTTGACTATCTAAACTGCTCAGTTACATTAAAATATATATTCGGAAAAGATAGATATTAAACAATTGAAAATGGATATCAAATAATTAAATGACTATCAAACGAGATCGTTAATTATTCTTATCGAAACAGACGTAGTGCTTAATGGACTCCCATCAAAATCAGTATGTTTTTTTTTATATCAAATATATTGATGATCAATGAAATCTTTACCAAAATATGACGACGTCAAACCGGTATCCGGCATATCTACATACATTTTTGTTGTTGTAACATGTGTCTATCATGTTTAATCACTGTTTTAGGTATTCTTCACTGCTCACTTCCCATTAATTTCATTGCTTCTTCTGAGAATAATTTCTACTATTTCTACTACGATGCTTAATTTTCATAGCATTTATTGACCAAAGGGATATAGAACAGTTTGTACCATCCCACTGGAACCCGATTGGCGACACCACCGGTTTGGAAAGCTATCAGCACATACACATGCATAGGCCTATTATCATAAAAGTGGATGAGTTTCAATCTTGGCGACCGTATGCCATGACTGGAGTTTGGCATAGTGACTTCATGAGGCGAAGCCGAGTGAAGTCCGGAGCCAGAACTCTATTAGTGGCATGCAGTGGCCAAGATTAAAACGAACCAGGTTTTGATTTCATCCTACACTGTCTCCCCGATTTTGGAATGTTACATGATAATGATTCTGTATGTCACTAGTGGCATATAAAACTTTGTATGCCAGTCAGCGTGGCATACGGAAACCCAATGTTAAGCCTATGGGATTTTATATTAGGAGTAGGATAATATCACAAATCAAGTCTGCCCGTTTCGGTATCCGTAAATGATCAAGTGATGCAAAAAACCAGGTGTCTTCATTATAACAAGGATTGGATTAATTGAGTAATATGATGTTTTTATAAAGAAGTGGTATCCGGTTTAATGTTTAACCATAATTAGTGCCGATCTGTCATATATAGCAGATACTGTTATCATTTGATGGTAGTTTATTTCATTCGATTGATCATTGATGCCGCGTTGGTCTCATATACATAAAAGAACATTAGTATTCCAAAATTTATGTCGTCCCCACATTTGGGAGTTTAGGGATTACTAAAGATAATGTCATATATAAATGCAGGTTGACATTATTTGTATATCTGCCAGAAGGCAAAGTGTGACCGCGACTGATGGGGTCTAAATTGATATATGGTTGGTTGAACAGAAGCTCACACACAACTCCCCCCAACCCCACCGGCTCTTATCAATTCCCTTGTCGCCATTGCCTACAATGCCTTGGAGTGTTTACGGTCGTGATGGGATAGCACAGGTATCCAGGGTAGCTTATCAGTAGCTGCGGTCTTCGCCAGCAGTTGGCAGCACTGTCGGTTTGGGAATCTACTGAAAGCTGTAGAGCAGACGACATTTCAGACGTTGGCAGTGAACGCAGGAAGGCGCACAGCAAATCCTGCCCCCGCCAGTGACTCCAAGACGGGACTTCTCGGGGGTAGCGACTCGCCCACCAATTAGTCATGGATTATGGCGCTTAACTGGATTATACTACGTGGCCTTGGAGTGCAAATGAAGGAACCGGCCGCGACCTACCTATGAACTCTGCCTGAATGGTACAGATTGAATCCATCAGCTTTTTATTGCGTTTCAGGACTGCAATAGTACATGGGATCAACATGCTGCCTTGGATGATTGATCTCAGTCCATGGTGGTTGCTGAGATCCAGAGAGGCTACTAATGATGAGAGATCGGAAGAGTATCAATCAGTTATCATTAATCCGGATCCAGCCAACTGGATGGAATGTATAGAGTGAATGAGCCAAGTAAGTGGATCAGCTCGCAGACCTACGTCGGTGACATTATTTTAGAGGGCTGATACATTTACACGATGATGTGTGATGAGGTATCCACATATTCAAATGACTATCATTCAATACGACGTACATGCAGACTGCTCGGATTGATCTCCTATGATTGTATTGCGTTTCGGAAAGGGAACTTTCATTATACTGGTTACTTTCATAACTCAAAGACCAGTTTGCTTTTCTGATCCTCTCTATACATTAAAGTGTCTACTGTTTGATAAAACGATTCAGTACGACACAGTCGTTTGATAATCTCCTTAACACGTTTAATGCACATGGGGAGACATAGGTTTGTCAATCACGATTGGACGTATTGTACATTTGCCTTGAGTTCCAGTCAAAATAGCGTGACAGCAAATTATTGGCAATAGAATGTAAGTGATTGACTTTGATATTGATCGGGCTTCTAATTATTGTTACCCAATTCTATAACTATATAAACAGCACAGGGTACGGATGATATAATACAATCTGATGTACGTGCTTGAGCAGTTGCTGTGATCAGGGAGGAGAGGCGTGTTGTCTCTGTGTTGTCCGGGGACCAGGAAAGCTCTGTCCCTAATCCCTACCCTATCTTGCCTCAGGCCGCTGCATAACACAGCCCGCCACACGTCGCTGATTTCAGGCTCTATTTCCGTCGCCGTCAATAACGCCCCTTTGGGCCTCACATCTGTATACACACCACCTCATAGCAGGTTAGAGGGGCTCGAGGAACATCCCACTCAACATCTGCCCGAAAACCACCAGTATACATCGGTGCAGCGCGGCTGCGGTGGTCAGTGGTTAGACCATGAACTATAAGCCAGTAAGATGATGGGACGGCTGTGCATCGTGATCTTTTCCATACGTGTGAAACTCACTTGATGTTACTAATCCACGGACATTTTCTGATCCAGTTCCTCACTTTATTCTCCGGTCAATATGTAATGCGAGGTTGTTATAACACGCGTCAATAACGTCAGTATAATAGAAGTCCCGAACCGTAAGCCAGTAGCTCAATTGGTAGCTGGAGCATACCCAATCACAACGGCCCATAGTGTATCCTAGCACTTAAAACACTCCCTTGCCGTGGTGTATCCGAGCGCCAGGGGAACTGGCCCTACTTATTCAGTTACACAAGAGTTTACCGAAGCCACACCACTAGAAAAGCCTGGCAACGTGAACTTTGGGAGGGGCCGTTACACAAAGCTTATCTGCAGGATATTCTCAGCCGTATTCTTAGTGAGCTGCTCCTGGCTTTGCTACCTTCAGTGTTTTATCAATTGCCTTTTCTCATTGCGATAACAGGAGCATCTCCGAAGGATTACTGTTAAATATAGACGAGACATAGAATCTCCATCAGTAGGAATTACATTTTCAAAAATGATTCAGTAAGAAAAGAAATGTATAGGGAATCTTGAGGCACCACCAAAGCCTTTGCATTGAATTGGGGCACATGTGCGCTTTAACCTTAAGCTGGAGAGGTAAACGACGCGAAAAAGCACTCAGGAATACTAACAGGAAACCGTTGTACTCAGCAGCACTTAGGCCCTCTATGGTAAATAGAATTATCCTCGATAGTCCAACGGATTTGTTACCTGATAGTCCTGATTCTGAAAAATCAGGATTAACACAGGAATTAGAAATGCTCTTTGGAGACAGTTTAATAGATTTCCGTACAAATATTTTCACAGTGCTGCATGAGCATTCCAAGAAATTCCAGAAATAAATCGTAATTATATGATTGATACTTAATGTTTCACTCCTAATTACTTCCACATGGCACTTTCAGAATTCGATCTGCTGTCTCTAGCTAGCTAGAAATCAATGACCAGATATTCATTTCTGCAATAGTCACATGAGTGGATGATCTTTACTTTTGAAACCCAATATATAAGGAATATAGACATATGGAAAAAACATCTTCATTTGGCAATGTGGGCTTAAAAGCCTTTCCATCTGCTGTTATCTGAATGCCAATCTTCCTTCTCATCAGCAGCCTGACAAAACTCTATACATTAAAACTCGCCCGGAGTCCTACCACGAACAGCTATTACGGTCCATTTGAAGAATCAAACACGTAACTTTACTTAAGAGTGACTTTGAACGCCTTTGAGGAACTTTCACGGAGGAAATTAACTGAAAAAGAAAGCCTCCACCTCTTGGCGGAAGCAGGACGAGGGATCCCCGGGTCAATCTTATTTATGCCCTTTCTAAGCTTTTAAGGATCCGAGTGTCGTCCGGCGCGGCGTGACGTCACTCCTGCGTTCCCACGAGGCAGACATTGTCCACCCGATCAGTTGTGCTCTGGCATTCTGTTTAAGCTGTCTACATGTCGGTCGCTATGGAGGGAACGCAGTTACCGGAGGCCGCCACCAGGTTGCGCATGGTTCTCTGTTTGATCAACACAAGCCTCGTTCTGGCAGGTAAAGCGCAATTTTGTTGTTTCGTCTGTTGATTACCTTTGAATCCTTAAAAGGTTGACTTAATTTTGTTTTCAGCATGACTAGAAGTGTATCGTAAGGAGACAGGGACAGCTGAGTAAAAATGGATCCAAAAAATAGCAGGTTTTATGGTTTAAAGAATCTCAACCTAATTTCGGTCTTCAAGCCTAGGTTTGGTTAACTATGTCTCCATGTAATGGTAAAACTCCAAGTGACCCTGTCGAAAGTCTACCATTTTACAAGAGGTAGGCACCAATACTCACGTGACGCTTAATTTAGATACTAAAAGAATTCTACATTGATATTGCAGACATGCCTCTTGAAGTTCTAACTTGTATTCAAGTAGCAACTATTCTCATAAAACCAAAAAGAAGTAGCTTGTCAGAAGATATGGTGAATAATTAAAGGCGAAAGATTTTCAGTAGCGGTCTAAAATGCTCACTCACAATCTTTGATTAAAAGTCGGATTAGTTACTTCGGGTTTGCGAAATGATACATAAGCCATGCCGAGACCATTGTTTCTTCCCATTCACTACAGTAGAAAGAACAGTGCACTTGATATCATTCGCACTCAAGACAAAATAATGCTTTCCATTCGAGATTCATATCTTACAATACAAAACGAGAGACTGTGTCTTTCATGTTCCAATGCCTGAATAATAAGAGCTCTGGCGCCAGAGAGGAATTAGTGCTAATGACTCGAGACGCTGTAGTAGAAATATAAATGACGACAGAATTTTAAGTCCTTCATTGTTGGACGCATCTTTTCATCTGTACTCGTGATTTGTTCGAGCTTTATCGTGCCAGACATGGGACTGCCCTGTCTCTCTTTCCTAAATAACCTTCATTTGAGCAGTTCAGAAAGCTTCTCATCTTGCAATTAAACTAGAATCACTGCGAGGCTCCGTAGATATGATTTTAATCGTGTCCTCGGCGATAGTAACATTTTTCTCTACTGGTAATGACACTGACGCCAACAAATTGGTATGTGCATACACCTATTTCACGGACAGCGGGAATTCTAACACAAACATTCATAGTATGCATCTTCCTACTTGAATATCATTGCTTGATTTACTTCGATGAAAACTACTGTGATATAGTTTAGAACACAACGAGGACACCAGTTTACTGTATAACTGAGGATCTTAATTAATCACAACTCCAGCTACAATGACTACATTCACCATGCAGCTTCCGCTCCGAGGTTCGCTGGGTATCTGGGATGCGGGTTGAGTGAAAGAGCCTTCCGGAAGTGGTCCGAGCCTAGTCTGAAGACAGACCGAGGTCCGGAGGGTGTTCAAAGGTTTATATAGACCTTATTGGGGTATCCCATAATACAGTGTGTTTACAGGATCCGCTGTTAGCTGGTTCTCCTCGTTGTATGGTGAAAGACCCTTTACCCATATCCCACTATTGTTGCAGTTTAACGGTTTTTATGAATCCCTATATTAGAAATCCGATATCAGAAACGGAAATATCAGTTATTTCTACTTATACATTCCAAATCATATATTCGGTTTCTCCAATTAGAAATCAGAAAAGGTTTTCATTGGGTACAGGAGGCCGTGATGCTGCAAGCCAGTCGGGAGCGGATCCTTTACATACCCAGGGCGATATAAGGGAGTTTAGTTACGTCTCGAGGGTCTATAGGAAACTGCCTGGACACGCTCATTTCCGGGACCAGGTCGCCACCTGGAGGAGTTTTTCCTTAGTTTAACAGTAGGAACCATACTTTTACCCACTTGGGGCCAATATCAGAGATCAATGTACATGTATTTTGCGTTGCTAAGTTTGTGTATGGCCGTAACTAGGGTAGGAGGTCGTTCACAAAAAAAAACAACTGGTCGTGCCGGACCAGCTTCCCAGTGTAAAGCTTCCCTCCAATGTTGAGAAGAACACCATAAAACACCTAAATATGGCATACACGAATAACATTTGCAACAGCGAGAAAATGCGATGTGTAAAGATTATACGACCTAATTTTCACAAAGTGTGATCAGCAAGTTAAGAACACTGCCTCTCTGGGGTAAACTACCTGCCAACTGGCACATGAACAAAAGACAGATCTCAACACACTAACAGGCCAAACTATGTGCCAATATAGCAGGTCTTTCTGGCAATTATAGCAACCTAGAGAAAGCATGGTGGTCCCCAGCACAAGCACCCAAATGTAGGGTTAACGGTAATTGATGGAGAAGTAATGGTATTTAGCGGTCGCCGGGAAGTCTGGAGAGGCCCGAGGGAGTGTCTTGACCACAGGTCTGAGCATTAAAGGGAGGAGCAGCTTACAGAGCCCTGAGCAATTACACCCCGTGGGCCCCAAGGGCATCAGCATAGGACCCCGTTAAAAAAGGATCTTGTAATAAAAACACAAGCACTACACACAGGCACTTCTAAGGAATCCCCTCCTAATTCCTCCTTACATCCTGACCCTCGCCTTCCCTCTCTGCCTCTCTGTCATGTCCCTGCTTCCGCCCTCAGTTCAGGTAGACATCGTTGGCCGTTACCCAACCCACACATGGAGGGCTTAAGCTTATAGATCTAGGCCATCCCTCCCATCACCCACACAAACCTCTCACACCTACTCTGCCTAGACTGATCCCCTCCAACTGATCCCTATCCTACTTGCTATGTGCTCATCGATGTACCTACATTCTCCTTTTCCCGTTCATTGTCACTTATCGATCTGTCAATTTCTCACGATACACCTCTCCACTAACACGTTTTGACATTTGCGCGACCTGGTCAGTATAAAGATACTGCCAGAAATGCAACTTTGATGATAAAACAGTTTTAAGGGTGCCATATTCATTTTATTTAGTTTCAACAGCCAAGGAACAATATTAATCGATGTTTAGCTACGCACTGACAATATAACAACAGAAAATAATATTCTGAGAAATGTGAATGTCAGCAAACCTTTCCCATGTCACCACCCTGTGCCCATTCGTAGTCAGTAGGGCTACATGTCTCTGGATTGCATGGTAGGCAGCATGCTTTGCATGCTCCAGTAAGGCTGCTCTGGTCAGTGGGATTGCATCATTGATCCTCTTTTCACAGGAAGATAGGTCTCATCTACTCCAATGGCTGCACCAAGCCTGTTATACACACAAACAACTATTCCCAAACTGTAGTTCTATCTTATATACTTCTTTATACTTTCTTCCATGCAGATTTCTGGAACTCTACATGGAAAAAAGATATGATATCACATCCAGTGGGAGCATGAAAATAAATTATCATGCTGGATTCCTCAATGCCTATTGCTAAAGCTACATTATGAATTGGTACCATGGCAAAGGCGACCCGCACAGTTTCAAGTCCCAGCTGTTAAAGGGATGGTAGTGCAGACACTGCTATGACAAAAGTGTTACTAGCTTTGATGATGAACGACTTGCTTCCATCAAGTATTGTTTGCTTAGTAGGCACAAGCAATCGAGTATCTGCTTGCTCATAATGGCATGGAACCACAGCACCGAAGGATTGTCTGTTGCTGCTGATAGTGTCATCCCTTATTATTCAGTCCAGTTATTGCCATCTGAATAAAAGCTTTGGGAGCCCATGGGAGGCTTTCTGGTTTCTGATAGGTGCTTATTTTAACGTAGTTTCTGACTTCAGACTGAGCTTCTTGTGTGATCAAATATTATATATCCACATATTTGTAATCAGAGCAATATGATTTCACCTTCAGGAAAACACATCCTCTAGCACCTGCATCAATACTCCATGGTGGTAAGATATTGAACCACCTATGGTCATAACATCTCCCTTGGACTTTAACATTTTGCTTGAAGGAAATCAGCCAGATGCGACCTTTGACACATTTGAAGTTTACTGTTGTCACTGAGATTGCTGGGTTAGCAATGATCTTTGTGTCTATTTCTATAAGATCCAATGACTCTTCTTGGAGAGGGTTAACTATATCCCTCAACACAGTGAACAGAGCTCCCACCGTTTTAATATGACGACTTCTAGCTGCTCAAATTTTCTTTTCATGATGTCTCTCACAAATCGATGCATTTTACAGATCAGAAATGGTCTCAGATTCTGCAATCATATAACTCACTTGAAGTTCAGCCACCACCCATCTGTGGAACCCCTCTCGATCCTATGTCAAATCCACCATCAATTTTGATTACTACATTGTCCTGTTCATGGGCTTGGTCAAGTGTCATTGAAGTGAACTATCTTCTTGACCATTAAGAACTCCCTTGCCAACTTAAGATATTATTTGATCAAACTACATCATATCTCTAAAGTGAAAAATAATGACCATAATTTGCATTGTTGTTTTGTGAAAAACAAGGGGACTATTTCTGAAAGTGCCTCTAGTCTCCTTGCCTGAATGAGTGTATCATAGGTGTGAATATCACAAGCTCCAAATCCAACACCAACTTTAGGAATTGGAATTGTGGACTTTGACATTCCTATCTAATCTGACCAATTTCACGTATCTTTTAGTTCCCTCATGTCTGTAAGCTTTATGAGCATCTTACATAAGATTACACTGGTTGCAAGCTGTGATGTGATGAGCTAGTCTCGTCTTAGTGACATTTAATGCTGTGAGAAAAGACACAGCCTCATCAATGGCACTAGCCCAGTATATTAGTACCGTGGGCGTATCGTAAGGATGTGTGTGTAGATCCCTGTAGAGCATGTGACCATACTCGGCGGGCTCAACATTTTAAACTGCAATACATATATCTGTTGACATGAGGCAGTGGTCCCCAGGAGAAAGTCTAGACTGAGTAAAGAGACAATCCTCAAGGCTAGTTTAGTACCTGACATCATCGGGTCCAGCCGAGCTGCTGGTTGGAGTGCACGAGAGCTTGGAGTGGAGTAGTAATAGCAGCACGGTTGTAAGTGAGTTTTATCTACAGTGAGTGGTGGTACAGCAACCACTTCAACACTGGACGTGGGCAAACACTGACAGCTGACACTACTGCTCAGCCTGAACCCTGGCTGTGCACACGGCCTACCACACATATACCGTCTATGGTCCATTCACCACGTTGAGTCTAGAAGTGGTTGGGATAAATGTGGTACAGAGATGAAGCACTATAGCACAAATCTGGGATTTAATTCCCACGTGGCTGTCTCCTGTGCTGTAATAATCATTTCTTATTACATGACATGTTTAATATACGACTATTTGAACTTATATCAACAGATTTATATATACTTTGTTGAAGTGAAATGCGATGTTCAAATCATCTAACCTCTTTGGCAGCAACAAAACTAGTTGGGCACAGGAGTTAGAGATCTAGAGTCTTTAATTTCATCATTATGAGGTATAACTATAAGAATGCAATAAAAATAATTTGAGATTTTAAATGCTCATTTGCAATGTAATATAAACCATTGAACAATAGCCTTTGGATGTTTATAGGGATTATGATAACACAGTCTAGATTGTTAGATAGCATGAATTTTTTATTACATAATAATGAAGGCAGATGGCCATGTTCCACTCAGCTATTCTTCTACATATTTTCAGATTTTACGGAGTGTTAGACATGGTGAATCAAATTCCATAGAACACGAACATCTTAAGAAAACATTACCCTGTTATCCAACTTTATTTCTCTGTCTCTGGTTGTGCCTTTTTCCAACTTATTATCTTAAGAAAACATTGAGTGACAGAATTTTCAATGACCCTCCTAAGTTATGATCAATGGCCTTTCGTTTGAGTTGTTTTCGTAGTGGCACTTTCATGAATAGAAGATTTCTGTTTGATCATCTGTTGGTCCTAATCTTCATGCAAATCAACCACCCCGGATAAATCCGACAAATACAAGTAGTGGAAATAGCACAGCACAATGGAGTAATGTCCACTACTGTCCTTATTGAAGATGATAAAAATTCAGAGAAGGCTCCTACTGCTCTGAATGTATAGTCGGAGGGAATTGAATCCGGCCTGCTTGGCCCTCCTGTGGTCATGAATGGCTCCTGGAGGTATTGTTGGTAATAGCCTCAGTGCGGTTTTTACCATCCTCAGAGAATAGCTCACCGCCATTACAAAATAAATAGATAAACGAGCCAATATACACATGTATTGTTATTAGGCAAATAGAATCTGACAAAACGTATATCACCAGTTATATATATTGATAAAGAATACGATCAGTTTGAACAGGAACCTGCTAGAACGTTTGCACTATATTGACTATTATCAAGCGATATTGGAAAACTTTCCAAACACCCCTCATGATATCCTCCAAAATAACTAATTTACATTAGTTTAGAATGAATGATAAAATGAATAAACTAATGTCAACCATTCAAAATATAATAGATAGAATTTTAATATGTAACATTAGAAATGACAGTTTTAGGCTGTGGTACAACTACTACTCACTAGGGGTTCCCCCTAAGAGTCTGTGTTACAAGTTCAGGTGCTTGTTGAGGGTGGGTAACAAGTCCATGTATAGTTTGCCTATAGGTTCGAGTAGTCATATAGACTTTCAGATTACTGCAAAAAAAAAACACCCAAAAAACTCCACAACCTTCACCATCTGCGTGTTAACACTGGGACATTGGGAAAGGGACAGAGGCCAGTGTCTCAGTGTCCAAAAGACAAGCCCTGCTGACCAATCCCTAGAGACCGAAATATGGGTGGGCAAATCTTTTCCAGTGAAGCGTGTGTTCAGCTTGGAGTTTGGCGACAAACTGGCGCGCATCTCAGGATCACGTGGTGACGCTGGGGTGGCGCCTATAGTGTGTGGTCCTGGTAGCGTTCGATTATTGTCCATCGTATGTTCAGTTATTTATGATTGTCTATCCATCCCAGATACCTGACCCCTTTGGTAAAACAAAATATGATCCTTGACACCAGATTCAAGCGGTTTTCGGTTTTCTCATATATGTGACCTGTGCAGTAAAAGCGGCCTCTTAAATGTGAATCAGTTTACAGTGGTGAAAGTCTAGGTGATAAAAGTCTTAGCTGGTAATGGGACTACCCAATGTAGATTGGAGTGGTGAAGGTCCTATCACCACATCGGTTCTCTCGGAAACTCCTGAGCTTCTGTCTCTCTTTCCCTCTCTCATCTCTAAACTCAAAACTGGTACATGATCGACCAAGCATAACCTACCTTGTCAATGACGAAAATGCTCCATTTTCCATCGGGAATTGTTGTTATTTACAAGCACCTGGTAATTTGTTGAAACAATGGCTGAGCTACATGGTATTATGGCTTACAACCGCATAATGGAAATTAAAGCAGTCATATTGTGTTCAATAAGGATCCACCTCTCCGCAAGAATCCAATAGGATGGGGAATTTGAAACCTTAAGTGCACAGAGGAGTCCAATCATACGTCAGACGAGAACTGTAATCGTATTACCAGCCATTTCATTGACACACATGTACACATTGTAATATTTAGATGGAATTTCTCTCCTGAGCAGCAAACGATCGTATTTTGCTCGACACAGTCCTTTCTATATTCAATCTTCCATAGAGAGAATTCAACATAAGGTATAGGAACGGGCTAATGCAAATGTTCTCCCCTTGAAGAATGCTCATTCTGATCCATATACATGCATGCATATATATTATATATAAACCACCATTTGTGTAACCAGAATATGATATGCTGTAAAACTATTTCATGATTTAATAGGTTTGTCTTCAAATATCTATCGATGTCTGCGCTTACATTATGCATTACAAAACACAATGGTTCTTTCATTTATGAGAACGGCAATTCAATCGATGGTCGGAAAAAGGAGGGATTAAAAACACTGCAGTCACCTGGGGACTGACGACAAGTCGGCGCATGGTACATCATCCAGGCCGTCTTGCTCTGTGCGAACGGCGAGCACCCGGTGGAAGATTCATTGTTTTGACTGAGCAACGTGGCACACCCCTCTCTCCATTAATTGTCTGCTGTCTCTTCAGGTCTATCGCCGTGTTTTTGAATCCAGGCCTCTCATCTTCACTGTAAAATATTTCCCGTGAATTTTACTGTCTTTCTCTGGCAACTGGGGTGCCAGGGAAATACCGTAAATTGTACGGGTGACCGTAATATAATTCTGACCGTAAATTTTAACTGTCCTAAACTGCATTTTGCTAGCGGTTTAAACCAGTAATATATTTCAGACCATACATTTTCACTGTAATAAACTGTGTTTTGAAAACGGTTCAAGCCTGTAAACAAGAAGGTGCAAAGCTGAATGAAATATACTACATGTTGTACAACTGTTGTAAGACTGTTGCAAGACTGTTGTAAGACTGTTGCAAGATTAGTTAGGCTGTTCTAAGACTTGTAAGACTGTTGTAAGACTGTTGCAAGTCTGTTGCAAGACTGTTGGAAGATTGTTGCAAGACTGTTGTAAGACTGTTGCAAGACTGTTGTAAGACTGTTGCAAGACTTGTTAGGCTGTTGTAAGACTGTTGTAAGACTGTTGCAAGACTTGTTAGGCTGTTGTAAGACTGCTGTAAGACTGATGCGAGACTGTTGAGACTGTTGAGACTGTTGAGACTGCGAGACTGTTGCAAGTCTGTTGCAATACTGTTGCAAACTGTTGTAAGACTGTAGTAAGGCTGAAACAACAATTGTAATACTGTTGTATATGGCCAATACAAAACTGTTGCAAGACTGATACTGTTGCAAGACTGATGCAAGATAACATATTTTTATATACTGATGCAAGATAACATATTTTTAAAAGCTGATATTCTGGATAGCTGGAAAACTGCTGTTATTCGCCCAATACCGAAGGGAGGGGACCCTTTCTCTTGTGCTAACCTAAGACCTATATCTTTGTTACCTGTAGTCAGTAAAGTAATGGAGAAATTGATACACTCTACCTTAATGAAATATTTGGACGAAAATCAAATTTTAAATAATAACCAGTTTGGATTTAGGCCAGGACACTCGAGCATTGAGGCAGTCAGTAAATTCACAGATGATATATTAAAAGAGCGAAATTTGGGTAAAAATACTTTAGCAGTGTACATTGATTTTATGAAAGCTTTCGATATGGTTAACCACAAAATTCTTTTACAAAAACTAGAAAACTATGGGATAGGGGGCACCCTTTTAGACTGGTTCAGAAATTATCTCTCAAATAGAAATCAATGTGTCAAAACAAATGATGAAATCTCTGAAACTAAAACTATCGTAACTGGAGTCTCCCAGAGATCAATTTTGGGTCCCCTCCTCTTCCTGATTTATATCAACGATTTATCATGTATCATAAGAAATACTAACGTAATACTATATGCTGACGACACGATTCTGTATCGCATGGTAATGACCAACATCAATTTTATAGTGTTGTACAAAAAGATTTGGATGTTTTATATACATGGTGTTTGCAAAACAAACTCTCGATAAATAGACCGACTTCCCTGTTCTCTCTATTACGTGGTCGCAAGCGGTGGGTGAGAGAACTCTCAAAGCTACGCCTCGTCTCCAAACAAACTCTCGATAAATATACGTAAAACCAAAAGTATGCTTTTTAATTTTAATAGAGCTAATATACAACCAAACTTAAGTTTATCTATTAATGAAGTAAATCTGGCCAAGGTTTTTTCATACAAGTATCTAGGTATACATTTAGATACAAACCTCGATTATAGGCACCACATATCGCACATAAAACGAACTGTTAGCTATAGAATATATCAAGTATCTAAAATGCGCTCTTATCTTACCAAACAGGCTGCTATAAATATATATAAAACTGTAATTCTGCCCCATTTTGACTATGGAGATGTTTTGTACATAAAAAGCCCAATTAAATACTTGTCTACGTTGCAACTACTACAGAACCGTTGTCTCAAGATATGTTTGAAAACCCCAGGAAACACATCTATCAAAAATTTGCATTTATTAGGAGGTATACCATATTTAACTAATAGAAGGGATTCACACTTGATGAACTTCATGTATAAAAGGTCTCGAAATCCCAAATATGTTAATCCTGGTACTAGACAAACACGTTTATTTAATGCTCCGGTTTTGACTGTTTTCAAACCAAACTGTGCCGCCTATATGACATCGGTACACTTCAATGGGGGTAATCTGTGGAACTAACAGATTCCCCTAGTCAGAAACACTGAGACTTTTAAAGCTTTTAAATCCCTAACAAAAGCCAAATTGCTTGAGAGTCTAAGGTTTATCTGAAAAGGTTTTTTCTCTACCAGGTGCGGACTGCTGTGTGTTGACTTACTTTGCTTGTTTGTGATTTTGCCTCCTTCTCTTGCGGTGCTCACAATTCTAGTTTTAGTTTTGCTAGGATGTGGTCGTCCCCATAGTTTATTGTTGTACTTGGTAGTATATGGTTATGACTAAAAACCCCAAAACAAATCTACTTTCTAGGGTTATGTATGGATACCTTTGGGTACTTGCTGAATGTTTTATTTGGTATAAAACATATTTCTTACTCAGCTAAATACTTTGTGATTATTCCCTATAAAATGTGTGTATAGGAAAGGCTAAGAAAATCAACTGATATAATAGTTGAAGCCTAATCCTACTTATTGGATGTCGTCTACTCATATATGGTGTTTGAATATGAAAAGATATTATGGTTGTAATTTAACTAAACGAGGACCCAATAAAGAAATATAAAAAAGAAAGAAGAAAAGATTCTTGTAAGATGGTCACAAAACCATTGTAAGACTGTTGTAAGACTAATACAAGGCTGTCGTAAGACTGGTATGAGACTGTTGTAAGATAGTTGTAAGGCTGATACAAGACTGCTGTATGCCTGTTGCAAGACTTGTTAGACTGTTGTAAGACTGATATGAAACAATTCTCATATAAGCCTTACAACAGTCTTACAACAGGCTTACAACAGTCTTGTATCAAACTTACAACAATCTTACAAGAGTCTTGCATCAGCTTTACAACAATCTTACAAGAGTCTTGCAACAATCTTACAACAGTTTGCAACAGTCTTGCAACAATCTTACAACAGGTGGCGACAGTCTTGCAAAGTCTTATACCAATCTTACAACAGTCTTGCAACAGTCTTACAACAGTCTTTAATCAGCCTTACAATAGTCTTGTGTCAGCTTTACAACAATCTTACAACAGTCTGGCAACACTCTTACCACAGTCTTGTAAAAAAAACAGTCTTGCAGCAGTCTTGCAACAGTCTTAAAACAGTGTTGTGAAAAAAACTTTTAGGGTCATGATATACAACACAATCTCTACCCCAGAAAATTGGAATTATTATGTGAGAGTTTATGGTACTTTAGAAGTGCCGCGCTCATCCATTGTAAATGGAAATATCATTAGCTCCTAGTTCATAATGGCACGCTTTATCATTAAAGATGAACATAGGCCTACCATTTGCTTCTAGTTGATCCAGTGTTTGTGCCTGATAAGTTTGTATGGCAGCTGTCTTTGACCCAATACCGTGGACAAACGTTAAAGCCTATATATAAACCATGTAAAGAATGTCATTAAAAATACAAGACCTGTCCCTCACACAGAATGGGAGCAGGCCTGTGTATAGGGCGGTTAGTGTGCCTATCACACATCGTCGCTAACCGTCCCCACGCCGTACCGTGGTCAGGCGGCTGGGGTGGAGCATACCCAAATGGCTGAAAGGGTCAATGGTCATACCTTATGTGGTGCACTGCTCACCCCAGGTGAGGCATGGACAAATCATGCATGGAATGACAGTGAGTTTAGTTTTTACATCCAGTATGAGGAATAGATTCACACAGATACACATAGATATAGATACACAGATACAGAGATACACAGACAGACAGACTTTTGCCCCTAAATTGATTACACCTACAGGTGTGTCCAGGGTTGCTGTCGTTGAGGGTATAAGCACGGACTTGGATGACCTGGATTGGCAACACAGGCCTGCTGGCTTATCTCTCTATGACTCGCTATTGTTCTCAAGTTCCCGTTTTTGCCACCAGGGCGGCACCACAGTAGCGGCAGATAGATTTAACCACAAGAAATCATAGAACTTAAATTCCAACTGTTCTTATTAGGTTTCTAATTAGGGAACACAGCTAGATACATAGGTAGGGCCTGGTTAATAGGGAACATTTTTGAAACTTTGACTTTTCACAGGTGAACCCCCCCAAATCAGCCATTTCTCTGTGGCTCCCCCATCTAAAGTCACCCAAACTCTGCCAATTGTTTGGACTCTCCCAGAAGGGATAGGAATATAATTTCAACTGTTCTGAGTAGCTTTCACATTGGGGAAGACAGCTAAATACATAAGCAGGGCCTGGTTAACAGGGAACATTTTTGAAACTCTGACTTTTCACAGGTGAACCCCCCAAATTCAGTCATTTCTCTGTGGCGCCCCCATCTAAAGTCACCCAAACTCTGCGAATTGTTTGGACTCACCCAGAAGGGATAAGAATATAATTTCAACTGTTCTGAGTAGCTTTCACATTGGGGAAGACAGTTAAATACGTTAGAAAGGCCTGGTTGAGTGGAGACATGGGTCTTAGAGTAGTTGGGGTCGACTGGCAAATTTCACTGATTTTCAGGCAGTCAGTCTTGAGAAAAAAATTATTTTCAATGCATTCCCATAGCCCTAGGCCTTAATAAAGTATTTCACTGTCGATTCCAATTATATACCTACATGGCATATTTTAAATCATGGTGCTAAGAGTACTAGTATTTTTTTCTTAATCCTAATTAATGTGTAGGTAATTAGGTTCTAAATATTAATTCCAAAATCCCACTTCAAGTTAGAATAATAACTAAAATAGCATAACATAGGTATCATCAATGTGATTAATGTGCATTTTAAATCGTGTTTCTACTCCTATTATTTGCTGAGATATGGATTATAAATATATCATAATTGCAAAATGTTGTTTGAAAGTGTAGCGGTTTCCCTCTAGTCGCTGAAAGTGTGTTACCACTCTCCGCGATCGTCAGTCGACCAGAGGTTCCGAGACTAGTTGCTACCCTGTACTTACCGTGCCAATACAGGTGGGTTCGGCTTTACCCACTGGAGAAGGGAGGGAGATACGAGATCTACCAACTACCGCTTAACCGCGAATAGAAAACCAGACTATGGACAGTTTCAGTTTACCGTTCGTTTATTACTGGAAGTAATACACCATCCGTTGGTGCTACGGGGCACCAACTAGCGCGGGAAGAGATACTGGTCTCTTCAACGTTGGAAGGTGTTTCAACACAACCTAACCAACTCGTGAGGCTCCAGACGTTCACTCCGTAAAGAGGCACCGTGAGAAGTCCTGTCAACCTGCTGTGGACTCGACCTTATATAGCGGCCGAGTTACGTAATGCGGGTGAACCCGCAGCATTTGCATACTGCGGGTCCGCCGGCCATACCGCACAGCAAGGATCGGCACTCGCGCCACCTAGTTCTAAAGTGAAACAACGCTGCTCGACTGCCCTGACCCCTACATTACCCCTCCCAGCTTTTACGAAAGGGGGACCTGCAACCATTGCGTTGCAAAGAGGACATCCCGAAAAAGTTTAATAACTAAGTCGAGCAGTTCTGAATACGTGTCTAACCATTCAACGTTCACAAAGAATCTTTTTACTGATACCGATGTATAATAAGGTTGAGATGGGAAAGTAAAATTCATACATTTCTAATGCTGAAAAAGGAAGACATAAGGGTAATACGGTATATAAAAACGGAGTAGCCTCGCTACCACCCTGGTAATAAATATAAACGTAACAATATCACCCGTCTCGCCGATGTTGTTGGCTTTTCCCTGGCTTCCTTGAGTATCGGACGGAGAGGACTCACCGGCTCGGACCTACAAGGGGTCAGCCCTCACCAATGAGCACTCCGCCTCCCACTGTTCCGGAGTTGTAAGCCAGGGATAACGTAGTATTAGTGTCGAGCCTGGCAGACCCGTCAGCGTGGGGACCTACTCGATCCAGCCCCCTGCTTCCGGGCGCCAGGCTTCCGACTGTCTTCCTAGCACAGCTCCAGCGTAGTTAGGGGGAGCAATTCCGCGAACCCCCCCCACCTTGTTGACTTCACATGGCCCGTCCTGCAGGTCACCGTTGTGAAGAGAGTAATATGTGTATAAGGAGAAAGAAAAAGATAGCCAAGCACATTTTCTTCTCCGTGTAGGAGTTCCCATCTCCGTAAAAAGTTGGTATCAGCGTCCTTATAGTGTGGCGCGCTATATCCATCTCTTGGATAGGAGTTGCAGGAACCACTGAAGGCCCCAACCCCTATCCACACGGTGATTCACACTTCCCTCACTGGCAAAAGACCAAGCGAGTCCAGCGTGAATTACCCCACAGAGAACTGAAACCACTTGCCGGAGCCGGGTCTCAGCCTCATATCTCACCTTCGCTTTCCGCGGTGTTAAACCGGAGTCTAACCCGCGAAAAGCACCACAGGCCGGAGTGTTTCGCAATGGGGCCCTACAACGGGGCTACCATCGAGAGACCCTTCAGCCTTCTGAAACTCAAGTTGTGCAGCGAAAATTCACCACGGGGGTGATTCTCCACGGCCCAACCCGAGATCGCTTTTCTATTTTGATCCACCTGTACTACCCCTCCCAGCGATCGAAGCACCACTTATATAGGGGACCAAACCAGTCACCCTCTCCAACTGAAACTGAATGCAGGCGTGGGTGATCCCCAGGTAAGAACTGCTTGAGTTAATATCTGAGGAGCCGGCGGACGGACAGACACAGACAACTAGGGTTGAATATGTCGATCCATCCTCTGTGGCAGGAGTTGTCCTGCCTCTCTCCATCCCACAGTGATACCGGGGAACCTCCGTGGGTTCTCTAGATTCAGCGTAGGATGGACTGATGCTGCCTAGCTACAGGCCCTTCAGCCAGCTGGCCTCTCGCCGGAACAACCGGGTTATTCATCGGCGGGGGCTTCAGCTGGAGGGGCAACTGTAGATGACGGGGTAGCGGGCCTCGTCGCGGCAGCCTGCTGACCAACATTTGGTGGTGGACTAAGCGGGTCTGTGACCCGGAACCTAGACATCACCGCATTCAGGTCAGCCGTGCTGATGTCGTCAGCGATGTCGGGAGAATCCCACGTCACCGTTGAGGTGAACGGCAACGGGGGGAACATAGGTCCTAATTCTTCCAACTCCCGGCCAAACGGGACTTGCTGCTGCCGGGGAGGCACGCTAGCTGGTCTCGTTCCGACACGGGTCACTGGCGGCGGCTGCCTCAGAGAAACCTGTGGAGATTCCGAGGAACTTCCACCGGTGCTCTGAGACCGGTTGCATGGAGCAGTCTCCATGGCCGAAGCCTGGGACGACTGTCCATCTGGGGCGTAATCCCTCTCGGGACCCCAATCTAACAATGCGCCTGCTTGCTGCATTGTCAGGGTTGGAGTCGACACAAAGTCGAGATACCGCCCTCTTCGACGCTGATGTAACAACCAGGATGCTTCCGCACCTGCGTTGTTAGACGGTTCAACGTCGAACATGCTCACCCCCATTACAGTGCGACACTTGTAGTCGTACTCCTGCAGGGCGAGCTCTGAACGCGCCAACTGCACCTCAACCGCCGTAGCTTTGCAGCCATGTTTTCCAATGGCACTTGCAAGAGGCTAGACATGCGCTGATGAGCGATGGCGCACTCGTACTCCGCGACCCGCATCTGTGCTACCCTAAACTTGTTAGCATTGATAATCGACTGTTTATCAACGCGGTCCAAGTAGGTTTGCATATGATACGGGCGCCAATCTGTCTTAGCTATAGTAGCCAGTGTCAGATGTTGATCGCCGGAGTACACATCAACCTGTTCCCCGTGCTTACCAGGCTTAGTCTCTTCCGCGGGCGGAGGTCTAGGCTGGCTCACTACCTTAGGGGCAGGGCGCAGTGGTGGGGGTAGAGAAGGGTACTCCTCTTCTCCACCACCTTCTGCGCCACTTTCCTTGCTAGGTTTGGGGACTTTTGCTTTCTTTGGGCGAGCACCAGCAGTGCTAGTCGACGCCGAAGCGTCAGACGAGACCGCTGTCTCCACAGAACCCTTAGAGGATTTCTCCTCTTTAGGCGCACTCGACCCTTTCCGGCCAGGCTTTTCCTTCGCTGGGCCCGTCTTTGAGGAATTGAGAACATCCCCCAAAGTTACAGAGCCCGGTGTCTGGCTTCGTGCTGACCGGCTCGACCTCGAGTCGTCGTCTGAGTCACTACTGGACTTAGACGAGCTCTTAGTCTTCTTTGCAGCAGGCTTGCGGTTCGAGGAGTCTACACTCCGGTCCCGTTTCGCGCTGCCGCCACGCGCGGTGTCACGCAAGTGCTTCATCCGTTCCATATCCGGTGAGCTTATCCGCAGAGTCGTGCCGAAGCTACGATTCTGTTTCCAAGACACGGTATATTTCCGGTCAATAGCCTTGCGCTTAGGTTCGACACCCTTAGCCCGGGCTTCGGAAACTAGACCCTACGAACTTATTGAAAAGCCGCATTGTTCTTTCCCTACCCCGAACAGCACCGATCCCGTGTTCGTCCAACATGTGACGAATCATCCACGACAGGCGCGACGAACCCGAATCAGCTGAGCACCGGCCTGCGTTACAACGGTACCAGGGGAACTCAGCTAAATGCATCTCTACGAGATGCCGCGCGTACAACCTTTTCGTGGCGTAGGCAGGTGATGTTTGCCCTGGCAACACAAAAAGACACAGTGCCCTCCGAAAGTAAACTGTCGCAACGCAAAGTTCAACTTTTCCTTTTGGAGGATGTTGTACTTCTGGTTGGAGGCACTCTTGACTCCTTCCACACGGGTGATATACCACGTGTTTGCAGAGCCCTCGTCCTGAAGCCACTCTTCGTCATCAGACACGCCATCTTCCCCTACCGGTTCCGGTAGCCAATGGCGGTCTTTGACGCGGAGGTCTTCTAGACACTTCGCTTTGCGCCCAACCAGACAGCTCGGTAGCTTGCGGGCCACCTTACGCTTCTGGGCGCGCTTAGCACTGGGAACAAAATCACCGGTCTCACTGTCGGCGTCGGAACCGTTGGCAAGACGCTTTGCATCGTCCACCACAGCGGATTCAGATTGTTCATCTGAATCTTGTGATGCACTCTCGTGCGGCTGTCCAGCTGACGTAGACGCGGGTTTCTCCGAGCCCGAAGACCCGGCTCCCTTCGTCTCCTTGCTGCCACCAGGTTTAGGATCCGAAGATCCCTTGCCTTTAGCAACAAGCTTGCCAGCACTGGACTTTCCAACTCCCTTACCCTTTCCTCCCTTGCGGGAGGAACTGGAGCTAGAGCGCTCATCGCGGGCCGCTTTGTCCGCTGCAGCTTTCGCTGCAGCGGCTTCCCTGGCCGCGCGAGTCTTGCGTCTACCCCTACGGGCAGCGGAGCTACTTACTGGCTTTTCAGCCGGTTTATCTTCCACGGAGACAGGTTCCGTCGACTTTTTAGCCGGCTTCGCCTTCTCCGTGGCACGCCCTTCAGCGGCCTTTGCTCCTTCCGAGGAAGTAGCCGGCTCCACTGACTCCGTGGAAGCACCAGGGGTTTTGTCAACCTCCATAGCATTCTCCGTAGCGGTGGGCGTATCTTGGCTAGTAGCCGGGGCCGGAGGTGCTACCACCGGGGCTTCAACCCTCCAGGGGGATACCACCGGTACAACATTCTCCGGGCCCTGACTAGCAACCCATCGATCTACTAACCCCTTCATAGCCAAATCGCGTATGTCGGGATCAGGGATGTTCTGTAGTTCCCGGGTCCACCGGTCCCATGGACTGGCTGGAATACCCCCGGGAGCAGGAGGATCAGGTCTGTTAATTGGTTTCCCGCGGCCGCGACCAACGGGAGTCAACTTAGCTCGCTGAGCATCTCCTTTCTTCTCCGCTGCTTTCACCGGCGTAAATGTCGGTTTCGGCAAACGGGAAGCCTTGGGCTTAGCAGGAGTAGTTGAAACTGACTTCTGCCTGTACCCAGAGCTCTTCACATGGGAAAGGTCTAGTTTCCCACCTTTCGCGGAAGCAACTCGCCCAGAGCTTTCAGCCGAAACTGATGTCTTAGGCGAACCGGGTCCTGCCTCTGCCACCGAAGTGGAAGGGTTGGACTCTCCGCGCTGTGCTGACTGGGTGTCGTCTGGACCGGAATCCAGAGCACCGAGTCACCACTGTGACTACCCCCTAGGGAGTCATCACTGCCCAGGCCGACAGACGCACTGTCTCCCAAGCTCGCAAGGCCCTCGGCCGGAGCCGAGTCCTGCGGGACCACCTCTTCCTCCACGGGAAGGGTGGCCTCCTCTTTGCGTTGTTCAGCCAGGCTGAACGCAGCAATACACTCCAGGGGTGTCACGGGGACGCCACTTGGCCAGAGTGATCTGTTCTGCGAGAACAATGCCTTATATACAGGCTGTTGACCCCAATTAAAAGAGGTCATGTCCTCGACCAATGAGAGGTGTTGAGACGTTCATCATCCGAGCTAGTGTTTTCCAATTCTATTTTCATTTTTACTGATCTTCCATGTTTCGTATACATAGAACGATCAGTAGGGCCTTTGTAGTCCTCCGCTTCGGGCTTCAAATCCTCCCAGTCTTTCTCTCTCGAGTCAGACAGGGGTATCTTTACCTTACGCGGACGACCCGGCTTCCGCCGTGTTGGCGGAGGGCCCTTGCAACTCTTACCGGCTTTGACCCGGGACTTCCCTGCCCTGCGAGCGGGCTTCGCTGAAAGCGGTACCGGCTGGGGCGGGGACTCCGTGTTATCAGAGCCAGCTCTATTGCGCGTACAGTGCCATGTTCTCAATCGAGCAACATGCGACTTATAGCGCTTCCGTGTCCATTCATCTTCGATGACTACTGTCATTTCTGACAGCACTTCAACTATAACAAACGGACCATCCCAGTTTGGGGCGAGTTTTACGTTCACTAAAGGTGTGTGATATCGTATCACTCAGTCTCCAACCTGGAACTTTCTCGGCTTTAGTCGAACATCATGTCCCGACCTCTGCCACTCCGCGGCTTTCTCTAGGCCTCGCCTTGCTCGGTAATAAGCCTCCACAAAGCGTTCCCGAAGTTTTTCCACGAACCCTATAGGGCAGGGTATCTCAGCGGAGACTCCCGGCACCCCATAGACAATGTCTGCAGGCATCACAATCTCTTCTCCGAAGACAAGTAGATTAGGTGAACACCCCATACTAGAATGAATAGTACCATTGTAAGCGTGCGCTATAAATGGTGCTAACTCATCCCAGTTACTGCGGCTCTCATTGACCATAGTGCGCAAGCACTGTATCAACGTTCGATTGAACCGCTCTACCATCCCATCTGATTGAGGACGATACGGGTTGGTGCGTGTTTTCTTGATCTCTAATATTCTACACATTTCCTGCCAGATTTGAGACTCAAATTCTCTTGCCTGGTCGGAGTGTAAAATACTCGGAGCTCCGAAACATTGCACCCAATTCTTCACAAGTGCTTCCGCGCAGGTAGCAGCTTTGTGATCTTTCATAGGATAGATCTGCACATATTTTGTGTAGTAATCCATCACCACCATCATGCAGGTATTGCCGTCATCGGACTCATCGATACCAGAAATGATATCGAGAGCAATGCGGGCAAACCGGACTCCAAATAGCTCTTGTTGTAAGGGCATCTTCCCTATGCCTTCACCGGGCTTAACCCTACAACAGACTGCGCATTCTAGAATCCATCGCTCTATGTAGGCGTTCATTCCGGGCCAGTAGTAATGTCGCTTTATTTTAGCGGCAGTCCTCTTTTTTCCGAAATGTGCCGAACTTCTATGCTCATGGCACAGAGTAAAAAGTGCAGGACGCAGTGCTATGGGTAAAACCAACTGTAAATGTCTCCTTACTGGACACACTGTGGTTCTCATCCTATATAACACGTTATCCCTCACAGTCAACTCCGCCCATTGACTACAGAGTATTTGGAACTCCCGGTTCTCTATTGAGAGTTCCTTTCCTCGTGGTCTATGGAGGCCATTCTTTACCAGTTTAATCAACCGGGACATATCCGGATCACTCTGTTGAGCTTCTCGGGTCTGTTCCAGTGTCCACTGATAAAACGCGGGATCAGGATTACCCATCTGGTGCAACGCAGCCAAGATAGCATCATGTTCCCCACAGTCTACACAGTCGGGTCGCCCACACTTACGCAATGGTCTCCGGGAGAGACTATCCGCGTTAATGTGTGATTTACCGGGTCTGTGTTCTATCTGACAGTTCTTAAGTCCGAATTCGGATAAAGCTGCCAGCCATCTTCCGATCATTCCTTCGGCGTCTTTAAAGTTAAAGAGCCATTTCAACGAGGAATGATCCGTACGTAACGTGAAATCTCCACCTCCGAGGAAGTGTCGATATTTCCTTACGTATACTACTACAGCGAGAAGTTCTCTCTTTGTAGTACAGTAGTTCCGCTGTGCCTTATTCAAGCTATTACTTGCAAAAGCAATGGGAACTTCTACTCCGTTCTGTATCTGTAACAGTGCCGGAGACTCTTCAAACTTTCTCTTTAGTCCCGAAAAAGCTTCCTCGGCCGCGGAATTCCATAGAATATCCTTCGACTTTCCGGCTTTGTCTTGGACTACATACTATTGCAAAGCATGGGCAGTTTTGGAAAAACCCGGGATAAAGTCACGATAATATGAACAGAATCCGAGGAAAGATCTTACTTCTTTTATATTCCGGGGTCGAGGCCATTTGGCCACTACATCCAACTTGGATGGGTCAGTGCGGATACCATCACCCGCAACTATCCTACCCAAGTACTCCACTGATCGTTTGAACAGTTTACATTTCTGAGGTTTGAGTTTCAAGCCATAAGACTCTATACGTTCAAAGACCTCCGCTAGGTTATTCAAACATTGTTCCACGGTTTTCCCGAAAACAATTATGTCGTCTAAATAAACCAAACATTTCTTCCACTGCAAGCCTCTCAGCATCTGATCCATCATGGATTCAAACGTAGCCGGGGCATTGCAGAGGCCAAAGGGCATTACTGTAAATTCATACAGCCCTTCGTGGGTAGTGAAGGCAGTTTTCGGCTGATCCTCACTAGCCATCTTTACCTGCCAATATCCGGATTGGAGATCCAAGGTACAAAACCATTGGTTCCCCCAGAGAGAGTCGAGACTCTCATCGATCCGTGGTATTGGATAGGCATTCTTTCGGGTGATACCATTCAGTTTTCTGTAGTCAATACAGAACCAGCAAGTACCATCCTTCTTAGTAACCATCACCACAGGGCTGGCCCAAGGGCTTTCGCTGGGTATGATCACATCTTGAGAAAGCATTTTCCATAACTCCTCTTCCAAAGCTTCCCGCTTTATGGGCGGTAGTCTCCGGTAGGGTAGTCTAAATGGAATGTTTCCCTCTGTATCTATGTGGTGCTCTGCACGATCAGTTCTACCCAATGGGTCTCCTGGCCGCGCAAAGATCTTATTCCACCTTCCTAGCATAACTCTTAATTCCCGTTGCTCCGCGCTCGTTAGGGCGTCTGCAGCAGTGATCAGAGTATCTAGGGTCTCGTGCAGAACTGCAAACCCGGGATCTTTTTCCAAGTTTGTGTTCACGCACCCAATCTTCTCTTCCCTCGGGTCGTTGTTGACAGATGAAATACCTAGAGGACGGACCTCCATTGTATCTACGGAATTAGCCAATATTACTCGGCCAACAACGTCACCTTTCTTCAACACTATCCTCCCCATAGTATGATTACTCACGGGTATAGATCCTATCCGAGCTCCACCCATAAGGGTGTCCCAAGCCTGTAAGCCTTTGTCTGGAAATAACATCGGATCAGGCTCAAACATAGCATCTGCCAACGGCAAGTCACCTTCCCCAGCTATTAGCACATTTACCATCTGCTGAGGGGCGATGCTTACATCCTGCCTGACAGAGACCACTGAGGAAATCCGTCTACAGGAACATTCTACTTCCAGCTGTTCCGGGTGTTTAATCCGAAGCAGGCCTTGCTGAACGTCCAATGACACTCCATACAATGCTTGGAAGTCTATTCCGATTATTACATTCTCTTCGATATCACTGAGTATGGGACTCCACACTAATTCAGTGTTACCTACTGAGATCGGGATAATCACTTTACCGTAGCACTTCAACGGAGTACCATTAGCAGCCCTTGCACTTGCTTCCGAAACTTTACATTCCGGATCAAATTCAAAAGTCTTATATAAACTGTGGTTCAACACAGAGCGGCTTGCTCCCGTATCAACCAACAAATCTACTTTCGACCCCTGAATTCTCACAGGCACATACCATCGTCTCCCCCCTAGAGGAGAAGGCTGCTGAATAAACCGGGAAATACCATCGAGGGTGCCGAGGTCCCATCCACGCTGGCGTAACCATTGTAAGCAGGGATGTCTCGGAGATAGATAGCGAGAACAAATTGTAGCAATCTGACTCGAAATCTCTTCCTCTCTGGTCCGAGTAAGATTCACTTTACTCGCTGGTTCTCCAGTTTGTGTACTCAGGCGTACAGTTGCAGGGGCTACTGTCTCGCCACTTACCGTAGCCCATTCTAGTTTACCGGATCCTCATGAGGGGAAGGCAAAGCTAGAGGACCGTCTGTGGTTTCTACAGCAGCCAGCTTCTGGGGACATTCCGGAGAAATGTGCCCAGTCTTTCCGCACTGCCAACAACGTCGAGTATCTAATTGGTTTTTCTCCAATTGCGATAACCTTTCGTTGATCTGCAGCAACAATTCCGTAACAGTAGGTGATTCCTTGGAATCTTTACCCACGGCCTGTTCTGTCACCTGAGGGTTCCCATTCCTGGGCCTCCCTGGATTCAACCGGCCACGGCCCCTACCGCGGAAACTACGGCGTCCGAGTACCATTGACCGCACTGCGGAGAGTACATCCTCCATTTCGGGGTCGCTGGTTTCTTTGGTCGCCGACTCATCCTGTTCCCAGGATGGCGTTAGCATGGCAACCCGGGTTTTACTCGCAGGTTTTCCATACTGTCCAAACAGAGCACACCTTTGTTCATAGGCGTCCACTATTTTCAACACCTGCATGAGGGTCATACCAGGCTCCCATTTCGAGACCACCTCTGTGCGGATGTCCTCGTCTCTGAGACCCTTCACAAACTGAGTTTGTAGATCCTCATGCAGTGCCGGTGAGTCCAGTCGAGTACCGGGGTAAACCTCCATCAGCAATTGCTGTAAGGCTAACCCGTAAGCACGGGCGGACTCATCTTTACCCTGTATCCGACTTAGAAAAGTCGAACGAGGGTTCAGCGTTACTAGCTGCCCACAGTAATAGGACGCCACTTCTACAAGGGCATCCCATCCATGCGTAGCTGAACGCCGGTAGGCGCGTAAAGCAGCCTCACCGGGTCCATCGCGCAACGCTCTCATGAGGTACGGCAATGCATCGGTAGTACTCCACCCATTGCACTGGACATCCTCACAGAACCCGGCAAACCAGTGTTCCCACACCATTCCTTTACCAAAAGGCTTCGGAACAATGGCGTTACGTCTGGCCGTTTCTGCCGGTGTCACAATAGGGACATCCCTAGCCTGTGCTAGAGATCGATTGAACACCCGATCCGCGTTACTCTCCGCAAGCACAGGGTTTAGTCCTAATTCAGCTATCGCAGAATTAGACGGTACTCCCCTATCACTAGCATGCGTAGAGTCTCTCAGAGAGTCCGTTGGGGAAGCAAAGTTCACCATCGGAGGTCTCCGATCTATTCGTGGCGGAGTAAATACACGAGGACCTGTTGCATTCCCTTGTGGGGAGTATATGTGATCCTTGGTCACACTCTGCCAACCTGGCGGTGGAGTCCTATACTTTAAAGCATAGTCTGCCTCTGCGCGCTGTGTGCGCGCCAATACCGCCTTTTCCTGATCCTCGGCCAAAGCAAGCTGTTCTTTCTGCACTCGCAGCGACTCAGCGGCTACCTTGGCCCGAGAATACACGTCTTGCAACATCAACTTAGCAGTATCTTGCTCTTCGAGTAGACGCTGCTTCGCTTGACGTTGCTCGGCTTCATGATCGATCCGAGAATTGATCTTAGGCCGGGTTACTGGGGTTTCCCCACGCTCAGGACCCTCCTCGGAATCGCCTATTCGGCTTACTCCTTCCAGGTCCTTTTCTTCCATGGAGTCCGCTCAAGGGGTCCCCATGTGGAGCACGGTTGAGCTTAGTTGCTCAGCCACGTTCCTTGCAGCCTTCCTCCGCGACTGGCTAGCAGCTGCCACTGGAGTACGGACATCTTGTGTCTTCTCCGGGCTGGCTGCGCCTTCTGCGGCAGGACTCGGCGATCTTTGACCGGGTTTTTACACCCGGCTTCTCCGCCATCCTACCTCTTCTGCTTGCACAGCCGAAGATCCTGGTCACGGCACCAATGTAGCGGTTTCCCTCTAGTCGCTGAAAGTGGGTTACCACTCTCCGCGATCGTCAGTCGACCAGAGGTTCCGAGACTAGTCGCTACCCTGTACTTACCGTGCCAATACAGGTGGGTTCGGCTTTACCCACTGGAGAAGGGAGGGAGATACGAGATCTACCAACTACCGCTTAACCGCGAATAGAAAACCAGACTCCGGACAGTTTCAGTTTACCGTTCGTTTATTACTGGAAGTAATACACAATCCGTTGGTGCTATGGGGCACCAACTAGCGCGGGAAGAGATACTGGTCTCTTCAACGTTGAAAGGTGTTTCAACACAACCTAACCAACTCGTGAGGCTCTAGACGTTCACTCCGTAAAGAGGCACCGTGAGAAGTCCTGTCAACCTGCTGTGGACTCGACCTTATATAGCGGCCGAGTTACGTAATGCGGGTGAACCCGCAGCATTTGCATACTGCGGGTCCGCCGGCCATACCGCACAGCAAGGATCGGCACTCGCGCCACCTAGTTCTAAAGTGAAACAACGCTACTCGACTGACCTGACCCCTACAAAAGAAAAGAATTCCTGGTGGGTAGAACTGGAACTACAGTCTCCTGCTGGCCATCTAGCGGTTGTGCGGGAAATCAGTCACACATAGCCGAGGCGAACAAATCATAGAACAAACACAGTGCTGGCCCAGGTTTCCTATCCATACTATATAGGTTCGTGGTATAAGACAGCAACATTCTTGTTTCTGATTATAATCGGATCGGTGAGAATCTGTGGAAAATGTCGCCAAATCGGGTCTGTGGTGTACGTACGGCTTTTAGAATTGATGAACAAAGCGTATTGGTTTACAATTACACCATCTTTAGGAAGTGTGTGTAGAGTAACCTCGTCCTATTCACCACTTGCACATAAGCGTGGCGCTGCGATCGGGTTGCGCTGGTTGCATGTAACTAGGCCCTACTTGCCGAAAACCAGCAACATGCTTGCATGTGAAAACGAGGCAAGATACTTTACCTGGGTTGGCAGTATGGCTTCAGACCCATAAGCACAGATTTAACAAAAAATGTAATTTGTTGTTGTGTCGTGAATAACAGGCCAATCTTTATAAATAAAACATTGTTATAAAGCTAAGACTTGGGCCTATTTGTTGGTATAATATCATATACCTGTGTTTTGGCTAAGATTTCCAGTCATAGATTGAAGATTCAGATTTTTTTGGTAAAAAAATACCCAAAAATGTTACCTTCCTGTTTTCACAGTGATTTAATGAAAAATCTATCGCGATGACCTATAGAAATAAACATCCTATCTTTTTAAGTAATTCAGGAAGATTAATATGATACCTATATTGCCAGGCTGTGATAGATATTTCCTGAGAAAATGGAGCATTGGGTCTGACAGTATTAGATTATGTTAGGCACTATATGTACCTTGGAACAAATTTTTTTCTAACTTGAAAAAATGTGAATTGCTCTGGCTTTGTGTATAACAGGCCGATCTTTATAAATAAAGCATTGTTAGAAAGCTAAGACTCTGGTCTATTTGTTGATATAGATATCACATACCTATGCCATGGCTAAAATTTCCCGTAATAGCTTCAAAACTTAGATTTTAGCTGACAAATTCCTAAATTTCCTGACAATTAACTGACGCATTATTAGTCCATTACCTCAGGAAATATCTATCACAACCTGGTAATATTGGTATCATTTTAAGTGTCATGAGATACCTAATAAGATAGGATGGTTATTTCTATATGTCATCGCAATAGATTTTTCATTAAATCGCTGTGAAAACAGGAAAGCAAAATATTTTAGTATTTTTTACATAAACAATTCCGATGTTTAAACTCTGACAGGAAATCTCATTCATATCACAGGTATTTTATATATATATATATCCGCAGATAGGCCCATGTTTCAGGTTTCTAACAATGTATTGTTTATAAAAATCGGCCGATTATTTATCACGTGAGAGATATTTCCATCTTTCAGGTTAGAAAAACACTAGGTTTTTATCAGTACTCTGGACTGAGTGCAGAGGGCTTGCCTCGTTTTCGTCCGATCTACCTAGGCGGCCATTACAATATGGCGCCAGTGTGAAGAGGGTCTATGACCTATAGACCTCGGGTCGAATGCGGACACTGCAAAGCCGTCTACATGCACCTTCTCACCTGTTGAAAAACCATGCGTCGGCCGGGAATCGAACCCGGATCGACTGCTTGGAAGGCAACCATGCTAACCGTTACACCACCGACGCCCATGTGTAAATTGCACGTGCATGCTGTAGTAAACGTGACACGTATACGGTCCGACGGCAGGCGAACTTAATTCATCTACCATATCATTTGATAGAGTTCCCTATCAGTACAGCATGAGCTATTGTAATTACAACTAATTAACTACTCAAAAATGACTTATGTGAGTTTGTTGTACATATAGCCTGTACATAGCAAAGAATATGATAACAATATCGGTGATATATATGTACAATAGAATCCCCGCACAAGGGGCAACCTTCGGACGAAAAGTGTCCCCTGAAAAGGGATGAAATCAAATACGCCCTCCTGAGGTTACTAAACTCCTTATTATCGCCCAGGGTAAATAAAGTTCTAGCGCTGGCTTAGTCTCTGCCCCAACCCAAAGCCTGTTCCCAGGGTATCCACTATAAGACAGGGGAGACCAGCGAACTTTTCAGATTCAAAACAAGGCAACTGTCATTAGTTATACAAGTCAAACAACTCACATATCATGAGTATGGAAATATGGGAATTGTTAAAGGAGCTTCACAGACAATCCGGTTGTTTCTTTTTCATACTTTAACCCTTTTATAATGGGAATCCACAGTTGATTAGACTGCCCCTTCATAGGAGCACATGGGCATTGTTGACAAAACGAAACCCTACAACGCATGAGGTGCTTTCCACTGTAGAAAAGCTCTCAGAATTTAGGATATTTCAAAAACAGGCGTAGTAGCCAGATTTGAGCCCAAACAGGCAGGTTGGGGCAGAGATATGAGCGGCCACAGGACGCAGAGCGCAGGATCTCTGCTGGGAGAGTGGCCTATACATTGTATAGGGAACCGTTCCCAGCAAAACTGGGCCAGGTTGCCACGGTGATGCACGGAGTGTCCCATAACAGAGGTTCTTCTGTGGCAAAAACCCTAATCGTATTCTCAAAGGTTTGGGAGGGCGGGCATCGGAGGGGACCAGCAGGTGGAACAATATCAGAGCGGACCAAAGGGCCTCTATTTTATCGGATCATAGGGGGTGATATAGACTTGTTCAAAGTCTTTGATTATGAACATTCATTAAATGATTAAACTCAATAAAAATAAAGTTCATTCAAGTATGTATCCTTCTCTGACAGGCCCATGAATCAAATCGTTGTATCCCAACGAGGAGGGTAGCTATAGGATGCAGGGACTGGAGCCAGTCTAGTGGTGATACTGATGGGAGCAAAACGAAGGGCGACAAAATGGTAGCGACGGCTGAGCTATCTGTACTTATACTCGGGGCCCCCAAAAGGGGTGTGGCTCCCTCTAGATTGACCCCTGATCATACCTTGATGTTCATTATAGGACTTAGGTCAAACGGCCGCTATTACAATTTATTACTATGAGTCCATACTAGGATTATTAGGCAATAATATTCAGAGTGCATTATAAAAGGAAAGTATAGATCTAGAAGCATAGCATGTCGTTTTCTTCGCTATTATTGATCAAATAATCAATGTCTGTACGTGTAAATATTAATGTTTGTCTGCTGTTGCTATAATGATTTAAAGAATCTCATTTTGAATTACAAATTCTCTTCCAAGAAGTAAAACGGAAGACCACCAATTCAAATCTATTTGAATAAAGAAACCTATCCCAGGGTTATGCCGTGGTAGCTACAGCTCCATTACAAGTTTACCCACAACCCTTTTCCACGGAGTATATTTCATGTAGTCAAAATACTGAGTAAAGACTTGACCCTTATTTGAACTGCCCGCACATAGGTTGAAAACCATTGCAAGAAGCAAAATAGGCGTCGGTGGTTTAGCGGTCCGCATTGAAATGGGGACACTGTGTTCTATATTTGGTTACCATGGCAACCTATCCTTCTATATCTCTTGTAACGATAGATTCGCTTGATAAGCCACCAACCTGGAAAGTAAATAAATCCATTCATGTATGTAAATACGAAATTGCATGTACTTGTCAAAGCATTCATTTTATCCGGAGTATTGTGTCTGGTATGGTGTACCATGTTCATTGTAACTTCACATGAAGTAATCAATAAGGTAAAACAAAATAGGTGTAAAGGACTTAAATGGCGATGAATTATTACAAACATGATAATATGGCGGAAATATAAAAAAGTTGTTCATTTCTATGTAGTCGGTGGGCGGAAGTGTCCGTATAGTAAGTCGGATGGACGTTGAAGGGAGAGTGAGGTCCACGTGACCACCCTGGAGTAAGGGGTGGAAAGTGTAACCCTCTTCCTCACGCATTGGCCACAGTGACTAACGTGGGAAGATGGTGGAGGAATATTCTGATTTGTTAAGATATGGAGTGGATTACGAGTCGAGTCTTGTGGAAGGAGATTCTGGAAGAGCCGGAACCGCCAGAGGGAGAAGCAGGTCCGAGTTGGACCTCATCTTGGAAGAGTGGAGGAGTATGTTGAGACCTTGTCAGGAGGGAACGACATCTTCCTGCCTGAGGTCATGGTGCCCTGGTCTACCCGGCCCTTTTGCAGGCACGAGGTCGGAGGCCCTCAGGAGGGTGAAGTACTTGAAGAGGGGGCTCCTTTCGGCCGAAGCCCGAAAGACCCGCTTAGTCAAGGCAATTAGAGATGGAGATGGTGTCAGATGTCATTGGTGTCTCTGCCAGCAAGCGCGACCAAAGTCCTGTAGTTGTGCCGAGGCTGCAGCTGAGAGGCAGTTTGCCAGGAACTCTCTGAAGAGGGCGATCTGGGGCGCAGTTGGGACGAGCGGGGTGACCTAGTTCTTGATGCAGAACTGCAGGTGGGTCATTCTCATAGAACCAGTGCAACTAGGGTTAGGGGGGTCAAAAATAAAAATATTGGAAGACGGTAAAAATAATTATGGGGTCATATTGCTTATCGGGTGGGCCATTTTTCCCTAAAATAGCATTAGTTAAATATTGAAAATGGGGGCATGGTGGCCCATGGAACATATGTATGTGAAAAAATTCTCTTACAGCATGGACAAAAAACCCAATTTAATGGAAAACAAGGAAATTAATTAAATTTTCATGATTCGAAATTTCTAAACGGTTTATATAATAAAACATAGGTAGTATCAATAAAATAATAACTTTTTATACTGGGATAATTAAATTTTCCATTCAGTATGAACCAAAAATTGAATTTTTAAAATCTGAAAACCATGATTTTTAGGTGATGTAAAAATTTACAAATATAAAGTTTGTTGTGGCTTCTTGAAAAAAAAAAAATAAAGTAAGTCAAGTCCAGCTAACTATTCTATAAGATGTATACATTCAGATGAGTAAACACGTTTTTTGCTAAAAAATCTTTAAATATCCATAAATAGTCATTAATAAATCGTATAGATGGGCTTTTATCACTATTTTATTGTAAAAAAAGCAAAATTAACCCAGTTCAGTTATTAATTGCCTGCTTCCATAGGCAATTAATGACTGAAATTCCACGTAGGTAAGAGAGTGGAGAATTAGCCTGAAAATAACATATTTCACCTATATAAAACCCAATCGTATAGATTTTTGTCCATGCTGTAAGAGACTAGTAGTAGGCTAACATCAGCCGCATGTGGGTAGAGTACTAGAATTTGTTTCTTTGGTTTTTCAAACGTTTAATACTATAAAATTGATCTATTTAATTAAATAAACATTGAAAGCTTTAAGAATATATGGGAATAAAACCCAAATATTTGATTAAATGATAATAATGCAATAGAAAATATTAATCAGAATCTTTTATGACTATGCTAGTACAAGTTCCTGAGAATATTTCTCCTATACCACACGTTGGTAAGAGAGACATAAATTTGGTTAAAAATACAATAATTCTCTTCTAAATACACTAGAAAATTGTATTCTATCTTCTGATTTATTTTTATTAATACAGTATTATGGTTTGGATTTCACAAACAAAAAAAATTGCATGCTTTATGGCCCAGTCACATTAGGCTAGCGGAAGCTTACGGAAGAGTAACGAAAGAAAAAAAGCCCATCCATACACGGCTGTTATACAACCGTTACACCTCCGGTAGACGTCCGTTGACGCTCGAGAAATGTTTTCAACATGTTGAAAACTTTCACTGGACGAGTAATGGATGCGCGTCTGTAACTCATCCATTACTCATCCGTAACTTTTCCGTAACTCTTTTCCATTTTCTTCCGTTCGTATATATTTCTCTTCCATTATACATCCGCAACTCATCCATAGCTTTTTTGCGCCTATAGACACGTTGCAAATGTCTACAGATGTCCACGGAAGTATTACGGATGTGCTACGGATGTGTAACAGATATCTTGCGAATGTTTTGAGGAGGCCAACGGATGTCTACGGAAATAAATGGAAATATTACAGTTTAGTTGCAGATGTATTTCTGGGTAAACATTTGTGTTACGGTTGTGTTACGGACTGCTAACAGATACATTGCGGACAGATATCTGACTATATATACAGATACAGGTCCCACATCATACATCCCCACATCCTACATTTCTACATCCCAACATTCCTACATCATACATCCCCACATCCTACATTTCTACATCCCTACATCCATACATCCCTACACCTACATCTTTACATCCCTACATCCCCACATCCATACATCCCTACATCCTACATCTCTAGATCCCTACATCCCCACATCCTGCATCTCTACATCCCTACATCCCCACATCCATACATCCCTACATCCCCACATCCTACATTTCTACATCCCTACATCCCCAAATCCATACACCTGGGCAACATTCCTACATCCTACATCTCTATTTCCCTACATCCCCACATCCATACACCCCAATATCCCTACATCCTACATCTCTACATCCCTGCATCCTACATCCTACATCCCTACATCCCCAAATCCATACACCTGGGCAACATTCCTACATCCTACATCTCTATTTCCCTACATCCCCACATCCATACACCCCAACATCCCTACATCCTACATCTCTACATCCCCATATCCATACATCTCTATATCCCCACATCCTACATCTCTACATCCTCACATCCTACATCCCTACATCCTACATCTCTACATCTCTACATCCCCACATCCATACATTCATACATAGCTACATTCTACAGCTCTACGTCCATACATCCCTACATGCTACATCTCGACGTCCATACGTCCCTACATCCATATATTTCTTTATCCCTACATCCTACATCCCTAAATCCCTACATCCATATATCCCTACATCCCTACATCCCTATATCCTACATCCCTACATACAAAAATGATCTGGCCTTTGTATACGAGCCCCCTCTTTTTGCCAAGTCACATATTACCGGGATGTAGGGATATATGGATGTATGGATGTGGGGATTTAGGGATGTAGGGATCTGGGGATGTAGGATGTTGGTATGTATGGATGTGGGGATGTAGGGATGTAGGATGTAGGGATGTAGGATGTCGGGCTGTAGGATGTAGGATGTAGGAAGTACGGATGTGGGCATAGGGATGTAGGATGTAATGATGTAGTGATGTAGGACATAGGATGTAGGGGTGTGAGGATGTAGTGATGTAGGATGTAGGGATGTAGGGATAAATGTATGTAGGGATGTAGGATATATGGATGTAGGATGTAGGGATGTAGGAAGTAGGGATGTGGTCATAGGGGATGTAGGGATGTAGGTATGTAGGATATGTGGTCACGCCTTCCGTGACATTTCCGCAAGCTTTCCGTTACTCTTCTGTAAATATCCATAACTCTTCCACAATTATACGTTATGTGCGTTGCCCCGGGGTAGTCTATTCATTCAACTTTCGCCAACAAGTGCCAAAGGATGGAAGGTTTTTACACTTGACACATTCTTTACTCTTCCATAAGCCTAATATGACTGGGCCATTAGTATTGAATTGTCCATTTTTCTAGGCTATTCATGCCTAAAAATTCACGTTGGTAAGAGAGAGATAAATTTGGTTAAAAATACCATAATTCTTCTCCCAATAAGATATGATATGATTTTTTTCATAGGCCGGTAAAACAGTTTCCAAGTGAGAAAATAAAGGTCAGGCAGGTTTAGTATTGAATTGTCCATTCCTATAAGCTATTCATGACTAATCTTGAATCCATGTTGGTAAGAGAGAGATAAATTTGGTTAAAAATACCATAATTATACTCTATAAATACACTAAAAACATGTGCCATAGGATTTTTTTTAATAGGCCGGTAATACGGTTTTCAAGTATAAATATAAAGGTCAGCAAGGTTTAGTATCGAATTGTTAATCATTCTAGGCTACTCATGCCTAAAAATCCACGTTGATAAATTTGCCTGAAAATACCAGAATTCTCCTCATTTACAATAAAAATAATGAAAGATATGATAAGCAAAATTAACCCAGTTCAGTTATCAGTTGCATGCTTCCATAGGCAATTAATGTCTGAAATTCCACGTAGGTAAGAGAGTGGAGAATTAGTCTGAAAATAACATATTTCACCTATATAAAACCGAAATATCAATATGATATGCTACAATTTTATCATGGTAAGCTGTTATCACTATTTTATTGTAAAAAAAGCAAAATTAACCCAGTTCAGTTATTAATTGCCTGTTAATGACTGAAATTCCACGTAGGTAAGAGAGTGGAGAATTAGTCTGAAAATAACATATTTCACCTATATAAAACCGAAATATCAATATGATATGCTACAATTTTATCATGGTAAGCTGTTATCACTATTCTATTGTAAAAAAGCAAAATTAACCCAGTTCAGTCATTAATTGCCTATGGAAGCAGGCAATTAATGACTGAACTGGGTTAATTTTGCTTTTTCTACACAGGTAAGAGAGTGGAGAATTAGCCTGAAAATAACATATTTCACCTATATAAAACCCAAATATCATTATGATATGCTACAATTCTATCATGGTAAGCTGTTATCACTATTTTATTGTAAAAAAAGCAAAATTAACCCAGTTCAGTTATTAATTGCCTGCTTCCATAGGCAATTAATGACTGAAATTCCACGTAGGTAAGAGAGTGGAGAATTAGCCTGAAAATAACATATTTCACCTATATAAAACCCAAATATCAATACGATATGCTACAATTTTATCATGGTAAGCTCTTATCACTATTTCATTGTAAAAAAAGGCAAAATTAACCCAGTTCAGTTATCAATTGCCTGCTTCCATAGGCAATTAATGACTGAAATTCCATGTAGGTAAGAGAGTGGAGAATTAGCCTGAAAATAAAAAAATTCACCTACATAAAACCGAAATATCAATATGATATGCTACAATTTTATCATGGTAAGCTGTTATCACTATTTTATTGTAAAAAAAGCAAAATTAACCCGGTTCAGTTATTAATTGCCTGTTAATGACTGAAATTCCACGTAGGTAAGAGAGTGGAGAATTAGCCTGAAAATAAGATATTTCACCTATATAAAACCGAAATATCAATATGATATGCTACAATTTTATCATGGTAAGCTGTTATCACTATTTTATTGTAAAAAAAGCAAAATTAACCCAGTTCAGTTATTAATTGCCTGCTTCCATAGGCAATTAATGACTGAAATTCCACGTAGGTAAGAGAGTGGAGAATTAGCCTGAAAATAACATATTTCACCTATATAAAACCGAAATATCAATATGATATGCTACAATTTTATCATGGTAAGTTGTTGTCACTATTTTCTTGTAAAAAAAGAAAATTTACCCAGTTCAATTATAAATTGCATGCTGCCATAGGGTATTAAATGACTTAAATTCCACGTAGGTAAGAGAGTGGAGAATTAGTCTTAAAATAACATATTTCACCTATATATAAAGAAATAATGAATATAATATGCTATAATTTCATCATAGTAAGCTGGTATAACTATTTTCTTGTAAGGAAAGCAATTTTAACAAATTTTGTTATTTATTTGTTGGTTTCTATAAACAATTAATGACTGAAATTCCACGTTAGTAAGAGATATGTCCAGGCTGCAAGAGATAACATATGCTCTGCTAGAAGCACAAATTTCACTAAAAGACCATTTTCAATTTGTGGGTTAAATTTTTTTTTATATTATGTATACATACCTGCTAGAGCTACATAAGTAGTACAGTTTGATTTCTTAAATATTTAAATACAAGGAAATATAGGAAATTTTGACTGTTACTCATAAATGTTTAAGAAATCAGCTTTGAAACAGGGATAGGGGTACATATTAGATTTGGTATTATTATAGATTCCGCTTGAGCTAACCAACTCCATTTTTTTGGTAGATTGGAAGAATTCTATATAAAGAATGCCCTTGTGCAGTTGGAGACTGTTTATTTATTTCATGTAATAAACTAAAAACGTTCTAAATTAGTGTCCATGCTGCAAGCCCTGTACCTTCACCAACCTTCATTAGGCTATAACTTTTTAAAAAATCAGTAAATTATCACAAAATTTGCAGAGAAATGAATGTTGCATGCAGATTCTTTGAAGAAAAATACCAAAATCGGCTTATTTTATATTGTATATTAACTATTTGCAAAAAATACGTTTCTCAAAATATTTTTATCCCTATTTTCTGTCATTTTTAGCATATTTTGAGCCTCTGGTGCTCTTAATATACATATTTAACATATGAAACCTATACTCCCCCTCGAGAACTCATCGAGATACATCTACTACTAAAAAAAAAAAGATATTACACATTGGGAAAATTTTAGTAGGCCGGAAACGGCAAAAATTGTAGTTGCACTGGTTCTGTGAGAATGAGCCAGGTAGAGTCCCGCCTATTTTGTCCTGCTCGCTGACGTCAAGGCTGTGACAGAGGCCCCGAGGGAGAGTTAAGCCTGGGCTACAAGGGTTCTACTTGGAATTATAATAAGTTATTAAGCAAGGCTGCAATGTATGATCTGAGGCGGGGATATTACATAGACCTTCCAGAAGTTACTAAACTCCCTATTATCGCCCCGGGTAAGTACAGTATCCGCTCCCGACTCCTTGGCCGCACCTCCGCCTGTCCCCCGATAAACAACCGTTTTACGATTTATAACTGGAGAAACCGAATATAATTGGAAATGTGTAAGTAGAAATAACTGAAATTTCCATTTCTGTCCTTAGCATTTCCAATTTCAAGAGCTATAAAAACCGTTAAACTGCAACAATTATGGGAAATGGGTCAAGGGTCTATCAACATAGAACGACAGAAACCAGCTAACACCGGAACCGGTAAACAGACTGAATAATGGGATACCCCAATTGGGTCTATGGGCAGGCGTGCAAGTCAGGGGAGAGGGATCCGAGTAGGGTGACGTCATTGTCCCGGCGGTACCTCGCTATGCCTTGAGAGGAGCCACAGGGCACGCTGCCGGCCACTGTGATGAGGTCTTTGGCGTGTAACGGTTCATAGTGTAGTGGACTTAGCCTTAAGGTACGACCACTCAGAGGTGGTCATGTGACTGATAAGCAACCTTGGGCGGAGTCAAGGTGCGGTGTGGTTCTGATTGGCAAGATAGCTACGCCAATGATATATGTAGACGAGCACATGTATCACGTGACGCAATGTACCCTTTTAAGAGCATGTATTTTTGATTAAACGGTAGTATTCATCTGAATCCGGTGTCGCCTCTCTCTCTTTACTAAGACGATTACAGGCTTCTCCCCTCTGCAGGTGAGATGTCACGACAACGTTAGACGTAGAGGTCACAATCCCGGCACCCCGGTGCGGGTGAGGGCGCTGGTACAAAGGTAGCGACCGCTAGGAGGATGAGGGTGGAGAGTTGCTGAGGTGGCGTCGTCGCTTTGGCAGCCTTGGAGAGGTCGGACGGGTTGAATATTAATCTCCGCCTGGAGAAGGATTGTTCTGTTCCAGAGTTACTATGGAGCTCTTTCACAGTTTCCAAATGTATGGATTGCCGCGAAACCTGACTCAAATGTTTCTTCCCAGGTCTTTTGTTCAGGCATCGACGACAAAGATAAATGCGCACTAAGCCGAGCCTTCTTTGGATCAGAAATGGCATGACGGCATTGATAGTAAAAAACAGTAGACCGGAGGCATGCCAGACAATTCTATTGAAATTGAAGTGGGTGTAAATCACAAAATGTCATATGATAATAGTTCATCTTTGACATAATACTTTCAGTAAAGGTTTTACAAATGCACGGGGTGTCGATTGAGCGGAGTTCTGCAGTATCTATATAGTGATACAAATGCCTTTAGAGTGACAATATCCTTGTATGATCATGTTCGTAAGATCATGTTCTTTTCTGATGAAAGGTAGGGCATATACAAAGTGTCGAACACACCAGTGATCCTAAGCCAGCAGATATCATAAAACACCCTTGAGGAATAGGAATGGCCAGAGGACTCTATTAAATCAAATACCATGCCAACAATTGCATCGTAATATCAATACTAGGCCCTATGTTTCTCTGTATTGCAGTGAATATGATTACCGGCACAAACATATGATTACCGGTACAAACAATAGCCCTAATGAGCGCCAATCTCTTATCTGCCGCAGGGCTGTAGCTGACGTAGAACTTCCTTCTGTTGCAATCTGGGTTACAATTACATTGTGTACAGGACAAGGCAGAAGTCCCCCAATTTTGAAGAAACCCCGCACTATCCAATTCGTGCAGTTATGAGACCTGGGAAAATGTAAGAAATGTTTATAGTTCTGACACTGTATGAATGAATCACTCAGGCTTACCCACCCTTAGAATGTGTCATCTTTATCGTTGCCCCTAGAAATTTTTATGACCTTCTCTGGCCAATTCCGAGGGTGAAGTGAAGTACACTGGCCACCCGAGCTAGACTACGTTAGCTCTGGTCACGTTAAATTGACTGGGGCCTTGACATGGCGTGGTAGCGGGTATCTCATGCCATTGAAGTGGGTAAAGGAACTTCCCTTTAGCTATCTTTAGGTTGGGAGTTAGGGCTTTAGGGGTTGGTATCTATTAATACTATGTGTATCTATTTTTACTCTGTGGTCCGACCACCTTCACCCACTGCCTGTGCTGTCTCTTACTCTCCCAGCAGATCCATATGTGACC